>JBBDGP010002701.1:0-1200000 GCA_037952835.1 Lithobates septentrionalis | reverse complement strand
CTGACAGTCACAGAGCCGGTCCAGGCTTGGGAAAGATCGTGACAATAGAGTCAGAATCCGCCAACATGCCTGGACCGGAAGCCAGCTCAGCCTCTCAGCGAGCCGCTGAGAGCCTGAGCCGGCCGCTCCCGCCCCCTCCACAGCCCAAGGGGGGGGGGGCAGAGCAGACAGCGGTGACTGGCAGTCACCAGCTCTCTGCTAAGGGAACCCTGAGAACTGAGAGATCAGCGGTGTTAGATCGCTCAGTTGTCAGTGTTAGAGCCGGCAGGGGGACAGATGCAGCATCCACCTAGTATGACTCTGAAAAGAAAACAAAAACCCATACATCTTTTTTAAGCTAAATGTTGTCAGGATTCGTCATGGCTGGTCGAATGCTTGTCATAATCGTTCGTCAAATTATTAATAAATTGACCTCACGTGTGTGTGTGTGTGGCCAGCTTAAAAAAGCTGGATCAAAATTGTCCTTGCCTACATCATACAAGTTAGTGCCTTCAGGTACTCTTTAACATTTGTACACACATAAATGCATGAGCATGAACAACACAAACAGAGGGTTATTCCTGAAATCTGTCCAAGTATTTCCCCGTAAATGGTACTGATAGCTCATTTCCATAAGATGATTTCCATTTTAGCTGTATTGATTATTTAATACATCCTAATCACACACTTTTCAAGGTTATTTGTTCAAGGATACACTATACCCCGGGGATGAGGACCAATTACTTACCATCCAGCAGTGCCTCCTGGAACCTTCAAAAACCCTCAGAAGTATCTGATTCTCCTCACCATCCAGAAAGTGGTCAAAAAGAACCCAAAACCAACTCTTCATGCTCTTGCGAAGTCATCACCCTTCGGAAAACCCATAAAATAACCACCGTGGATCTACGCATTCCCAGAACCAAGCACACTCTGGCATACCTTGGGCTGGCCAAGCTTGCAACTACATGCTGGGAGTTGTAGTCACCACGAGCTGGACGTTAACAGCCACTGCTTTTAGCTTACGGTCCTACATCCCCGTCTTTCCACTTACAGTTACGGAGTGTAACTCCAGCAGGGGATCCAAGCGTCTTACGCTCCGCGTTCTTAGCTTTGAATTATATAATAGCTCTCCTTTTATCCGTATGCCCCTCTCGCTGGCCAGGCAACGGTGCCAGGAGGACCACGAGCTCTGCCGATAATATTGCCATCAGTTCCTCTTCTTCTCCATAGCTATTAATCTGGAAACAATTACCTTAAGCGATGTCTAGGACTTTGCTGGTCACTTGCCATAGGAGGGGGTACAACTTCTCCTGGAATGGGGCACCTAGAGGCGGCGTGCCACAGCCCATGAGCAGCGCTGTTGAGGATGGGGGGGCAATGCCAACCGGCTGATTCTGTAAAGGTTGAAGGAAATAAGAGACTCCTGCATGATGATGTTCAGCCTTTGCTGCTTTCCACGTTTTATCTAACTCGCTCTGTTCCTCCTACTCCCCCTCCTTCTCTTCTCTCTCGCTCTCTCTCGCTCTCCCTTCCTTTCTCTCCAGCCTCTACCAGAAGAATCACACACAGAAGAAGGAAAACAAATATATAAATATATATAAAACTCCCACAAGTTTAACTCTTTTTTTTTTTTTAAATTTCCTTTCCTGATTGAGCTTAAATATAAACCATGGGAACCTCTTCTGTATTTAGAAGCCGGTATTTAACCACTTCAATGCCGGGCACTTTCCCACCTTCCTGCCCAGGCCAATTTTCAGCTTTCAGCGCCGTCACTTTTTTAAATGACAAGTGCGCGGTCATGCTACAGTGTACCCAAACTAAATTTTTATCATTTTATTCCCACAAATAGAGCTTTCTTTTGGTGGTATTTGATCACCTCTGCGGTTTTTATTTTTTGATAAATGAATAAGAAAAGACCGAAAAATTTTGAAAAAAAAAAAAGTTTTTCTTTTGTTTTTGTTATAAAATTTTGTAAACAAGTACGTTTTCTCCTTCACTGATGGGCACTGATTTTTTTTTAAATTTAATTAATTTATTTAAAAAAGAACAGAAATTTTGGGACTTTAAATGAGGTTTGATAGATCAGTTCAGATAGTTCAGATCCCCTCCTCCACCCCGGTTCAATATATACGAAGAAAGGAGAGCAAAGGGCGGGACTTTAAATGAGGCACACGGGGGCAAGTAAACCAATTAGGTAAAAAGCAGGTTTTATTGTATTCGAAATGGTCATATATTCACATAGTTTTAATTGCACATAGCTACTATTATTACTCTATATTTCATCAAAGTATACATTCCAACAAGGACTTATATTTACATTGCATGAGCAGTTAAATAGCTAAAATCACAAGTAGGAGATATATGACAAGTAGGAGATATATGACACATTAAAGTGTCACACTTTAATGTGTCATATATCTCCTACTCCTACTTGTGATATTAGCTATTTAACTTCTCATGCAATGTAAATATAAGTCCTTGTTGGAATGTATACTTTGATGAAATATAGAGTAATAATAGTAGCTATGTGCAATTAATACTATGTGAATATATGGCCATTTTGAATACAATAAAACCTGCTTTTTACCTAATTGGTGTATTTGCCCCCGTGTGCCTCATTTAAAGTCCCGCCCTTTGCTCTCCTTTCTTTTAAATTTAATCTTTATTGAAAAATTTTTCATACACAATACACAAAATTCTATACATATTTAAAATCTTTTGGGCATCCTCTTATTTCTAATCCCCTTCCCTCCCTCCCCTCCCAATCCCGATCTGTTATCCTCCTTTCCTTTTCTTCCATTGCTTCTGTCTATTTCACTCATGCCCTGCGCAGATTTCTCTGACGAATTAAAGGCCCTCCATTTCCATTTGATGGGCACTGATAAGGCGGCACCGATGAGGTGGCACTGATGGGCACTGATGATGGGCACTGATAGGCGGCATTTACAGGCACTGATAGGCAGCACTGATAGGTGGCACTGATATGCGGCACTGATGGGCATTGATAGGCGGCACTGATGGGCACTTATGGGTGGCACTGATAGACGGCACTGCTGGGCACTGATAGGCGGCACTGATGGACACTGATGGCTGGCACTGGATTTGACTGATAGGCTTCACTGGCACTGGCAGGCATTTTTCAATGGCACTGATTGGCAGCTGCCTGGGCACTGATTGGCATTTCCCTGCTGGTCTAGGGTGGCATACCTGGTGGTCCAGTGTGGTGACCATCCCCGGTGGTCCTGGCGGCATCCCGGTGGTCCTGGACGGGCATCCGAGGGGGGGGGGGCTGCGCTGATAAACAATCAGCACAGACCCCCCCCCCCCGTCAGGAGAGCAGCCGATCGTCTCTCCTCCACTCGCGTCTGTCAGACGCGAGTGAGGTAAAGCCGATCAACGGCTCTTCCTGTTCACATTGTGATAAGCCGTGATTGGTCACGGCTGATCACGTGGTGAAGAGTCTCTGTCAGAGACTCTTTACCTAGATCGGAGTTGCGGTGTGTCAGACTGAAACACCGCAACAACGATCGCGGCAATGCGCTCCCCTGGGGGCGCGCAGTGGCTTGATATCCTGGCGACGTCATATGATGTCCGGTCAGGATATTGAAACCACTTTGCCAATGTCATATTGCTATATGGCGGGCGGCAAGTGGTTAAAGATGATTTCCCGGTCTGGATATATTACCACACTTATGTTGGTCTAGCTTGGACCAATGTCACTATGTATATCCCATATCTGGCCGATGCCCCTGGAAATCTCTGTAGTAGGAAATGGAATTAGATGTGTTATTCGCTTTGTTACGAATTGAAACTCGGACAAATTTTTTCGTTATTCCGAAGTTGTATCCAAACTTTCAGAATACAAAAGTAACGAATCCGAAATAGCGAATCAAAATTGCTGATGAAATTCGTATTTAAATAGTTTTTAAATCAAATTTGAATTTCCGAAGAGAATAAAATAGATTAGCAAATAAAGGAACAGAATAGAAAAGAATATTATAGAAAATTAAAAAAATATATATAAGAGAATAAAACAACAGATTACAAAATAAAAGAATAGAAAAAATAGAATGGAAAAAAACGGACAGAATAGAAGATAAAAGAATAGAGTAAAACAGAACAAAATAGAATAGAAGATAAAAGATCAGATAAAAATTTTAATAGATTAGAAAATAAAGGATAAATTCTTAACCACGGGCAAACCACTGAAATTAGCACCACATTCCTAAGTTGACTAGATATAGGAATAGTTGTGGGATTTTTAAGGTGCATGTACTAATAACTTGATCCAATGAAGTATATTAAAAAATATACATTTTATTTAAACATTGATTAAAAAATTGTCTAAAAACAATTCCACGGCAAGTACATAAAGTACAATCTATATGGATAGAGCAGATTTGATGGAGTTCCCAACATGTTTCGCCCTCAATCTGGGCTTCCTCAGGGAATGCTGTTGGTGTTCTAAAAATGCTTTGTATTTATATCAATGTATATATTTTTCTCTATTAGAAGGCTTCTGCTCCAAGTGGAAAGCATCCCCTGAGGAAGCCCAGATTGAGGGTGAAACATGTTGGGAGCTACATCAAATCTGCTGTATCCATAAGGATCGTACTTTATGTACTTGTTGTGGAATTGTTTTTAGACAATTTTTTAATCAATGTTTAAATAAAATGTATATTTTTTAATATACTTCCCTGGATCAATTTATTAGTAGATGCAACTTAAAAATCCCACAACTATTCCTATATCTAGAAAATAAAGGAATAGAATAAAATACAAAATAGAATAGAATAAAATAAAATAGAATATAACTATCTTCTGAAATTCAAATTTTGAATAGAATAAATTTGAATAGAAAAGATTAGAATAGAATAGAAAAGAATAGCATAGAAAAAAAAATAAAAATAGAAAAAAAATGAATAGAATAAACAATAAACAAGAATAGAATAAAATAAAAAGAATATAACAATATAACCATTTTCCGAAATGCGAATTTCCAATAGAATAAATTCAAATTCGAATAGAATAGAAAATAATAGAATATAATAGAAAAGAGAAGAACAGGATAGAAAATGAAAATAAAGAATAGAAAAAACAATAGAATAGAAAGGAAAAGAAAGAATATAACCATTTCCAAAATTTGAATTTCAAATAGAATAAATTTGATTGTGAATAGAATTCGAATGGAATTCCATTCGAATTCGAATGAAAAAAACATTTTCATTCAATTCGAATTTGAATAAATGAAACTAATTCCAAATACAAATTAATCTAATTTAACTAAATGAATTTATGTACGCACCAAATCAAAACAAAACGAAAACAAAACAAATTTTCTCTTTCTCTTTTGCTCCACTAGCTTCCAGGTCCTGTGCCGAGCGGCTGCCCTGCTGCTTACTAAAAGCAGGAGATTTCACGCTCGGGGCAGGTGCCATTCAGAGAATATTTTCATATTTTGCATTTGTTGGGGTGAGGTAGACATGTGGAGTGGTGACATCACTAACTTCACCTCATCCAATCAAGAGATCTGAAATTTTTGGATTTTGGACCGCAGTCCATGGGCTTTATGGGCACAGAAAAGTTGTTTAAAAAGGATCATTTTTATTGCTCCACATTTAAAAACATAAAATTTATTTAAATACAAAAGGTACAGTAGCATCTTGCACCATGTGTCGAAAAGGATGGTGGTCCTTAAAGCGGGGCGCCGCCGAAAATTTTTTTTTTAAAAGTCAGCAGCTACAAATACTGCAGCTGCTGACTTTTAAAACATGGACACTTACCTGTCCAGGGCGCCCGCGATGTCGGCACCCGAGGCCGAAGCGTCTCTCCGTCCTCGGGTGCTGCCGCCTCCATCTTCGGTAAGGGAATCAGGAAGTGAAGCCGTGCGGCTTCACTTCCCGGTTCCCTACTGCGCATGCGCGAGTCGCGCCGCGCAATAAGGATGCTCCCTGCTGCCTCTGGGACCCGTGTGTTTCCCAGCAGGCAGCGGGGAGGGAGCAGGAAGTGGCGTAAATAACCGCAGATTCTGCGGCTATCTATGCCGGAAGTGGGTACAGATACCTGTAATATACAGGTATCTGTACCCCCCTCCCCCCTGAAAGGTGCCAACTGTGTCACCGGAGGGGGGGAGGAATCTGATGAGTGGAAGTTCCACTTTTGGGTGGAACGCCACTTTAACAACGTTTCCAAAAATACTCACCAACGTAAATATTCGAAATAATCAATCACAAGGAAAACCACCAATCCTTTACATTAAGCTCGACATGTTTTGCGTAGTTCCGCTTCATCAGGAGCAGAGGGCGTGAACAACAATGCATTATAGTTACATAGTTACATAGTTAGTCAGGTTGAAAAAAGACACAAGTCCATCCAGTTCAACCTTAAAAACAATAAATAAAATAAAAAATATCGTACAATCCAATATACCCAATTTTATACCCTCAGTTGATCCAGAGGAAGGCAAAAAACCCCAGCAGAGCATGCTCCATTTTGCTACAGCAGGGGAAAAAATTCCTTCCTGATCCCCCAAGAGGCAATCGGATTTTCCCTGGATCAACTTTACCTATAAATGTTAATCTGTGCATCTGTGTTGTTATTTGCACCCTCTGCTCCCGATGAAGCCGAACTACGCGAAACATGTTGAGCTCGATGTAGAGGATTGGTGGTTTACCTTGTGATTGATTATTTTCGAATATTTATGTTGGTGAGTATTTTTGGAAACGTTGTTAAGGACCGCCATCCTTTTCGACACATGGTGCAAGATGCTACTGTATCTTTTGTATTTTAATTGATTTTGTGTTTCTAAATGTGCAACAATAAAAATAATCATACTTTTTTAAAGTAATATATTGTGCACATAATGTCCATAGACTGCAGTCCAAAATCCAAAAATTTCATCTCTCTAGTAGTTAGGAAGTTGCATTTGGTATAAGTTTTATCAACGGGTACCCATAGTACCAACCTGGGGGTTTCCTCTTGGTTTATTTATTATTGTAATTCATCCAATCAGAGAATGCTTTGCATTTGATTAGGCGGGGTAGAGAGAGGTGGAGTCAGTGCTGACATCACGATCTTCACCTTATCCAATCCCAGAAGGGTTTGCACCTGACAGGACAAGGTAGAGAAGTGGAGTGGTGACATCACAGTCTTCACCTCATCTAATCTAATCATTCGTGTTGTCTAATACAGGTTGTCCAGCTTCTAGAGCAGCCCTTCTCAAGTGTTTTACTCTGGAGGAACCCTTGAAATAAGTTTCAGGTCAAGGGAAACCCCCCGCTAACACTATTCGGGGGTCAGTGGGAACAATGCCCCTTCACATTGGTGGGCAATGTTAGGAATGCTGGCCTTGCACTGGTAATCAGAAGGCCATCTTGACAGGCAGTTCTTTTTTAACCACTTGAGCTCCCGAAGGTTTTACCCCTCTTCATGATAAGGCCACGTTATGCAATTTAGCACTGTGCTAGTTTAAATTAGAATTATAGACAAAACTTTTTTTTTTTTTCCATTTTGGATAGAGCAAGGGAGGGTTATAACCCTTCCTGGCAAACTCTCAGGAGAGTGAGAGAGAGAGCTGTGCATGATGTCATAAGCCTAGGCCAATGACCAGACAGGAAACAGGAAGTGGGCTGTATAAGGTATTTACTGGCATAAAAAAAAATGTTTTACTATTCAAAGTTAAAACCAAAACAAGGGCAGAAGATTTAATAGATGGAAAGATGAAAAAATGACTGAAGGTCCACTTTAAGGATTTATTCACTTACTTTGGCTAAGCCCAATAGTTTAGCTAGAGTTTCAGCAAATCAAAAGTCAGCTGAAGATTAAGGGGGAATATTTATAAGATATGCAAAGCTAATCATCTTGTAAACCTGCATGTACTCTCCTCCGTGTGTATGCTGGAAAAATCAAATGTTGATAGTCAATTTTCCCTGCAGTTTGGATGTTCTTCATTTTTAAAAAATTCGTGAATCAGGAAAATACCACTTTATGGCCACTAGATGGAGCTGCTGAACATAGGTGAAAACGTTTTTCATACTGTGATCATTAGCACCATCTAGTGGCCATAATTTATTTTCCTGATTCAAACAAATATTATTAGCCAATTTTGCCTCCATTTCAGATGTTTTTCATTTATGAAAAATAGCATGAATAAGGAAAAGACTGCATTATGGTCACTAGATGGAGCTGATGATTATAGGCAAAACTTTTTTTTTCTTTTTTTTAATTATGATCGTCAGCACCATCTAATGGCCATAATTTGTTATTTTACTTATTCAAGCAAATGTTATCAACCCATTTCCCCTCAAGTTCAGATGTTCTTCATTTATAAAAATGGCATGCGTAAGGAAAATACTGCATTATGGCCACTACATGGCGCGGATGATCATAGGCAAAATGTTTTATATTATGTTTATCAGCACCATCTAGTGGCCATAATGCAGAATTTTTCTGATTTAAAGTGGGGTTCCACCCAAAAAAAAAAAACTACATGAAAAATACAAAAAAAAAAAAAAAAAAATACAAAAAACATTTGGGTTTTTTCTTTTTTTTTTTTTACTTACCTCTAAATGCCTGTTGCTAGGTGGTCCCTCGTAGTCTGCCTCTTCCAATGCCTGGGCTGGTGACATCACTTCCCCCTCGGCACAGGAAGGGCTCCGCTCTGCTCCCTCCCTCCTGTCAATCATCTGGGACCCATTACAGGTCTCAGATGACTGAGCGGCCAATCACGGTGCGCGGCGCCGCTCGCGCATGCGCAGTGGGTGCCAGGCTGTGAAGCCACAGCCCGGCGCCCACAGTTGCAATGCCGGCGCCGCTGAACGGAGGGGAAGACGAGCGGGGCTTTGATCCCCCGCATCGCTGGACCCTGGGACAGGTAAGTGTCCAATTAAAAGTCAGCAGCTGCAGTATTTGTAGCTGCTGACTTTTAATTTTTTTTTTTTTTTTGACTGGACCTCGGGTGAAACTCCTCTTTAAGCATACTGCATTATGGCCACTAGATGGAGCTAATTATCATAGGCAGAATTTTTTTTTCATACTATGATCATCAGCACCATTTAGTGGCCATAATCCGTTATTTTCCCGATTCAGGCAAATGTTATTAGCCAATTTTCCCTCAAGTTCAGATGTTCTTAATTTATAAAAATGACACGAATAAGGAAGATACTGCATTATGACCACTAGATGGCGCTGATGATCATAGGCAAAACGTTTTATATTATGATCATCAGCACCATCTAGTGGCCACAATGCAGTATTTTCCTGATTTAAGCAATAAAAAAACAGAAGTCAATGGACATTCACAAAACTGGGTCTTCACACTGGGGCTGAAAGGTTAGGTATCACTTTACACAGCGTCATCCTAATTAATATCCTTGAATAAATGTCCTAGTGAACTATAGGCACATAATAATAATAATAATAATAATAAAAATTATATTATATTATAATAATTATTGCAATATTGCAGCTCTGTCATCATGAATATGTTGCTTAATGTATTTTTTACATACAAACAGTATAAGTACCCAAATTCGACCTGATATCAGCAGGGCTGGAGAGTAAAAGGTAGAAACAGCACAAGGAGCCAACAAGTTATGTGCTGACAGGAAGCATGCTGATAGGAGGAGAGAGCAGGGTGGCAGAGATAAGCTCATCACTGTGTTGCTTCACTGTGCAGTCACAGGCAGTCCAGGACAGTCTGGAACAAAGGAAGTTGGTTTAAATATTGCTGACTGAGGGCATCTTGTGGCAGAAAATAGGTCCTACAAGGGAAAGCGTCAGATTAACTGCTTCAGATCCGCGCTATAGCCAAATGACGGCTACAGCGTGGACCTACTTTGCCGGGAGCACTGCTATTGTGAAACTTTCTACTTTGCTGGGAGTACATCTATTGACGTCCTCCCGTGCCCTAGTGGCCTGGGCGCCCCGCTCTGTGATCATTGAGTCTATGAGACTCGGCTGATCAGAGGTCGAAGTAAGGGGTCGATCCCGACCCCTTACCACGTGATCAGCTGTCAGCCAATGTCAGCTGATCATGTGATGTAAACAGAGCCGGTAATCGGCTATTTTTGCTCCATGCGCTGACAGCGTGAGGAGAAAAAAAAAGCCGATCACCGGTGGCTCTCAGAGGGACATTGGTCCCGATCAAGGAGAGCTCCCGCCAGCTCATCTTTGCCCACCTGTGCCACCTGCCAGTGCCACCTACCAGTGCCCGCCAACGCTACCCATCAGTGCCCACAGTGCCACCCATAAGTGCCCAAGGTGGCACCTATCAGTGCCTCATCAATAGTGCTGCCCATCAGTGTCACCTATCAGTGCCACCTATCAGTGCCCATCAGTGCCATCTACCATCTATCCGTGGTACCTATCAGTAAAACCTATCAGTGCCCATAAGTGCCACCCATCAGTGCCCATCAGTGCCATCTTATCAGTGACAATCAGTGCTGCCTTATCTGTCCCCATCAGTGCCACCTAATCTGTCCCCATCAGTGCCACCTTATCTGTCCCCATCAGTGCCACCTTATCTGTCCCCATCAGTGCTGCCTTATCTGTCCCCATCAGTGCCACCTTATCTGTCCCCATCAGTGCTGCCTTATCTGTCCCCATCAGTACCGGCTTATCTGTCCCCATCAGTGCCACCTTATCTGTCCCCATCAGTGCCGCCTTATCTGTCCCCATCAGTGCCGCCTTATCTGTCCCCATCAGTGCTGCCTTATCTGTCCCCATCAGTACCGGCTTATCTGTCCCCATCAGTGCTGCCTTATCTGTCCCCATCAGTGCCACCTTATCTGTCCCCATCAGTACCGCCTTATCTGTCCCCATCAGTACCGCCTTATCTGTCCCCATCAGTACCACCTTATCTGTCCCCATCAGTACCGGCTTATCTGTCCCCATCAGTACCGGCTTATCTGTCCCCATCAGTACCGGCTTATCTGTCCCCATCAGTACCGCCTTATCTGTCCCCATCAGTACCGGCTTATCTGTCCCCATCAGTACCGCCTTATCTGTCCCCATCAGTACCGCCTTATCTGTCCCCATCAGTACCGGCTTATCTGTCCCCATCAGTACCGGCTTATCTGTCCCCATCAGTACCACCTTATCTGTCCCCATCAGTACCGGCTTATCTGTCCCCATCAGTACCGGCTTATCTGTCCCCATCAGTACCGGCTTATCTGTCCCCATCAGTACCGCCTTATCTGTCCCCATCAGTACCACCTTATCTGTCCCCATCAGTGCCACCTTATCTGTCCCCATCAGTGCCACCTTATCTGTCCCCATCAGTGCTGCCTTATCTGTCCCCATCAGTGCCACCTTATCTGTCCCCATCAGTGCTGCCTTATCTGTCCCCATCAGTACCGGCTTATCTGTCCCCATCAGTGCCACCTTATCTGTCCCCATCAGTGCCGCCTTATCTGTCCCCATCAGTACCGGCTTATCTGTCCCCATCAGTGCTGCCTTATTTGTCCCCATCAGTGCCACCTTATCTGTCCCCATCAGTACCGCCTTATCTGTCCCCATCAGTACCGCCTTATCTGTCCCCATCAGTACCACCTTATCTGTCCCCATCAGTACCGGCTTATCTGTCCCCATCAGTACCGGCTTATCTGTCCCCATCAGTACCGGCTTATCTGTCCCCATCAGTACCGGCTTATCTGTCCCCATCAGTACTGCCTTATCTGTCCCCATCAGTACCGGCTTATCTGTCCCCATCAGTACCGCCTTATCTGTCCCCATCAGTACCGCCTTATCTGTCCCCATCAGTACCGGCTTATCTGTCCCCATCAGTACCGGCTTATCTGTCCCCATCAGTACCACCTTATCTGTCCCCATCAGTACCGGCTTATCTGTCCCCATCAGTACCGGCTTATCTGTCCCCATCAGTACCGGCTTATCTGTCCCCATCAGTACCGCCTTATCTGTCCCCATCAGTACCGGCTTATCTGTCCCCATCAGTACCGCCTTATCTGTCCCCATCAGTACCACCTTATCTGTCCCCATCAGTACCGGCTTATCTGTCCCCATCAGTACCGGCTTATCTGTCCCCATCAGTACCGCCTTATCTGTCCCCATCAGTACCACCTTATCTGTCCCCATCAGTGCTGCCTTACCTGTCCCCATCAGTGCTGCCTTATCTGTCCCCATCAGTGCCACCTTATCTGTGCCTATCAGTGCCCACCAATGCTGCCTCATCAGCGCATATCAATGAAGGAGAAAAATGACCTGTTTGCAAAATTTTATAACAAACTATGAAATATGATTTTTTTTTTCAAAATGTTCCATCTTTTTTTGTCTGTTTAGCAAAAAATAAAAACCCCAGCTGTGATTAAATACCACCAAAAGAAAGCTCTATTTGTGTGAAAAAAATGATAAAAATTTCATTTGGATACAATGTTGCATGACCGCGCAATTGTCATTCAAAGTGTGACAGCGCTGAAAGCTGAAAATTGGTCTGGGCAGCTACAGAAGCTACCTTTTTTACTTCATCATTTAATGGGCTATGAATTCTATTAATTTTTTTTCCCCTTAGTATCTTTGGCTGCAGTTCTGCTTTATAAAAGGAAATGAGAAGGTATAGACGGGAGTTTGCTTTTAAGAAAACCATTTAGCTTGCTGAACAAATGAGTCAGCTAAACACAGAACTGGAAATATATTTAAAACTTGAGAAGGTCCCAGGAGACAGAAGTTGAAATACACGCAGATGTCTCCCAGACATGACAAAGTTCCAGGATCAGAACTCACCAACCCATGTTCTCCTCCTCCCAAAGTAGTCTCGGGATAACTCCGCCCATATGTCAGAATAAATGCGTTTTGTCGTTATTGAATGTTTTTTTTCAGCTTTATTATTCCATATATTCCTCTTTATACCTGTGAGACACGAAGTCACTGCGTCTAAATATTGAGTCATGAATACACACCTTCTGGTGTGAGCAAAGTGGAATGTTCGCTATTTATGAAACGCGTTAATCTGTTATTTTTTTAATTACCCAAAACGTGTCACAATTACCCCAGGCAGGGGACCCGATGTTAGAGAATCGGAGAAAATTGTGTGCGTAACATATGTTTGTACACAAGTAGTGATGTTAACCCCTTGCTTCCCGCATAGCACATATCTGTGCGCCAAATAACGCGGGCATTGACGCCTGCACGCCACACATATGCATCCAACGGCGGCAGAGCTTTCTCTGTGTGCGCTCCCAGCACAGTGACTGAGCTGTCCATAATGATACGGAGTCCAGCTCCCAATTATGCGACCACTGTGGCAGTTAACCAATCACAGTGGTCATGTGATCGGCCAGTCCCAGCGCGCCGCAGACCATATTAAAGGGATGGCGGGGCTGGATGGGAAGGGGTTCATTAACAAAGTTGATCTGAATCCTAACTGGATGATATTTAGGTGTTGTTCCCACGGGAACTGAAAATCGGTGGTTGGGTTTTAACCGCTTCCTGACTCGAAGCCCTACCAATGCCCGTCCATTCTCCTCTGTGTCATTAATTGTCAAGGCGCCCTCTAAAATTGTGCGCCCCGGGCTAAAATGTAAAAAAACTGAACTGAAAGTTTTATGTAATGCAGCAACATCCGCACAGGTAGGTCACAGGTAGGTCACCCCGACAATAGGCTGCGTTCACACCTGAGTGGGACTTTTTTTAGAGCTGTTTCAGGCGCTTTTTTCAGGTGTTTGTATGGGAGTTTTTTTTTTTTGGTTTTTTTTTTGCGTTTTTGTTCAACATTTTTAGGTGCAATAAGTTTTTATTGTTTTTCAACATGAGTTTAAACAAACATATATATATATATATATGAACAGGACCAGATGCCCATCAAAAGGCAACCTGGAGTACTAAATTCAAATTATACAACAAATATAAGGCATGTTCAACATTTTTTAAAGCGTTTTTGAGCTTTGGAGTCTTTTATTAGGCAATAGAGAAAAATATCACCTGTTTCATCATTTGTTGCCATGTTTTTCAGATTTTCATCCACTTTTATTTATTATATATTTATTCATTTTGTAACTTTTTTGTAAGGGGTTAAGGGTTAAAGGATATGGTTAGAGGTTACTTATTATTCTTATTTTATTGGGTTAGAGGTTAGGATTAGGGGTTAATATTGGGGTTAGGAGTTAGTATTAGGGGTTAATATTAGGGTTAGGATTGGGGGTTAATATTAGGGTTAGGAGTTAGGATTAGGGGTTAATATTGGGGTTAGGAGTTGGTATTAGGGGTTAATATTGGGGTTAGGAGTTAGTATTAGTGGTAATATTAGGGTTAGGATTAGGGGATAATATTAGGGTTAGGAGTTAGGATTAGGAGTTAATATTGGGGTTAGGAGTTGGTATTAGGGGTTAATATTAGGGTTAGGAGTTAGGCTTAGGGGTTAATATTGGATTTAGGGGTTAGGATTAAGGGTTAACATTAGGGTTAGGAGTTAGGATTAGGGGTTAATATTGGGGTTAGGATCAGGGGTTATTTTAGGGTTAGGAGGTAGGGTTATGGGTTATTATTAGGGTTAAGAGTTAGGGGTTAATGTTAGGGTCAGGAGTGAAAATTAGGGGTTAACATTAGGGTTAGGAGTTAGGATTAGGGGTTAATATTGGGGTTAGGATCAGGGGTTATTTTAGGGTTAGGAGGTAGGGTTATGGGTTAATATTAGGGTTAAGAGTTAGGGGTTAACGTTAGGGTCAGGAGTCAATATTAGGGTTAGGGGTTAATATTGGGGTTAGGGCTAGGAGTGCGGATTAGGGGTTAATATTAGGGTTAAGAGTTAGGGTCAGGGGTTGATGTTAGGGTTAGGGGTTAATGTTAGGGTTAGGGGTTAGGATTAGGGGTTAATATTAGGGTTAGGAGTTAGGGTCAGAGGTTGATGTTAGGGTTAGGGGTTAATGTTAGGGTTAGGCGTTAGTATTAGAGGTTAATATTAGGGTTAGGAGTTAGGCTTAGGGGTTAATATTGGGGTTATTGGTTAGCATTAGGGGTTATTTTAGGGTTAGGAGGTAGGGGTTAATGTTAGGATGAGGAGTGACAATTAGGGGTTAATATTAGGGTTAGGAGTTAGGGGTTAATATTGGGGTTAGGGGTTAATATTAGGGTTATGAGTCAGGGGATAATATTGGGGTTAGGGGTTAATATTAGGGTTAGGGCTAGGAATGAGGATTAGGGGTTAATATTAGGGTTAGGGTCAGGGGTTAATGTTAGGGTTATGGGTTAATATTACGGTTAAGAGTTAGGGGTTAATGTTAGTGTTAGAGCTAGTAGTGAAAATTAGGGGTTAATATTAGGGTTAGGAGTTAAGATTAGGGGTTAATATTAGGGTTAGGGTTTAAAATTAGGGTTAAGGTTTATTATTAGGGGTTAATATTAGGGATAGGGGTTAATATTAGGGCTAGGAGTTAGGATTAGGGGTTAAGAGTTAGGGTTAGGGATTAATATTAGGGTTAGGGGTTATTGTATTTATTTTTATTTTTTTATATATTGATTATTTATGATTATTATTATTTATATATTTGTTTTATTATTTATGTATTATTTATTAATTCTTTTCATTTAATTATTGCATTTGAGCAGAAAAATGCTCAGAAACACGCAAACAAAATGTGCTTAAACACTCAAAACGCTTCCATGCATTTCTATTAAACAAAAAAATCTTCAAAAAAAGCAACAATCTGTCCGATTCGAGCTACAATTAAAGCTCCCGAGCTTATTTGATCTTCAGGCGTTTGGCTTCAGGCGACCCGAGGTGGAGATGTGAACCGTCTCCATATAGAGAATAATGGATTTTTTTTCTTCTCCAGCATTTTGGAGGTGTGAATGGGACCTTAGAGGTGATTTATTCTCCCAAAAGAAATATACCTTTCTGCGTTTGTACTGATTATTATTACAAGGCTTCTCTCCTTGCCTTGGCTAATGTGACACACGGCGCTGATGGAGAGGCGCAGGGGAGGGGCAAACAAGGATGCCGTCGAGGGGCCCAACGTCCTTATTATTCAATGACGTCATGGGTTCTTAGGGTGCCGGTGGCTGGAAGGTAGTAATGATGCAAAAGGAAAAACTGTGGCTTTAGGTAACAACCCGCTGACTCGTATACAATTTTTAAGCAATTTTTTGGCATATTGCCAAGGCACCCCTGAAGAAATACGAAGGCATCCTGGGCACCCTGGTTGAAAAAGGCTGCTCTCTGTCAATTACATGCATTGCAGTGGTCATGGTCGCTTCGCGTTGCATTGCGCCATTTATCTGACCAGTGGCCAGACCTGACCACAGACATCCACACCCCATCGCTCCCCACACTAACCCTCCCATCGCTGAAGCCCACCACCCTACACTAACCCCCCCAACGCTCAAGCCCACCACCCCACACTAACCCCCCCAACGCTCAAGTCCACCACCCTACACTAACCCCCCCCACGCTCAAGCCCACCACCCCACACTAACCCCCCCAATGCTCAAGCCCACCACCCCACACTAACCCCCCCACGCTCAAGCCCACCACCCCACACTAACCCCCTGCAACGTTCAAGCCCACCACCCCACACTAACCCCCCCCACGCTCAAGCCCACCACTCCACACTAACCCCCTGCAACGCTCAAGCCCACCACCCCACACTAACCCACCCATCGCTCAAGTCCACCACCCCACACTAACCCCCCCAACGCTCAAGTCCACCACCCTACACTTATCCCCCCCCAACTTTCAAGCCCACCACCCCACACTTACCCCCCCCAATGCTCAAGTCCACCTCCCTACACTAACCCCCCCCACGCTCAAGCCCACCACCCCACACTAACCCTCCCATCGCTCAAGCCCACCACCCTACACTAACCCCCCCAACGCTCAAGCCCACCACCCCACACTAACCCCCCCAACGCTCAAGCCCACCACCCTACACTAACCCCCCCCCACGCTCAAGCCCACCACCCCACACTAACCCCCCCAATGCTCAAGCCCATCACCCCACACTAACCCCCCCCACGCTCAAGCCCACCACCCCACACTAACCCCCTGCAACGCTCAAGCCCACCACCCCACACTAACCCCCCCCACGCTCAAGCCCACCACTCCACACTAACCCCCTGCAATGCTCAAGCCCACCACCCCACACTAACCCCCCCATCGCTCAAGTCCACCACCCCACACTAACCCCCCCAACGCTCAAGTCCACCACCCTACACTTATCCCCCCCCCAACTTTCAAGCCCACCACCCCACACTTACCCCCCCCCAATGCTCAAGTCCACTTCCCTACACTAACCCCCCCCCCACGCTCAAGCCCACCACCCCACACTAACCCTCCCATCGCTCAAGCCCACCACCCTACACTAACCCCCCCCAACGCTCAAGCCCACCACCCCACACTAACCCCCCCAACGCTCAAGCCCACCACCCTACACTAACCCCCCCCCCCACGCTCAAGCCCACCACCCCACACTAACCCCCCCCAATGCTCAAGCCCACCACCCCACACTAACCCCCCCCCACGCTCAAGCCCACCACCCCACACTAACCCCCTGCAACGCTCAAGCCCACCACCCCACACTAACCCCCCCCAACGCTCAAGTCCACCACCCTACACTTATCCCCCCCCAACTTTCAAGCCCACCACCCCACACTTACCCCACACTTACCCCCCCCATTCGTCCTCTGGCCCACCAGGCCCCCTGTTAGCCCTGCACTTACCACATGCAGGTCACAGCTGCGGTGTCGGCTCCCCCCCTCGATCTCCTCCGTGTCCCAGCCGTCGCTTCTCTTCCTGGCCAATCGGGTCTTAGGACCCGCTTCCTGATTGGCCAGGAGGAGAAACAATAAGACATTAGCGAATATTAATACGCTAACGTCACACAACAGGGTGGGCTCAGGGTGCAGTGCCCACCCTTTTTTAATCCAATTAGAGCCTCGGGCTCTAATCATCTGCTTCCAAAAAAAAAAAAAAAAGAAAATCATTGAAATCAATGCGTCTGGCGCCCTGCATGTAGATTAGGGGCAAGACACATGGATTAAAGGGGGCGGAGCCCCCGTGCGCGTACCTCCCAACTTTTTGAGATGGGAATGAGGGACACCTATCAGCAAAAGTATGCAGGCATAGGACACACCCCTTGCCACGCCCCCTTAAGGGAGAATTGTACAAAAAAACAAGATTGTTTTTTTGGGGGTTTTTTCCACTACTATTCCTTTATATTGGCTTTTGGAATGTACAAATGCAGCAATTTACAAATCAGATGAAAGGTTGAGCACTGGGAAACACTTTTTGATAGATAAAAAGTGCATTTTATATAAAACTATATAGATAAGACCAAAATGAGGGACAAATGGGGGGGGGGGACAGAGGGACATTGCTCCAAATCAGGGACAGTCCCTCGAAATCAGGGAAAGTTGGGAGTTAGGCCCGTGCGTCCCTAATGGGCGGCCACCACTGTATCTGACACTTAACATTGAAAACCCACAAAGCTGGGGTGTCTGGAAAGCGTAAAGCTGGCCATTAATTACGTACAATTTCCTTTAGATTTACCTTCAACTATGTACTGCAAGGGCTGCCCGATTGCATACAAAATTGAAAGTCTTAAGTTTGACCTCCTTTAAATCTAAAAGGAAAATTTGATTTTTAACAAAATTTAACGTGACTCAATTGCATCAAAAACGTGCAAAATGCCACTGATTGTGGGTGCAATGCTCTGCAGGCTTCAATGCAAAAAAGTATAAAATGCAGAAGATCCTGGTGCAGCATTTACTGCTTTTTTTTTTTTTTTTTTGCAAAAGGTGGACTTGTCCTTTTCATAAATGATAAATCTACATCTTAAAAATGTTCTCGTTATTTAGTACCGGTGATACAGTTTTTATTTTGTGCCGTGTCATCATAAAAGAAATACATTATTCAGGAGGGGATGGGGGGACTTAGATGAAGATACACCTAGAGACGGGTCTGGTATCTCCAGACGGATCATCTCCTGATTAGTGCCGAGTCAGCACGCCGGCTCTGCAATGCAGTGCAGTTATGGAAGTGCAATAAATAAAAGTAATTCCAGAAGGACTTGACTTCTGCAGTGCCGGCACCTCACATCCCGCAATGCCAATCCCACCGGACAGAATTCTGCAGGGGATGAGTCTGGGACAGATAGAGCCGTCAGGAAATAATGTTATGCTTAAAGCTGAAATCCAGGCAGGTAACAAATAGACGTACACTATATTGCCAAAAGTATTGGGACGCCTGCCTTTACACGCACATGAACTTTAATGACACCCCAGTCTTAGTCTGTAGGGTTCAGTATTGAGTTGGCCCACCCTTTGCAGCTAAAACAGCTTCAACTCCTCTGGGAAGGCCGTCCACAAGGTTTAGGAGTGTGTCTATGGGAATGTTTGACCATTCTTCCAGAAGCGCATTTGTGAGGTCAGGCACTGATGTTGGACCAGAAGATCTTGCTCGCAGTAATTCATCCCAAAGGTGTTCTATCGGGTTGAGGTCAGGACTCTGTGCAGGCCAGTCAAGTTCCTCCACCCCAAACGCGCTCATCCATGTCTTTATGGACCTTGCTTTGTGTATTGCTCCAAATCATTTGGTGGAGGGGGGATTACGTTGTGGGGTTATTTTTCAGGGGTTGGGTTTGGCCCCCTTAGTTCCAGTGAAGGGAACTCTTAAGGCGTCAGCATACCAAGACATTTTTGACAATTTCATGCCCCCAACTTTGTGGGAACAGTTTGGGGACGGCCTCTTCCTGTTCCAACATGACTGAACACCAGTGTACAAAGCAAGGTCCATAAAGACATGGATGAGCGAGTTGCCAGTTAATTACCAGTGAACCACTTCACCCCTGGACGGATTTGCCCCCTTTCTGACCTGGCTATTTTTTGCGATTCGGCACTGCGTTGTTTTAAATGACAATTGGGCGGTAGTGCGACGCTGTACCCAAACAAAATGTCCTTTTTTTCCCCCACAAATAGAGCTTTCTTATGGTGGTATTTTATCACCTCTGCGGTTTTTATTTTTTGCGCAATAAACCAAAAAAGAGCGACAATTTTGAAAAAAACACAATATTTTGTACTTTTTGCTATAATAAATATCCAAAAAAACAAATTTCTTCATCAGTTTAGGCCGATATGTATTCTTCTACATATTTTTTTTCTTTTTTTTACTAGTAATGGCAGTGATCTGTGATTTTTATCGGGACTGCGACATTGTGGCGGACAGATCGGACACTTTTGACACTATTTTGGGACCATTGACATTTATACAGCGATCAGAGCTAAAAATAGCCACTGATTACTGTATAAATATCACTGGCAGGGAAGGGGTTAACACTAGGGGGTGATCAAGGGGTTAACTGTGTTCCCTTGTGTGTGTTCGAACTGTAGGGGGGATGGGACTGACTAGGGGGGGAGACCGATCAATGTTCATACTTAGTATGAAAACACAATCTGTCTCCTCTCCCCTGAGAGAACCGGGAGTTCTCGTTCTGTCACGAGCAATCGTGGGTGCCCGGCGGACATCCTGCCCGCCGGGCACGCGCATCGGCTCCGGGGACACGCGGCGGGCCTACCTACCTCTTCTGAAGATGATCTGGTCCAGTCTCCAGCGGCAGATGCTGTGTGCTGGAGAGAACTGACAAAGGCTGGGAAATACCTGGGAAGTGACGTCATCCATAGGGGAAGTGACGTCACCAATAGACTTACTATGAGGCCCATTGCCTAAACTTCCTCTTTAACAGCAAAAAATGACCTGGTCATGAAGGGGGCAAAATGTTCTGGAAGCTCAAGTAGTTAGGATAAAACTTTCCCTAAGTTTGAAGGCTGCTTGAACAAGTTCCTTAGAGCTCGTTCACACTAGCTACCCTGTGGTTGAGCTGAGCTTTTACCATCCCCCCAACTCCTACCCCCTTTAGCTGCAGAGGCAGCGACTGGGGGGTGTACACATGCTTCAGCTGCAGCAGGATTTATACCCTTTGTTGCTTTTGGCGGGCACAACACCTGCTGAAAGAAACCCATTTAAGCAAATAGGGCCGTTCTGAAGGCTCCCCAAAACAGCAGGAATGCACACAGATAGCTGCAGCTGCCGTCAGCCTGCCATTGAAGTGTACAGGACTCGGCGGCCACAGCTATCTGCTCACATGTGGCTGAAACAACTGCAGGAATAAGCAGATTTCTGCTGCTGTCATTCACACAAGTGCTAGTTGCCCTGTAGTTTTACAGGTCGTGTAGTACCTATTTTTCACCACAAGATGCCTCTAGTCTGATGACCAGCATTATACTTCCTTTGTTCCAGACTGTCCTGGACTTGCCCCCGGCCTGTGATTTAAAGTGGTGTTTCACCAAAAAAAAAAAATTAGATGTCAGCAGCTGCAAATACTGCAGCTGCTGACTTTTAAAATAAGGACACTTACCTGTCCCGGGGTCCAGCGATGTCGGCACCCGAGACCGAGCCGTCCCTCGATCCTCGGGTGCTGCCGCCGCCATTCACACTGAGGGAATCAGGAAGCGAAGCGTTGCCGCTTCACTGCCCGGTTCCCTACTGCGCATGCGCGAGTCGCGCTGCGCGTCTTCACTGGTCCCCGTTGTGTTGTGGGAACTGTGTATTTCCCACAACACAACGGGGGTGGGCGGGGAGTCTGCGGCTAGCTGCGGCTAGCTGTACCCGGAAGTGGGTGCAGATACCTGTATTATACAGGTATCTGCACCCCCCTCCCCCCTGAAAGGTGCCAATTGTGACACCGGAGGGGGGGAGGAATCCGATGAGCGGAAGTTCCACTTTAGAAGAATGAAAGAAGAAGCAGCAGTCTCCGCTCTAATTCAGCCCAAAGGTGTTCTATCGGGTCGAGGTCAGGACTCTGTGCAGGCCAGTCAAGTTCCTCCACCCCAAACTCACTCATCCATGTCTTTATGGACCTTGCTTTGTGCACTGGTGGGCAGTCATGTTGGAACAGGAAGGGGCCATCCCCAAACTGTTCCCACAAAGTTGGGAGCATGAAATTGTCCAAAATGTCTTGGTATGCTGACGCCTTAAGAGTTCCCTTCACTGGAACTAAGGGGCCAAGCCCAACCCCTGAAAAACAACCCTGCACCATAATCCCCCCTCCACCAAATAATTTGGACCAGTGCACAAAGCAAGGTCCATAAAGACATGGAGAAGTGAGGCTTGGCCTCCTAAGGCGTCAGCATACCAAGACATTTTGGACAATTTTATGCTCCCAACTTTGTGGGAACAGTTTGGGGACGGCCCCTTCCTGTTCCAACATGACTGCGCACCAGTGCACAAAGCAAGGTCCATAAAGTCATGGATGATCGAGTTTGGGGTGGAGGAACTTGACTGGCCTGCACAGAGTCCTGACCTCAAATTATTCAAATAGAGTGGAGACTGCAAGCCAGGCCTTCTCGTCTAACATCAGTGCCTGACCTCACAAATGTGCTTCTGGAAGAATGGTCAAACATTCCCATAGACACACTCCTAAACCTTGTGGACGGCCTTCCCAGAAGAGTTGAAGCTGTTATAGCTGTAAAGCAGGGGTCTCAAACTGGTGGCCCTCCAGCTGTTGCAGAACTACAATTCCCATGAGGCATTGCAAGGCTGACCGTTACAAGCAGGGCTCCCATAGGCAGAGGCATGATGGGACTTGTAGTTCCCCAACAGCTGGAGGGCCGCCAGTTTGAGACCCCTGCTGTAAAGGGAGGGCCAACTCTATATTGAACCGTACGGACTAAGACTGGGATGCCATTAAAGTTCATGTGTGTGTAAAGGCAGGCGTCCCAATACTTTTGGTAATACAGTGTATATTAAATGATGACTACAAAACCTCTTTGTTCTATAGGAAGTATACTAATGTATAGAGCCGTGATCCAAGTTCTTTATTACAGCAGCCACCGCTTGACTTCCCTTCCCCATAATCCCGTCATGTCCTGCCAGAAGCCTCCTGGCAGATGTCCCGAGTTGTCATTATGAAAAGGCCGGCAATGTTTTCCGGAGACGGCGCGCGATATACGATGTCAAAGCCGTAGAGACAAAAATATGCAAGCAGGCCTGCACAGAGGTGGAGGATATCTATGTTGTTTCCAGAGGTTTTACTTGGGCGTTATGCCTAAAATGCGGTAAATTCTATTCTGTTCTTGTCCTACCCTGAGCCCCATATAAAGTCCCAACCCCCTCCTTCTTCTTCTATTCTGTACTACTTCATCCAAGAGGACCTGTCACCTCCCACCCTGCAGTATTATCAGTTAGGCCTCATGGCACTCGGGTTTATGAATATAAGCAGCATTTTTTCTACCAGAATTTGGCATTAAAAAAAAAAAAATGCTTCTAATGTTACAATATTTAAGTGTGTGTAGAACACCCCCCAAAAAAGACCCGCTAGTAAACTTGGCCCTATCCCCCCAGTTAGGACACCCTCAGTCAGGTGCATAGCATTTTCTCCACCCTTTGACTGGCTCAATGACACGGTATAGGGGTGTCCTTTTTTTAGGTTTTATTGGAACATTGAAATTGGATGAAGGGAGAAGAGGATACCCCAAAACTGAACGGTTTGGGGACTCTTCCTACCTTTTGCTAGTAGACCACAGACTAGAACAAAGCACAGTCACTGACTTTCCAGTACTGGGGTCAATTACCCACACGTCCTCAGGATCATCGGTTGCCTCCTTCCGATGTCCACCGGGTACCCTCCAGTGAGGGAAACACAAACTCACACCAGTCAGCTGCCGGAGTCTGCTGAATGCTGAGACCAGAGGAGGCAGAGATGAGGGGGTGCTGGGGCTGAACATAGAGGGGCAGGATCTGTAGAAGGAGTTCTGTCCTCCTCTCTAATGCTGACTGCTGAGATGGGGGGAGAGCGGGCATAAATGAGCCTCTCCATGGCTGTACGGAGAAGCGCAGGATCTGGCAAAGGAGTTCTGTCCTCTCTGCTGCTGACTGCTGAGACAAAGTGGAGGCGGAAACGAGAGTGGTGCAGGTGAGGTGTGAGGGCCACATGAAATGACCTGGCAGGGCAGACTTGGTCCACAGGCCTTGTGTTTGACACCCACCCCCCACATGTTCCTATACCCCCCCACATGCTCCCTCACCCCCCCATATATTCCCTCACCTCCTCCCCCACATGTTCCTCCACCCCCCACATGTTCCTCTACCCCCCACATGTTCCTCCACCCCCCACATGTTCCTCCACCCCCCACATGTTCCCTCACCCCCTCCCCCACATGTTCCCTCACCCCCCACATGTTCCTCTACCCCCCACATGTTCCTCCACCCCCCACAGGTTCCCTCACCCCCTCCCCCACATGTTCCCTCACCCCCCACATGTTCCTCTACCCCCCACATGTTCCTCCACCCCCCACAGGTTCCCTCACCCCCCACATGTTCCCTCACCCCCCACATGTTCCTCCACCCCCCACATGTTCCCTCACCCCCTCCCCCACATGTTCCCTCACCCCCCACATGTTCCTCCACCCCCCACATGTTCCCTCACCCCCTCCCCCACATGTTCCTTCACCCCCCACATGTTCCTCTACCCCCCACATGTTCCTCTACCCCCCACATGTTCCTCCACCCCCCACATGTTCCCTCACCCCCCACATGTTCCTCCACCCCCCACATGTTCCCTCACCCCCTCCCCCACATGTTCCCTCACCCCCCACATGTTCCTCTACCCCACACATGTTCCCCCATCTCTCACATGTCCCCTCACCCCCCCCCCCCCATATATTCTTTCACCTCCCACATATTCCCTCATCCTTCACATGTTCCCTCACCCCATATGTTCCTCCACCCCCCACATGTTCCTCTATCCCCTACCTGTGTTCCCTCACCCCCACATGTTCCCTCACCTTCCACATGTTCCCTCACCTTCCACATGTTCCCTCACCTGAAGCATGTTCCTCCCATCCCCACATGTTCCTCCACCCCCCACATGTTCCTCCATCTCTCACATGTTCCCTCACCACCCACATGTTCCTCACCCCCCACATGTTCCCTCAGTCCCACCATGTTCTTTCACCCCCCAAATGTTCCTCCATCTCCCACATGTTTCCTCTCCCCCATGCTCCTCCACCCCCCCCCCCATGTTCCCTCACCCCACACCCCCTCCCCCACATGTTCCTACACCCTAGGGTTGCCACCTGTCCAGGATTCACCCGGACAGTCCGGGTTTTGAATCATGTGTCCGATGTCAAGTGATTCAGACAGAAATGTGGCTCAGAACAGGGCTTGACAGGAGGGTGAGGGGGCACTATGTGCGCTGCATTACTATTCTCTTTGGAGTGCCCAAAGGTGTCCCAGGTCTGTTGCAATCCTATAGTGTATACTAAAACAAAAAATTTTTACTGTGCGCTGCTAAAGTGTTCGGGTTTGGCTTTAAGAAAAAAAGGGAACCCTACTCCACCCCCCACATGTTCCCTCACCCCCCCCCCACCATGTTCCTCCACCCCCACATGTTCCTCCACCCCCACCATGTTCCTCCAACCCTACATGTCCATCTCCCACATGTTCCTCCACCCCACACATATTCCCTCACCCCCCACATGTGCCTCCACCTCCCACATATCCCCCCCCCCCCCCCACCATGTTTCTCCATCCCCACATATTTTATCACTCTCCACATGTTCCTCTACCTCCCGCATGTTCCCTCACCCCCCACGTGTTCCTCCACACCCCACATGTTCCCTCACTCCCATCATGTTCCTCCATCTCTCACATGTCCCCCCCCCCCCCTCACATGTTCCTCCACCTCCCACATGTTCCCTCACTCACCCTCATGTTCCCTCAGCAGAAAAGGGTGTATAGGGGCCACATAATGCAGTATCATCTTTATTGAGAATAAAAAACTCACATCAAGTATTACACTCACAAGAGATGCAAGGAGACAAGTCCTCTTATTGAAACACAGAGACCCCAGTGTGTGGATCCAGGAGAATGGTAACTGGCCACTCTCACTCCTTCCAACTTGCTAAAGGTTGCAGAGGACCATGTGAATGCGTTTTGGAGAATACAACTTCCCCTTGGTCAGCCATCTCTGGAGTGCCTGTAGACAGGAAGTGGCTGCAAAAAGCCGCAGGAGATCAGGTGCACTGAGATGCAAGAAATGTTTTAAAAAAGTATCTTCTTAAAAATAAAAATGCCAATTAGGGTTTGTAGAGTTGGTAGGATTGGCAGTTCATAGTTGATTCACCATTAAGACTCCCGTCCTCCAGCATAGACAGGAGGGATAATATAAAAGGAAACTTACCAATCAGATTGGAATCCTAACAATAAACCAGAGCTGATCCCCTGCAATACATTTAGCACTGGGGCTCCCTCTAGTGGTCCGTATCACGTCCTACGCTTAATCCAAACCAACCAAAAAAAACCAAGACTTGAGCAGCCCACGCATGCTGCATGCTTTGCTTTGGCAATTTTTTTCCTGGGTCATATTTGACTAAAGGGACAATATGTACATCTCCATCATGGTTACAGACTAGGGGCAGAGGTTCAGTCCTCAGGGTTCCTTCATCAAAGCCTATGGTAAAGTGGCAATGTAGCAGCCTGGGAGGTGCAGAAATGTTTGCATGTGTTGGTGACTAATATGAGAGCCAATGAGAATCATCCAAAGATGACGGGGTGCTAGCGGCAATTTTATGCCTTCATGTGTTTGGACAGTGGCATCTGTCATGTTCCTGTGGTGACCATTAAAACCCAACTCCACCCAACACAAAGTATATGTGAGCCTTCACCTTGTAAAGCGACCCATTCACTTAAAAAAGGAAATGAAAGGCAAAACATTTGTGTGTGTGTGTATATATATATATATATATTACTGTGCAAAAGTCATAGGCAGGTGTAACAAAATGCTGTAAATGAGGAATGCTTTTAGAAATAGAAGTGTTAATAGTTTATTTTTATCAATTAACATAATGGAAAGTAAATGAACAGAAGAAAAATCCATATCAAATCAATATTTGGTGTGACCGCCCTTTGCCTTTAAACCAACATCGATTCTTCTAGGAACACTTGCACACAGTTTTTGAAGGAACCCGGCAGGTAAGTTGTTCCAAACATCTTGGAGAACTAAGCTCAGATCTTCTGTGTGTAGCCATGCCTCCCGGAGCCGTCTTTAACACGGGGCAAAATGGGCAGCTGCCCCGGGCCCAGTCATTGTTGTGGGGCCCAAGGCACCTTCATCTCTCAGGCACTCAGAGACATAGAACAGTCCATAAGCTTTGTTTGTTTTGTTTTTTGAGGGGATTGAACTTGGATGGGGATGAGAAAATATGGGATGCCCAGGAAGATTCAGTGTAACTTGCTTGGGACTTCTATATACACTCCTGTATATACACTCCAGTCTTCTCTCCAGAACAACTCTTGCTTAAGACCTCTTTCCTTTTCTCCTCCAGCACTTAACTTGCTGCAGATTCCTGGACCAGCCAGCACCACGTGGTTATGCATTATGTTTCCAAGTCCCATGCATGAAAACATAGGAACTGGAGTGCAGAAAAATGGCAGCAGCGGCACCTCACTTATCAGGAATTTGAAATGTTGGGGTAACATATTCTTTAACCACTTGCTGGTGGGCGATGTACCCCCACTTTTAGTGGTTATACCAGGATGATGCCTACAGCTGCAGGCATCATCCAGGTATAGTTTCTACAGAGCCAGCGATGCTGTTTTTAGTAAAAGTGATGGCTCCTCCTCCTCCTAGGCATCCAATAGAATAGCCTGTCCTTTCAGCCAATTGGGTGACGGGTCTCAGGACCTGCTTCCTGACTGGCCAGGAGGAGAATCAGTGTTACAATAGCAAATATTAATTTGCTATTGTCACACAACTGGGTGGGCTCAGAGCGCAGTGCTCTGTGCCCCAAGCCCACCCTTTTTTGAAGCCTGTTAGAGCCTCAGGCTCTATTCACACGCTTAAAAAACATCCCCCCCCCCCATTGGAATTCATGCATCCTACGTCCTGCATGTAGATTAGGGGGATAGACGCATGGATAGAGGGGGCGGTGCCCATGCGCCCCTAATGGACGGACCGCCACTGGCTAGGATACAGCATCAGGAGTCATTAGCTCATAAGGGAAACGGGAATGGGGTCGACCCCCGCTCTGTGTGTTCATAAGACAGCTCAAGAGTGAGCATGCATGAGTGCCCCTATAGCAAGCCGCTTGCTATGGGGACACTTGGTGGGGAGGGGGGGAGGAGCCAGGAGCGCCGGCAGGGGACCCCAAAAGAGGAAGATCGAGGCTGCTCTGTGCAAAACCATTACAGGTAATGCCCACAGGTGCTGTTAAGCCTCCATGATTGAAAGAACCAAAATCCAATGATTAAAAGGGTCGGGCCAGGGACCATCAGGCTTGGAAGGAGAGCGCTACATGATGCTGGACGTCCTACAGCCTGGAAATAAGATGGGCTGCAGCTTCTAATGCACACTGTGAGAATCTCAGAGTATGCAGGGAAATCAGAGTAAGCCATTTCAGTACAGAAGAGAAGCCAGCCCAGTACAACTGTGCAAGATTGAAGGCCGGAGGTCAGATTGAATCCTAGATGGTTGTGGTCATTTAAAGAGAATCTACAAAGACAGGAATATCAGAGCCGCCTTGTGTTCAGGTGTCTTAGTGACTGTTATTGTTTTATCCTCCTTCTCTACTGATCGGGAACAAGTCTGTGTGGGTGAAGTGTCCCCGGTCAGTGCTTGTTCCAGGTCAGAGATTCACTAAGTAGTGAGAAGTCAGCATAGCAGCCATGGATCGGAGGGGGTTACAAAGGTAACTTCAAGAATCAGGAGAAGCGGAATGAAATGAAATGAAAAAAAATGAAGAACATGAACATTATTTATACAAAAATAAAGGAAACTAAAGAACCTTAAAATAGATGGAATTCCCTTTTTTCCATGAAATGCAGTTTTCACTTTTTGTATTCACCTACTGTATATTCTATGATAATATTATATTCTGTATATTGCATATACATGTAGCACACTCCTAGATAAGTTGCCAAGATGATAGGTAAATTTAGTTCAGCAATTGATTTATTTGGGCTGTTCTAGATCTCTCAGGCTTCCCCCCTGCATTCCGGTGGCTTCCAGAACATAGGGGGCTGGAAGAGGTAAATGCACAGCTTGAATGTATAGTGGGCTTCAGCCAATTTCTATGGCGATGTGCCTCAGTAGGTGGCTAGGGAGAACATAAATAGTCTGGGGTCTGGAGCAGCCATGTACTGGTCCTACTAGAGAAGCTCCACAGCCTCGGGGGCTGCTGCCCCTCTGAGGCAATTTTGCTGCCGCCATCTCCGGTCAGGGAAACTGGCTGTGAAGCCTCGTGGCTTCACAGCCGGATCCCTACTGTGCATGCGTGAAGCGTGCTGCGCTTTGTGACTGGCCCAGCAGCGGGGGGGAAAGGAGGAGGGGGCCGAACTTCCGGACGACTTCACAGCAGAGAAGACAACCAGAAGTGGGAGCGGTTACCTGTCAAAACCAAGTACCCACTCCCCCTTACTCTCTGAAAAGTGCCAAATGTGGCAGCGGAGGAGGGGAGGAGGCAAATAAGCGGAGCTTCCCCTTTTGGGTGGAGCTCCGCTTTAAAGCGCAACTCCACTTTTGTTGAGGAAAAAACATTCCCCTCTGGGTGATCTATGTACATTGCAAGGATTATAACACAACCTTTGTTGCAGATTCCTACCTTTTGTTATTCTGAAGAAACCCCTGTGTGTTTCTCTGTGCCCATGTGGGAAAGTGAGTCTAATGGGAGTGGTTTCATAATTATCAATCAGCTGTGCACCTGCAGAGCACTTGTGAGGAAAATTGCAGGGTCTGCATGCCTTTAGATGTGTTCCTATTGGGAGTATGTCTTGTAGGGCTGCTTGTAGTCCCCACCAGGGGGTGCATGTGCCAGTATGACAATGCAAGGGCGCAACTGGGAGACAGTGGATCCATTGATCTTTTTATCTATCTGTAAGAGGGTAATTCTTCCCAATGACCACAAGTGTAAGGAGCGTTCTTCCCACTGACCATCACACTACCATGAGTTGTAGATATAGTCATTTTTAGCAGGGGTTCCCTGGAAGGTATTTCAAAGGGTTCCTCTGTGTTGAAAAGGTTGAGAAAGGCTGCTTTAAGTGGTTTGGTTTCCGTAGACTTTACTTTACTGTCCCGGACGAGCCCCCAGTAAACTGTTTAACCCCTCGTGTGATAATAATAGACAACTCAATTGCCGCAATGCTGGAAAAAAAATCAGAGACTTACAGCCCAGGTCATCGCCTTGAACGGTAATTGAATAGAAAAAGATGGAATATATTACCCGTGTAGACAGAGACAAATCTGTGCCTATAGTAAGGATTGCCGGAGGGAGCGGCGGTCTGATTGAGCGGGAGAACGTAACCTTTACCAGGAAACCTGTTACATGAAATCTGGGTAATGGAATGTGAGATTTGTGTGAGATACAAAAAGAAAATGAAGACGTATGTTTTCCATGAGCAGAACGGACACTTTACCAGAGGATAAAAACATTGGAGGATGACATTATGTAAACAGGGCCGGCTGGAGAGAAGAGAAATGATTTACAGTCTAATATATATATATATACACAGGCAGTCCCGGAGTTACGAACCTCCGACTTGCGAACGACTCCTACTTAGGAACGGGAGGCGGCGTGACCTTCTGCGCATGCACGGCCACTTTTCGACGGCAGGCACCTCGGAAAACATCGGAAAATGACGTCTGCGCATGCGCGGCTACTTGACAGAACATCGGAAAACATTGGAAAACAACGTCTTTTCCGTTCTGCGCATGCGCTTCCGACTTACGAACATTTCCGAATTAAGAACAAACCAGCAGTCAGAGGTATTTATTTGTCCCTCAGCCTCTTACCCAGGGACATTTGTCCCTAAACAACTCTCTCTCTAATCTCTCTCTCTCTCTCTCTCTCTCTCTCTATATATATATATATCTATAGATCTATATATAGATATATATATATATAGTAGGGCTGCTGAAATTAATCGCAGCATCGATGCATCGCGATTCGGGTGTCCCCGATGTGGCATCGATGCATGCGACCCGAATAATCGATTTCTGGCCCCGCCCCCTCCCGGGAGAGCACTCCGTCCGTAAAGCTGTTATTAGTGTGTATATTGTGGTCATGTGACACTCGGCCGCGCCTCCCTCCTCTCACTCTCTCCTGATGTCAGCTCCGCCCACTGACTGGAGCTATCAGGTCAGAAGAGAGGCGGGCGGGGCTGACATCAGGAGAGACGTGAGAGGAGGGAGGCGCGGCCGAGTGTCACATGACCACAATATACACACTAATAACAGCTTTACGCACAGAGCGCTCTCCCGGGAGAATTCACTGCCCACCTCAGATGTGACAACTGGCGGAACACCGGCCGCACAAATGGAGATCGGGGGGAGATGGTGAGCAGGCAGATCGCCCTGCTCATTACAGGCTGCCACCGGCAGAGCAGCATGTGAGTACAGAGGGAGAGGGGGAGGGGGAGGGGGCGCTGTGACACAAGTCCATATCATAAATTGTCTTCTATGTGCCTTCATCACACCACAACTCTGCATTATTGTCCGCAGTCTGTGCCCATCTCCTGTGCCATGTCCGCCGCAGTCTGTGCCCATCTCCTGTGCCATGTCCGCCGCAGTCTGTGCCCATCTCCTGTGCCATGTCCGCCGCAGTCTGTGCCCATCTCCTGTGCCATGTCCGCCGCAGTCTGTGCCCATCTCCTGTGCCATGTCCGCCGCAGTCTGTGCCCATCTCCTGTGCCATGTCCGCCGCAGTCTGTGCCCATCTCCTGTAGCATGTCCGCAGTCTGTGCTCATCTCCTGTAGCATGTCTGCAGTCTCTGACCATCTCCTGTAGCATGTCTGCAGTCTCTGACCATCTCCTGTAGCATGTCTGCAGTCTCTGACCATCTCCTGTAGCATGTCTGCAGTCTCTGACCATCTCCTGTAGCATGTCTGCAGTCTCTGACCATCTCCTGTAGCATGTCTGCAGTCTCTGACCATCTCCTGTAGCATGTCTGCAGTCTCTGATCATCTCCTGTAGTATGTCTGCAGTCTCTGACCATCTCCTGTAGCATGTCTACAGTCTCTGACCATCTCCTGTAGCATGTCTGCAGTCTCTGACCATCTCCTGTAGCATGTCTGCAGTCTCTGATCATCTCCTGTAGCATGTCTGCAGTCTCTGACCATCTCCTGTAGCATGTCTGCAGTCTCTGACCATCTCCTGTAGCATGTCTGCAGTCTCTGACCATCTCCTGTAGCATGTCTGCAGTCTCTGACCATCTCCTGTAGCATGTCTGCAGTCTCTGACCATCTCCTGTAGCATGTCTGCTGTCTCTGACCATCTCCTGTAGCATGTCTGCTGTCTCTGACCATCTCCTGTAGCATGTCTGCTGTCTCTGACCATCTCCTGTAGCATGTCCGCAGTCTCTTACCATCTCCTGTAGCATGTCCGCAGTCTCTGATCATCTCCTGTAGCATGTCCGCAGTCTCTGATCATCTCCTGTAGCATGTCTGCAGTCTCTGATCATCTCCTGTAGCATGTCTGCAGTCTCTGATCATCTCCTGTAGCATGTCTGCAGTCTCTGATCATCTCCTGTAGCATGTCTGCAGTCTCTGATCATCTCCTGTAGCATGTCTGCAGTCTCTGATCATCTCCTGTAGCATGTCTGCAGTCTCTGATCATCTCCCGTAGCATGTCTGCAGTCTCTGATCATCTCCCGTAGCATGTCTGCAGTCTCTGATCATCTCCTGTAGCATGTCTGCAGTCTCTGATCATCTCCTGTAGCATGTCCGCAGGCTCTGACCATCTCCTTTAGTATTGTGGAAGAGAGCCTGGAGCTCCTCTGCTGTCTCTTTTTTTCTTAAGAACAGATAGAATAAAAAAAATGGAGTCCTCCTGACTACTTGAATTTTTTTTTGATGAAAACCATGAGAACTTGCGGACTTGCGCTGTAATCGTGATGCATCGTGATGCATCGCGGAATCGAATCGAATCGAATCGTTGACTTGATAATCGTAATCGAATCGAATCGTGAGGCCAGTGAAGATGCGCAGCCCTAATATATAGATCTATATAGATATATATCTATATATATATATCTATATATATATATAGATATATATATATAGATCTATATATATAGATCTATAAATATATATATAGATATATATAAATATATATCTCTATATATAGATCTATATATCTATATATAGATATATATATATCTATATATAGAGATAGATATATATAAATATATATCTCTATATATAGATATATATATCTATCTATATATATATATATATATATATATATATATATATATAGATAGATATATATATATAGATAGATATATATATAGATAGATATATATATATACTGTATATATATTTCAGGACACAGAGGATGTGTACTGGATGTCAGGCATGTACCACCATTATTTGGGTTGTGGTCCCTTTAAGGGGGACAATAAGAGACAATGCAGGTTGAGGGGTTCCAGAGTAGTACAAGTCAGAGAGGAGAGGACTGATTTACAGTATTTTCTGTATTGGTAAGTCCGCAACTGGGACGCGGAATTTGGAGACTCAGAGAGACTTTGGTTGGGAAAGAACCTCCAAACCCTGATTACCGAAGATTTGTCCTAGACAACAGGTATGTTTCCCCATTATTTGGGTTGTGGTCCCTTTAAGGGGGGCAATAAGAGACATTTTTAGAACTCAGATGTCCTCACCAATGCAGGTTGAGGGGTTCCAGAGTAGTACAAGTCAGAGAGGAGAGGACTGATTTACAGTATTTTCTGTATTGGTAAGTCCTCAATTGGAACCCGGAATTTGGAGACTCAAAGAGACATTGGGTGGTAAAGTGCCTCCAAACCCTGATTACCAAGGATGTGTCCTGGATGACAGGTATGTGTCCCCATTATTTGGGTTGTGATCCCTTTAGGTGGGACAGTAAGAGACATTTTTAGTACTCGGGGATCCTCACCCATGCAGGATGAGGGGTTCCAGGGTAGTCTAGTCAGAGACGAGAGGACTGATTTACAGTACTCTCTGGATTGGTAAGTCCTCATTTGTGACCCAGAATTTGGAGGCTCAGAGAGGATTTGGGAGGGAAAGAGCCTTCCAACCTTAATTACAGGGACTTTGATCCCAAAAGGGTTAACCCCCCCTGTAAGTGAGAACACAGTTGAGTGAGCAGTGTGGACTGGCTGGGGACTGACACAGTGATAGTGATAGAAGATAGTAGGCAGCAGGGGCCACATGTGTCCTAGTGATAGAGGATGCTAAGCGGCAGCGGCCACATGTGTCTTAGTGATAGAGAATGCTAAGCGTCAGGAGCCACATGCGTCCTAGTGATAGAGGATGCTAAGCGGCAGGGGCCGCATGTGTCTTAGTGATAGAGAATGCTAAGCGTCAGGAGCCACATGCGTCCTAGTGATAGAGGATGCTAAGCGGCAGCGGCCACATGCGTCTTAGTGATAGAGGATGCTAAGCAGCAGGGGCCACATGTGTCCTAGTGATAGAGGATGCTAAGCGGCAGGGGCCACATGTGTCCTAGTGATAGAGAATGCTGAGCGGCAGGGGCCGCGTGTGTCTTAGTGATAGAGAATGCTAAGCGGCAGGAGCCACATGTGTCCTAGTGATAGAGAATGCTGAGCGGCAGGGGCCACATGTGTCCTAGTGATAGAGAATGCTGAGCGGCAGGGGCCACATGTGTCCTAGTGATAGAGAATGCTAAGCGGCAGGAGCCACATGTGTCCTAGTGATAGAGGATGCTAAGCGTCAAGGGCCACATGTGTCCTAGTGATAGAGGAGGCTAAGCAGCAGGGGCCACATGTGTCCTAGTGATAGAGGATGCTAAGCGGCAGGGGCCACATGTGTCCTAGTGATAGAGGATGCTAAGCGGCAGGGGCCACATGTGTCCTAGTGATAGAGGATGCTAAGCGGCAGGGGCCACATGTGTCCTAGTGATAGAGAATGCTAAGTGGCAGGGGCTACATGTGTCTTAGTGATAGAGGATGCTAAGCGGCGGGGGCCACATGTGTCCTAGTGATAGAGGATGCTAGGCGGCAGGGGCCACATGTGTCCTAGTGATAGAGGATGTTAGGTGGCAAGGGCCGCCTGTGTGCTAGTGACAAGGGACTCAAGGTGGCAGGGGTTGCTTGCGTCCTAGCAACGGAGGATACAGGGAAGTAGGAGCCTCCTACATGGTAGCAACCACTCGCATTCTCAGAGCTCAAAGGTGTAAACTGAATCTGCTGCCTGGATTTGCTCCTTCTTTGGTCGTTTGCCTTTTAGTCACTCAGACTTTATGTAGCCAGCTGTATTCTTCCACCATGATGCTTTCCATCCGCCCACTCCAGCCTCTGAGATCTCCGTGTCCTGACACCGCTCCTGGTGAAGGACTGGTTGCGGTGACGTGTGTATTATCATTCCATCAGTACACAAAGTCCTCAAACAGCATCCCTCTCTCCCTGTCGAACCTTATGTTTATCTTCCCTTTTATTGATTCCACTGACCTTTCTGTCAAAATAGTTTTCATAAGCTTGGTGCCGGTGCCTGTAAACCATCTGCTCCACTCTGCGCCGACAATAATGACAGTACTGTCACAAGCAACAGCGAGACTTTGGCTTCCCTCTAATAGCAGAATTTATCCCGCTGAGAAGAAAAGAGACAAACAATGGAAGGGAACAGAAGTGCTGGAGCGCAATTGTTCAATAATTTGATATTTTCGACAAGCCATCTTCAAATACGTAGGAGTATATCCATCTACAAATACATGGGGAAGTATATGAGGCCATTCTTCCCGTCAATCAACCTTTTTTTTTGAGTTTTTTTTAGGTTTTTTTTAGTTGACTTGAAGAGTTAACAACCAGACTTAGTGATTATGATTACACTAGACCAGTGATGGTGAACCTTGGCACCCCAGATGTTTTGGAACCACATTTCCCATGATGATCAGGCACTCTGAAGTGTAGTTGAGCATCATGGGGAATGTAGTTCCAAAACTTCTGGAGTGCCCAAGGTTCGCCATCTGCACTGTACTGTATACAACTTCTTCAAAGAGTATGTAAACCCTAAGACCCCTTTCACACTGGAGCGGTTTTCAGGCGGTATTGCGCTAAAAATACCGCCTGAAAACCGTCCCTAAACAGCCTCCGCTGTTTGTTCAGTGTGAAAGCCCGAGGGCTTTCACACTGAAGCGGTGCACAGGCAGGGCGGTGAAAAAAGTCCTGCAAACCGCTTTTTTGGAGCGGGGAAGGAGCGGTGTATTCACCGCTCCTTCCCCGCTCCTGCCCATTGAAATCAATGGGACAGCGCGGCTATACCGCGGCAATACCGCGGCTATAGCCGCGCTGTACGAGGGATTTTAACCCTTTTTCGGCCGCCAGCGGGGGGTAAAACCGCACCGCTAGCGGCCGAATACCGCTGCAAGAACGACGGTACAGCAGCGCTAAAAATAGCGCTGTTGTACCGCCGACGCCCCCACCGCCCCAGTGTGAAAGGGGCCTACTCATTCACATGGGTTTGCTACAGCCAACACCCGTACGAGGGCCTTGTTGGCTCACATGGGGATGCCCAGGTGTTCCATGCCTCCCTGCGCAGGCCGTCCCATTCTAATAAATTGGGGTGCAGCGGCTGAACGGACACAGCTCCCAATTTGACACCCGTGTGGGTGTAGGGGCATGGCCCCCCCCGAACGCACACTGGTTACCACGTACCCACACAGCAGTCAAATTGGGAGTAGTGGCTGTATCTGTGCGTCCCCAACTGACATTAATGGGACTGCCTACATGGGAATGCACAGAACACCCGTGCATCCTAGGGGCTGCCACCTGTCCAGGATTCTCCCGGACATTTCAGGTTTAGAATCATGTGTCTGGGATTCATACCGCCTGAAACCCGGACACATCATTCAAACTGGACTATGGCTGCCCAGCAGGGTTGCTGGCTGCAGTAGTGTAAGCTGAGAGTGTCTGTTACACCCTCTTTCACATTGCCCAAAGCCAGCACTAACAACCCCCCCCCACATAGACGGGAGAGGAGAGAGGGCTCAATCTACTCCTCTTCCTCCCACCCCTAATGGCAGAAAATGGAAAAAGGACGCCCACACTCCAAAATAATGCCTTTATTGAATAAAGCTTAATCCATACATCAATCAGAAACACAGGTCCAGATGATAGCTGACGCATTTCGCACCGTTAAAGGCGCTTAATCATAACTGTAGGACTACCGATCGCAATCTGTCATTTATAAACAACAAAATAATATATGGTGGTCACCTGACCAATTGTATCTAATCCAGATAGCGATCAGCTGTGGTCCTCCCGCCCCTACTCGTCTGTGTCTGCCCACACTCCAATCCCCAGGGCTGTGCTTTAGAAAAGGAAAGTGGGGGCCGGGAAATTTGAAGTCCAGCAGCCTCAGATACATCTGGATGAGGGGTGCTGACTTCCAAATGGTGAGTGAGCTCACCATCCATCCCTGTCTGTGACTGAAGTCTCTCCCCTTCTCTTTCCTGCGTCTGAGTGAGTCCACTAAGGTATATCAGGGTTCTCAGAGCACCTCTTACATCAGAGTTCCCCTTTACACCGGAGGCCACAGTGTCCCCCCTTACAACAGAGTCCTCTCCGAACATCAGAGTTCTCAGTGTTCCCTCTTAAATCAGGGTTGCCAGAGCATCCCTTATGTCAGAGTCCCCAGAGTTCTCCCTTACATCAGAGTCTGCAGAGTCCCCCCTTACAGTGTAAGGGATCTCAGGGGATTCAGATGTAAAAGGGGAAATCTGTGGACTCAGATGTAAAGGGGGACTCTTGTGATTAACTTCATATGATTAGAAATGTTATTTCATTGCAAAATATATGAATAGTTTATACTATAAAAAAAAAAATTGTTGTGCGCCGCTAAAGTTTGACTTGAAGAAAAGTTGGAAACCCTAGTGCACCCCCCCTGTGGGCGAACATGGCCCTCCATTGGTGTTCACTGTAGTTCACCTGTGTGACCAATGCCTAACAATGAACTTCTCTGCTTTGCCCCCTTTTGGTCTGTTAACCACTTGCCGGCCGGGCTTTTTCTGGCACCTTATGTTTAACGCTGTATCTTTTGCTAGAAAACCACTTATAACCCCCAAACATTATACATTAACAGAAACCCTAGAGAATAAAATGGTAATTGCTGCAATTTTTTATGTCGCACGGTATTGGCGCAGTGGTTTTGCAAACGCAATTTTTTGGGGGGAAAAAATACACTTTAATCAATTAAAAAAAAACCACAATAGTTACAGCAATTTTTTTGTATAATGTGAAAGATGATGTTACACCAAGTAAATAGGTACCTAAAATATCACGCTTTAAAATTGCGCACACTCATGGAATGGCGACAAACTACGATACCTAAACATCTCCATAGGCGACGCTTTAAACGCCTTTACAGGCTACCTGTTTAGAGTTACAGAGGAGGTCTTGCACTAGAATTATTGCTCTCACTCTAACGTTTGCAGTGATACCTCACATGTGTGGTCCGAATACCGTTTACATAGGCGTGCGCAACTTACGTATGCGTGCGCTTCTGCGCGTGAGCACAGAGGAATGGGGGCGCTTTAAAAGTATTTATTTTTTAATTGTTATTCATTTTACTTTTTATTTTTACACTGTCCTTTATTAACAAATTTTTTTTTATATAACTTTTAGTCCTATTACAAGGAATATAAACATCCCTTGTAATAGAAATAAGGGTGACAGGTCCTCTTTATGGAGAGATCTGGGGTCTAAGAGACCCCAAATCTCTCTTTTACCTTTAAAAGCAAAAGATCGAAAAAACTATTTTTTTTTAATCTTTCTCTTTCATGTTGTTTTTTTTTTTCTTCCAGCCTGGACAGGAAGTGACGTCATGCCGTTACTCCAGTCCTCCATGGCCATAGAGGCGATCAAAGAGTGTTGATCGCTTATGAGAACAGACGGCCGCAGTGTTGGATCTTTTCTCGGGTGAACCGGCGGTAACGGTAAGCCCTAGAAGAAGCCATAATCCCGGTAAACCACTTGCAACCCACAACGTGTATATATATATATATTGTGGTCGGCAGGTGGTTAAATATATATTTGAAAGCTTTTCGTTATACTGTATCTGTTCAGTGTGACAAAAATCGGTTGGTCCTGCCCGAAATCCAGTGAGCTCCCTCCTGTGTACTCTGCAAAGTTATTTCAAGCAAAGTTATTAAACTGGAACTTTACTCTCTCTGTCAACATTGACTATTTTTAATCGTTATGCTGCTAACATTAGTAAATAGATAGGAAGGTATATTGTATTTACTTTAAACTTTTTTTTTTTTTTACATTTCTTAAGTAACTTTCTGGTTTATGGCCTAGGCATATGATGTCATATATCCCGGAGGTCTTCAGGAGGGGGAGGAGGGGCCCTCCTGCCTGCATGCTTGAGCTAAGGGCAAATGGATTCCAGGAAGTAAATGCTACATCAGCCGTCATTAAATGGCGGCCTGCGGTCCGAGCACGGGCCGAGCGACGCTCCTGCCCAAACTGCCAGGCAACCAGTGTAGTGCCGAATGTCAGCAGTCATTGGTTGCGGGTTTCCCAGAAACCAGTGATGTCACGCGGGTGCGCCCCGCCCCCTGCTCCTGATCGCGGCTCTCACTCCTGGCCAGGCAGCGTGTTGGGGCGCGACGTCACGTGCGCGCCTCACCCCCCTTTGCTGCTCGCGGCTTCCGGCTCTCACTCCTTGCGAGGTATATCTCGCCCCCTGCAGCTTGCCAATTGTGCTGACTCCTGCACTCAAGGTATGTGAGGCACATTTTTTCCTAAGGTGATCGCTGATGGGCATAGTTTTTTAATGTGCACACTGATGGGCATATTTTTTTGTGCCCACATTTTGTTGTGCCCATCAGAGTGCCCCTTAACATAAATTATGCCCATCAGAGTGCCCCTTAACATATAACGTGCCCATCAGCATGCTACTTATTTTATGATAAGGGGCACTCTGATGGGCACAACAAAATATGCCTATCAGCATGCCCCTTAACATAAATGTACCCATCAGAGTGCCCCTTAACATAAAATGTGCCCATCAGAGTGCCCCTAAACATAAAATGTTCCCATCAGAGTGCCCCTTCACATAAAAATGTGCCTATCAACTTGCTACTTATTTTATGTTAAGGGGCACACTGATGGGCACATTTTATGTTAAGGGGCACTCTGATTGGCCCAACAAAATGTGCCTATCAGCATGCCCCTTAACATAAATGTACCCATCAAAGTGCCCCTTAATATAAAACAGGGGCATGCTGTTGGGCACATACCGTATTATGTTAAGGGGGCACTCTGATAGGGACACCTGATGTAAGAGGGCACTCTGATGGGAATACCTGATGTAAGGGGGCATCTGATTTGTAGGGGTAGTCTGATGGTGGCACCCAATGTAATGAATTACTCTGGTAGGGGTACCTGATGTATAGGGGTACACTATTGTGGACATTTACATTTACAGAGTATTACCAGAGTGTGTAGAGGAAACAGTAAGAAAAGCGCCAGCGAGCGCGGTTTGGGCCAAAAAAAGGAAAGAAGATGCTTACAATCTTTCATGGCACAGACTTGTCATTTGAAGCTCGGCCGAAATTTTTTTTAGTTACCAGACCTCCTTGAATTGTAATTCACTGCCCCTGCGCTACATCAATCAATTGCCCTTACTCAAGATGGCCACCGCTAGACATGCTAGGGGGAGTTTTTTCAAAGTCGTTTCTCAACAAAGTAAAGCACAGAGATATGGATGGAGGAGTTTGCTTTAAAGTGATTGTAAATGATCACCTTGTAAAACAACCCATTCAGTTTAAGATAGAAATAAAAGGCAAAACATTTTGGTATAGATATAAAAATGCATTATAAATACCTTTTTCCCCTTTATTATACAGTAAGTGATCACATCCCCTCTGTTCTCAGCTGCATATGAGCTGGGGGGAGGAGAAGCAGCAGTACACTGAGCTTCCCAGTGAACGGTTCTGCAGGTGGGGGGGTGTCAGCACAAGTCTGATCATTGAAGGAGAGCACACCGAGTTCCCTGCAAAGCTAGAGAACTGACCACGATGTGCTCTCATGCTTAGTGTGGTCAGTTTTCTAAGCAGAGGGACTGGCAGGAACATCCGAGATGTCACACAAAAAAAGCAATACAAAGAGAACAGGATACTTCCTCATACAAGTACATGGTACAGCAGGCAAGTGTTGGGGGTAACAGTAAAATGAATTAAATAGCGTTATTTGTTTGTGGTGCTCAGATGACGTGTAGTTCCACATAACCTTGCCCAGTTCACCTCTTCAGGGGGACCAGAGCATTCCTGGGTATGCTGCGGTCCTATAAAGACGTGTATTCATACGAAATGCATTGGTCGGAGCTACCTGTGACGTCATCACGCAAGCTCGCTCATGTTAGGAGTTTAATGCTGGTTTATGTCTTCTCTTGTGGGTATACTTGCTTTAATAAAACTTCTGTAACGTGCGATACTGGGTCCTATAGCATTCTGTCTACTTTCCGTGAGCATTACTGATCGGATATTCGTGGGTGTGGTCCGCCGGAGCTCTTTGAGAGCGGGTGGAACCATTTAGCGCGATTGATCTTTGATTGATTGGCTGCTGTTTGTTTGACCTCCTATCATTTAGAGGTCTGATCATTTCCGGTAAGGAGTGTGCGTATCGGAGGCGGGACACCCCATAGGAACATTTTGGCTGAGTCATTCATCACATCAACTTAGGAGGAGTTTACGTATTTGGGACTTTTCATCGTTGGTTATGGCTCTTGTACTTTGATTATTTTTATTGCACTTTATCTTATTTATTGCACATCAGTTGTATGAATTTTTTATTTACTTGCACTTCAGGTTTATTTATAGTTTGATAAATTTCATATCAGCTTAACTATTTATATATTTTATGATGAATTATTTGATTACACACCAATGCTTTAAAAGAGACAGCGCACTCACGTGTTTTTGTGTATATTGTGTATTCCAATATTGTGTTGCTGCAGACTTTTTATGCAATAGACCAGGGATATGCAATTAGCGGACCTCTAGCTGTTGCAGAACTACAAGTCCCATGAGGCATAGCAAGACTCTGACAGCCGCAAGCATGAGACCCAGAGGCAGAGGCATGATGGGACTTGTAGTTTCGCAACAGCTGGAGGTCCGCTAATTTTATATCCCTGAAATAGACACTAAGCACAGGTGCTTTTGTTTTTTTTGGAAGATTTTTATTGCTCTCTGTGTCCCCGCCAGGAAAATTGTCCCCTTCTGTTTGTACCATGACTATTATCTTTGAGACATAAATTGGAAATCCAATATTTAGAGTTGTCACCAGAACATGTGAGTGAAAGTCTGTTCTGGGCATAACTAAAAGGGAACCTCCCCTGAGTTCCTAGGGATTTCCTCTCACTTCCTGTTGTGTCTCCAAGACAGGAAGTGAAGGGAAGTCACCCCAGCAGGACACAGCCAGCAGAAAATAAGCTTGCATGGTTTTAACTCTTCCCTACTCTACACAAAACTAAAAAAAAAAAAGTTTAGACAACACATAAACCTTAATGTCTGGGTAGGGTTCAGGGCAAGCCAAGGAGGGCATATGGAACAATAACGTGTACCCAATGCCGAATTAAACTCTGTGGAGACCCCTAAAGAAGGTCCAAAGCTTGGGCTCCGGGCCCCCCCCCCCCCCCCCACTGGAATCGAATTCCAGTCTAAATCCATTCAAACTGAATTCCATGGAAGATGGTTATAATCTTTCTATTCCACTCTATTCTATTGTTTTTTTCTATTCTATACTTTTATTTTCTACTATATTCTATTCTCTACTATTCAAATTTCATAAAACGGTTATATAGTTATATTCTTTCTATTCTATTTATTTTCTATTCTATTCAAATTTATTCTATTCGAATTTTGGAAAATGGTTTTATTCTATTCTATTGTTTTTTTTTTAAATTCTATTCTTTTATTTTCTATTCTTTTCTATTGTATTCAAATTGATTTGAAATTAGAATTTCAGAAGATGGTTATATTTTATTTTATTGCATTCTATTCCTTTATCTTCTATTCTATTCTTTTATTTTCTATTCTATCTCTTTTATTTTCTATTCTATTATACACTATTCTTTCATTTTGTATTCTTTTCTATTCTATGCCTTTTATTTTATATTCTATTTTTATCTCTTCGCAAATTCAAATTCGATTAGAAAACTATTCGAATTTCGTCCAAAATGTTGTTTCGTAAATTCGGATTTGTTTCAATTTGTTACTATTGTTAATTCGGAAATTCGGATACATCCGAATTCCTAAATAATGAAAAATTTGTCCGAATTTCATTTCGTAGTGAAATTAACGGCACATGTGTAGTGTGCACGTCGGCCACTAGATGGCAATGACCATCACTACTGTACAATACACGTATGTAGGTTGCACTAATATTTTATATAGACTGACAACTGAAAAAGGATGAGGTTTTGGAGACAATCCGATGTCTATGGTTTATGTACTGTACATTGTTTTTTGGGTACATTACATTCAGGAATTTTCTCTATAGAGCCTTTAATGTAAAGTTTTAGTTTCTTTGAGTCGATTAATTTTTTTCTATTTTTTTAAATAAATGTAGCATCCTGGAGTTTAGGCAGGGTTGCTCCTCACAAATGTACTTACCAGGAGTAGTTAACCTGGTTTATTGTTACAGATCTATTGATTTTTCCCTAAGTTTGGCCTTGTTGCACTTTTCTCTTCTACCACTAGATGGCTAGGCTAGGTACTTGGTGGTACTAGATATGAGAAGGGCAACGCAAGGTCAGATTATGGTTATTTGGGGTATCTCAGCTAATGGGCAGGGGTTTTTTTTGATCCTTTGGCCTGCTGGGAGAGCCTATATATTCGGGTTGGAGTCAGGTGATTGATGTTCTGTGCCACCTGGACGGTTGTCTGGGTGGACGTGTGCTGTAGTGCCCGGGTTGCTAGGCCGGAGATTGGGCCTATCCCGGGCACATCTGGCTGCTAGGCCGTGTGAGGACCTATCCAGAAGCAAGAGAGCAGCACAGGGTTGGGATTGCGGCTTGCAGTCCAAGCAGAAGTGACGGTTCTGCCGGCCGGAGAACCTGTTGCGGTCGGAGGTAGAGGGGGAGCTGTCGCCACCAAGGGACTATCCGCCTAATTACCAAGGACCACAGTGAGTAACTGAAGCAAGTACCGGAGCAACATTCTCACCAACCGGGGACGGTAAAGAATTGGGAAACTTTAGCGGGTATCAAGCCAGGGACAGAGCAGGCTGGTGGGGTGAAGCTTGAGGAGGTATCTGGGGTGCCGGGCTAGGGACCCAGCAGAGAAGCGGGGGTGGAAGATACCACCATGAAGATTGGAGAAGCTCAAGGGATTCAGTGGCAGTTGAATCAGCAGGTCTACTGAGAGAGAGACTGGGAGCTCAGTGGGCTGAAGAACTACAAGAAGTGATTGTAGTGGAAGTGAAAGGAACCGTTCAGCTTTGTGTTAGGAACTGTTAAAGACTGTTGCCATAGCAGACAGCATTCCTACACATGCAGATGTGGGCCGCGTCTTGCTGGAGGCCTTTCCCCGCACGGCTGTCCTCCTGTTGAAGTCTCAAAGTCTGCTAATTGAACGTGCAACTACTTAAGGGTGTCCTGGCTCAACCCTCTTTCCCCAAAAAAGTTTATTAAGAGAACTAAAATCTCTTTTACATTCAAGAAGTGTCTGGCACCCAAAGACTTTAATCACCTTGCACCCACCATGCCTCACAACGCACCACATACAGAAGGATGTCAACTATCTCAAGCCCTGGAGGTTCTCATTTGACCAAAGGAGGCCTGGGACCTTGCTAGATAAACAATTTAAGAAAGCTTCCTTGTAATTTTCCTTCATGATTAAATTAATATTATTCTGATCCGTTGTTGAGGGGCCCCTAAATAGCGTGGGGCCCATGGGCCGGTTACTACTCTGCTTATTTGGTAATCCGGCATTGCATGTAGCCTGCTATTATAGCTTAAAGAGGACCTGTCACATTTGACCACCACAGGGACAGTTGTAGATAATACACAGGCAACACATTCACCTTTCTGGCTGCCCGTGTTCTGAGACGTCGCAGCTTTGCTTCTTCCCAGCGGCTGCATATATTCCACCCTTACACGGGTGTGGATTATCTGCTGCCCCGCGACATGCTGTGGTTCCTCTCACTGACTCATACATTATCACAGAACAGAAGGAAGCACAGTTGCAGCGGGGGTGCGGATATTTGACCGTCTTGAAGCATTGAATACTGTGGAGAAGCAAAGCAGCAGTGTCTCAACACGTGGGTCACTAGAAAGGGAAGTATAGTGACTCTTTTTATTCTAAAATAGATGGCGTGGATGGGGAGGGGGGGGGGGGGGGGGATTGAAAAGCTTTAGGGCTAATGCACAAACTCTTATTTGATGTACACTATAAAAAAAAAAACGGTCGTATTTTGGCACCCAGGAGTCACGGGTGGTGCATAGAGCCTGCTGCCAGCAGCATGTCAAAATCAACAACAGGCTTAGATACGCAGCAGCTGTTCGCATATCCAAGTGGCACTCGTGGACAGGGCTGCATGCCATATGTACTCATACCGCCCTGTGTGCAAGTAGGAATGAATGTGCATGCACCTGCTGCATATTGCAGCCCGTCATTGATTTTGACAGGCTGCTGGCAGCGGGCTGTAAGCCCTGCCTGGGACTCCTGGGCTACACTCCTTTCCTACTCTGTAGGAGCAAATGCATCTGTGTGCACGAGCCCTTAAAAATGCAATTCTATTTTACACCATGTTGGTTTGAAATAGTAGGGAAAAGAATAAGAAACTGTAAATATATAATGTATTTATTGGTATACAATGATAGAAGTATTACACACAAGAGATCTGTTATTGTCAGGGCTTTTATTCTCAGAGAGCAGGTGCAGGAACTCCCCATTTCTAAGTCAGTTTTCTCCACCCCCTACTCACCTCCATGTACTGTCCCTTGGTTCCACCCCCTACACTCACCTCCAAGTACCGTCCCTTGGTTCCACCCCCTACCCACCTCCAAGTACCGTCCCTTGGTTCCCCCCCCTACACTCACCTCCAAGTACCGTCTCTTGGTTCCACCCCCTACTCGCCTCCAAGTACCGTCCCTTGGTTCCACCCTCTACTCACCTCCAAGTACCGTCCCTTGGTTTCACCCCCTACACTCACCTCCAACTACCGTCCCTTGGTTTCACCCCCTACACTCACCTCCAAGCACTGTCCCTTGGTTCTACCCCCTACACTCACCTTTAAGTACCGTCCCTTAGTTCCACCCTCTACTCACCTCCAAGTACCGTCCCTTGGTTCCACCCCCTACACTCACCTCCAAGTACCATCCCTTGGTTCCACCTCCTACTCCCCTCCAAGTAACAACCCTTGGTTCCACCTCCTACCCACCTCCAAGTACTGTCCCTTGGTTCCACCCCCAAGTACCGTCCCTTGGTTCCACCCCTACCCACGTCCAAGTACCGTCCCTTGGTTCCACCTTCTACTCACCCCCAAGTACCATCCCTTGGTTCCACCCCCTATACTCACCTCCAAGTACCATCCCTTGGTTCCACCCCCCTACACTCGCCTCCAAGTACCGTCCCTTGGTTCCACCTTCTACTCACCCCCAAGTACCATCCCTTGGTTCCACCCCCTACACTCACCTCCAAGTACCATCCCTTGGTTCCACCCCCCTACACTCGCCTCCAAGTACCATCCCTTGGTTCCACCCCCTACTCACCTCCAAGTACCGTCCCTTTGTTCCACCCCCTACTCACCTCCAAGTACCGTCCCTTAGTTCCACCCCCTACACTCACCTCCAAGTACCGTCCCTTGGTTCCACCCAGTACTCACCTCCAAGTACCGTCCCTTGGTTCCACCCCCTACTCACCTCCAAGTACCGTCCCTTGGTTCCACCCCCTACCATCCCTTAGTTCCACCCCATACTCGCCTCCAAGTACCATCCCTTGGTTCCACCCCCTACACTCACCTCCAAGTACCATCCCTTGGTTCCACCCCCTACACTCACCTCCAAGTACCGTCCCTTGGTTCCACCCCCTACTCACCTCCAAGTACCGTCCCTTGGTTCCACCCCCTACTCACCTCCAAGTACCGTCCCTTAGTTCCACCCCCTACACTCACCTCCAAGTACCGTCCCTTGGTTCCACCCAGTACTTACCTCCAAGTACCGTCCCTTGGTTCCACCCCCTACTCACCTCCAAGTACCGTCCCTTGGTTCCACCCCTTACTCACCTCCAAGTACCGTCCCTTGGTTCCACCCCCTATCCACCTCCAATTACCGTCCCTTGGTTCCACCCGCTACCCACCTCCCAGTACTGCCCTTTTAGAGAATACAAAACCGCGTATCATTTTGTGGTGCCAAATAATTTGTATGGAATCTGGTAACAACAAGAAAAGCAGTAAAATAGATCCTTTGCAGCCAGTAACAATAGAGCCCACCAGCAACAATAGATTCCCCCCAACAATGGACCATCTGTAACAAAATTTCCCCCTAGCAACACTAGACTTCCGGCAGCAACAACAGATCTCCCCAAAGCCAGCATTCGTAGACCCTCTGTCAGCCAGCAACAATAGATCCCTCTCTCAACAGTAGATCTCTCTCAGCAATAACTGACCCCCCAGCAATATAAGACCCATTCCCAGCAAAAGTAGGTCCCCCACCAGCAACAATAGACCTCCTCAGCAACAATAGACCCCCCTGCAAAAATAGATCCCCTCCAGCTGGAATAGATCCCCCAGCAGACATCATCAATAAATCCTGCAGCACACCCCATCACCCCTTACCATTACATAAAGTCTATCCTGGAGGTGCCGGAACTGCATTCCCCCACGTTCCCGATGAAAAAAAGCCCTGGTTATTGTTATCTGCAGCCTTGGTCCCCCCATTGCCATTCCTCAACAAGAGCCTTTCCAAGAGAATGGAATGGACGTCGCTCTCCCAACCAGTCTGTGAGAGATGAAGATAAGGAAGGACATCAGCCTACAATTCTTGGCAAATCACGCCTCCGACGCATTTTGCTTACCTACCAAGGCTTAGCCTTATGACTTAGACATGTGTCCTCTATGACTAAGCCCTGGTGGGCATCAGAGGGCATGGTTTGTGTAGAAGCGTAGGCTGAGGCTGTGTCTTATCTTCATCTCACATGGGCTGGTTGAGAGAGCAGCGTCCTTTCCACTCTCATTGCAGGTCTCTTACCTGCTCTGTATCACAAACTAAGAAGAAAAAATATGTTATGACTTCATTAAAGTGATTCTAAATGCACATTTAAAAAAAAAAAAAAAATGGTATACTTACCTGCTCTGTGTAATTGTTTTGCACGGAGCAGACCCGATCCTCCTCTTTTCGGATCCCCCGCTGATGCTCCTGGCTCCTCCCCCAAGCTGAGTGCCCCCAGAGCAAGCGTCTTGTTCAGGGGGCAGGTGTACATGCTGGCTCCCGGGCTGGCTCTGTGTGCCCATTGACACACAGAGCGTGGCTTGGCCCCACCCCCCTCTCTCCTCACTGACTGTGACTGACAGCATCAGGAGCCAATGGCTTCCACTGCTCCCTCTCTGTCCAATGAGGAGAGATGGAGCTGCTGCTCTTGTGATCATTGTTGGTTCGTGATCTGCCTCAGGTAAGTATTTAGATGGGCTGGGGGGGGGGGGTTGCATGCAGAAGGTTTTCTTCCTTAACCACTTTAGCTCCGGAAGATTTTACCCCTTCATGATCAGACCATTTTTTTACTATTTAGCTACTTTAACTGGTAATTATGCGGTCATGCAACACTGTACCCAAATTAAATTTACATAATTTTTTTTCACACAGGTAGAGCTATAGATGAAAAAAGACTAAACATTTTGAAAAAAAAAAAAAAAACAACAAAATAATTTATTTTGTTATAAAACATATCCAATAAAAAAAAAAAATCAAAGTCAAATCAAAGTCAAAACAAGTCTCATTTTCTTTACGTGACCCATAATGCAGCCGGAGACGGCTCCCTGAGAGAGAGTGGATAAACTTTTAAATAAGAAAACAGCAAAAAAAAAAAAAAACTAAATAAATAATAGATCAGTGCATCATATAAAATGAAAAATGAAGAGCGCTCAGCCGTAGCTCAGCCTACGCAGCAGAAATTTCTGAAAGTAAGTCTCATAATTCTCCTCGCAGGCTCGGACACAGTCTAGGAAGTAGTTCTTCTCGGCGATGGCTCGGAGGAGATCCGTCTGCACCAAGCAGATGTCGTACAGCTCTGACGTGGGGGCATTCCTGGACCCCTTTCCTTTACCGTTGTCCAGAAGTACCTGAGACAGATGGAGAAATGTTACAAAAGTGGAACTAAACTCTTAACCACTCCCATACCGCGCAAATTCCAGCACTCCTCTCCTACAAGTAAAAAATATAAGTTTTTTGCTAGAAAATTACTAAGAACCCCCAAACATTATATATATATATATATATATATATATATATATATATATATATATATATATATATATATATATATATATATATATATACATACATATTTTTTTATTTTTTTTTTAGCAGAGACCCTAAACAACAAACAGGTGGTCATTGCAACTTTTTATGTCACACAGTATTTGCGCAGCAATTTTTCAAATGCGTTTTTTTGGGAAAAAACTTTCCTGAATAAAAAAAAAAAAAAAAAAACAGAACAGTAAAGTTAGCCCAATTTTCTTGTATAATGTGACAGAGGATGTTACGCCGAGTAAATAGATACCCAACATGTCACATATTAAAATTGCGCTCACTCATGGAATAGCGCCAAACTTTGGGACTTAAAAATCTCCATAGGCAACACTTAAAATTTTTTTACAGGTTACATATTTAGAGTTAGAGGAAGTCTTGGGCTAGAATTATTGCTCTCCCTCTAACGTTCGCGGTGATACCTCAACGTAATTTACATATGCGTGTGCGACCTAAGTATGCATTCGCTTCTGCGTGTGAGCAAGCGGGATGGAGGCACTTTAGTTTTTTTTATTGTTTATTTTTCCTTTTTTTATTTTTACACTTTCCCTTTAAAAAAAAAAAATGTTTTTGATCACTTTTATTCCTATTACAAGGGGTGTAACGCATCCCTAGTAATAGAAATAGTGCCTGACAGGTCCTCCTTATGGAGAGATGTGGGGTCTAGACCCCACATGTCTCTTCCAGGCTGAAATGCCTGAGATCCAAAAAAAAAAAAAAAATGAATGATCTCAGGCTTTCCAGCTGAGTCCCCGGCATTGTTTACTTCCACCGGCCCAGATGTGACATCATAACGTCGCACCCGGGCCTGCGAGAGTCATAGAGACTGTCGGGGACCCTCTGTCCCTCAGAAATCTCTATGGCTAACTTCCGCCGGTGGTGGATTCCTTCTCCAGCTCACCGATCGCACGAGTGAGTCAGGAGAAGCACCAGAGGGTGGAGGGGGGGGGGGGGGCAGTTTTTTCCATCTGGGAGTAGGAAAAGAGTGACTTCCTCAGTTATGCACACCCTACTGTCAGCATGCCTGTCCAGGCAGATAGACCCCCTCCCCAATCTCTCCATAAAGAGGAGCTGTCACAACCAATGCTACTACAAAATGGATGTTGTTCACACCTTGTGATAGCCATAAAGTTGATAAAAAAAAGAAAAAAAGTTAAAGGGCTACTGTAAAAAAGAAGTTTTAAATATTACTAATAATTTAAAAAAAAATGTAAAGCTCATGCGAAAAAGCAAATGCATATATACAAATGTGAGGTATACCTCTTGCGTAACTTTAAAGTTGAGTTCCGCCCTCCAAAATTTAAAAGTCAGCTGCAAATACTGTAGCTGCTGACTTTTATTATTAGGCCACTTACCTGTCCAGGCATCCATTTTTGATTTGGCTCTTGGGTGCTGGCGCCGTCATCTCGGCTTAGGGAAATCGCCAGTGAAGCCTTGCGGCTTTACAGATAGTTTCCTACAGCACTACGCTCTGTGAATGGAGGGTGGGGGGGGGCGTACTTCTGGCTCACTTCGCTATGGCAAACTGAGGTGGAAGTGGGAGCAGGTACCTGTCAAAACCAGGAAGCCCCGCTTTAAACTGGTAACCTGTAAAAGGTTCTCAAAGCATTGCCTATGGAGATTTTTAGGTACCATAGTTTGGCGGCCTTCCACGGGCTTACACAATTTTAAAACGCGACATGTTAGGCATCTCTTTACTCGGTGTAACATCATCTTTTATATTTTACCAAAATATTGGGTATTATATAGTGTATGTGTGCAAAAAATTAATTTAGGTGTATTTTTTAAAAATCTGCTGACCAAATAACGTGATCATAGGCATGTGCACATGGTGTGCCAGGTGGGCCTGGGCACACCCTAATCACCCCGCGTGGCACATATTCCCCCTGTTTAGACCCCTGATATTTCACCAAATAAAAATAAAAAAAATCTCCCCTTTCCTCCTAAAAAAAAATAAAAAAATGAAAAAACAAAATTTAAAAAAAAATGATAAAAAAATAAAATAACAAAAAGAAAAATTACCAACACTGTCCAATACCTTACTGGCACCGTTCTCTGCTCTACTGACACTGTCAGTTTATATGCACATGCACACATACGTGTGTGTTTGAGCTTTGAGGTTCACACCCTAATGCAGGGATCCTCAAACTACGGCCCTCCAGCTGTTGTGGAACTACACATCCCATGAGGCATTGTAAAACTCTGACATTCACAGACATGGCTAGGCATGATGTTTGAAGACGTAGTTTGAAGACCCTTGCCCTAATGCAATAGGCTGCACACAGAAGATTTTTTACCTTTTATGCATAGAATGTATGAAGGTAAAAAAACTTGAGCCTTTACAATCAGTTTAACTCTATTTTGGACCCTTTTACCAATCCTTGTTTCCAGCAGGTCTGCACACCCCACCAGCCTTGTGGTGTGAACGGGACACATAGAAAGCAATTGTTTTCTTTGTGACTTCATGGTGACTAGCGTTTATCCAGTGTGGGAAAACACTAGTCGCTGCACACAGCGCGTGAACAAGCTCTAAGATTTTACTCAGTTCCTTATAATGAAGGTTGACCCTCCCATTCAGAAATCACTTTGGAAAGGACACGGTGTGGGTTCGCGGCCCTGATGTCAAATTGGGAGCAGCGACTGTCTATGCAGCTGCTGAGACCCAGTTGCCAGCAATTGGAATGCATGCATGGGGGTGGATGGGACACCTGTACATCCGCGTGTGGGAAAACACGGCCCTCCACTCAGAGGGGATTGTTTTTCCTCCACAAAATTGGAGATACACTTTTAAAGCTGATCTCCAGGTTTAGTTTCAGTTTAACTTGTTTGTTAGGGCCAAGCTGGCCCAAATGAACGATCTCCGTTACCAACATGTGCGGCCGCTGGGTGTGCTGTATAATCTGTATTTATCTGAGGCTACATAAGTATACAGCACTGTGTTCCGGGTACAAGAGGCAACCTTCCTGTCTCACACCCTGGAAACAAAATAGCGTCTGTCTCATCGGCGTTCGGACATTCATAGGCAGCTTTGTATTCCATCAATGGGCACAAAGCTTTCTCTGATTAGCTGAGTCCGAGAGGTGGGCTGATGTCACAATCTCCAACACAGAATCAGAGGAAACTTTGTGTTGCATTAATAGAATACAAAGCTGCCTATGATGGCTTAGCGTAGCTCAGACCGATGCCATTTTGTTCCAGGTGGGGGGCAGGAAAGTCTCCTCTCAAACCTGGAAAACAGCGCTGTATACTTCTGTAGCTTCAGCTAATACAACACACCCAACGGCCAAACATGTTAATGATGGAAATAGTTTGTTTAGGCCAGCTTGGTCCGATCAAACAATTTTTTTTTTAAACTGAGGCTAATCCTGGAGATCAGATTGAAACTGTTTTCTTAATGCTAGCAAAGTGTTAGCATTGGTAACATTTACTGTAATAACTTCCATGGAACTCACCCGGCTATTCACAATCGTATCGGTTTCAGTCAGACGGATATTGTCATCTATGATGATATGCAGATTATCGCAGTCATTGGGATCAATCCATAATGGCTTCCCTCCGGAACTTGTAAAGCTGTTTCTTGCCCACCTAGTAAAAGAGGATAGAGGATAGTAAGTTAAAGCGGACCTGTCCTGATATACAGGGGATCACATAGAAAATGCTAGTTTACTGACCGTCGTTCTTACACTCTGACTCAAAGTCACTGACCTGGAGCAATCTAAGGATGCTCATCAGGGGCGGACTGACAACTCATGGGGCCCCTGGGCAATAGGAGATTATGGGGCCCCCAGGCAACAGGAGATTATGGGGCCCCCAGGCAATAGGAGATTATGGGGCCCCCGGGCAATAGGAGATTATGGGGCCCCCGGGCAATAGGAGATTATGGGGCCCCCGGGCAATAGGAGATTATGGGGCCCCCAGGCAATAGGAGATTATGGGGCCCCCAGGCAATAGGAGATTATGGGGCCCCCGGGCAAAAGGAGATTATGGGGCCCCCGGGCAAAAGGAGATTATGGGGCCCCCGGGCAAAAGGAGATTATGGGGCCCCCGGGCAATAGGAGATTATGGGGCCCCCGGGCAATAGGAGATTATGGGGCCCCCAGGCAATAGGAGATTATGGGGCCCCCAGGCAATAGGAGATTATGGGGCCCCCTGGCAATAGGAGATTATGGGGCCACACAGTATACACACACACACATACAGTATACACACACAGACACACAATATACACACACAGTATACACACACAGAATACATATACACACACTGAAAAGGTACTGGAGAGGCGGGGCAGCTATAATTTTGGGATTTTTAAAAAAACACAGATTTTTACATACTGTCCCTGGTTTTATGGAGGCTGGCAACCCTGATTGGGCCCCTTATTGGCATGGGGCCCTCGGGCAGTGCCCGAGTGCCCGAATGGTCAGGCCGCCCCTGATGCTCATAGACATTAGAGCCAACTATACAGGAATAGAAAGACCACACCAATGGTTAAAGAGTCCAGAGCAATATCTTATTAAATAATAAAGTCAAAGAAAAAATGTTTTAGGGGTTCAGACATTCCAACCTTAAACCCGAAAAACTGAGGCAGTGGCAAGTTTTAGCCACAAAATTCAACTTCTAATGTTCGTCAAATATGATGTCTCCGACACATCCTTTAGACACACCCCCTGAGGGCCCCTCCGAGGACTGGGATGCCCCAAACATCGAGAGCGACCAACTCTTTCTATCCTGTATGAAGACGGATATTATCCACTTGTACCCATGAAAGGTTGAGTGTCTTACCCAACAGGGTTACCACAACCTCACTGAATAGAAGTTACTTTGTTCTTTTTTTTTTCCACATAAACCACTACTTTTTGGCAATAATAATTATATGAACATACTACACTCTACCATCTCATCTCTTTTTTTCCCAGTGGACACCCTGGGTCATCATGAGGGTCTTTATCCTACCCTTCCAGCTTTACCCCCCCCCCCCCCCCCCGGACCTCTGAGGATCACCAACACATGAATCTCCTGCCACACAGACTGCCAGTTACAAAAATTCATGCACTATATTAAATAACTATTGTTTCATTTCAGTCAAGTCCAGCCACATTTGAGATTATGCATTACACAAGCCCTGAAGAAGGGGGGAGTGTCTGAACCTCTGAAACGTGTTGGCTTTGTATCAGGTATTTGATAAAACATTGCTTTGGACTCTCTAACTATTGTTGTGGTTCTTCTTCTGTATAGAAGGATAGCTGTATAGCTGGATTTTAAGACCGCCCTCCTTTTCGGGGGTGCTTTCTGTTAGCAGCCTAAAGCCTCATACACACAATCAGATTTTCGGGAGGAATGTTCGCCTGTTTTTTGTTACATGCTAGTCTTATATCGAAAGTGAAGAGGTTACTCAACATAAGAAAATTCTCATATGACAGAATTCAACTTCAGAAGGGATGTAATGTGTTGAATTGTTTTGTATGTATTCTTTCATTTCCGAGCATGCGTAGTCTTGCTCTTACAATTTTTTTCGCTATAATATCTCAATTTTTTATTTTTTTTTAACCACTTCAATACCAGGCACTTATACACCTTCCTGCCCAAGCCAATTTTCAGCTTTCAGCGCTGTCGCTGTTTAAATAACAATTGCGCGGTCATTCATCACTGTACCCAAACAGAATTTTTATCATTTTGTTCCCACAACCAGATCTTTCTTTTGGTGGTATTTGATCACCTCTGCGGTTTTTATTTTTTGCTAAACAAATAAAAAAAGACCGAGAATTTTGAAAAAAAAAAAAAAGTTTTGCTTTTGTTTCTGTTATAAAATTTTTTAAATAAATAAGTTTTCTCCTTCACTGATGGGCACTGATAAGGCAGCACCGATGAGGTGGCACCAATGAGCGGGCACTGACAGGCACCGATGATGGGCACTGATATGCAGCACTGATGGGCATTGAAAGGCACTCATGGGTTGCACTGGTGGGCACTGGTGGGCATTGATAGGCAGAGCTAATAGGCACTGAAAGGCTGCAAAGATGGGTACTTATGGGTGGCGCTGATAGGCGGCACTGCTGGGCACTGATAGGCTGCACTGATGGGCATTAATACGTGGCACTGATGGGCACTGATACGCGGCACTGATGGGCATCCATGGTGGCACTGGCAGTGGTAGGCATTGTGAGTGGGCACTGATTGGCAGCTGCCTGGGCATTGATTGGCAGCTGCCCTGGCACAGATTTGCGCTTCCCTGGTGGTCTAGGGGGGGCATACCTGATGGTCCAGTGTGGATGGCCATCCTGGTGGTCCTGGGCGGCATGATGGTGGTCCTGGGCGGGATCTGATAAACAATCAGCACAGACCCCCCTGTCAGGAGAGTTGCCAATCGGCTCTCCTTTACTCGCGTCTGTCAAACGGCTCTTCCTGTTTACATCGTGATCAGCCGTGATTGGACACAGCTGATCACGTGGTAAAGAGCCTCCGCCGGAGGCTCTTTACCGATCGCAGCGATGCGCTCCCCCGGGGGCACACGGCGGCTGTTATCCTGCAGGACGTCATATGACGCCCAGTCAGGATAACTGAACCACCGCCTGGCCATCATTCTGCTATAAACCGGGCGGGAAGTGGTTAAAGAAAATTCTTCATCAGTTTAGGCCAATATGTATTCTTTTACATATTTTTGGTAAAAAAAAAAAAAAATAAATAAAAAAACAATCGCAATAAGCGTATATTGATTGGTTTGCATAAAAGTTATCGTGTCTACAAAATAGGGGATATATTTATGGCATTTTTATTATTAATTTTTTTTTTTTTTTTACTAGTAATGGCAGTGATCAGAGATTTTTAGTGGGACTGCGACATTGCGGCGGACAGATTGGACACTTTTTTGGGACCAGTGAAATTATTACAGTGATCAGGGCTAAAAAAAGCCAGTGATTACTGTATAAATGACACTGGCAGGGAAGGGGTTAACACTAGGGGGAGATCAAGGGGTTAAGGGTTCCCTAGGGAGGTGTTTCTAACTGTGGGGGGAGGGGACTGACTAGGAGTAGAGAGAGATCGCTGTTTCTGATCTCTAGGAACAGACGATCTCTCTCTACTCTCCCTGTCAGAACAGGGATCTGTTTGTTTACATTGACAGATCCCCGTTCTGGCTCTCTGTGGAGCGATCGTCCGCCGGCCATGCACATCGCGGTTGCCGGCCACGTGCAACGGCCGGGAGGCGCGCACGCGTGCCTTCTATAGCTGTTAAAGGGACCGACGTACAGCTATGGCGATTTGCGCAGCCGAGCCAACCTGCTGCAGTATAACTGCGGCGGCTGATCTGCAAGCGGTTAAACTAAAACCGGACGTTGTGTTAACGTACGATTAAAATTTTATAGCATGCACATTCAGTTTACGTCGTACGAAAATTCAGAATCCGCTGTCGAAGGCACCATGCTAACGATCCGAAAATCGGCAGATCGTTCATCGGACAAAATGTAACTTCCGATTTTCCTATTGTGTATGGGCCTTAAGGAAGCCCATAGATAACTCAATTTTATTTCCTTCCACCATGGGGGGGGGGGGGGGGGGGAAGAAGGCTTAGTGGGGCTGGGAGCCTTCCTAGCCGGCAGAACACAATGATTGTCCATCAAGCCAATTTGTTTCAGTTAAGCCGGCCCATACATGGTTCAAAATTTGGCGGTTCAGCAGGGGCCAGCCAACATTCGATCCATCTATGGGCAGGCTGATGGCACCACTGATCAACTTGGGTACAACCAACCTGTTGGATTTTTTAGCCGCCGCCAGTAATTGCATGTAAAAGATCCAACAGGTTGGTTGTACCCAAGTTGATCAGTGGTGCCATCAGCCTTGCCCAGAGATGGATCGAATGTTGGCTGGCCCCTGCTGAACCGCCAAACCAATTTGCTTCGGTTAAGCCGGCCCATACATGGTTCGAAATTTGGCGGTTTAGCAGGGGCCAGCCAACATTCGATGCATCTATGGGCAGGCTGATGGCACCACTGATCAACTTGGGTACAACCAACCTGTTGGATTTTTTAGCCGCCCCCAGTAATTGCATGTAAAAGATCCAACAGGTTGGTTGTACCCAAGTTGATCAATGGTGCCATCAGCCTGCCCATAGATGGATCGAATGTTGGCTGGCCCCTGCTGAACCGCCAAATTTCGGACCATGTACGGGCCGGCTTAACTGAAGCAAATTGGTTTGATGCAGAATATGGCCTGTGATAACAATGGATACCAGGGATGGAAGATCGACCGCCTCCGTTTGTACATTAGATGACAGTCTTGGCCATTGGCCCATAGACCATCCTATGTCTATGGGGCACTGGTGTCAGTGGAGGCTCATCCGGGGGAATAGGAGTCGAATGGATCAGAAAACCTTGTGTATGTCATCACAAACTTTGCCCAAGATGAGCCAGAAAAGTCTGAGTGGAACCCTCACCCGACCCCGTTCATATCGGCTCCCCCTTCTCCTTACCAGTCAAAATGGTCCTGAAACCCTCCTATTCCAGACATAGCGGTGAAGTAATCATAAATATTCCTCTCTTTTCCTTTCGTGGACACACGAGCAGTGCCCCGGGTCAGCACCGTCTCCCTTTTATTGCATCGGATTTTCCCTGGAGTGAGCTCCACACTGAGCTAGGGAATGGACCAGACAATGAAAAGTGATAGACATCATCAGATTTAATTCAGTGACTTATAGTAAATAATAGGTCCTCTCCCAAATCTTTATGTACTTACCGGCAGTTCTTGCAGCTGAGGGAACTCTGGGTGTTTTCCAGCTAAAGCAGCATGAACAGATTGGAGCACATTTGGAAGGTCAGTGCCGAATGTCCTCAGTATGATGGAGAATGGCCTCCCCTGCTGATGGAGGGTGCTGAGCAGGTGGAAGAAGGACGGCAGGATCCAGTGGTACAACTGTCCATCCTCTCCTCTTTGTGTAAACAGGTCGTCTGCCTTTCCCTGCCACTGTAGCAGGTCCATGTGGCGGGTGAAGACCTCCTTAAAGACCCGTCCTATCTTGGAGTCACTGAAGGAGCCATCACGCCCAAACTGAGTGCAATAGTTGATAGCGTCTTGGGATGGAGGTTTGATGGAGGTTTGATCACTTATCCATTCCCATTCACCTAGAACAAAATCAATTTATTGATTATTGAAAAAAACAATGCCGCTAATCAGGAGTCATACCTGAACTGGCTACGAAGCAAACACCCAATTTCCAATTTACTATGGTGCACCTAAATGAAAAATAAAATCTGACTGGCTATACTATTTTCTTCTACGCTTCAATATATGGATGATCTTCTACACTAGACCTCAATTATCAATATGTCTAATTTGCACACAAAACCATGGTCTCTCTCGTTTCGTTTTTAAACCGGAACTAGAGGAACAAACAAGGAAAGGTGTCTGATTGACTGATACCAAAGAGTTTATCTAATATTACTTAAAGTGATACTATGCATACAATGTTTAATTTACATTGTCCCTTCTATTTCTGTATGTGGATGATGGCACTGTAATTATTTTAATTTAAAAAAAAAAAACGTACTAAGTACCTTTTTCCTAATCGATATACAGCTGTCATATGACCCAGCTCTCTCCCAGCCTGTCTGCAGGGAAACATAATAAGCAGCTTCTAGTCCTCTGCTGCTGGTCACGTGTTCAAAATAAAATAAAAAACTGCCTTTAGATTACAGAGTAAAAATAAATAATTAATATCAATAAACTGTTTTAAACTGGCCTACAAATATAATGTATTATTTTGTGGTGTGGGCAGATTTCTGCCAGTCACAGGCTGTCTCGCCCCCCCCAGCCTGTGTCTTAGAACAAGAGGGAGGTGAAGCCTCCATCAATCAAGATGTAAAATCCTACCCTGATTGTGTTTAGATAGTTAGTGGGCATGGAGGGGGGAGGGAGTGGGCTGTCATTTACCACTGTGTATACGCCCACATGTGTGACTCTTTAGTCACATGGGCTGCTCAGATGTGATAGGGCAGAAATGCTCAGCATAGAAACCCACTGAAAACTGAGCATGTGTAGAGTTGCCACCACAGCTGCAAAATCCCTAGCTGAATTGGGGACATGGACAGAAGGTGGAGATAGAGAGCAGCAGGATCAACCAGGTTTTTTTTTGCAGAATACAGTAAACTTATCTCAGTGACTGAGTGAGTATGAACAGCATGGAATACACCATTTATTGATAGTTTTTTATGTGGATTTAATGACACTTTAAAGTGAACGTGGCATGGCCTAAAACATGGCAACAGAAGTGGTGACATGAAGGAATCTTATGGTGCCTACAAGTACCTGGGTTTGTTTCCATGCTAATACCCGTGGAGCTTTCTGGATCCCAGACCTAGGCTGTATATGATGGCTTGACTTCTGTCCAAGTCAAAATGTAGCCCCACCCCCTTCCCGACATCAAGCTTAACATCTGCCGTTTAGGTGTCAAATGCCAGAGTCTCTATTGCCCACTGAAGTTGTGGCATTAAAGTTAATTGACAAAGGACACAGCTAAGTGCTGGAAGAAAGGGGAATTCTTGAAGCCCAACTCTGGGCATCATTTTTAGAAATGAAACAAGACCTCCAGCAGGTGTTAAAAATAAAGTCAGCTCAGGCTCACCTGCAATCCGGAGTTGTCCCTCGCAGTACTTCTGTTTCACCACAAGAGGTCCTAAGTCTTCCAGGCTGAATGACTGCCAGTGTCATTCAACCTGTATGACTGATGAGCTACTGTAAGTCTAGGGCAGTGATGGCGAACCTTGGCACCCCAGATGTTTTGGAACTACATTTCCCATGATGCTCAACTACACTTCAGAGTTCATGAGCATCATGGGAAATGTAGTTCCAAAACATCTGGGGTGTCAGGGTTCGCCATCACTGGTCTAGGGCATCATGGGACCGTCAAAAAGAGGACCCTGCATTTTGTGACCAACTTGAAGACTTCTGTAAAGAAAGAACATGCTTGCCAACTGTCCTGAATTTGGCGGGATAGTCCTGACTTTTTAGTCATCTGTCATGCGACTGCTTTGTCCCCGGCTGTGTTCAGAGACAGCTGCACTTTTCCTGTACTTGCAGCTATATAAATGTGTTGTAAGTGTAAGAAGTCAAGGCCCCATGTACAGTGGGGCAAAAAAGTATTTAGTCAGCCACCAATTGTGCAAGTTCTCCCACTTAAAAAGATGAGAGAGGCCTGTAATTGTCATCATAGGTATACCTCAACTATGAGAGACAAAATGTGGAAACAAATCCAGACAATCACATTGTCTGATTTTTGAAAGAATTTATTTGCAAATTATGGTGGAAAATAAGTATTTGGCAAATATCAAAAGTTCATCTCAATACTTTGTTATATATCCTTTGTTGGCAATGACAGAGGTCAAATGTTTTCTGTAAGTCTTCACAAGGTTGTCACACACTGTTGCTGGTATGTTGGCCCATTCCTCCATGCAGATCTCCTCTAGAGCAGTGATGTTTTGGGGCTGTCGCTGGGCAACACGGACTTTCAACTCCCTCCAAAGGTTTTCTATGGGGTTGAGATCAGGAGACTGGCTAGGCCACTCCAGGACCTTGAAATGCTTCTTACGAAGCCACTCCTTCGTTGCCCGGGCGGTGTGTTTGGGATCATTGTCATGCTGAAAGACCCAGCCATGTTTCATCTTCAATGCCCTTGCTGATGGGAGGAGGTTTGCACTCAAAATCACACGATACATGGCCCCATTCATTCTTTCATGTACATGGATCAGTCGTCCTGTTCCCTTTGCAGAGAAACAGCCCCAAAGCATGATGTTGCCACCCCCATGCTTCACAGTAGGTATGGTGTTCTTTGGTTGCAACTCATCATTCTCTCTCCTCCAAACACGACGAGTTGTGTTTCTACCAAACAGTTCTACTTTGGTTTCATCTGACCATATGACATTCTCCCAATCCTCTTCTGGATCATCCAAATGCTCTCTAGCAAACCTCAGACGGGCCCGGACATGTACTGGCTTAAGCAGTGAGACATTTCTGGCACTGCAGGATGGGAGTCCCTGGCGGCGTAGTGTGGTACTGATGGTAGCCTTTGTTACAATGGTCCCAGCTCTCTGCAGGTCATTCACTAGGTCCCCCCGTGTAGTTCTGGGATTTTTGCTCACCGTTCTTGTGATCATTTTGACCCCAGGGGGTGAGATCTTGTGTGGAGCCCCAGATCGAGGGAAATCATCAGTGGTCTTGTATGTCTTCCATTTTCTAATTATTGCTCCCACAGTTGATTTCTTCACACCAAGCTGCTTGCCTATTGCAGATTCAGTCTTCCCAGCCTGGTGCAGGTCTACAATTTTGTTTCTGGTGTCCTTCAACAGCTCTTTGGTCTTCACCATAGTGGAGTTTGGAGTGTGACTGTTTGAGGTTGTGGACAGGTGTCTTTTATACTGATAACAAGTTCAAACAGGTGCCATTAATACAGGTAATGAGTGGAGGACAGAGGAGCCTCCTAAAGAAGAAGATACAGGTCTGTGAGAGACAGAAATCTTGCTTGTTTGTAGGTGACCAAATACTTATTTTCCACCATAATTTGAAAATAAATTCTTTCAAAATTCAGACAATGTGATTGTCTGGATTTGTTTCCACATTTTGTCTTTCATAGTTGAGGTATACCTATGATGACAATAACAGGCCTCTCTCATCTTTTTAAGTGGGAGAACTTGCACAATTGGTGGCTGACTAAATACTTTTTTGCCCCACTGTACATCCTGGGTCTAGCATCCAATGGGCTCCAGAGGGATTGACCTGAGAACTAACAGGGGCACTTGAGAGCACCAAAAAAAGGTCTGCATATGCCACCACTGCTACTTTTAAATGTTTAAGGCTAGGTCAACGTCGCTTTAAAGCAGTGGTTCTCAACTCCAGTCCTCGGGACCCACCAACAGGCCAGATTTTAAGTATTACCTTGGGGAGTTGCAGACTAGAATACTGCAATCACTGAGCAGCAAGTGATATCACCTGTGATGTATTTCAGCTATCTTGCAAACCTGGCCTGTTGGTGGGTCCTGAGGACTGGAGTTGAGAACCACTGCTTTAAAGAGAATGACACTTGGACAGGCACGTTGAAAGCAAAAAAGTATTTTTTTTAAGACCATTTATAATGAGAGAAATATGGAGGATGCAATGTCTGACTGGCTTTTAAAATGCTAGCTTCCTGGCTTATTTGGTTTAACCCAAACTGGCCCTTGACTACGTATCTAGAGCAACCTTTCTACCCCAGAGGAACCCTTGAATATTCAGGTCTCAGGGAACCCCTGCTAAAATTATTCAGGCAGGGCAAGTGGGAAAAATGGCGCCTACGTTGGTGGTCAGTGGGAAAAATGCCCCTTATATTGGTGGCCAGTAGAAAGCATGGTACTCTTAAGAATGGTGATCAGAATGCTGCCTTAACAGACAGCCAAGAAGATCACTGGTGTCATGCCGCTAGCTCTGACAGGTGGCATTGGAACCAGAACTATGCAGGCACCATAAGATGAGAGGTCAGTCAGCCAGAGCTCAAAGGAACCCCTGAGCAACCTCTGGAGTAACCCTAGGGTTCCACAGAATCTGGTTGAGAATAGCTGTACTAGATTATAAGCTTCATCAAAGGCAAGGCTGAAAAACATGGTTCTATGTACAGTAAAACCTTGGATTGTGAGCATAATTCGTTCCAGAAACATGCTTGTAATCCAAAGCATTTGTATATCAAAGCAAATTTCCCCATAAGAAATAAATGGAAACTCAAATGATTCGTTCTACAACCATTTATTCATAGGTCCTTCAGTTTATAGTCCATATAAAAAGATTATAGTAATGTGTTCAGTTGTGTAACCATAAAATGTCCATCCACAAATGGAAGCCTCCACAAGGGGATTAGAAGCAAAATCCAGCAGGAGCTCCAGAGTATAAAAGAGAAGAGAGGCGCCTCTAAGTGTAGCAATATGTTGCTAAATGTTGTACCTTCATTAAATGTAACCATATTGCTACACTTAGAGGCGCCTCTCTTCTCTTTTATACCCAGTTGTGACATGACGCTACTTGTATATCAAGACATCGCTTGTATATCAGGTCAAAATTTTTTGAAAAATGTTGCTTGTCTTGCAAAACGCACTCAAACCAAGTTACTCTCAAACCAAGGTTTTACTGTATTCTGTAAAGCACTGCAAATTTTGTTGGCACAATAAAAAATAAAATACACCTACCTGTGTTGCCTATCTGCCCCCAGGCAACAGTGCTCAGGTAGGAATTAAGCGCTTCCCTAAGCCCCTGCCCGGTGGCTGTATCAGATACCAGGATGGTGTTATTCAGATCTAGATGAAGAATTAACTTCCTCCTCTTCTGCTGAAGAGCCGGATTAGCGGCTGTATGGTGTCACCCGCGTCTTTGTCTTCCTCTTCTCTATTGCTAATCTCATAGCCGTTGGCGCCATCCATGACTGAATTTTACCAAAATTTTCTTAAGTCTTTTATTAATTCTCTAATTCAAATAAACAAAAAACTTCTGCAAAGGAAAAATATTTGTAACCACTTACTTCCCTTTTTTTAAACTTCTCAGCTTTAAAAAAAAAAAAAAAAAAAAAAAAAAATCTGGAAGGTTTTCCAATAGTAAAAAAAATCCAAATTTTTTTTAAAAAATAAAATAAATAAGGATTCTAAATATTACACCCCAAAAGAGCGTTCTGTGTTTTTTTTCCCCGTACACTAGGTATATAAAACGTGCGTGACCTGTTATCTGTCACACCGGGATCTGACACATTCAGAGCTGGACTTTGTAACGCAAAGCCGCGGAGGCTCTTGGACGCTTGTTTTCTGGGTATGGAGACGCCGAGGATTTAACCTGCGTGTTTTTGCGAGTTTTAATCCCGTTCTGGAGAAAAATCGTAGTATTGAAAAGCTAATCTGACACGGAGTGCATTATTACCGCTGGAAGCTGGCAGCGAGCCACCGATGCTATGACTACACGGTGTTTGCTCTGCGCCGAGTGGAATGTAAGCACTGCCTGGGTGATTTTCCTCCTGAACCTCAGAGTCTTTGGATTTCCAAGCTTGGCTTGAACAAACACGTGGCTACAAAATTGCTCCGGCTGAAGGAAGGGATGTTTTAATTTTAAATTCTATTGAACACTTGGATGTCGCACTTTAAAGCCGCTTCCGAATCGAATACCCGACCTGAAAAAAAGAGAAGAGGGGGAAAAACAGGATTCAGTTTAAGGTCAGCCTAACAGATGCTCAAGATGGTAGACATTTGCATACATGACAATAGCATTAACTACGTACATGTTGCTTTCCAGCTAGGGTTGCCACCTTTCCGTCAAGCCAAACCCCGAACACTTTAGAGGCGCAAAGCAAATGGGAGCTCACAGGAGCCCCTGGGGAAGAAGAAGGAAGAAGAAGCTGGACAGGAAGGGCAGCGGAGGCTGCGTTTACTAGAACTGATCTCGTGTATTTTACTTTTGCAGCAGCTGAATGCCAGCAGGAGGGAGAGGTGAAGCCGACATTCAGCTGCTGCAGAAGTAAAATACAGGAGATCAGTTCTAGTAAATTTGTGACAGGGAGGCGTGACAGGCCCCCTGAAGCTATACCCAGTCCTGACTGAATAATGTGTCCGGATTTTAGGCCAATACCACCAACATCCTCTGCCAGAGATCATGAGGATGAAAAGCCAGAAAATAGTTGGTGAGGGGAGGGGGACCAGGAGAGGAGGGTAACCCAACAATCTTCCTTCCCATCATCCACTAAATGGTACTGAGTACCCAAACACTACACATCCCTCAACCACAGTCTGGTCTGAATAATGTGTTTGGGTTTCAGGCCAATACCACCAACATCCTCTGCAAGGGATACGCAAGGGTGAAAAGCCCGAAAATGGAGGTGAGGGGATGGGGACCAGGAGAAGAGGGTAACCCAACGATCTTCCTTCCCATCATCCACTAAATGGTACTGAGTACCCCAACACTATAGATCCCTCAACCACAGTCTGGTCTGAATAATGTGACCGGGTATCAAGCCAATACCACCAACATCCTCTGCAAGGGATACGTGAGGGTGAAAAGCCAGAAAATAGGTGGTGAGGGGAGGGGGACCAGGAGACAAGGGTAACCCAAAGATCTTCCTTCCCATCATCCACTGAATGGTACTGAGTACCCCAACACTACCCATCCCTCAACCACAGTCTGGTCTGAATAATGTGTTTGGGTTTCAGGCCAATACCACCAATATCCTCTGCAAGGGATACGTAAGGGTGAAAAGCCCGAAAATGGAGGTGAGGGGATGGGGACCAGGAGAAGAGGGTAACCCAACGATCTTCCTTCCCATCATCCACTAAATGGTACTGAGTACCCCAACACTATAGATCCCTCAACCACAGTCTGGTCTGAATAATGTGACCGGGTATCAAGCCAATACCACCAACATCCTCTGCAAGGGATACGTGAGGGTGAAAAGCCAGACAATGGAGGTGAGGGGAGGGGGACCAGGAGAGGAGGGTAACCCAACGATCTTCCTTCCCATCATCCACTGAATGGTACGGAGTACCCCAACACTACCCATCCCTCAACCACAGTCTGGTCTGAATAATGTGTCCGGGTTTCAGGCCAATACCACCAACATCTTCTGCCAGAGATACGCGAGGATGAAAAAGCCAGAAAATAGGTGGTGAGGGAGGGGGACCAAGAGAGGAGGGTAACCCAACGATCTTCTTTCCCATCATCCACTGAATGGTACTGAGCACCCCAACACTACCCATCCCTCAACCACAATCTGGTCTCAATATTGTATCCGGGTTTCAGGGGGGAATGAAACCCGGACACATGATTCAAAACCCGGACTGTTCGGATGAATCCTGGACAGGTGGCAACCCTATTTCCAGCTCTTACCTTTGTATTATAAAATATTTTTTTTGCAAATGTTTATGGTTTGGAGGTTTTTTCCCCAGTTGTTAAAGTGGAACTTTACCCATAACAGTTCGGTAACAAATCATGTTCTTTAACAAAAGAAAAATAGATTCAACATTAATAATTATTGCTACTAAAATTACTGTCTGCTGTGAATTGCCTCCAGCAGTGCGCCCGATTCCTCTTGCTGGAGGCTGCCATTTTGTTGAAGCCCGGAGCAGTCAATTCCCCTCTCCTTGGTCTCAAAAACTATCAGTAATTTTGTTTATATAAAATATGTACATTTCCAGCCTTGATTGGCTCAGCTTGAAAGGAAGGCTGAGAGAAGCTTAAGGCTAAGTTCACACTAGCATTAAGAGCAGGCGTTTGAGAGGCATTTGACAGGCGTTAAAAACGCCCCCCCAAACACCTATGCACAAGATATAATAGACAGCACATTGTGCTGTTCACACTAAGCGTTAATGTCGCGTTGCTTCGAAAATGAAGCCTGTCAAGTCAGCAGGCATTTGAGTCTATGGCAACACTCCGCAAATGCTCTGGCAGGCATTTTCGGCCCTGTTTTGGTGTGGTTGGGGCGCGTTAAAATTAGTTTATTTTTGTCACTTTCAATTGTGGAAAAGTTTTAACGCCCCCTGACGCTCATCAAACTCTACTAAATCCAGACATCCCAACCTACAAAAACTCATTTCAGGCATCCACCCCCGGCAACAAAATTTTTAAATCACTTTTTCAATATTTTTTCACAGTGCTTCTGAGGAAGGGGGGGGGGGGGATGTGGCAGTGTACGGTGTCAGTCGTTTTTTATTTTTACGAATTGATTTGTTTTACAATTTAATTTGTTTTTAATCTTTTTCACAATGGTTTTTGGGGGGAGGGGGTTGGGGCAGTGGACAGTGTTGGTAGGGCAGGTGAGAGTGGTGTCAGTAGTTTTTTTTTTTTTTTACACTTTAATTTTTTTAGAATTCTTTTACAATAAATGTTTTTCTATTTTTTGGGGGCTTCGGTGAGATATCAGGGGTGTAAACAGGCCCCAGACATCTCCCCTTTGAGACAGAGGACACAGATTCCCCAGTCCCATTCTCAGCACTGAAGATGAATGAACAGGAGACAGAGGCTCCTATTCATTCATAAACTGAGCAGACTAACACAGTTTACTCTGCTCCGTTATCACAGGACACAGGAGAAATCTCGCTCACTGTGTCCAATTCCTGACAGATCTCCCTGCAGCCAGCGGAGGAGAACACAGAGGCCGGAGGAGAATGGGGGGGGGGGGGGGCGGTGAAGGACACGGAGGGGGCTGGTGGAGAACACACAGAACAGCTGTGATCTCCCTGTATAGCTTTTTAGCTGAATTTGGACCTGAAACAGGGCCAAAGACACACAGGACCCTTGTGCAATCTGCTCCGCAGTCGCCCCAGAGATGTGTGAACCGGTTTTCTGTCAAGAAGTGCCCGGGGCGAACTGCGCATGCGCCGCACGGAACAGCACAACAGCTGATTTTACGATCAGCTGTTGTGACGGCGAGACGGGGCATTCTTCCCACTGACCTCCAATCTAAGGAGGATTCTTCCCACTGACCACCAATGTCCCACTGACCTCCAATGTAAGGGGTATTCCTGCCCACTGATCACCAATGTAAGGGGCATTCTGCCCACTGGACCACCAATGTAAGGGGAATTCTGCCCACTGACCACAAATGTAAGGAGCATTTTTCCCACTGACCACCAATGTAAGGGGTATTCTTCCTACTGACCTCCAATCTAAGGAGCATTCTTCCCACTGACCTCCAATCTAAGGAGGATTCTTCCCACTGACCTCCAATGTAAGGGGCATTCTTCCCACTGACCTCCAATGTAAGGGGCATTCTTCCCACTGACCTCCAATGTAAGGGGCATTCTGCCCACTGGACCACCAATGTAAGGAGCATTCTTCCCACGGACCACAAATGTAAGGGGTATTCTTCCCACTGACCTCCAATCTAAGGAGGATTCTTGCCACGAACCTCCAATCTAAGGAGGATTCTTCCCACTGACCTCCAATCTAAGAAGGATTCTTCCCGCTGACCTCCAATCTAAGGATTCTTCCCGCTGACCTCCAATCTAAGGAGGATTCTTCCCGCTGACCTCCAATCTAAGGAGGATTCTTCCCGCTGACCTCCAATCTAAGGAGGATTCTTCTCGCTGGCCTCCAATCTAAGGAGGATTCTTCCCGCTGGCCTCCAATCTAAGGAGGATTCTTCCCGCTGACCTCCAATCTAAGGAGGATTCTTCCCACTGACCACTAATGTAAGGGGCATTCTGTCCACTGACCTCCAATCTAAGGAGGACTCTTCCCACTGACCTCCAATCTAAGGAGGATTCTGTCCACTGACTTCCAATCAGTGGCGGAATTTCCATGGACGCAACAGTCACACTTGCGACTGGGCCCTGGAATTCTACCAGTGTGGGGGGGCCCCAAGACACCGCACCTCCCCTGGCTGGCATCTAACTATACAGGAGAGGGGGGCGGGAGGGGGCGATCGGAAGCTATGTGATGTCTGCGCTCTGCGGGATGTCCCTCCAGGCAGCACACAGTTCACTTCCCAAATATCAGTGAGTAGAATGGAGAGGGGAGGGGCCTCTGACCGGAGCAGACACCAGATTCAGTGCACAAGTTTGTCCCTCTGCTTGTACACTCTGAGTCTTGCTGATACACGCTCGGGTCAGAGGCCCCTCCCCTCTCCATTGGATACAATGATAGTCGGGAAGTGAACTGTGCTGCCTGGAGGGACATCCTGCGGACATCACAAGGAAGCATGCTGCTTCTTCCATATGTGCTTCTCATGTAAGTTAAGCACAACACTGGCCCCCACCTGTCCCCTCTCACACTGGCTCCCACCTGTCCCCTCTCACACTGCCCCCCCCCCACCTGTCCCCTCTCACACTGCCCCCCACCTGTCCCCTCTCACACTGGCCCCCACCTGTCCCCTCTCACACTGCCCCCCCAACTGTCCCCTCTCACACTGCACCCCCACCTGTCCCCTCTCACACTGCACCCCCACCTGTCCCCTCTCACACTGCCCCCCCACCTGTCCCCTCTCACACTGCCCCCCCAACTGTCCCCTCTCACACTGCCCCCCCAACTGTCCCCTCTCACACTGCACCCCCACCTGTCCCCTCTCACACTGCCCCCCCACCTGTCCCCTCTCACACTGCCCCCCAACTGTCCCCTCTCACACTGCCCCCCCCCATCTGTCCCCTCTCACACTCCCCCCCCCACCTGTCCCTTCTCACACTCCCCCCCCCACCTGTCCCCTCTCACACTCCCCCCCCCCACCTGTCCCCTCTCACACTCCCCCCCCCACCTGTCCCCTCTCACACTGCCCCCCACCTGTCCCCTCTCACACTGGCCCCCCACCTGTCCCCTCTCACACTGGCCCCCACCTGTCCCCTCTCACACTGCCCCCCCCACCTGTCCCCTCTCACACTGCCCCCCCACCTGTCCCCTCTCACACTGTCCCCCCACCTGTCCCCTCTCACACTGCCCCCCACCTGTCCCCTCTCACACTGCCCCCCCACCTGTCCCCTCTCACACTGCCCCCCCACCTGTCCCCTCTCACACTGCCCCTCCCCACCTGTCCCCTCTCACACTCCCCCCCATCTGTCCCCTCTCACACTCCCCCCATCTGTCCCCTCTCACACTGCCCCCCCACCTGTCCCCTCTCACACTGCCCCCCACCTGTCCCCTCTCACACTGCCCCCCCCACCTGTCCCCTCTCACACTGCCCCCCCACCTGTCCCCTCTCACACTGCCCCCCCACCAGTCCCCTCTCACACTGCCCCCCCACCTGTCCCCCCACCAGTCCCCTCACACACTGCCCTCCCACCTGTCCCCTCTCACACTGGCCCCCACCTGTCCCCTCTCACACTGGCCCCCACCTGTCCCCTCTCACACTGGCCCCCCACCTGTCCCCTCTCACACTGCCCCCCACCTGTCCCCCCACCTGTCCCCTCTCACACTGCCCCCCCACCTGTCCCCTCTCACACTGCCCCCCCACCTGTCCCCCCACCAGTCCCCTCTCACACTGCCCTCCCACCTGTCCCCTCTCACACTGCCCTCCCACCTGTCCCCTCTCACACTGGCCCCCACCTGTCTGTCCCCTCTCACACTGGCCCCCACCTGTCCCCTCTCACACTGGCCCCCCACCTGTCCCCTCTCACACTGGCCCCCCACCTGTCCCCTCACACTGCCCCCCACCTGTCCCCTCTCACACTGGCCCCCACCTGTCCCCTCTCACACTGGCCACCCACCTGCCACATAGCCCCTCTTTTATCACACTGCCCACGTCATACTATTTCCCCATCATACTGCCCCCACCTGTCTCACTGCCCCCTGTCACAATACATTCCTGTCATACTGCCCCCTCCTGTAACACTGCCCCTCCATCATTCTGCCCCCTCGTCACACTGCCCCCTTCTGTCATATTTACACCCCTCCTGTCACACTACCCCCCTCTTGTTAAACAGTCCCCCTCCTTTCACAGTGCTCCCTCATTACACTGCCCCCCTCTTGTAATACTTCCCAGGTATCCTTTTCCTGTCACACTGTCCCCCTCTTGTCACAATATCCCCCTGTCACACTGCCCCCCTGTCATACTGCCCCCATCGTACTGCCCCTTCTTGTCACACTGCCCCCCTTCTTTCACAGTGCCCCCTCTTATCACACTCCCCCCTCTGGTCACACTTTCCAGATACCCTTCTTTGGTCACACTGCCCCCTCCTGTCAAAATACCCCGTCATACTGCCCCTCAACCTTTCACAATACCCCCCCCCCATCATAGTGCGGGTCAGGGGCCCTTCATGGTTTCTTGCACTGGGGCCCTGAAGATCATAGTTATGCCTCTGCCTCCAATCTAAGGAGGATTCTTCCCACTGATCTCCAATCTAAGGAGGATTCTTCCCACTGACCTCCAATCTAAGGAGGATTCTTCCCACTGACCATCAATAAATTGGTGTTAGCGGTGGTTGCCCAAGACCTGAACTGTTTTAGAGGTTCCTCTGGGGTTAAAAGGTTGATGGGAAAGTCTGGTCTACGGTATCGGCCATCCTTGGGACTTGTAGTTCCAGTGAATCCAGCGTTCGGGACAAACACAGATGTATACTCAGGTATAAAAGGTTAATGATACAAAAACAAAACAAGCAACAAATAAACAAGAGCAAACCACTCAGTCGTTTTCTGCGGTCTCTCCTCTGTTTTCTACGCATTCATGGGATAGGCAGTAAATACGTCACCTGGAGCTCGGAGGGACAAGTCGGAGGGATGGGCTCAGAGGGCATTCATGTGCAAATTACAATCCAAGACACATATTTACTGCCTATAGGATAATGCATACATGCAGCATTAGGCATGCTGACCCTTGTAAGTTCCCCAGGGAAGACACAGACCTATGTCAGTGGCAGTGGAGGGGTTAATAATCCAGACAACGAGAAGGACTCCTGATCCCTGCACAGACAATCCCTCCCCGCTGCCCCTCACCCACACACCCTGGAGATGACATGTGCAGCCTCCATTTCCGGGATCTCTGCAGGAAGTGCTCACTTCCCTCTCCCTCCTCCCTCCTTCTCACAACCAGCTTTATTGACACATAGAGGAACAGTGTGCTGAGTGTCAGCAGGGAAGGATTTGTGAAAAAAGACATAATCGCACAGCACAGTGTATTCAAAATCTGCAGGATTGGTTTACATGAGCGTTAGCGGCAGGCGTTTATTAAGAGCGCTTGCAAAATTCCTGTACTTAATTGTGCAAATTTAACGAAATGTGGTCAAGAGGAACTTATACTCCCCTTAGCCCCCCTTCACATCGGCGCAATTTGACATGCGATTTGACAGGTCAAGTCGCATGTCACATTGGAGCCTATTGCCGGCAATGGGAGTGTCCCAATCGGTGCGACGCCGGCTTTGCGGCGCCACGCCGATTTCCAGAAACAAACCCGCACCCATTATGCATGCAGCCCTTCTTCAAAAAGAAGATACCAACCAACACAAGCTAAGGGAGTGAAAGAAACATTAAAAGAAAAGAGCTCCTCACCCAGAGATGGGCAGTTCACCAAAGGCAGGTCTGATATTCCTCCACGCCCTTTTCCAGACCACCTGAGGCTCCCTGCCCTTTCTTAAGACCCCGAATTTTCCCAACCTCACCCAGAATATCGTGCACCACCACCTCAACAGAGAGGACTTTCTTCCACAGGGTAATCTGGCACCATGCATTCCATGTGAAGTAACGGACAACTAAAAACAGTGTATCCAACTCAAAATCCCAGCGAGTCGGGAATGCCCCGTACACCCACTCCGCATAACTCATGCGATAGAAAAAGGGGATGCCTAGAGCCCTCCCCACCATTTTTTACACCTCTATGTTAAAGGGACACTGCAGCAAAAAGTGGTCCATAGACTCCACTTTACCAACACACTCCGCTCTAGGACAATCCCTATCATCCACAGGGCGATGCTTCGAATTCCCTCTGACATAGAGCCTTCCATGGAAAGTAAGCCAGGCTTGATCCCTAAACTTCAAGGGGATTCTTTCTAAATTGATTAAACGCAACCCCTCCCTCATTACAGAGCCTGGGCAATCCCTCAAAATCGTCTTCTCCAGAAGCTTCCTAGGGAGGGACTTGATATCCTCCACTGTCACCCGCCACTGCCGAAGTATTTTCAGACACGGGGCAACATAAGCCGAGAGCTTGCCATGTCGGACTCTCAGACTTTTCACTGGCCCGCCATCTTCCCAGCATTGCAGAAAAGGCCTAAAACAAGATTGAAAAATGCCCACCCATCCCGGCGGGTTCTCTGCTAGCATGTTACCAAGATTGTACTTTAAAAAGAGCAGAGAAAAGAAAACTATTGGGTTGACCATTCCTAGGCCACCCTCCCGCTTAGACAGGTAAGTTACATTGTGTTTGTGTTTAGGTTCAGCCTATTTCCCCATAACAGTTGGAAAAAACAGCTGTACACCCTTGCATAGAGAGATGCTGGCAAGATACAGACGAAGCTGACATATAAAAAGATTGGAACCAGGTACGTTTTGATCAAGTCAACCCTCTCCCTCAAGGAAAGCTTCCATTTCTTCCAGCTTGCTACTTTGGCATTGGCACACACCAACCTGCTTTCCCAATTTCGATGACCATAGTCACGAGGACCAAATTTGATTCCCAACACTTTAATTTCCTGCTGGGGCTCTGGGAAGGCATCCGGAAGTTCGAAGTTTTCACCCTCCTCACCCATCCAGAAAACTTCACTCTTTTCATGGTTGACTTTAGAACCAGAAGCCTCCGTGTACTGCTCTATCATAGAGACCACCTCCTGGGCCTCCTCCGTCCCAGAGACAATAACAGACACATCATCGGCATAGGCCACGACCTTCAAAAGGCGGCACACCAGCAATGCCCAAAGGCACCCCGCACAAAGATCCACTCTCTAGCCTTCTTTTGAAGGGGTCGATTGCGGATACATATAACACGGGGCTCAGAGGACATCCCTGGCGCACACCAGAGCCAACCTCAAAAGGCCATCCAACCCAACCATTAACCAGTGGGAAGCTCTCAGCCCCTCTATATAATGTCTTCAGCCAATCTATAAACCTCCCCTGCAGGCCGTATCTACCAAGTAGCAAATACAGGTACTCGTGATTGACTATCAAAAGCCTTCGCCTGATCCAATGCCAGCAATTACTTTCTCCATCCAGCAGCCCTGCATCGTTCCAAAGCCTCCCGGACAGCTAAAACCGCTGAAAAAGTACTTCTACCTTGGACCGAGCAGTGCTGATGACTGGACAACAAATCGCCTGCTACTGACGACAAGCGCCAAAAAAGAATCTTCGCCAGGATCTTTCTATCAACATTGAGAAGACTGATGGGGCTCCAGTTCTTAATCATTGAGGGGTCTTAACCTTTTGACAGAAGAATCACAACGGATTGCTTCATGGAGGCAGGGAGCGAACCCTCTTCTAGACAGCCGTTATAAACCTCTGCTAAAAAGGGAGCCAGAATGGACTTAAAACACTTGTAGAATTCAGCTGTCAACCCATCTGACCCAGGCGATTTTTTGGTAGCCAGCTTCTCTAAAGCACGAACTACCTCATCCACTGAAATTGGTTCTGTCAAATCCATCAAAGGCAACGCACCATTTCCCAATCCTGGAGTAGAATCCAGAAAGCTTTCCATCCTGTCCCGACAAAGGTCCTTTCTTCCCAGAAGATCTGCGTAATATGATCTGAAGATCTCCAGGATCCCTGATCTGGACTTCACCAGGGAACCCGTACTATCCCTCAGGCCTATGACCCTCTTAACTGCTATGCTTTGCTTACAGTTCTGGTAAGGATCAGGCGAGTGATATTTTCCATAATCCCTCTCCAGAACCAAGGAGGCATGCCGGTCGTATTGACACTTCCTAAGAAGAAGCTTCACCTCAGAACCCTCTCCTGGATCTCCTCTATACGAGACAAGACGATCAAGCTTCCTCCGCAAATGCTGGTAGGCAATGTACATACCAAGCTGCTTTTTCTTACTTATGGCCTTGAAAAGTCCAATTGCCCTTTGTTTCACAAGCTCCCACCACTCTGACTTACTGCTGCAAAAGTCCAGAATAGAAACCTGTGCCTGAAAAAAATCCTCAAAGGATTGTCTTACCTCTACATCTTCCAGGAGAGCCGAATTCAGTTTCCAGGTACCCCTTCCCCTGGGTGGAGTGTCCGAGGCATTCAGAGTCACAGACAGCATACAGTGGTCAGAGAACTCCACCGCCCTCAACTCAGGAGCCGAGAAAGCAGAGTTCTCCTTAAAAAAAAAAAAACCTATCTATTCTACTCTGACTATTTCCTCTCTGAAATGTGAATCCCGTGCTGCCAGGGCAGTGCCTAATATGCACATCTACCAGGCCTGCTTGTCTCACCATATCTCTAAGAAAAACGCTATCGTAACCCAGCCTGTCTATGGAGCCTCTCCTGTCTTCAGGCCTAATTATGGTGTTAAAATCACCTCCAAAGACAACCTGCTGGGACGTAAAAAGGAAGGGCTTGATCTCTGTGAGGAGGCATTTCCTGCCCCATTTTGACTGCGGTCCATAGATATTGATCAGGCGCAGGTCCTGCCCCCTAACAGAGACGTCTAAGACCATGCATCTCCCCATTTCTACCTCAATTACTCGCCGGCATGTTACCATATCGGTTTTAAAAAGGACCGCAACTCCGCTGCAGGGCTCAGCCGCAAGAGATCAAAAGGAGGGACCGCATCTCCACTCCCTTTTTGCTAGATGGACATCGGCCAAAGTATTGAGCCAGGTCTCCTGAAAAAATAAAATCTCGCCATCAAACTCGCTGAGCAAAAATAAGGCAATATCACGAGCTCTTGCAGATTTAATGCTGGCGACATTAATGGTCGCCACCTTTATCGGAGTGGGAACTGCCATCAGGATGATTGGGGTAGTCGTTTCTTAACCTTTACCACACTCTCATCACCCGAAACAGCTCTCTTCAGACTACGTGACTCCCCCTCATCCATGGATGATAAAGAGAAAGATAGATCTGACATCTCATCACCCAACAAAACTGAAAAAGTATTACCAAGAGGAACCCCTCCTGGGTCCGACTCTGAGGAAGAAATTACCACTTTACTTGTCTTCCTCTTCTTCTTCTTCCTCCTAAACTTCTCCCACCCCTCATCATCCGAATCCCCCTCAACAGAGGGTGAGACATGGGATATGGACACCTTTCCCTCAACCCCTCCCCCATCCAACACCCCCACACTCCCCTGACCACGTTTGCGCTGCTGAGAGACAGGGACTGGAGGTAGAGAGGGAAGATCTGCTAAACCTGCCCCCCCAGCAGCTTCTGCTAGTCTGGAGGATCTACGTACAGTAGGATTAGGGACCACCACATGGGGGACAGACTCAGGGACCACATTACTAGGGGAAACAGAATCTGGAACAGATGGAACAGACACAGGAGGGACAGACTCCGGGACCACATCACTAAGGGAAACAGAATCTGAAACAACAGATGTAACAGACACAAGAGGGACAGACTTGGGGACCACATCATTAGGGGAAACAGAATCTGGAACAGATGTAACAGACACAGGAGGGGCAATAACAGTTTCCTCCCTAACTTTAGCGGCCTCATCCTCTTTATCGAGCCTCTGCAGCTCAGCCACCAATCCTGGCAAGTTATGTAATGCCTCCGGGCACTGACTATAAGCATGACCGAGCTTCTGGCACAAATTGCATCGAGACTCGGTACAATCTTTGGCCAAATGGCCCAAATCCTGGCATAGTGAACACTTCTTGCGAGTACAGGTAGATGCAAAAAGGCCTTTGTCTCCACATTTTTTACAGACCTTAGGCTGACCCTGGTAGAAAATGGTCAGCCTATCCCTCCCCAGAAAAGCTGAACAGGGCAGGTCTTGAACTACATTGCCCAGCAACCCCAATTTTAGTGACACTGTCCAGGCCCCTTTCCATATCCCATGCTGATCAAGGACCTTCCGCAGTGGAGCGAGGACCTCACCATATCGGCGTAGCCATACTATCAAATCAGCCTCTGATATAGATTCGTTGCGCACCAGGATCGTCACCGATTTTATCGCACCAGGATCGTCACCGACTCCTCAAAACAGACGCATAACTCCCCATATTCCTCCTTGCAGAAGATCCATCTGTGTGATTAGAAACATCTAAAACACCTTTGGCAGATAACGATTGCACAGATTCGAGATTGGATTGCACACCTGAAGAATCTTTCCTCTGCTGAGCAGAAGAAATTTCATTTTTACCTATAACAGCCACATTAACCCCTTTACCACCACCCACCACATCCTTTGCTTTATCAGTATTATTGCTGTCATTTTCTGGCACATTCATAGTTCCTGCTGTGTCCTCGCTCACTGCTGTCCCCATACACACATCACCTCCAGGCAGACTCTTCTCCTCCATCAGGACAGGACTATCAGCAGAGCAGAGTGAAGGTTGTTGTAATACAGCAACAGGTGAATCATCGCAGGAGACCTCCATGGCTGTCTCCACTTCACATGCTTCACTGTGCTGATCCCCTCCCCCACCTGCATCAATCAGCCCAGGTGAAGGTGAAATAGTCTCTTTGGAGCTGGCAGCCATCTTGCTTGTAGAACTACAGGTCTCAGCAGTAGCAGCAAAATCCATGTCCGGGGTGTATGATGCAGATCCATCCACATTGTTCTGGTGAGCTGATGAACCTCTGCCAGGGGTTTTCCCTCCATGTCTGCAGAGGGTTTCTCCACAGCAGAGACTTCAACAGGCAGCTGTTTGCAGAACTCCTTCCCTTTCTGTTCCTCAGCCGGGATACCATTCATTACAGCCGGGACACCATCCACTACATACGGTGGGGCAGACATGTTGGAAGGAGACAGCACAGTGCACTGGGATTTCTCCACCAGTGCTGGCTCTGCCGGTCTGTAACCCCTCTGCTCATCCTCAGAGACTTCCGATGGTTCTCCAACAGACCTGTCTGCCCTTAGGGGTGACTCCATCTGCTTGATGAACTTTAGGGTGCCATGTTCACTCTCAACCCCCTGGCTGGTTGCCGCTGGCGATTCCCCAGCCTGACATGGGGGGAGAGGTGCAGAGGCAGATATAGCCGGGTTGTCTGTTACCTGCGGCTGCTGATCCACAGAACTCACTGATGTCTGGCTGGCAAATCTTCTTTCATTGTTAAACTTTTCTGCAAAAGCTCCACTTCTTTCTTTCAATTTCTCCAGATTGTTTCTTTACCTTCTCCTCCAGCTGCTGTAACTCTGGCTTCATGGCCAAACGATTCTTACTCCAGACCTGGAAATACTTGGCCCTGAAGTTTTTATGTTCAGCTTTTAAACATTTAAGTTTCTCCTCAGCCCTTCCAATTGCCTGAAAACGCTCAATGATCTTCTGTCTGTAGATATCCACATTCTCACCAGGGCCTGGACCCACAGTCAGATCCTCCACCTCCTCCTCACTAGGCCCCGTATCATCAGGGGAATCCCTACCAGGGCCTCCCCCAGGATCAAGCATTATTCCTGGGCCAAGCTAGCAGGCAAGGCTAGGCTTGAAAAAGGCTGGTTCTCACAGAGAGCTCTTTGGGTGTGTCCTCCTCCTCCTTCCCACTGACCACCAATGTAAGAAGCATTCTTCCCACTGACCCCCAATGTAAGGAACATTCTTCTCACTGATCACCAATGTAAGGAGCATTCTTCTCACTGATCACCAATGTAAGGAACATTCTTCTCACTGATCACCAATGTAAGGAGCATTCTTCTCACTGACCACCAATGTAAGGAACATTCTTCTCACTGATCACCAATGTAAGGAACATTCTTCTCACTGATCACCAATGTAAGGAACGTTCTTCTCACTGATCACCAATGTAAGGAACATTCTTCCCACTATCCACCAATGTAAGGAACATTCTTCTCACTGATCACCAATGTAAGGAACATTCTTCCCAATTTTTCTTTATTAAAAGTCTTGCAATCAATAAGCATAAAATCACTATATATAATATACATATTTACATAAATGAAAATAAATATAGCAAATCTGCTCTCAAACAAAAAAAGACTTTACAGCAAAAACAAAACTCATTATGAACATGTCATTATTGGGGATAATCTCACTACAACTCACACCAATACACCAGACATCTAAACTATGAGGTCAAGAAACAAACCCGCACCCATTATGCGTGCAGCCCTTCTTCAAAAAGAAGCTACTAACCAACAAAAACTAAGGGAGTGAAAGAAATAGAAAAAGAAAAGAGCTCCTCACCCAGAGATGGGCAGTTCACCAAAGGCAGGTCTGATATTCCTCCACGCCCTTTTCCAGACCGCCTGAGGCTCCCTGCCTTTCTCAAGACCCCGAATTTTCCCAACCTCACCCAGAATATCGTGCACCACCACCTCAACAGAGAGGACTTTTTTCCGCAGGGTAATCTGGCACCGTGCATTCCATGTGAAGTAACGGACAACAATACTAACTAAAAACAGTGTATCCAAATCAAAATCCCAGCGAGTCGGGAATGCCCCGTACACCCACTCCGCATAACTCATGCGATAGAAAAAGGGGATGCCTAGAGCCCTCCCCACCCTTTTATACACCTCTATGTTAAAGGGACACTGCAGCAAAAAGTGGTCCATAGACTCCACTTTACCAACACACTCCGCTCTAGGACAATCCCGATCATCCACAGGGCGATACTTCAAGTTCCCTCTGACATAGAGCCTTCCATGGAAAGCGAGCCAGGCTTGATCCCTAAACTTCAAGGGGATTCTTTCTAAATTGATTAAACGCAACCCCTCCCTCATTACAGAGCCTGGGCAATCCCTTAAGGCCAGTGACACACTGAAAGCAGAGCTCAAAATCCTCTTCTCCAGAAGCTTCCTGGGGAGGGACTTGATATCCTCCACTGTCACCTGCCACTGCCGAAGTATTTTCAGACACGGGGCAACATAAGCCGGGAGCTTGCCATGTCAGACTCTCAGACTTTTCACTGGCCCGCCATCTTCCCAGCATCGCAGAAAAGGCCTAAACAAGATTGAAAAATGCCCACCCAACCCGGCGGGTTCTCTGCTAGCATGTTACCAAGATTGTACTTTAAAAAGAGCAGAGAAAAAAAAAACTATTGGGTTGACCATTCCTAGGCCACCCTCCCGCCTAGACAGGTAAGTTACATTGCGTTTGATCAGGTTCAGCCTACTTCCCCATAACAGTTGGAAAAAACAGCTGTACACCCTTGCATAGAGAGATGCTGGCAAGATACAGACGAAGCTGACATATAAAAAGATTGGGACCAGGTACGTTTTGATCAAGTCTACCCTCTCCCTCAAGGAAAGCTTCCATTTCTTCCAGCTTGCTACTTTGGCATTGGCACACACCAACCTGCTTTCCCAATTTCGATGACCATAGTCACCAGGACCAAATTGGATGCCCAACACTTTAATTTCCTGCTGGGGCTCTGGGAAGGCATCCGGAAGTTCGAAGCTTTCACCCTCCTCACCCATCCAGAAAACTTCACTCTTTTCATGGTTGACTTTAGAACCAGAAGCCTCCGTGTACTGCTCTATCATAGAGACCACCTCCTGCGCCTCCTCTGTCCCAGAGACAATAACAGACACATCATCGGCATAGACCACGACCTTCAGAGGCGGCACACCAGCAATGCCCAAAGGCACCCCGCACAAAGATCCACTCTCTAGCCTTCTTATGAAGGGGTCGATTGCGAATACATATAACAGGGGGCTCAGAGGACATCCCTGGCGCACACCAGAGCCAACCTCAAAAGGCCGTCCAACCCAACCATTAACCAGTGGGAAGCTCTCAGCCCCTCTATATAATGTCTTCAGCCAATCTATAAACCTCCCCTGCAGGCCGTATCTACCAAGTAGCAAATACAGGTACTCGTGATTGACTCTATCAAAAGCCTTCGCCTGATCCAATGCCAGCAAGTACTTTCTCCATCCAGCAGCCCTGCATCGTTCCAAAGCCTCCCGGACAGCTAAAACCGCTGAAAAGGTACTTCTACCTTGGACCGAGCAGTGCTGATGACTGGACAACAAATCGCCTGCTACTGACGACAAGCGCCAAAAAAGAATCTTCGCCAGGATCTTTCTATCAACATTGAGAAGACTGATGGGGCGCCAGTTCTCAATCATTGAGGGGTCCTTACCTTTTGACAGAAGAATCACAGCGGATTGCCTCATGGAGGAAGGGAGCGAACCCTCTTCTAGACAGCTGTTATAAACCTCTGCTAAAAAGGGAGCCAGAATGGACTTAAAACACTTGTAGAATTCAGCTGTCAACCCATCTGACCCAGGCGATTTTTTGGTAGCCAGCTTCTCTATAGCATGAACTACCTCATCCACTGAAATTGGTTCTGTCAAATCCATCAAAGGCAATGTACCATTTCCCAATCCTGGAGTAGAATCCAGAAAGCTTTCCATCCTGTCCCGACAAAGGTCCTTTCTTCCCAGAAGGTCTGCGTAATATGATCTGAAGATCTCCAGGATCCCTGCTCTGGACTTCACCAGGGAACCCGTACTATCCCTCAGGCCTATGACTGTCTTAACTGCTATGCCTTGCTTACAGTTCTGGTAAGGATCAGGCGAGTGATATTTTCCATAATCCCTCTCCAGAACCAAGGAGGCATGCCGGTCGTATTGACACTTCCTAAGAAGAAACTTCACCTCAGAGATCTCCCCTGGATCTCCTCTATACGAGACAAGACGATCAAGCTTCCTCCGCAAATGCTGGTAGGCAATGTACATACCAAGCTGCTTCTTCTTACTTACGGCCTTGAAAAGTCCAATTGCCCTTTGTTTCACAAGCTCCCACCACTCTGACATACTGCTGCAAAAGTCCAGAATAGAAACCTGTGCCTGAAAAAAATCCTCAAAGGATTGTCTTACCTCTACATCTTCCAGGAGAGTCGAATTCAGTTTCCAGGTACCCCTTCCCCTGGGTGGAGTGTCCGAGGCATTCAGAGTCACAGACAGCATACAGTGGTCAGAGAACTCCACCGCCCTCAACTCAGGAGCCGAGAAAGCAGAGTTCTCCTTTAAAAAAAACCTATCTATCCTACTCTGACTATTCCCTCTCTGAAATGTGAATCCCGTGCTGCCGGGGCAGTGCTTAATATGCACATCTACCAGGCCTGCTTGTCTCACCATATCTCTAAGAAAAACGCTATCGTAACCCAGCCTGTCTATGGAGCCTCTCCTGTCTTCAGGCCTAATAATGGTGTTAAAATCACCTCCAAAGACAACCTGCTGGGACGTAAAAAGGAAGGGCTTGATCTCTGTGAGGAGGCATTTCCTGCCCCATTTTGACTGCGGTCCATAGATATTGATCAGGCGCAGGTCCTGCCCCCTAACAGAGACGTCTAAGACCATGCATCTCCCCATTTCTACCTCAATTACCCGCCGGCACGTTACCATATCGGTTTTAAAAAGGACCGCAACTCCGCTGCAGGGCTCAGCCGCAAGAGACCAAAAGGAGGGACCGCATCTCCACTCCCGTTTTGCTAGATGGACATCGGCCAAAGTATTGAGCCAGGTCTCTTGCAAAAATAAAATCTCGGCATCAAACTCGCTGAGCAAAAATAAGGCAATATCACGAGCTCTTGCAGATTTAATGCTGGCGACATTAATGGTCGCCACCTTTATCGGAGTGGGAACTGCCATCAGGATGATTGGGGTAGTTGTTTCTTAACCTTTGCCACACTCTCATCACCCGAAACAGCTCTCTTAAGACTACGTGACTCCCCCTCATCCATGGATGATAAAGAGAAAGATATATCAGACATCTCATCACCCGACAAAACTGAAAAAGTATTACCAAGAGGAACTCCTCCTGGGTCCGACCCTGAGGAAGAAATGACCACTTTACTTGTCTTCCTCTTCTTCTTTTTCTTCCTCCTAAACTTCTCCCACCCCTCATCATCGGAATCCCCCTCAACAGAGGGTGAGACATGGGATATGGACACCTTTCCCTCAACCCCTCCCCCATCCAACACCCTCACAGGCCCCTGACCACGTTTACGCTGCCGAGGGACAGGGACTGGAGGCTGAGATGGAAGATCCGCCAAACCTGCCCCCCCAGCAGCTTCTGCTAGCCTGGAGGATCTACGTACAGTAGGATTAGGGACCACCACATGGGGGACAGACTCAGGGACCACATTACTGGGGGAAACAGAATCCAAAACAACAGATGTAACAGACACAGGAGGGACAGACCCAGGGACCACATCACTAGGGGAAACAGAATCTGGAACAGATGTAACAGAAACAGGAGGGACAATAACAGTTTTAGCGGCCTCATCCTCTTTATCAAGCCTCTGTAGCTCAGCCGCCAATCCTGGCAAGTTATGTAATGCCTCCGGGCACTGACTATAAGGATGACCGAGCTTCTGGCACAAATTACATCGAATTTCAGTACAATCCTTAGCCAAATGGCCCAAATCCTGGCATAGTGAGCATTTCTTACGGGTACAGGTAGATGCAAAATGGCCTTTGTCTCCACATTTATTGCAGACCTTAGGCTGACCCTGGTAAAAAATAGTCAGCCTATCCCTCCCCAGAAAAGCTGAACAGGGAAGGTGTTGAACTACATTGCCCAGCATGCCCAATTTTAGTGACACTGTCCAGGCCCCTGTCCATATCCCATGTTCATCCAGGACCTTTCGCAGTGGAGCGAGGACCTCACCATATCGGCGTAGCCATACTATCAAATCAGCCTCTGGTATGGATTCGTTACGCACCAGGATCGTCACCGACTTTATCAGAGGCTGCCTGGAAATCACCTTTGGCACCAAACCACTCCACTGCGGAAGGCCCTTGCACCTCCTATATCGCTCCCAAAATAAATCCAAACCCTCAGGCTTTACAAAGGACAAATCAAATTCATAACTCCCCACTGGGCAAATCAAAGCAAAGATATCCAAGGCTTTAAACCCCATTTCCAGAACCAACTCAGCCACCCTCCCCCTTACTGGTGGGGTCCCCTCCCCCTCCCACTTCAACCGAACCACATTCCTTCTTCTGTACCCACCAACCATCCCACCACCAAGCCTCCCCAAATTGTGACTAGTATTTACAAAATTCCCTCCACCCTCCTTTGTGCGACTCCCCAGAACAGACGCATAACTCCCCATATTCCTCCTTGCAGAGGATCCATCTGTGCGATTAGAAACATCTAAAACAACTTTGGCAGATAATGATTGCACACATTCGAGATTGGATTGCACACCTGAAGAATCATTCCTCTGCTGAGCAGAAGAAATTTCATTTTTACCTATAGCAGCCACATTAACCCCTTCACCACCACCACCCACCACCAACACATCCTTTGCTTTATCAGTAATATTGCTGTCATTATTTTCTGTCACATTCATAGTTCCTGCTGTGTCCTCACTCACTGCTGTCCCCATACACACATCACCTCCAGGCAGACTCTTCTCCTCCATCAGGACAGGACTATCAGCAGAGCAGAGTGAAGGTTGTTCCAATACAGCAACAGGTGAATCATTGCAGGAGACTTCCATGGCTGTCTCCACTTCACATGCTGCACTATGCTGATCCCCTCCCCCACCTGCATCAATCAGCCCAGGTGAAGGTGAAACAGTCTCTTTGGAGCTGGCAGCCATCTTGTTTGTAGGACTACAGGTCTCAGCAGTAGCAGCAAAATCCATGTCCGGGGTGTATGATGTAGATCCATCCACATTGCTCTGGTGAGCTAATGACACCTCTGCCAGGGGTTTTCCCTCCATGTCTGCAGAAGGTTTCTCCACAGCAGAGACTCCAACAGGCAGCGGTTTGCAGGGCTCCTTCCCTTCCTGTTCCTCAGCCGGGACATCATCCACCACAGCCGGGACACCATCCACTACAGCCGGGACACCATCCACTACAGCCGGGACACCATCCACCACAGCCGGGACACCATCCACCACAGCCGGGACACCATCCACCACAGCCAATGGGGCAGACATGTTGGAAGGAGGTAGCATGGTGCACTGGGATTTCTCCACCAGTGCTGGCTCTGCCGGTCTGTAACCCCTCTGCTCATCCTCTGGGACTTCACCAACAGACCTGTCTGCCCTTAGGGGTGACTCCATCTGTCGGATGAAATTTAGGGTGCCATATTCATTCTCAACCCCCTGGCTGGTTGCCGCTGGCGATTCCCTAGCCTGACATGGGGGGAGAGGTGCAGAGGCAGATGAAGCCGGGTTGTCTGTTACCTGCGGCTGCTGATCCACAGAACTCACCGATGTCTGGCTGGCAAATCTTCTGTCATTTTTAAACTTTTCTGCAAAAGCTCCACTTTTATGTTTCAATTTCTCCAAAAATAAAGATTGTTTCTTTACCTCCTCTTCCATTTGCTGTAACCCTGGCTTCATGGCCAAACGATTCTTACTCCAGGCCTGGAAATACTTGGTCCTGAAGTTTTTATGTTCAGCTTTTAAACATTTCAGTTTCTCCTCAGCTCTTCCAATTGCTCGAAAGCGATCAATAATCTTCTGTCTGTAGACATCCACATTCTCACCAGGGCCTGGACCCACAGTCAGATCCTCCACCTCCTCCTCCTCCTCACTAGGCCCCGTGTCATCAGGGGGATCCCTCCCTGGGCCTCCCCCAGGATCAGGCATTATTCCTGGGCCAAGCTAACAGGCAAGGCCCAGGCTTGAAAAAAGGCTGGTTCTCAGAGAGCTCTTTGGGTGTGTCCTCCTCCTCCTTCCCACTGACCACCAATGTAAGGAACGTTCTTCTCACTGATCACCAATGTAAGGAACATTCTTCCCACTGATCACCAATGTAAGGAACATTCTTCCCACTGACCACCAATGTAAGGAACATTCTTCCCACTGACCACCAATGTAAGGAACGTTCTTCCCACTGATCACCAATGTAAGGAACATTCTTCTCACTGATCACCAATGTAAGGAACATTCTTCCCACTGACCACCAATGTAAGGAACGTTCTTCTCACTGATCACCAATGTAAGGAACATTCTTCCCACTGATCACCAATGTAAGGAACGTTCTTCTCACTGATCACCAATGTAAGGAACATTCTTCTCACTGATCACCAATGTAAGGAGCATTCTTCCCACTGATCACCAATGTAAGGAACATTCTTCTCACTGATCACCAATGTAAGGAACATTCTTCCCACTATCCACCAATGTAAGGAACATTCTTCTCACTGATCACCAATGTAAGGAACATTCTTCTCACTGATCACCAATGTAAGGAACATTCTTCTCACTGATCACCAATGTAAGGAACATTCTTCTCACTGATCACCAATGTAAGGAACATTCTTCCCACTGATCACCAATGTAAGGAACATTCTTCTCACTGATCACCAATGTAAGGAGCATTCTTCCCACTATCCACCAATGTAAGGAACATTCTTCTCACTGATCACCAATGTAAGGAACATTCTTCTCACTGATCACCAATGTAAGGAACATTCTTCTCACTGATCACCAATGTAAGGAACATTCTTCTCACTGATCACCAATGTAAGGAACATTCTTCTCACTGATCACCAATGTAAGGAACATTCTTCCCACTGATCACCAATGTAAGGAACATTCTTCCCACTGACCCCCAATGTAAGGAGCATTCTTCTCACTGATCACCAATGTAAGGAACATTCTTCTCACTGATCACCAATGTAAGGAACATTCTTCTCACTGATCACCAATGTAAGGAACATTCTTCTCACTGATCACCAATGTAAGGAACATTCTTCCCACTGATCACCAATGTAAGGGACATTCTTCTCACTGATCACCAATGTAAGGAGCATTCTTCCCAATGATCACCAATGTAAGGAGCATTCTTCTCACTGATCACCAATGTAAGGAACATTCTTCTCACTGATCACCAATGTAAGGAACATTCTTCTCACTGATCACCAATGTAAGGAGCATTCTTCCCACTGACCCCCAATGTAAGGAGCATTCTTCTCACTGATCACCAATGTAAGGAACATTCTTCTCACTGATCACCAATGTAAGGAACATTCTTCTCACTGATCACCAATGTAAGGAACATTCTTCTCACTGATCACCAATGTAAGGAACATTCTTCTCACTGATCACCAATGTAAGGAGCATTCTTCCCACTGACCCCCAATGTAAGGAGCATTCTTCTCACTGATCACCAATGTAAGGAACATTCTTCTCACTGATCACCAATGTAAGGAACATTCTTCTCACTGATCACCAATGTAAGGAACATTCTTCTCACTGATCACCAATGTAAGGAACATTCTTCCCACTGATCACCAATGTAAGGGACATTCTTCCCACTGATCACCAATGTAAGGAACATTCTTCCCACTGATCACCAATGTAAGGAACATTCTTCCCACTGATCACCAATGTAAGGAACATTCTTCCCACTGATCACCAATGTAAGGAGCATTCTACCCACTGACCACCAATGTAAGGGGCATTCTTCCCACTGATCACCAATGTAAGGGGCATTCGTATTTATATGTGCGTCTAAATCTACCTCTCCTCTCAATCCGCGTTCAGATTGTTTTTTAGAGGCGATTGACAGGCGGAGAGGAGGTGATGTGACTCCACCTTGCCGTACCACAACTGCATTCGTTTGCCCCGCTTCCCCATTCCCCTGATACTCCAGGAAATGCTTAGTATTGGCACCGGTATCGGTGAAACCTTATTTTTGACCTTTACCTTTAGCCTGGCAATTAGCACTCTTATGCCGCGTACACACGGCCGGACTTGCCAACGGGCTAAACTCCGTCGGCATTTCCGACGGAAAGATTTAGAACATGTTCTATATCTGAGTCCGTCGGAAATGCTGACAGAAAAAGGCCGATGGGGCATACACACGGTCGGAATGTCCGACCGAAAGCACCCATCGGACTTTTTCTATCGGGAAGTCCGGCCGTGTGTACGCGGCATTAGAATCTGTGTTCAGCATTTACAAACTGGAGCTGAATGGTACTTTAAAAGCTTCAACAAAAGCTCGCTGAAAGCTCTGCAAATGTTTTGTCAAAGCTTGCCGTTCACACTGCTCATATACAAGCTGAAGCCCATGTAAAACAGGCATCGGCAAGCCATAGGTGGAGTGATTTTTTTTGTCCTGCAACCACAGGTTGCAGGAAAGAAAAGTGCTCGATTTCCCCATCAACACAGACAGTGTTGATGAGGGAATCCCTCCCACCTTTGTGTTCTGCTGATGGGGAACCTTCCCTGCCTGTGGAACACAATGATTACTGCTGGTGGCTATAGCTGCCGACAGAGATAGCATGCAAAAAATCCAACAGGCTGGTTCTGTCGAAGTCGATTAATGGGTCGACTTTAGTACAACCAGCCTGCCCATAGATGGATCGAATCTTGGCCAGTCCCTGCTGGACTGACCAAGATTGAATCCATCCATGACCGGCATTACCCATATCTTGAATCTTTCCATCTACGCCGGAACCTTTCCCTTTCCTCTCAAACATGCACTGGTTACCCTCATACTTAGAAAACCTTTACTGACCCCCATCTGTTTGATCAACTTAAGACCCTCTGTTACTATTTACCTCCAAATTTCTTGATCGCCTTGTCCACAACCATGAGTTGCTATCTCACTGATACCACCAACCTTCATGACCCCCTACAGTCTGGCTTCTGCCCCACAACATTCCACTGAAACCATCCTACTAAAACTCACTAACAACCTATTAACTGCTACACCCAACGGCCATTACTGCATACTTATACTCTTGAAAAACAAGGATTGATTGCAAACCACGCTCCCTGTAAAGTGCAAGTGCAGATGACACACTCTAATGTAAACAAAGTAAATGTAGTATAAATATATGGTGTCAATAGTGATACTCATGAGTAAATATCACCTCAGTGAAAGCAACGAATAATCAAACATCAAAGCTTGAAAAATAAAATAAAAATAAAACAGAACAAGTGAAAGCAACAGTCCAAATTCTAAATGAGTTCCAAAATTAATTTCAAGAAAGTGTTCAAATAATGTTGAAATCGGACTTCTAGATGAATCCTCCTGGGGTTCAGCAAGGCATCAGACAACAGTGATCCACCACCAACACCGGCCACACAGCCTACTCACCAGATTGTGGTGACTCCCATGACAGAAGTCAAAGAACGCTTCAAGAACAGCCAAGGAAGCTCCACACGATCATGGCTTGGTTCAGGTGCTGGAACTCAGGTACCTCAGGTAACACTGTAACTGCTTAGATGCATGCAAACGAACTCCCGGCTAGAGATGGGTCATTGAAGACCATTAGTGCCATGTATGGGAAAAAAATCAATGAACTCCCATCCAGGGGCGGACTGATAACTCATGGGGCCCCCGGGCAATAGGAGATTATGGGGCCCCCAGGCAATTAGAGATTATGGGACCACACAGTATACACACACACAGTATACAATCGCACAGTATACACATACATGTACACACAGTATACACAGACAGATGTAAAAAAACACAGATTTATACATACTGTCCCTGGTTTTACTGAGGCTGGCAACCCTGATGGGGCCCCCTAGTGGCCCAGGGCCCTCGGGCAGTGCCCGAGTGGCTCAATGGTCAGTCCGCCCCTGCTCCCATCGTAAAGTATGCCAAAATTTATTGATCAGGCTAAAAACAGGCTAAAAAAGCTAAGATGTTTTTAGCCTGTTTTTAGCTTGCTTTTTTAGCCTGTTTTTAGCCTGACCAATACATTTTGGCATACTTCACGATGGGAGTTCATTCTTCGATGCCCCTGGAAGACGCAATTTTCTTGCGAAACGCAGCGTAGGGCTGAGCGGTATCATCGCGTCACCTCCCACTATCGTTGTAAATCCAGCAGGATGGGCTATCTGTTGTCATCCGGCCGGTGCCACAGACTGTTCTTCTGAGGATGTTCTTTCCTATTTTACATGTGAGTGTTTACTATTATTTTAAATAAATATGGTTTGATTTTACACTATCGGAGCCCTCCTCTCTTTCTCTTTATGATGATACTACTCTGCTGAGGGCCAAGTCCTTTCCCTGTGGATCCATTCATCTCCACCATAGTTCCTGACGTCCCATTCCAGCCTCCATCCTAACTCCTGGGAGTTCTGGAATAGCAGGATTTCACAGCCCATTTAGACCCTCTGTAACGGGGGGTCATGGGGTTCTGGTAAGCGGCCAGGCTCTTTATCTATAGTGGTGGACCCATACACCTAGGATTCCATACAATTGGATAATCTAGGATTGTCAAATCACTTTGTGGGTGTTTTCTCATATGGACTATTTATTCACCATTTTATATTTTTATTTGTATATATCATACATGGAACTTTTTGTGTCTAAAGATTTTCTACACCAATTTTGATACATTATTGTATTTAATCTCTATATTTGCTTAAGGGGGGCCCGAATACTCCCCCAATTTTGCATAAGTGTGGTTTGTTATATTATCACATTTTCATTTTTGTATTTGTTTTTTTTAAGGTTGTGGTACCTCTCAGCCACATACATTATAGTTTGTTTTAGCGCGAGTCACCATTTTTCCCATTTACGTTGTGTGTTTGTGTCACATTTAGGACATCGCAGCATATATTATATACATTATTTGATGCGCAGTTATTTTTCACTTTTTCTTGAGTAGGCTGTGTGGCCGGTGTTGGTGGTGGATCACTGTTGTCTGATGCCTTGCTGAACCCCAGGAGGATTCATCCAGAAGTCCGATTTCAACATTATTTGAACACTTTCTTGAATTTAATTTTTTGAATATAATTTTTTAAATTAATTTTTGAACTAATTTTGAATTTGGGACTATTGCTTTCACTTGTTTTGTTTTATTTTTATTTTATTTTTCAATCTTTGATGTTTGATTATTCGTTGCTTTCACTGAGGTGATATTTACTCATGAGTATCACTATTGACACCATATATTTATACTACATTTACTTTGTTTACATTAGAGTGTGTCATCTGCACTTACACTTTACAGGGAGCGCGGTTTGCAATCAATTATTGTTTTTCATTTTTCATCACCATTATAACGTGCTGCTCCTTAATCTATATTAGTTTAACCAGCTTCCATTAGCGCGGGTTGGTAGTTTTCCCTATCTATTATACTTATACTCTTATGCCCCGTACACACGGTCGGATTTTCCGATGGAAAATGTCCGATCGGAGCGTGTTGTCGGAAATTCCGACCGTGTGTGGGCTCCATCGGACATTTTCCATCGGATTTTCCGACACACAAAGTTGGAGAGCAGGAGATAAAATTTTCCGACAACAAAATCGGAAATTCCGATCGTGTGTACACAAATCCGACGGACAAAGTGCCACGCATGCTCAGAATAAAAAAAGAGATGAAAGCTATTGGCCACTGCCCCGTTTATAGTCCCGACGTACGTGTTTTACGTCACCGCGTTTAGAACAATCGGATTTTCCGACAACTTTGTGCGACTGTGTGTAGACAAAACAAGTTTGAGCCAACATCCGTCGGAAAAAATCCTAGAATTTTGTTGTCAGAATGTCCGAACAATATCCGACTGTGTGTACGCCCTATTACTCTGAAAGTGCGATAGGTCGGTGGGGACCCAGGAAAGAGCAGAGTCACGGATGCCAAGGGAGTGGAGGTTATTGAGGAAGAGTAGGTAGCCAACTGTAAAAAAGGCAGTGGAAAGGTCTAATGCCCCGTACACACGATCGGGACTTTCCAACAACAAAACCGTGGAATTTTGTTCGAAGGTTGTTCGCTCCAACTTGTCTTGCATACACAGGGTCACACAAATGTTGGCCAACAATTACGAACGTAGTGACGTACAAGACGTACGGCGAGCCGAGAAGAAGGAAGTTCAATAGTCATGTGATATCTCCGTTACGAACGCTAGTTTTACAAGACCAATCGCTTCCGGCTCGTACTTGATTCCGAGCATGCGTGAACTTCTGTGCGACGGACTTGTGTACACACGATCGGAAATTCCGACAACAAAGTTTTGCTGGCGGAGAATTTGAGAACCTGCTAGCCAACATTTGTTGGCGGAAAGTCCTACAACAAATGTTCGATGGAGCGTACACATGGTCGGACTTTCAGCCAACAAGCTCACATCCAACATTTCCCATCGGAAAGTCCGATCGTGTGTACGGGGCATTAGACCTTTCCACTGCCTTTGATACAGTTGGCCACCCACTCTTCCTCAATAACCTCCACTCGCTTGGCATCCGTGACTCTGCTCTTTCCTGGGTCTCCTCCTACCTATCGCACTTTCAGAGTCACCTATAACTATCTCCTCAGCTCCACTTCCTCTTTCTGTTGGGGTACCCCAAGGCTCCGTCCTTGGGCATCTTCCATTCTCTCTCTACACCTTTTCCCTGGGAAAGTTGATAACCGCCCATGGCTTCTAATACCACCTCTATGCTGACGACACCCAGATCTATCTCTCCACTCCCCAGCTCACCCCTTCGATCTCCTCATGTATCACAAATTTACTGAACTATCAGGATGGATGTCACACCACTTCCTCAAAATCAGCATGTCTAAAATTGAGCTTGTAATATTTCCTCCTCCCCAATCCCCTCCCCATGACTTATAGCACATTTATTGGTCCCTCAACGAATGCCAGGGTGTTTGGTGTAATCCTAGACTCTAACCTCTCTTTCTAGCCTCACATCCAAATCCCTGGCTAAATCTTACCACCTTTACCTCTGTAACATGTCCAGAATTTGCCCCTGTAACCACTTGATCTCCAGAAGGTTTTACCCCCTTTATGACCAGAGCATTTTGTGCTACTCGGCACTGCACTATTTTACTCTGACCCCAAAAAAGACAAAATTTAGGTGCCGCTCAGGTAGAGAGGTAAAGTCCAACTAGGCCGCTGTGAATGAAGGCAGGTACAGGGAGACTTGTTCTAGCTCCAAGCTGCAGCAATGTCAATGATCCCCATAATTAAGCCTTTAGGGGCGAAGCGAAACGCGTTGGTGCGTGGCCTGGCTGGAGTCCGGGCTGAGGCTGCCATTCATCTCACTTCATGCACATGGTTCTACTTCATGATGTTCGGCCTTCGGATCTTTTCCTTTGACATTACTGCGCTACTTTAACTGGCAATTGTGCGGTCATGCAAACGTGTACGCAAGAGAAATTTATATAATTTTTTTCACACAAATAGAGCTTTATTTTGGTGGTATTTGATCACCTCTGTGTTTTTTTATTTATTATATAAATGAAAAAAGACCCAAAATGTAAAAAAAAAACAAACAATATTTTCTACTTTCTGTTATAAAACATATCTAATAAAATCGAATTTCGTCATAAATTTAGGCCAAAATATATTCTGCTACAAGTTATTGGTAAAAACTAAACTGCCATTTTGGGGACACTATACTACTAGTATAGTTCTGATTGTGATGAAGTTACTGATCCTTTCAGACACTATACTAGTAATGGTGTTAATAAGCGACTTATAGTGGGACTGTGATAGGGTGGCGGACAATCTGGCGCTAACAGACACTGCCTGGGAGGGACACTAACTGACAATGACTTTGCTAGTGACACTAATACAGTGATCAGTGATTATACTGTACACCGACACTGTACTAATGGCACTGGCTGCGTGACAGGAGTGATCAAGAGGGCACTCAAGGGGTTAACTGTGTGCCTAAAGAAGGCCATAGACAGTTCAAAATGGATTAAATTCATTATTTTACTCCTGACGAATCAAACTAAAAAAGAAAAGGGAAAAACTTCAAACCACCCTCCTTTAAGAATCATTACCAAGTTTGGTACACAGTGGGACCAAATTAAGGAGATCCTGGGCCGTCATTGGCACATTTTGTCTGAGGCCCCCATCTTAGGAAATCTTGTCAGCAGAAAACCTCTGCTCACTGCTCGTAGAGCAACAAACTTGAGGGATCGTTTGGTACATTCAGAGTATAACCGCCCCAAAAAACGTAATTGGCTCACTGACCTCCCACCATTAAAAGGCATGTACCGCTGTGGTAGGTGTCATGTATGTAGATATGTGGACAGAACGGATGTGTTCGCCAGCTCTGACAATCAAAGACAGTTTAAAATCAACAGTTTTATTAACTGTCCGACCACACGGGTGGTTTATATGCTGACCTGCCCGTGCGGTCTTATCTACGTTGGCAAGACCAAAAAGAGAACTGAGAGTCAGGACTGGCGAGCACATCCAGAGCATCCTAAATAAGGACGACGACCGACCCCTATCTCTGCATTTCCTCGAAAAGCACGAGGGTAAACCAGATGGCCTTAAGGTTAAGGGCATATATAAACGTAATTTGCCCCATAGACGTGGAGATTTCGATAGGATACTGTACCAAAAGGAAAAGATGTGGATCTTCTATTTAAACAGTATGCAACCTTATGGATTGAACAATGAATTTAATTTGTCTCCTTTCTTGGAACAATAATTTTACCCTAATAATTTAATTTCGTTTATCCGAAAATACATAAAAAATAATAAAAACTCTATGATTGAAGATCCACATCTTCTCCAGACTGTGATTGATATTTTCTGTAGACAATGGACTGTATGCAATTTGATCTGCAGGCAATACTTCTGCCTTTCACATAGATGTCAGCATCCAAAGTGCGAGATGTAACCTAAATGAAATGATAGTCTGTTCCCCTTTTCTATTTCCTGTGTCCATCATGTGGCCATACATTAGCCGATCAGATGGAAATCGCAGCACCCTCTGACTATGGTGTCTTGATAACAATAGCAACTGCACAATAAACTACTTTACCATTCCTCATTAATGCAATAGTAATGGAATATTTAAACTTGATTACATATATAAGTTGATTAGATTGAATCTCTATGTACTTACTACTACTAAAGGTCTGTCTGAATCTGTAACTCAGATGTATGCACGAGTGTGATTGCACAATTTGGTGAATGCTTATTATGGTTAGGCTTTGGTGTCCAGGTGCTGGCTATAATGACAGGATATTGAATACTGGCCGCAATGCTATTTAAACATCCAGCTACTGGCACCACTTTAGCTCTGAAGAAGCTTGGAAACAAGCGAAACGCGTAAGCATCTAACCCATGTACAGGTGGAACAGAGACCCCCACGCATCAATGAGAAAACCCCTTGATTGTATGTGAATATCCTGATTGGATCTTGGATATCGGGTTGAGTCTTGCGGTGGATACTGAGACTGAGCGCTCCCCTTAACCACCTGACAGATCAAGCGCGGAACGCCTGAACGTCTGAACCTTGTGACTCCCCGTACATCCCCTCGTGGCAGATCCGGAAGCGAAAATCTATGCCGGTGACGGACAAACACATTGCATGACCGCTCTTCTATGCCACACTGGTGTGGCCATCGGCAACCTTCCTGGGCTTCATCACCCCTTCACTGAAGATGTCAAACGGTGAGCTTAAATGTACCCCAGCACATGGGAGGTACCCTGTTTATGGCTGTTCACCGCTTACCTCCCTTGCATAAGATGCTAAACAGCCCTCTCATTTGACGCTACTAAATTGACCTAATTGGGACTTTCTAGTTCCTCAAGTTGCCGTTTTGACATTTGTCCTTTCATTTGGTTATCGGAATTACATCTGAATGGATTCTCATTAATCACCAGCACCTGCACTTTATTAAGAAAATACCGAAGGCTTAGTATTCACACAGTATATCCTGTTCAGGACTTTGTGGTAATTGCATAGACCCGGGTCTTCTTTGATACAATTCATATGGGTGCGAGTGCATGAGTGATGGATGTATGTGGAATGTCTCTGGTGGCCACCTGCACATAATAGGACCTCTGCCCTATTTTTAATACATGGTTTGTGGATTTTTGTACTGTATTTATTTTGACACAATAAAAGTTATCTAGGTTCACAATAGCCTGTTCTTGAGCGGACCATCTTTTCCTGGGGGTTCCCTCCCGTTCCCCCTCTCCTCTCTCCCATATATGCTATATGGTCCATTGAACAACCTTTGTTTGATTGCTGACCAAGTATCGTTGAGTCAGTTCACAAAGGGCACCTGTGATATTAGAGGTATAACAACCTAGGTAGGTACTTTCAGGCCGGTCACTGAACCCCCTCCATATACCCCTAAAACCTAGTTTGGATGAATCTAGGGTTCCCCCTCCCCTTGTCTTCTTATTTGATCACCTCTGTGTTTTTTTATTTATTATATAAATGAAAAAAGACCCAAAATGTAAAAAAAAAAAAAACAATATTTTCTACTTTCTGTTATAAAACATATCTAATAAAATCGAATTTCGTCATAAATTTAGGCCAAAATATATTCTGCTACAAGTTATTGGTAAAAACTAAACTGCCATTTTGGAGACACTATACTACTAGTATAGTTCTGATTGTGATGAAGTTACTGATCCTTTCAGACACTATACTAGTAATGGTGTTATTAAGCGACTTATAGTGGGACTGTGATAGGGTGGCGGACAATCTGGCACTAACAGACACTGGCTGGGAGGGACACTAACTGACAATGACTTTGCTAGTGACACTAATACAGTGATCAGTGATTATACTGTACACCGACACTGTACTAATGGCACTGGCTGCGTGACAGGAGTGATCAAGAGGGCACTCAAGGGGTTAACTGTGTGCCTAAAGAAGGCCATAGACAGTTCAAAATGGATTAAATTCATTATTTTACTCAAAATTCTACAAACAATACCCCATAATGACAACGTGAAAGAAGTTTGTTTGAAATCTTTGCAATTTTTAAAAAAAATAAAAAATGTAAAGATCCCATGTACATAACGTAAGTATCAACAGCCTTTGCCATGACACTCAAAATTGAGCTCAGGTGCCTCCTGTTTCCACTGATCATCCTTGAGATGTTTCTACAACTTGATTGGAGTCCACCTGTGGTAAATTTGGTTGATTGGACATTTGATTTGGAAAGGCACACACCTGTCTATATAAAGTCCCACAGTTAACAGTGCATGTCAGAGCACAAACCAAGCCATGAAGTCCAAGGAATTGTCTGTGGACCTCTGAGACGGGATTGTATCGAGGCACAGATCTGGGGAAGGGTACAGAAAAATTTCTCAATGAGCACAAGGGCCTCCATCATCTGTAAATGGAAGAAGTTTGGAACGACCAGGACTCTTCCTAGAGCAGACCGCCCGGCCAAAGTGAGTGATCGCGGGAGAGGGGCTTTAGTCAGGGAGGTGACCAAGAACCCGATGGTCACTGAGTCTGACAGAGCTCCAGCATTTCTCTCTGGAGAGAGGAGAACCTTCCAGATGAACCACCATCTCTACAGCACTCCACAAAATAGGCCTGTATGGTAGAGTGGCCAGATGGAAGCCACTTCTCAGTAAAAGGCACATGACAGCCCGTCTGGAGTTTGCCAAAGGGCACCTGAAGGACTCTCAGACCATGAGAAACAAAATTCTCTGGTCTGATGAAACAAAGATTTAAACTCTTTGGCCTGAATGGCAAGCGTCATGTCTGCCGGAAACCAGGCACCGCTCATCACCTGGTCAATATCCCTACAGTGAAGCATGGTGGTGACAGCATCATGCTCTGGGGATGTTTTTCAGTGGCAGGAACTGGGAGACTAGTCAGGATGAAAGGAAAGATGAATGTAGCAATGTACAGAGACATCCTTCATAAAAACTTCTTCCAGAGCTCTCTGGACCTCAGACCAGGTTGAAGGTTCATCTTCCAACAGGACAACGACCCTAAGCACACAGCCAAGATAACAAAGGAGTGGCTACGGGAGAACTCTGTAAATGTCCTTGGATGGCCCAGCCAGAGCCCAGACTTGAACCCAATTGAACATCTCTGGAGAGATCTGAAAATGGCTGTGCACCGACACTCCCCATCCAACCTGATGGAGCTGGAGAGGTCCTGCAAAGAAGAATGGGAGAAACTGCCCAAAAATAGGAGTGCCAAGCTTGTAGCATCATAATCAACAAGACTTGAGGCTGTAATTGGTGCCAAATGTGCTTCACCAAAGTATTGAGCAAAGGCTGTGAATACTTCTGTACATGGGATTTTTTTGTTTTTTATTTTTAATAAATTTGCAAAGATTTCTAACAAACTTCTTTCACATTGTCATTATGGGGTATTATTTGCAGAATTTTGAGGAATGTAATGAATTTAATCCAATTTAATCCATTTTGGAATAAGGCTGTAACATAACAAAATGTGTAAAAAGTGAAGTGCTGTGAATACTTTCTGGATGCACTGTATTGTAAAGCACTCTGCGAACTGTTGGCGCTATAGAAATCCTGTATACTTATTATTAAACAGGATTTTTAAGGTGCCAACAGTTTGCCCAGTGCTTTACAAAATGAAGGAAAACATTACAGTTACAATACATTTTGGTACAATTTGGTAATAATAATATTAATATGTATGCACAGTAGTTCTCCATGCCTCCCGATTTTTTGAGATGGGAACGAGGGACACCTATTAGCAGAAGTATGTAGGAATAGGACACGCCCCCTGTCATGACCCCCTTAACCACTTAAGGACCAGGCCTATTTTTCAAAGTTGTTAAAATAAATTAAACAATTTAATTTAATACAAATTAAAATATTTTTTTTTTTTTAGAAAATTACTTAGAATCCCCAAACATGATATATTTTTTTCAGACACCCTAGAGAATAAAATGGCAGTCGTTGCAATATTTTATGTCACATTATATTTGCGCAGCAGTCTTACAAGCGCAATTTTTGAATAAAAAATAAGACAACAGTAAAGTTAGCCCAATTTTTTTTTATATTGTGAAAGATAATGTTACGCCAAGTAAATTGATACCCAACATGTCATGCTTTAAAATTGCGCCCGTGGCATGGCGACAAACTTTGACCCTTAAAAATCTCCATAGGCGACTATTAAAAATGTCTACAGGTTAATAGTTTAGAGTTACAGAGGAGGTCTAGGGCTAGAATTATTGCGCTCGCTCTAACAATCGCGACGATACCTCACATGTGTGGTTTGAACATTGTTTTCACATGCGGGTGCGACTTACGTATGCGTTCGCTTCTGCGCGAGCTCGACCGGACAGGTCCATTTTAATTTTTTTTTTACTTTTTATTTTTACACTGTCCTACAAAAAAATGTTTAGGTCACTTTTACTCCTATTACAAGGAATGTAAACATCCCTTGTAATAGAAAAAAGCATGACAGGGCCACTTTAATGTAAGATCTGGGGTCAATAAGACCTCAGATCTCAAATTTCCACTTAAAGTGGATGTAAACCCAATGTCATCCTTTCTAAACTCCTGCCATAGGGGTTATCTATAATGATATACATGCCTCCTCCATGTATCTTTACCTGTCCAATGTCTCCCCTCTGTCTGTTATTAGACCCGAAAAACTGCAGATTCTGTGGGCGGGTCTGTTGTCTGGAGCTCGGTGGGTGGAGTCGTGATGTCAGTAGACTCCCCGCCCACCTCTACACTCCCTTTGTCAATATACATTTTCTCCTGTGTATTTTCTCCATTTTCTCCTGTATATTGAACTTCTGCTATGATCTCTAACATCCAGTGAAAAGTCAGGAAAGTAACCAGCAGTTTAAGAAAATGCCGGGGTTATGGCAGCTATCTGCTGCCATAACCCCGGTATTTAATGTCAAAGTACCGACGTATAACAAGAGCGGGCGGTCCGGAAGTGGTTAAAGGAGATATTTACAAAAAAAGAAGATTAGTTAAACCCGCAAGTGCTTCTTTTTTTTTTTTACCACTATTATGCCTTCATACCGGCTTTTACATTTATATATGCAGCAATTTAGAAATTGGATGAAAGATTTAGCACTAAAATATCAAACTTTGAGAATATATGGAATCCCGGCGTGACTCACTTTTTGCCTTCCAATTTTGATGTTTCAATACTAAGACCTATCGGTAATCTTGATTTATACTCCCATTCTCTGCATTCATGGTATGTACTTATTACCATGTACTACCCCAGGGACCCCGACTACCTCTCATCTCTTTCTTCCCTATCTATTCATTTTCCTGTCTAAGATTGTCTAAGATTACTTTTTCTTTTAGAGCCCTTTCACACTGGGGCGGTTTGCAGGCGCTATTGCCCTAATAAAAGCGCCTGCAAACCGACCCGAAAGTGCCGCTGCTGTGTATCCAGTGTGAAAGCCCCGAGGGCTTTCACACTGGAGCGATGCGCTGGCAGGATGGTAAAAAATAGTCCTGCCAGCAGCATCTTCGAAGCGGTGAAGGAGCGGAGTGTATACCGCTCCTTCACCGCTCCTGCCCATTGAAATCAATGGGACGGCGCGGCTATACCGCCGGCAAAGCGCCTCTGCAGAGGCGCTTTGCGGTGGTATTTAACCCTTTCTCGGCCGCTAGCAGGGGGGTAAAACCGCCCCACTAGCGGCCGAATACCGACGGTAAAACGCCGCTAATAATAGCGGCGTTTTACCGCCAACACCGCCCCCGCCCCAGTGTGAAAGGGCTCTTATCCTCTTTCTCTCTTCTACTTTTCCCCCTATTCTCTCTCTCTCCTCTTTCAATTTACTCTTTATATAGTTCTGCTCAGGGCTTTTTTTCTCAGAGAATAGGTGCAGGAACTCCTCCCTTCCGAGTCACCCCTTGTCTCCGCCCCCCTACCCACCTTCAAGCAACCATTCCTTTGTCCACCCCTTACCCCTTTAACCACTTCCATACAGGGCATTTTCGCCCCCTTCCTGCCCAGGCCAATTTTCAGCTTTCACCGCGGTCGCACTTTGAATAACAATTGCGCGGTCATGCAACACTGCACCCAAATTAAATTTTTAGCATTTTTTCCCCACACTAATAGAGCTTTCTTTTGGTGGTATTTGATCACCTCTGCGATTTTTATTTCTTGCGCTATAAACAAAATAAGAGTGACAAGTTTGAAAAAAAAAACACAATATTTTTTACTTTTTGCTATAATAAACATCCCAATTTTTTTTTTAAAACAAATTTTTTCCTTAGTTTAGGCCGATACGTATTCTTCTACATATTTTTGGTAAAAAATATCGCAATAAGCGTATATTTATTGGTTTGCGCAAAAGTTATAGCGTCTACAAAATAAGGGGATAGATTTATAGCATTTTTATTATTATCTTTTTTTTACTAGTAATGGCGGCGATCTGCTGACAGCGTGAGGAGGAAAAAAAAGCCGATCACCGGCTTATGTTAAAGGGACAACGGTCCGAAGAGGAAGGAGGCACATATGCCTCATCTGTGCCTGCAAGTGCCACCTGCCAGTGCCAGCAGTGCCACCTATCAATGCCCACAAGTGCCACCTATCAATGCCCACAAGTGCCACCTATCAGTGCCTACAAGTGCCACCTATCAATGCCCACAAGTGCCACCTATCAATGCCCACAAGTGCCAGCTATCAATGCCCACCAGTGGTGCCAATCAATGCCACCTAGCAGTGCTGCCATCAGTGTAACCGATCAGTGCCCATCACTGCCACCCATCAGTGCCCATCACTGCCACCTATCGGTGCCCATCAGTGCCACCTCATCAGCGTACATCAATGAAAGAGAAAAATTGCCTGTTTGCAAAATTTTATAACAAAATATAAAAAAAATATAATTTAAAAAAAATAAAATAAAAAATAAAATAAAAACTAAAAACCGCAGAGGTGATCAAATCCCACCAAAAGAAATCTCTATTTGTGGGAAAAAAATTATAAAATTTCATTTGGGTACAGTGTTGTATGACCGCGCAATTGTCATTCAAAGTGCGACAGCGCTGAAAGCTGAAAATTGGTCTGGACAGGAGGGAGGTTTAAGTGTCCAGTAAGCAAGTGGTTAAACTACTTTTAGTTTATGTTGGAACTACAACTCAATATTATTACAGTGTATATATATATATATATATATATATATACCATATCTTTTCTTTTGCTGCCACCATATGTACTTATGTATACTAAATTGTTCAAATCCAATAAACAAATTTGACAAGAAAGATTTAGCACAGGGAAAAGTGCTGAAACTTCGAAGCTTTTTGAAAGCTAAAAAGTACATTTTATATACAGATATATAGATCAGACCAAAATGAGGGACAAATGAGGAGGAAAGAGGGACAGAGGGACATTGCTCCAAATCAGGGACATTTGGAAGCTATGCTTCTCTTGTCCTGTATTGCTGGATGTAATTCTCAGTGTAATTATGTCCACACTCCGTATTAGAGTGCCCTTGTAGTCAGGCCCACAGTTAGGATCTATAGTATAACCGTATCCTGGTAATAAGACATAAAGGACTGTGATGACGTAGATTGCGGTAACTGAGGTGAGCTGATAAATAGGAGATAAGAGAAAATGAGGTCTGTGATCCCTGGAGGATTATAGGTTTTTATCAGTTTACAGTACAGATATGGAAACTGAGTGTATACTGAATGAGAACAGACAGTCCCGCCAGATTAACTCTTTCAGTACAGAAGCAGGCGAGAATTTGTAGCTTTTGTTTTCTGCAGGTAGGAACACGATTTGATGAATAGTTTGGCAAGTGAAAGAGGAAGTGTTGAAATAAAGGAGACTGGAGAATAGAAATAATGTCAAGGAAAAAGAGTAACAAAAGAAACATTGTTAGAATGTTGGGAGATATTTGTTTAAGAACTCTAGGTAAAGTAAATTAACCGCTTCAGCCCCGGACGATTCGGCTGCTGAATGACCGGGTAATTTTTTGCAATTCGGCGCTGCGTCGCTTTAACTGACAATTGCGCGGTCGTGCGGCGCTGCACCCAAACAAAATGGATGTCCTTTTTTTCCCACGAATAGAGCTTTCTCTTGGTGGTATTTGATCGCCTCTGGGGTTTTTATTTTTTGCGCTATAAACAAAAAAGAAGCAACATTTTTGAAAAAAAACAATATTTTTTACTTTTTGCTATAATAAATATCCCCATTTTTTTAAAATAAAAGAATTTTTCTTCTCAGTTTAGGCCGATCTGTATTCTTCTACATATTTTTGGTAATAAAAATCGCAATAAGCGTATATTGACTGGTTTGCGCAAAAGTATAGGGGATAGATTTATAGCATTTTTATTTTTTTATTATTTTTTTACTAGTGGCGGCGATCTGCGATTTTTATCGGGACTGCGACATTATGGCGGACACATCGGACAATTTTGACACATTTTTGGGACCATTGGCATTTATACAGCGATCAGTGCTATAAAAATGCACTGATTACTGTAAAAATGACACTGGCAGGGAAGGGGTTAACACTAGGGGGGGATCAAGGGGTTAACTGTGTTCCCTCTCTGTGTTCTAACTGAAGGGGGGAGGGGACTGTGTAGGGGAGATGACAGATCGCTGTTCATACTCTGTATGAACACTCGATCTGTCTCTTCTCCCCTCAGAGAACCGGGATCTGTGTGTTTACACACACAGATCCCGGTTCTCGCTCTGTCATGAGCGATTGCGGGAGACTGGCGGTCATCACGCCCGCCAAGCACTCGCATCGGCTCGCGGGGCGGAGCGACGTAACATAACGTCGTTTCGCCCAGCCGTGCCATTCTGCCGCAGTAAAACTGCGGTAGCTGTTCAGCAAGTGGTTAAAGGAGAAGTACAGAAAAAGCTTCCAGCAAAATCCAGTAAAGGAAGCCGGCACTCGAAATCCTTTGAATACTATTTATTGGTACAACTTAAAAGAGTACAAGGGGGTAACGTGTTTCGGCAAACCGCCTTGGTACAGCGGCTCCTCCTGGGCTGTCAGGGTTTTTTATTTTTTCCTCCAATCCCCCTGGGTTAAATAAAAAAATAAATAAAAAAAAAACTACTAGTGTGTACGAGGCTTTAGTCTGTTATTTTTTAAAAGAACAAACTCTCCAGCAGAATGCATCAGTTTGCAGAGTTGAGACAAACCGTTTAACTCTAGCAGGGGTGCCTACAATGATCAGCTGTTATTGAATTATGTAAAACCTTTATTCCAAAAGCAACTAAACGGTTTGCTGTGACTGATTATAAAGTGTGAGCTGGAGTTTGGCTTTAATATGTTAGTGTATTTAAGTCTGCTAGTACATCTAACACTCCCCCTCCCCCTAGACTGAAAGTGCTGCTGTCCAGAGGTGCCCCCCTGTGCTCCTTCATCCAGAATGGGGGGGGGGGGGGTCCTCTAATACAGGAGGTGTGTTACTGGCCGGATCACCAGGTGAAAACAGAGGGGGAATGCCTAAGACAGATTTTCTCAACCTTTTAAACACAGAGGAACCCTTGAAATATCTTTCCAGTCTCAGGGAACCCCATGATAAAAATGACTCTATCTACAACTCATGATACATTAGTGTGATGGTCGGGGGGGGGGGGGGGGGAATGCTCCTTATGCCGCGTACACACGACCGGACTTTTCGTCAGCAAAGGTCAGACGGAACGAATCCGCCGGACAATTCGATCGTGTGTGGGCTTCATCGGACCTTTGCTGTCGAAAAATCAGACGTACTTTAGAAATAGAACATGTTTCAAATCCTTAAGACGGACTCGAGACCGGTCGAAAAATCCGCTCGTCTGTATGCTAGACCGAAGGACGAACAACGACGCAAGGGCAGCTATTGGTTACTGGCTATCAACTTCCTTATTCTAGTCCGGTGTACGTCATCACGTACGAATCCGTCGGACTTTGATGTGATCGTGTGTAGGCATGTCAGTTGTGTCAGAACTCCGTCAAAAGTCCGTCAAAAAGTCCTTTGCAGAGCTAATTATCTTCATTTTCATTGACTTCTATGGGGAAACTGGCTTTGATATGCGAGTGCTTTGGATTACAAGCATTCTCCTGGTACGGATTATGCTCGTAATGCTCTAAAAAGATCAGTGGTGTGTCAGTGGTATCTTATCTGAGAGGCAGAAATTGGTCATTGCTCAAGAAACCCCTTACAACCCTATGGGGCCAAGCCACACCACATGCAGTCCAGTGCATTTTTTTTTCTGCATCAAAAACACCTGGAAAGTAGGTTATATGGATTCCAGTGGGCATAGTTCACACCATGTGGTCAGTTCCAGGGTGTTCCAGTTCCAGAAAAAAAAAAAAAAAGTAGAACATGCTGCATTTTTCCTGCACTGGACTGTACTGGAATGCGGTAAAATGCATCAAAAATGCACCGGAATGCACTGGAACACATCAAAAACACTTTGTACCCCAGTACAGTAAAAAAAAAAAAAAAAAAAAAAAAGAAGCATAAAAAGCATCTGGAATGCATCCGGAAACATCAAAAACACACATGCAGAAACGCATCCAGGATGGATCTGGAGCAGTAGCGGCTTTTTTGGGAGGGCAGCAAACAAACGCTGTCAAAAACGCACATACATTTGCATACCTCCCAACTTTCTGAGATGGGAATGAGGGACACCTATCAGCAAAAGTATGCAGGCATAGGACACACCCCTTGCCACGCCCAATTAAAGGAGAATTATACAAAAAAATAAAAGATTGGTTAAACCCACAAATGCTTTTTTTTTTTTTACCACTACTATCCCTTTATATTGGCTTTTGGAATTTACAAATGCAGCAATTTAGAAATCAGATGAAAGGTTTAGTGCTGGAAAACACTTTTTGGTAGATAAAAAGTGCATTTTATATACAGCTATATAGATCAGACCAAAATGAGGGACAAATGAGGAGGAATGAGGGACAGAGGGACATTGCTCCAAATCAGGGACAGTCCCTCGAAATCAGGGACAGTTGGGAGCTATGGGTTTATATTCCATGCCCTTTTGATGGGCTCCCATTGAAGTCTATAAGGCCAAAAACGCCCGCTCTTTAGTTGCCACCACCAACAATGCGAATCCGGTTCTCTTTGTCGTTAATAAGTTACAAAGGGACAATTCCGATGGTATCACCCAGCTTTGGCTCTCCCTCGGATTACAGGGAAGAAGCCTTGTGGCGTCTTCTATTCACCTGGGTATTCCTGGACCATGCAGCAGCAGCAGAGCTCAGGGAACGCCTCTGTTTGCACAATTTCTCCTCGTCTCCAGTCTGATTTGCATGAAAAGTTACACTACAAATTTGACACCGGTAACTCCCGTGAACTGGAGGACAATTGCTGCGCTCGCTGGGACAGGCAGGACTTGTCCTCCAGAGCGGACACAGGTGTAAGGTGTATAGACAAAGGAGACCATTGAGCTCTCGGATTGTCCATCCCTGGAGGCTGCTGAGACTGAGCCCGTTCTGCTTCCAAGCTGGAGGTAAAAGATTGCAAGACAGCGACTGTGTAGGATACTAATGGGGCAACGCTATTAGAGGTAAGTGCTTTTTCTTTATTCTCCTTTTTTTTTTTTTTTTTTTTTTTTTTTTTAGACAGATAGCTGGGTACAACGGCTCATTGCCCCCTATTCTCTAAAGAGCTTTTAGTTGTTTGTTTTGTGCATTTTTGTATTTCTGGTATTTATATTGCGGCAGAGTTTTACATATTGTACATTCATATCAGTCCCTGCCTTGAGGGAGATTACAATCTAAGGCTGACCATACAATTGTATACAATTTGCATGTACAATTTTCCATTAGATTTAACAAAACCATATAATATGAGGTCACACCGAAACACTTTTCAATTCGTCAGGCCAACTCAGACATTTCTCTCCTACATGGAAAAATCTGTATTTTTGTGCCAGAAAACTACTTAGAACCCCCAAACATTTTATAGATATATATATATACATAGATAGATAGATAGATAGATAGATAGATAGATAGATAGATAGATAGATAGATAGATACGGTAGATAGATATAGATATATATCTATCTATATATATATAGATATATATATAGATAGATAGATATCTATCTATATATGTATCTATATATATATAGATATATATTTTTTTTTATCAAAGGCCCTAGAGCAGGGATCTCCAAACTTTCTAAGCAAAGGGCCTGTTTACTGTCCTTCAGGCTTTGGGGGGGGGGGGGGGGGGGACTGTAACCACTGGGAGTAAATAATGCATCTTTGGTATTAAGGGGAGAAAAAGCGCCCCACTGTTATGCCCCGTACACACGATCAGACATTCCGACAACAAAATCCATTGTATTTTTTCCGAAGGATGTTGGCTCAAACTTGTCTTGCATACACACGGTCACACAAAGTTGTTTGGAAATTCCGATCGCCAAGAGCGCGGTGACGTACAACACGTACGCCGAGCCAAGAAAAAAAATGAAGTTCAATAGCCAGTGCGGCTCTTCTGCTTGATTCTGAGCATGCGTGGAACTTTGTGCGTCGGAATTGTCTACACACGATCGGAATTTACGAGAGCGGATTTTGTTGTAGCCTGCTCTCAAACTTTCTGTGTCGGAAATTCCGATGGAAAAAGTCCGATGGAGCCTACACACGGTCGGAATTTTCGACAACAAGGTCCGATCGCACATTTTCCATCGGAAAGTCCGATCGTGTGTACGGGGCATAGTGTCTGCGAGAGGAATATTGCCCCGTCATTGGTATGAGTGGGAGGAATAGTGTGCCATCATGGGTGTCAGTGGGGGAAGTAGTGCCCCATCATTGGTGTCAGTGAGAGGAATAGTGCCCCATCATTGGTGTCAGAGGAATAGTGCCCCATCATTGGTGTCAGTGAGTGGAAGAGTGCCCCATCATTGGTGTCAGTGGGGGGGAATATTCCCCTATCATTGGTGTCAGTGGGAGAAATAGTGTGCCATCACTGGTGTCAGTGGGGGGAAGTAGTGCCCCATCATTGGTGTCAGTGGGTGGAATAATGCCCCATCATTGGTGTCAGTGGGAGAAATAGTGTGCCATCACTGGTGTCAGTGGGGGGAAGTAGTGCCCCATCATTGGTGTCAGTGGGTGGAATAATGCCCCATCATTGGTGTCAGTGGGAGGAATAGTGCCCCATCATTGGTGTCAGTGGGAGGAATAGTGCCTCATCATTGGTGTCAGTGGGAGGAATAGTGCCCCATCATTGGTGCCAGTGGGAGGAATAGTGCCCCATCATTGGTGTCAGTGGGAGGAATAGTGCCCCATCATTGGTGTCAGTGGGAGGAATAGTACCCCTTCATTGGTGTCAGTGGGAGGAATAGTGCCCCATCATTGGTGTCAGTGGGAGGAATAGTGCCCCTTCATTGGTATTAGTAGGAGAAATAGTTCCCCATCATTGGTGTCAGTGGCAGGAATAGTTCCCCATCATTGGTGTCAGTGGGAGGAATAGTGCCCCATCATTGGTATCAGTGGGAGGAATAGTGCCCCATCATTGGTATCAGTGGGAGGAATAGTGTGCCATTATTGGTGTCAGTGGGAAGAATAGTGCCCCATCATGGGTGTCAGTGGGAGGAATAGTGTCCCATCATTGGTGTCAGTGGGAGGAATAGTGCCCCATCATTGGTGTCAGTGGGAGGAATAGTGCCCTAACACTGGTATCGGTGAGGGGAATAGTGTGCCATTATTGGTGTCAGTTTTGAGGAATAATGCCCCATTGTTGGTGTTAATGGGAGAAATAGTGCCTCATTGCTGATGTCACCACCATCAGTGGAAGGAATAGTGTCTTGTATCAGTGGGAGGAAAAAGTACCCCAAGGGCCAGATAAAGGTGAGCAAAAGTCCACATTTGGCCCCCCCGGGCCGCAGTTTGGAGACCGCCGTCCTGGAGAATAAAATGGTGCATGTTGCATATTTTTATGTCGCACTATATTTGCGCAGTGGTGTTTTTTTTAAACACAATTTTATTTTGGAACAAATGCATGTGTGGAACAAATTCACTAATGAGTTTTAATGCACAAAAACACAACATAATACCCTTTTTTTTTTTTTTTTGGTCAAATATAAAAGATGAGGTTACGCCGAGTAAATAGATACCAAACATGCCATGCTTTAAAATGGCGTACGCCTGTGGAATGGCACCAAACGACGGTACCTAAAAAAAAAAAAAAAAATCTCAATAGGCAACACTTTAAAAGCCGTTAGAGATTACCAGTTTAGAGTTACGCAGGAAGTCTGGAGCTAAAATGTTTGCTCTCACTCTGCCATTCCCAGCAATACCTCAGATGTGTGGTGCGATCGCCGTTTACGTAGGCGTGCAGGACAGACGTGCACGAGAGGATTTGCGCAAGAGCACGAGGGGGGCAGGGGTGCTTTAAATTTTTTTTTTTTTTTTAATTACACTGTCTCTTTCATTTTTTTATTTTGGGAGGTTATTTATTTCATTGGCCAGAAGTTTTATTTATTCTCGCCATTGAAGTAAATAAACGCTATAAATAATGCGCATGAACTATAAATAAATAATGCGCATAAACTCTAGGCACATTTAGCAATTGCACAGAGCAGGTGAGTATAACATGTTTGTTATTTTAATTAAAAAAAAAAAAAAATGTGACTTTAGTAACACTTCAAATGCATTTTACAATAATGGTGAAGTTTGACCGAAATCCACAGATTTTCGCTAAAATGTAAAAAAAATGAAAACCCTCCGTTTCACACGTTATATTGATAAATGTCTACTTTGTATGTCTGTTTGTACAAAGAAAAAATAATTGGTCTAGCAGTGAGCAGCACAGACTGTCCTTGTTGATTTCTTTGCAAGTATTGTACAGTAGATGTAGGTGACCTGAACATGGGAGATGGAGCCCTAAATTGTCAAAAGTATTGGGACGCCCGCCCTTACATGCACATCTTTAATGGCCTCCCAGTCTTAGTCCGTAGGGTTCAATTTTGAGTTGGCCCACCCTTTTGCCTACAGGGTTCTATATTGGAGGGGCATTGATTTTTTTTTTTTTGGCACCTCATCCCAAAATTTGATAAATACATACAGAAAAGTAGGGGATTTTTAGGGCTCACAAAAATTATTACAATTTTAACAAATTTTTATTTCGTATCATTTAAAGTCTCTCATTAAAAACCATAGATCTCATTATATTCTAATCGACAGACATGGTTCACAGATTTTGAGTTGACAGTAGAGGCTTCAACCTCGACGTGTTTCGCCAAAAGGATTCTAGCTTCTTCAAGAGTATAAAGCATCCATTGAAGTAATGTACAATATTGTCTGGTAAATCAAGAATAAAGATAATCACTGTTATTATCGGTATCAACTGGAGCGCAAATATTGGAGATCAGGGAAGCCAACTAGATGGCCACAGGAAAGACAAAAAGTCCTGAAGAGGGCCCAATATTATGTTTGCATCATTTGAAGGCGACTTCCAGTTCTATTTGACTGGTGATATGTCCAAATGGAATGGATTTATATGCAGATAGGGTTGTGTATAGTATTCGCCGTAGTAGCTCCCTCGTGGCTCCAACCCTTTGCAGCTATAACAGCTTCAACTCTTCTGGGAAGGCCGTCCATAAGGTTTAGGAGGGTACCTACGCTATATTGTCAAAAGTATTGGGACGTCTGCCTTTACACGCACATGAACTTTAATGGCATCCCAGTCTTAGTCCGTAGGGTTCAATATTGAGTTGGCCCACCCTTTGCAGCTATAACAGCTTCAACTCTTCTGGGTAGGCTGTCCACAAGGTTTAGGAGTGTGTCTATGGGAATGTTTGACCATTCTTCCAAAAGCGCATTTGTAAGATCAGGCACTGATGTTGGACAAGAAGGACTGGCTCGCAGTCTCCACTCTAATTCATCCCAAAGGTGTTCTATCAGGTTGAGGTCAGGACTCTGTACAGGCCAGTCAAGTTCCTTCACCCCAAACTTGCTCATCCATGTCTTTATGGACCTTGCTTTGAGCACTGGTCCAAATCATTTGGTGGAGGGGGGATTATGGTGTGGGGTTGTGGCTCCCAGTCTTCGCTCTAATTTATCCCAAAGCTGTTCTATTGGGTTGGGGTCAGGACTCGGACACGACTGCGCACCAGTGCAGAAAGGTCCATATAGACATGGATGAGCAAGTTTGGGGTGGAGGAACTTGACGGGCCTGCACAGAGTCCTGACCTCAACCCGGTAGAACATCTTTGGGATTATTTAGAGCGGAGACTGCAAGCCAGGCCTTCGCTTCCACATCAGTGCCTGACCTCACAAATGCGCTTCTAGAAGAATGGTCAAACATTCCCATAGACACTCCTAAACCTTGTGGACAGCCTTCCCAGAAGAGTTGAAGCTGTTATAGCTGCAAAGGGTGGGCCAACTCAATACTGAACCCTACGGACTAATGCCCCGTACACACGGTCGGACATTGATCGGACATTCCGACAACAAAATCCATGGATTTTTTCTGACGGATGTTGGCCCAAACTTGTCTTGCATACACACGGTCACACAAAGTTGTCGGAAAATCCGATCGTTCTGAACGCGGTGACGTAAAACACGTACGTCGGGACTATAAACGGGGCAGTAGCCAATAGCTTTCATCTCTTTATTTATTCTGAGCATGCGTGGCACTTTGTGCGTCGGATTTGTGTACACACGATCGGAAATTCCGACAACGGATTTTGTTGTCGGAAAATTTTATATCCTGCTCTCAAACTTTGTGTGTCGGAAAATCCGATGGAAAATGTGTGATGGAGCCCACACACGGTCGGAATTTCCGACAACAAGGTCCTATCACACATTTTCCATCTGAAAATCCGACCGTGTGTACGGGGCATAAGACTGGGATTCCATTAAGGTTCATGTGCGTGTAAAGCCAGGCGTCCCAATACTTTTGACAAGATAATGTAGGTACCCTGGCCTTGGGTTTATGTGGGGAAAACCAGTAGCGGAAGATCCAAGCTAGCCCATGGATTATTTTTTTTAGTAAGGGTCAGCTAGGGGCGTTTTGGGAAGGTTGGGAAGTGTATATGTCCTTATGCCAGCCATAGAAGGAGCGTTTTTTTTCCCTGCAACCCATGGTTGCAGGAAAGAAATAGCTTGATTCCCCCATCAACACATTCAGAACCATTGTGTTCTCCCAGTGGGGGGAAGCTGTCCCAGTAGTGTATTTAGGTTTTGTGCTGCCCTAGGCCTGACTAAACTCGTGTACCTCCTAATTTAAATATGACCCACCCATTCCTGTCAAGGCCACATCCCTTGATGTTTAAGACCCACCCTGAAATTTTCGAGTGGGGACACTAGTTCTGAGGGCCTGGGGGGGGGGGGGGGGGATTCCCTTAATTTACATAGATTTCCTCTCACTTCCTGTTTGGCTATGGGGCAGGAAGTGAAGGGAAATCTCTGCAATGGGACAGGGATGGTAAAAAATAAACTGACAGGGGCTATAACCCTCTCTTATTCTATCCAAAATGAAAAAAAAAAAGTGGTGCCTATAGTTCTACTTTAAGCACAAATTTCTAATTTTTTGGAGAGGACTAAGAAGATATAACCATGCCAATGGTGCTGCAGAAAACATAGCAGAGTGAGGAAGGTTTGTGGTCCAGGATGATAGGACAGTCAAAATTAGAAGTGGCAACCCACCCCCCCCCCCCCCCGAGGCAGTGCGGGCGCTTTATGGGGGCCCTAGACTTATTTGCCTCTCAGCCCAATCCACCCCATAAGACTGGCGCTACACTAACAGAGCAAGCCGGCTGGGACTCTTTCCATGCTGCCCCCCTGCAAAGTGCTGCCCTAGGCCTGGGCCTTGTCAGCCTAGGCCAGGATACAGCGTTGAGCTGTCCTCAGCAGGAGAACCCAGTGATTGCTACTAGCAGCTATAATAGCCGCTAGCAATAATTGCATGCAAAATGCGACAGGCTGGTTGTCCCCAAGTTGATCGATCCTCAAGGGTACAATCAGCCTGCCCATACATGGTTCGACTCTCGGCCGGTCCCAGCTGAATCAGCCAAGGTTCGAACCGTCTATAGCCGGCTTTAGGCTGGGCAACGAATCATCTGGTATTTCCGGGTATTTGGGGGAATTTTTATCACTGGTCTATTAGCATAATAAAGGAAACATTTGTTCTTGGATACATGAAGCTCAGTTTGCCTGAAGTACAAAGAAAGATAAGGACTGTTTGTATTTTGATAAGGACTGTAGCCAAGTGTAGGGTAAGGGATACATCGCTCTGCAAACACGTCACAGATCCAAGGTTTAGGGTTTAACTGGTGCCCAGTAAACTTTAACTTTATGTGGATGTTGAACTTCAGCAAAGTCCACAATTGCAGCTCCGATACTCTGAGCTTAGGGTCACCCCATCTGTGGAGTCTTTGTCTGGATTAACCACTTCAACTCCGGGGTCCAATTCTGACACTTCTCACATTTGTAAAAAATTTACATTTATTTTTTGCTATAAAATGACTTAGAACCCTTACTTAGAGCTGGCAGTTGTAATGAATATGTGGCTGCGACTGGTGCGATAGCTTGAGGTTGTTGAACTGAGGGGTCCTAGTGAGGCCTGAACCTGTTCAAAACGGGATGCCAAATCCTGAAGGAATCGCAGCACCTGGGTCTGATGCCATTCCCGGGTCTCAAGTGTGCGAACTAAGCCCTGCAACGGATCATCTGCGGGTAGCGGCACATCAGCCGGGTCCATGGCTGATCAAACTGTCAGGTCACCTGAGGTCAGGTGACAGATGCACACCGTTGGGATCAGGAGTGCACCGCAAGGTAGTGGACGTGGACCCTACGGCTGACTGCTGCGAATGGGAGTCAGGGTGGTAAGGAAGGCAGGGCCGCTGGAACACCAACACGGATCCCACCGGGGTTAGAGCGTAAGATTCCCTAGGGCGCGGAGTCTAAGAGCCAGCAGGTGTTCACCAGAGCCTCTAGTGGTGAGGATGGACTGGGCTGCAACTGGCTCCAGGTCACGACCCCCGGGGTCCATTAGCTCACGCCCACAGTAGGCAACAGGAGGATAGGGATAGTAAGGGAATAAGCCAAGGTCGGGGCCACAAGCAGACCAGGACAACAGAGTACACGCCAAAGGTTCAGGGTCACAGGCAAACAGGGATAGTCGGGGACACGCCAAAAAGTCAGGGTCACGAGCAGACAGGAATAGTTGGGAACACGCCAAGGTTGGTAACAGAGACAAACGACGAGCACACGGCAAACAGGAAGCCAAACACACAATGGTTGATTAGCACCACTGGCTTGCGGTGCACAGGTTAATATAGGGTTCCCTGATAGGGCCTGGGGTGGGGCCATGCTTAGAGGAGAGGTTATAAAAACACACAGGTGAGAGTGGCTGGCCTCTTAGTCTGAACACATGACATGAGGTAAGCTGACAGAGAAAGATTACTGCATAACCATGACATCTATCCCCTATTGCAGTGATGGTGAACCTTGGCACCCCAGATGTTTTGGAACTACAATGATGCTCCACTACACTGCAGAGTGCATGAGCATCATGGGAAATGTAGTTCCAAAACATCTGGGGTGCCAAGGTTCACCATCACTGCCCTATTGTGTAGACACTATAACTTTTGCACAAACCAATCAATATACGCTTATTGCAATTTTTTTTACCAAAAATATGTAGAAGAATACATATCGGCCTAAACTGAGGAAAAAATGTGTTTTTTTTCTATATTTTTTGGGGATATTTATTATAGCAAAAAGTAAAAAATATTGCTTTTTTTTTTCAAAATTGTCGCTCTTTTTTTGTTTATAGCACAAAAAATAAAAACTGCAGAGGTGATCAAATACCACCAAAAGAAAGCTCTATTTGTGGGGAAAAAAAGACGTTAATTTTGTTTGGGTGCAACGTCGCACGACTGCGCAATTGTTAGTTAAAGCGACGCAGTGCCGAATCGCAAAAAATGACCCGGTCATTCAGCAGCCAAATCTTCCGGGGCTGAAGTGGTTAATTTACTTTACCTAGAGTTCTTAAACAAATATCTCCCAACATTCTAACAATGTTTCTTTTGTTACTCTTTTTCCTTAACATTATTTCTATTCTCCAGTCTTTTTTTAGTACTTATTAGTACTTTTATTTTTAGTATTTTCCAGGAAGGTTTGAATGCAGCCTTAAGGCCCGTACACACGATCGGACTTTTTGACAACAAACATGAAAATTAGCTCTTTTAAGGCAACATCCGACCGTGTGTACGCTCCATCGGACAAACTTTTTCGGTTTTCATCGGACAAATATTGGCTGCGCGAACAGACAAACTTGGCGCCAACAAAAGTCCATTGGCAAGTCCAATCGTGTGTACACAAAACCATCGGACTTTAGTAAAAAGTACCAACACGCATGCTCAGAACCAATGCAAAAGATCAGACAAGAATACAGAAGTTGACCAAAGGGTGGCGCTGGAAAATTGAACGTCCTCTTTTGAAGTGTCGTCAGTACGTTGAAACGTCACCACGTTCGTGCTTGCTGCCTAAAAAGTCGTGCCGTGTGTATGCTTTACAAGTTCACGGCCAACGCCCTTCGTACAGAAATCCACAGAAAAGTTTGTATAAAGTCTGATCGTGTGTATGAGGCTAAAGTGTTCCAGAATGATGTCACACTGATAATTAGGGACCCAGAAAATGACTAGCTGACACTTGGGCTCCAAGAAAGATGTCACTCTGACGCTTGAGATCCCAGAGCATAAGACACTGGCTCTTGGGCTCTTAGAATGATGTCATATTAACACATGGGATGCCAGGACACTTGGGCTCCCACTACAATGTAACACTGACACTTGAGGTTCCAAAACAAAGTCACATTGGCACTTGAGCACCAAAACAGTTGAGGTTCCACAACATCCATACCCTGACACTTGGTCTCAAAGAAAGGTGTGAAACCTTGACTCTCTCTCGCACTGACACTGGTGGTCAGTAAAGATCCCTCGCATTTCAGACAGCCCAGTACCAAGTTTCAATCAGACAAAGGGATTTACAAAGCAAGCTTTATTTGTTGTGCTGCTTCTATAGCTAACTCATAGTGCTCAGGGAATCATTTGTCATGTATTCGATTCTTATTTATAGAACACAGATATTATAAATATAAACAAGTTCTATACAACCATTCTTTTCTCCCTTTAAGGTATAACATCCTCTCATGCAATATTATCACATTGTTGCTTGAGGTGCCAATTAAACATGGCTTAAGTACTATCACAGCTTGATGAATCAGAGCCCTTGTCTCGCTTGGCATCTAATCTGCGTGCTGGCAGGAAAAGTTCATTTACTTTACTCTCCCTAGTGTGTACTTTAATATTTGCTTATTTCCTCCTTGCTTGCACATTTGTTGTCATTCAAGGGCAGGCACGGAGTGTGACGTCAGAGACTACTGTAATTGTGCCCTTTTGTAGGACGGTTGCAAAGTGCTTTATTTCCCTATTCTTATTATACACTGCTCAAAAAAATGAAAGGAACACCTTTTTATCAGTATAGAGTATAGCATCAAGTCAATTAAACTCCTGGGATATTGATCTGGTCAGTTAAGTAGCAGAGGGGGTTGTTGTTCAGTTTCAGCTGCTTTGGTGTTAATGAAACTAACAGGTGCACTAGATGGGCAACAATGAGATGACCTCCAAAACAGGAATGGTTTTACAGGTGGAGGCCACTGACATTTTTTTTCCTACTCCTCTTTTCTGACTGTTTTTCACTAGTTTTGCATTTGGCTAGGGTTAGTGTCACTACTGGTAGCATGAGGCGATACCTGGACCCTATAGAAATTGCACAGGCAGTCCAACTCTTCCAGGACGGCGCATCAAGATGTGCCATTGCCAGAAGGTTTGCCGCGTCTCCCAGCACAGTCTCAAGAGCATGGAGGAGATTCCTGGATACAGGCAGTTACTCTAGGAGAGCTGGACAGGGCCGTAGAAGGCCCTTAACCAATCAGCAGGACTGGTATCCGCTCCTTTTGCAAGGAGGAACAGGATGAGCCTTACCAGAGCCCTACAATATGACCTCCAGTAGGCCACTGGTGTGAATGTCTCTGACCAAACAATCAGAAACAGACTGAGGGCCCCGACATCCTGTGGGGCAGCACAGTGGTGTAGTGGATAACACTCTCGCCTAGCAGTAAAAAGGGTCGCTGGTTCGAATCCCAACCACGACACTACCTGCATCGAGTTTGCATGTTCTCCCTGTGCCTGCGTGGGTTTCCTCCGGGTACTCCGGTTTCCTCCCACACTCCAAAGACATGCTGGTAGGTTAATTGGCTTCTGTCCAAAATTGGCCCTAATATATGAATGTGAGTTTGGGGACCTTGGATTATGGGCTCCTTGAGGGTAGGGATAGTGAGTGTGCGATGTATGTGTGGAGCGATGCGTAAAATTGACGGCGCTATATGGGTACCTTAAATAAATAGGGATAATTGTAGACACGCACACTCACTCAGGTTGAACTGGATGGACTGGTGTCTTTATTCAACCTTACTAACTATGTAACTATGTAACATCCTCTACTGGACCCTGTGCTGACTGACTGGCACTCTGGAGCTCGATTGGCATTTGCCATTGAACACCAGAATTGGCAGGTCCGCCACTGGCGTCCTGTGCTTTTTCACAGATGAGAGCAGGTTCACCCTGAGCACATGTGATAGACGTGAAAGGGTCTGGAGAAGCCATGGAGAACGTTATGCTGCCTGTAACATCGTTCAGCATGACCAGTTTGGTGATGGTCTGGGGAGGCATATCCATGGAGGGACACACAGACCTCTACTGGCTAAACAATGGCACCCTGACTGCCATTAGGTATCGGGATGAAATCCTTGGATCCATTGTCGGACCCTACGCTGGTGCAGTGGGTCCTGGGCTCCTCCTGTTGTACGACAATGCCCCGGCCTCATGTGGCGAGAGTATGCAGCCAGTTCCTGGAGGATGAAGGAATTGATACCATTGAATGGCCCCCCACGCTCGCCTGACCTAAATCCAATAGAACACCTCTGGGACATTATGTTTCGGTCCATCCAATGCCGCCAGGTTGCATCTTAGCGTGTTTTAGGAGCTCAGTGATGCCCTGGTCCAGATCTGGGAGAAAATACCCCAGGACACCTTCCATCGACAGTATCCATGTTCTCCATGGTTGGCAATAGACACAGCGCCTACAGGTACATTACTGGGCACTTTTTGGAGACACCTCTTATCTCCCACTGTACTGTATTCTTGGCCTCCGAAGGATGCCCGCAGGCTGCAGCTTCCTCACAAGCTTCTGTAACAGGTACTGTCCCATTCCTACAAGAAGGATCTGCTTTGCACACACACCTTTGCTGCCATAGAGCGCTCAGATGTGGACCTACATGGAGTTAAGGAGAACTGTCTTTTCTACACGTTAAATCTCCCCACTAAACCACTCCTTGCCATGTGCAAATGTGTTGGTCCATGTGTCTACACAGATTGGCTTCTGTCCAAAATTGGCCCTAGTGTATGAATGTGAGTTGGGGACCTTGGATTGTGGGCTCCTTGAGGGTAGGGACCAATATGAGTGTGCGATGTATGTGTGGAGCGCTGCGTAAATTGACGGCACTATATGGGTATCTTAAATAAAAATGAGGATAGTTGTAGACACGCACCCACGCTCACTCAGGTTGAACTGGATGGACTGGTGTCTTTATTCAACCTTACTAACTATGTGTACTATGTGGTTTTCACCTTTTAAAGCTCTGATGAAGAGGTCATCCTCGAAACGCGTCAGCCAATATATTAGCATTTGCCCCCATTCGGGCATGTTCTACTTGTAACACTACAAGCGTGTGTGTATATATATATATATTATGTAACCCTTTCTTACAAAACGTAGTATGTTTATATTTCCTACATGTATGTATTTTATCACTTATGAATAAACTGTAGAATTTGATGCTAGTGTTTGATCACGCGCCTTCCATCCTTTCTTCCCACACTATCTTCTTCAGACCACCCCGGGTCAGTCTAGGCAGTGGGACACACTTGATCACCTTCTCCAGTTTGGCCATCACAACAGTACTACGTACCCATACCAACTACGCCCTCATGAGCGCAGGAGTTTATCTTTTTCTTTGTTTACACTTTACATGCATACAACCACGTGGGGGCCCCACACACTACTGAGGACCATTTTGAGTTGCTGCAATGAAATTTCAGCAAAATGGACCAGCCTGCTGCATCATTTTTTTCCTCTTTGATTTTCGGGGTGTCTGACTTCAGCCCCCTGTAGGTTGATCATTTTCTTTTCCATCAAACAATATGGTATCCTTTCGTTCCTAACACATTAACCAGTCCATATCAGTGTAGATATCAGCATGAGATTTTTCCCCATAGAGATCTGATGTGTGTTTTCAAAGTGTTCCTTTTATTTTTTTCAGCAGTGTACTTCCGTGTCAGTATGACTATGCTTCGTAAATGAAAAAAAAAAAAAAAAGTTCCGGATGATGTTTGTTGGTTTATTGTAGTGTGCTATAGGTGAAGTCATGAGTATTAAAGTGTTAGCAAACATCATTTTTTTTTATGGGCGGACATTCCTCTTTACCTCCAGTCCGGGGCCTTTCCTGTCACTTTTTGTTCTCATGTAACAATCGGTATTTTTTGCAAGAAAATTACTTAGAACCCCCAAAACATTATATATTTTTTTTAAAGCAGAGGCCCTAGAGATTGTAAGCTCTAATGAGTAGGGCCCTCTGATTCCTCCCGTATTGATTTGTATTGTAAGTGTACTGTCTGCCCTCACGTTGTAAAGCACTGCGCAAACTGTTGGCGCTATATAAATCATGTTTAATAATAATAATAATAGAGAATAAATTTGGGTGGTTTTGTAATTTTTTTATGTCACATGGTATTTGCGCAGCGGTTTCTCAAAACGCAATTTTGTGGGGAAAAAAAGAAACTTTTTTCAATTTTAATGCAAAAAAACAATACATAACCCATTTTTTTTGGTAAAATATACAGGATGTTACACCAAGTAAATAGATAGCAAACATGTCACATTTTAAAATTGCGCACGCCCGCGCCACGGCGATAAACTACGTGAATTTTACTATCCATAGGCGACGCTTTAAAAGCCTTTACAGGTTACCACTTTAATTATACAGAGGATGTCTAGAATTACTGCCCATGATTTGACGTTCGCAGTGATACCTCACATGTGTGGGACGATCGCCGTTTGCATGCATGCGGGACCGAGGCGCGTGTTCGCCCTTTGCACGCAAGCATGGGCGGACGAAGGTACTTTACATTTTATTTTTAATTATTCATTTTTGTTTTTTTAACCACTTCAATACAGGGGATTTTCACCCCCTTCCCGTCCAGACCAATTTTTAGTTTTCAGCGCTGTCGCACTTTGAATGACAATTGCGCGGTCGTGCGATGTTGTACCCAAACAAAATTGATGAATTCTTTTGGTGGTATTTGATCGCCTCTGCGGTTTTTATTTTTTGCGCTATAAACAAAAAAAGAGCGACAATTTTGAAAAAAACGCAATATTTTTTACTTTTTGCTATAATAAATATCCCAATTTTTTTTAAAAAAAACAAATTTGTCCTCAGTTTAGGCTGATATGTATTCTTCTACATATTTTTGGCAAACAAAATCTCAATAAGCGTATATTGATTGGTTTGCGCAAAAGTTATAGCGTCTACAAAATACGGGATAGATTTATGGCATTTTTTTATTTTTTTTACTAGTAATGGCGGCGATCAGAGATTTTTTTCATGAGTGTGACATTGCGGCGGACACATCGAACACTTTTGAGCCCGGTTTCACACCTATGCGAATTAGATGTGCGTTTCCGCACATCTAATTCGCATAGCAGGAGAATGTGACTGGCTCCCTATGGAGCCGGTTCACATATCTCCGGGGCGGCTGCTGTGCGCACTGCACAAAAATGCTGTGCGTCTTTGGCTGCGTTTCAGGGCCGAATTCAGGCATAGAATCGTCCCTGATTCGTCCCTGACACATTTTTGGGACCATTCACATTTATGCAGCGATCAGTGCTATAAAAATGCCTTGATTACTAAGTAAATGTGACAGGCAGGGAAGGGGTTAACACGAGGGGGTGACCGAGGGGTTAAATAGGTTTCCTAGGGGAGTGATTCTAACTGTAGGGGGAGGGGACTCACAAGGGGAGGAGACCGATCGGTGTTCCTCTGTACTGGGAACACACGATCGGTCTCCTCTCCCCTGACAGGACGTGGATCTGTGTGTTTGCACACACAGATCCACGGTCCTGCTGTGTTACCGGGCAATCGCTGGTGCCCGGCGGACATCGCGGCCGCCGGGCACACGCACCGGGTCCCGACCAACGCGGCGGGCGCCTGCGCCCCCTAGACGGCCGGGAAGCCCAGGACGTCATATGACGCCCGCCCAGGATGGGAGATCCCATCTGCGGGCGTCATATTACAATGGGCGGGTATTGAAGTGGTTGCTTTTTTTTTTTTGATCACTTTTATTGCTGTCACAAGGAATGTAAACATCCTTGTGACAGCAATAGACAGTGACAGGTCCTCTTTATGGAGAGATCTGGGGTCTATAAGACCCCAAATCCCTCCTCTGCACTTAAAAGCATTAAAAAAAACCCCAAGATTAGTGTGTCTGAATGTTTTCGATTTTCAAAAAATGGCGCCGATGGTTCTGAGTAAACGGAAAGCGATGTCATATCATCGTTTACGGGTAACTATTACTATTATCCGATTCCGGCTTTGTTCGACCGTCCCACCAGCCGGTGGGACGGGAGACCCCCAGAGAGCCAAAAAAGGTGTGGGGGGGGGGGATCCCCTTAAAGTGGTTGTAAACTTCAGACATGAACTATGAATGAAGTATATCCCTCTACATCGTGTACTTGTCTCACTTATAAGCAACTAAAACAAGCCATATAGATTATAAAATAGATTATACAATTTTCTTTTCTCCCACCACAGGTGAAAAGGAGAGAAAATCTCTCCATTCCCCAATCAACATAGTCAGTGTTGATGGGGGTAATCCCTCCCGCTGCGCTATTGTGTTCTGCAGGCAGGGAGCCTTAGCAGGGAGTCGAACCAGGGGCGGACTGACCATTTGGCCACTCGGGCACTGCCCGAGGCCCCGGACCACTAGGGGGCCCCATCAGGGTTGCTGGTTGTATAAAAGTCAAATGATGGATCAACTTCAGTACAACCAGCCTGCCCATAGATGGATCAAATCTCGGCTGGTCTCTGCCGAACCAGCTGAGATTCGATCTATCAATGGCTGGCTTACATGTCATTTCTGTCTGCTGCTTTGTTCCTCTGCTATCAGCATGAATCCCTTCTGAGAAGTTTTACTGACACCAAGAGAAAAAAAGGGACAGGAGCAGCTCCAGTACACAGCCTGTTCCTGTGTGCTGTGTGAAAGGAGGGGGGTCCGTTCTTTATAATCAGCTCTCAGAGTTCACCTAACTGAGCTCTCTGCAGTGTGTAATTTCAGCTCTCCGCCCCCTTTATTCTGACAGCTCAGACAAGCGTTATAAAATCTGGACTTTGAATGGGTGCAGAGAAGACTGCAGATAAACAGGTACAAATTATATAGGAGGGTTTGTTTGGCGCCGACATCATACAAAGATGCGGCCCCACTGCACTGGGCTTTTTGCCGTGGGGGGCCGCAGATTTGCGTACCTCCCTTTGTACTGGGAGCGCGCCACGTGGTGACCAGGTCTCACCGAAAAACGTCCGATTCCATCTCTGATTGGCTATCACAGTGATCAGTCGCTGTGAAGCCCGCCCCCAGTGTTTTCTGTCTCTGTGAATGGGCGAGGAAGATACATTGTATCTTTCTCTGTCCTTGCAGAGATAGAAAAAAAAAGTGTGCATAGAAAAAAAAAAATAATAATAATAATTTAAAAAATGTAATAAAAAAATAAATTAAAAAAAGGACCTAAATCAAGGTTTGATCTAGGTCAATGCCAGGGTTAGCGTTTGGGTCAGGGTCAAAGGTCGGTGACCAACATTACAGGAGTCAAAAACCCTTCCATTGAACCCTTCCACAGAAGTAGGTGACCCCATTACAGGAGTCAAAAACCCTTCCATTGAACCCTTCCACAGAAGTCGGTGACCCCATTACAGGAGTCAAAAACCCTTCCATTGAATCCTTCCACAGAAGTCGGTGACCCCATTACAGGAGTCAAAAACCCTTCCATTGAAGGGTTTTTGAGTCCTGTAATGGGGGTCCCCGACTTCTGGTGAGTAGACTGTGTGGCCGGTGGTGGTGGTGGAAGATAAACCTCTTGTGTGTTCGGCGAATTTGGGATGATTTTGTCCAGAAGTTTTTTTTATTTCTTTTTAGATTTGTTTACTTGAACACTATTTTCAGATTTTGCTTATTTGGACTTTTTTCACCTTTGAATTTTCAACATTTTCAGTATTTTTCTTATCACATTTTTTGTTTGGTTTGAGGATTTTTTGAGTTTAAATTTTTTGAATATTTCAATATTATGTCTGGGTGATTTTAGATTTGAATTTAGTTTAGTGTATATATATGTCTATATACATTGGACACTAGCAACTTTTTCACACCCAACTAAGTTTGCACAATTAATATTTGCACTTATACACCCACTATTTGATGTGATTTGGAGGGTGTGTGTAGGGGGAGGGGTTTTGTGGGACCGTGGTTAAGTTCCAGCTCCTATTGTTTGGGAAAAAAAGCCCTAGGCGAGGCTTTTTTCTCAGAGAATAGGTGCAGGAACTCCCCTCTTATAAGTCACCCTTCATCTCTCTGCCCCCCTACCCACCTCCGAGCACTGTCTCTGGGCTCCACCCCCTACCCACCTCCCAGTACCGCTCCTTTTAGAGAGTACAGAACCCAGTATCATTTTGGGCTACTAAATTGTATGGAATTTGATAGATCCCACCCAAGCAGCAACAGACCCCACCACAGCAACACTAGACCCCCCCCCCCACACACACACATGACAGACCTCCCCCCAGCAACAATGGACCCCCCCCCCCGCAACAAAATACTACCCCAGCAACAATAGACCCCCACAAAAAAATAGATCCCCAGTGACAGTAGATCCCCCAGCAGACCTTGCCATAGAAAAAATTCAGTGCTGGAGGTGCGGGAACTGCGTTCCCGCTGAAAAAAAAGCCCTGGCCCTGGGTATATGGAAGGGTTTACAACCACTTTAATTACAGATGTTTACATGAGAATGTATTGCTAAGGCCACATTACCGATTCCTCATATGAGATGGATTTACTGGGCCTCCAAGATAATTAACCCAGTGATTTCCTCCTCCTGAGGCCGAACCTGCACATGGCTATCGGGATATCGTACATTCAGACTATTGAGATGAAAAGGCCATTTAACTGCCTTGTAAAGGTCAGCCAAGAGCAGAGAGAAGGGAGTTTGGCTAATGAAACCTATCCAGTGTTTGTACTGTGATCGCTCGGGTCCTGGGAAATAACTCTGCGTCTATATTACGTCTTTGCTGTCATTGTGAGCCTTTGTAGAAGAGTCACCTGTGAATAAGCCATTGTTTGTGCGCTATCACAATAGCCCACTGTATCTCTGATTGCCTGGAACCTCTGGCATTGTACTGCTGGAAATGACCCAATTGCTAGGTTAGCTGTACACAAAGATTAAGGGAACCTTGTGAGGCACCGGCCAATATTCCGTACTGAATACGAGGGATAACAGGGTAATACCACCCGATTTACTAAAAGTATACCTAAGCCAAAACGATTTTTGGTTAAAACCCCTGACAGTTTTTTTTTTTTTGCTATCTGTAGTGTCCCATTGGGAAGATTTTCCCTTTGCTTACTGTCTCCAGTGATGTATTTTGGCTTTGTGCTGCCCTAGGCAAGACTAAAAATGGACCCCCCCCCCCCCCCCATCTAAATTTGTCCCACCCCAGCTGCTTCAAAATTGCACACGCAACAAATGACATACGTTTTACTATCCATAGGTGACGCTTTAAAAGCCTTTACAGGTTACCACTTTAGATTTACAGAGGAGATCTGGTGCTGGAATTACTGCCCATGATCTGACGTTTGCGGTGATACCTCACATGTGTAAGGTCGATCGCTATTTGTATGCGTGCGTGAATGACGCGCATGTTCGCCTTTGCGTGTGAGCATTGGAGGAATGGGGGGCACTTTAATTTTTTATTTAAATTATTGCATTGATTATACCTAAGTGAATATTAGTTGTTTATTTACAACCACATTACTTATATGTAAAAAGAAAATTTACAAAATGTATTGCCATATTTCATTTACCTGATTACTGTTATACACCTACGTTTTAATATTTCATTTCCTGTTAAATGTTAACATCTGGGGTATTTGCAATACCCACCTTATTTTGTATGTCATTACCTCTTTTTTATTCTCCTGATACTTACAATAAACTTTATTGTGAAAAACAAAATATATATTTATTTTATTTTTTAATTTTTACACTGTTGCGTTCATTTATTTTATTTTTTTTCATCACTTTTATTGCTGTCACAGGAATCTTTCTTCACTCTTCCACTCCAGCGCATGGAGTTGACTGCCCTGTACACACGATCGCACATTCCGACAACAAAATCCATGTTTTTTTTTTCCCCGACGGATGTTGGCTCAAACTTGTCTTGCATACACATGGTCACACAAAGTTGGTGGGAAATTCCGAACGTCAAGAACGCGGTGACGTACAAGACGTACGACGAGCCAAGAAAAATGAAGTCCAATAGCCAGTGCGGCTCTTCTGCTTGATTCCGAGCATGCGTGGAACTTTGTGCGTCGGAATTGTCTACACACGATCGGAATTTACGCGATTTTGTTGTCGGAGGAAAATTTGAGAACCAGATCTCAAATTTTGTGCGACGGAAATTCCGATGGAAACTGTCCGATGGAGCATACAGACGGTCGGAATTTCCGACAAAAGGCCATCGAACATTTTCCCTTCGGAAAATCCGTCCGTGTGTACGCGGCAGAAGAGTGAAGAAAGATACCTGTTCCTTCTACATATGGCTTGGCCCAGCACGATCACATGGGAGCAATAAAAGGAAAGTTGAAGGAGATCTTTTTATGACTTACTCCGCAAACACGGAAACAACCAGCTGAAGTAGGACCAGGTCTATCTGTTTGCTACACAGTGGCAGATACTGTGAAGGCGCAATACCTCCGTGTGGGGTGAAGGGTTCTGGTGAGTGTATTTCTTATGGGGCACCTCTAATGCCGCGTACAAGCGATCGGAAATTTGGCCAGCAAAAGACCGATGAGAGTTTTTCGACCGTGTGTATGCTCCATCTGACTTTTGCTGGCCGAATTCCAGCCAGCAAAAGATTGAGAGCAGGTTCTCTATTTTTCTGTCGGAAAAAGTTCCTATCCGAAAATGCGATCGTCTGTGGCATTTCCGACGCTCAAAATTCCAACGCATGCTCGGAAGCATTGAACTTCATTTTCTCGGCTCGTCGTAGTGTTGTACATCACCGCGTTCTTGATGGTCGAAAGTTCCGAGAACTTTTGTGTGACCGTGTGTATGCAAGCCAAGCTTGAGCGGAATTCCGTCGGAAAAACCATCAAAGATTTTTCTGACGAAAAATCCGCTCGTGTGTGTACAGGGCATTAGAAGCACTGAATACAGCTTATAAATAGAGCAACTGTCGCTTTCTATTTTTATTAATTTTATTATGATATATGGACTTTTAGTCCACCAGTACTTTTTTCAGTATAATCCATCAGAGAGAATCACTAGAAAGATATCAGTGTTTTACGTACTCATTATGTTTTATACGCAGGCACTGTTGTTTACCTATGTATGATATTTTATAGCATCACACCAGTTTGTTGCATTAGAACTCAGGATTGCACGGTTTTCTGTTTATTTGAATCACAGCAGTCTCTCATCAGACTGTTGTATCAGATCCTAGATCATTTGTATATTAGGATTGCACAATTTATGTGATCATTTGAATCACTTTGAGGTTATTTGCACCGTAGCACTTTAGACTGTTGTATTAGGACCCAGGGATATATTCAACAGATTTATTCCTTTTTGTCACGTCTGGTCCCATTAGGGATACTTCTCAGGCTGGGGGTGTGAGACATTCCACCCTAGAACAGCGCCATTTCTACCCTCCTATACTTTTTACTCAATCTATATTTTCCACTTAGGTGGATATATTGGTAGAGGCAGCAGTTCTTACCTTTTATTTCCACAAGCGCGGGATTTCATATAGCCGATGGCTGCCAGTGCTGGCCGATGTGTTCTGGCGAGATTGTTCCAGCATAGCTGGCCAGTGTCTAATGTCTTTTGGGCCTTTTATGCCGCGTACACACAATCGGAATTTCGGCCCACAAAAGGGGCGTTTTTTGGGACTTTTTCATCAGAAAATGCGACCGTGTGTATGCTCCATCGGTCTTTTGCTGGTGGAATTCCAGCCAGCAAAAGACTGAGAGCATGCTCTCAATTTTTTTTCGGTCGGGAAAAGTTCCTATCCGAAAAATGCGATCGTCTGTGGCAATTCCGATGCGCAAAATCCCTTACGCATGCTCGGAAATAATTCGACGCATGCTCGGAAGCATTGAACTTCATTTTCTCGGCTCGTCGTAGTGTTGTTCGTCACCGCGTTCTTGACGGTCGTAATTTCAGCGAACTTTTGCGTGACCGTGTGTATGCAAGGCAAACTTGAGCGGAATCCCGTCGGAAAAGCCGTCATATCTTTTTCCGACGAGAAAACTGATCGTGTGTACGCGGCATTAGACTCCACCAATATGTCTGAACAATGTAAAGATTAGGAATAAATCTAATGGAGGACCATTGGGAGGACCATTGAGAGGCACAATGGGCGTCCAATAACTCTACAGATACAGCAGTGCCACGTCCCAGAGTCAGTAGATATACATATTGTTTTTGATGTATATCTAATGTCTGAACAATGGACAGTTTCCCGGATTCCCATTTTAATAAAGAGCGATCAAACAAAGCATGCATTGAGCATGAAGAACTGTAGGAAGGGTCCTCAGGAGACCAACATCACCCTTCCAAAAGATTGGGGAGGCGTGGGAACGGCTTCTATTTTAGTCGTATTTATGAAGTACTTGTTGCAGTCTTGCTATGGTTCAGAATAACGCTACTGTGTTTACTGTCAGCCATATACTGTAAATTAATTACAGCTGAGACCAAACGTAGCAGAAGCAGATGGCTGTAAAAAGTTTAACATTTTAAATGCCTCCCAATATCTATTGCATGGACACCAAACAGACTAATTTAGAACAAAACTTCAAAAAACCTTACAAAAATACAATGCATCCAGAGAGATTGGGCCAGTACCAGTATACTTAAGTTGTGCTGTGTCAGAGAACTAATACAGGCTGTCAACTACTGGTATTGCCCAACTGAAGGCTATAGACCAGGGTAGGCAACCCTGGCCCTCCAGCTGTTTTAAACTACAAATCCCATCATGCCTCTGCCTCTAGGAGTCATGCCTGTGATTGTCAGGGTCTTGCAATGTCTCATGGGACTTGTCGTTTCAAAACAGCTGGAGGGCCGAGGTTGACTACCCCTGCTATAGAATGTACAGTTCACTATTGTCCATGAATAGGGTGGAGATTGTTGGCCTAGTGTATTAGTTTGTTCTTCTTTTGGACTTGTGGCTATTTAAGGAGGTGCTAAGATTAGTGTTGGCCACTGGTAAAGGATGAGAGTTGATGGCTTAATTTGTCATTTTGGCCAACTCCTTAGCTATCCAATAGGTGATGCTCATCCATGTCTTTATGGACCTTGCTTTGTGCACTGGTCCAAATCATTTGGCGGAGGGGGGATTATGGTGTGGGGTTGTTTTTCAGGGGTTGGGATTGGCCCCTTAGTTCCAGTGAAGGGAACTATTAAGGCGTCAGCATATCAAGACATTTTGGACAATTTCATGCTCCCAACTTTGTGGGAACAGTTTAGGGATGGCCCCTTCCTGTTCAAACATGACTGCGCACCAGTGCATAATGCAAGGTCCATAAAGACATGGATGAGCGAGTTTTGGGGTGGAGGAACTTGGCTGACCTCAACCCGATAGAGCACCTTTGGGATAAATTAGAGCAAAGACTGCAAGCCTGGCCTTCTCGTCCAACATCAGTGACTGACCTCACAAATGCGCTTCTAGAAGAATGGTCAAACATAGACACACTCCTAAACCTTGTGGACGGCCTTCCCAGAAGAGTCGAAGCTGTTCTAGCTGCAAAGGGTGGGCCAACTCAATATTGAACCCTACGGACCAAGACTGGGATGCCATTAAAGTTCATGCGCGTGTAAAGGCAGGCGTCCCAATACTTTTGGTAATATAGTGTATGTGTTGCTAAAATCATTGGAGTCAGATAAGAAGTCTACCGTGACAATAGACAACACACACAAGTGACTCCATGCAGGGTGCTGGTTCAGGTTGTGTGTACAGAGCAGAGTATGACGTATCCACAATAAACAAGGGCAGTGTTATGAAGCAAAACAGCAATAAAGGTAATTTGAATCTGCCATTGTCCTCTGCTCAGTAGCCTCCTCTGAGAAGTGCGTGTAATAATGCTAATAAAATAAAGATTTTGTTGTCTAAGTGCTTTGTATGTTGCAGGTGTGCCAGCTGCACAGTGACAGAACAGAGAGAGTCCGGGCCGGTCAAGCCTCCGAAGTCTTCTCACGGAAAGGTTCCATGATGGATGGAGGAGAGGAGAAGGCGCTGGAAGATGACACCAGCCTAGAGGTGACTGGCTTTAAAAAGAAATCTGTAGGGTTTTTTCGTTCTAGATAGGGTGATGACCGTCTGCAAACTGCCCTCCTGAGTTGTCACCTTGTCACATGCTCCTCTGGTAGAGGGTACAAGAGCCCGTCTTGAAACACATTTCTCAGGCATGATCCACCATTGCCACAGCAATAAGGTGCCACTGTTTGCCGGAATGAGTTAGGCTGAGAGCGGGACGTCACCCAAAAGGAGAAGTTCCGCTTGTTTGCCTTCTCCTTCCCCTCCACTGCTACATTTGGCACTTTTTAGAGGGGGAGCGGGTACCTGGTTTTGACCGGTACCCGCTCCCACTTCTGGTTAGATGCGTTGCAATTCGGCCCCTCTCCTTTCCCCCCCCCACAGCCTTCTGGTATACATCACAGGTCCCAGAAGAGAACGGGACCATTCACAAAGGTGTTTCCCTTACTTACGATGCCGGCATCCAAAGCCAATTGAGGAATCGGCTAGGGTGAGGAGATCTCTGGATCCCTGGACAGGTAAGTGCCCTTATATTAAAAGTCAGCAGCTACAGTATTTTTTTGGGGGGGAGACTGAAGCTCCTCTTTAGTTTACATGGGTGCTAAGGCCTGTACAGCGTGAATGAGACATTTGTATATGCGTTTGGAGCCACCTGGAGCTTTGTGCAGGCACCCTATGTAAGAGAATTGAGATGCGGTGGGTGTAAGGACACAGCCGTGCATCCAAGTTTGACAGGTGTGCAGGGGTAGGTGTGCCGCCGTGAATGCAGACAGTTCGTGTTCAGGGCTGTGCACCTGCCTCTGCACTGGCCTGACTCCGGGAACTACCCTCAATAACTCTAGGGCAGGAGGAATAAGCTGGAGTACTTACCTTACTCCTTGCTTCAGCGCTCTTGACCACTCCTGCTTGTGGGCAGTCCCTAGTTTTCTCAAGTACAATGCAGGGCCATTGGCCCTGCGCTTTACTTACTGACACCACTATGCGACAGAGGCCTGGAAGGTCTTATAGAAGAGGTTTCAGGGGACCAGCTGCACAGATGGAGGGAGTTTGCTGGAGATTTGTACAACTCTATTGCCGAACCAGATTTCCACAACTCCAGCAACACAAACTGCTTACAAAATGATTATGACCCCCAAGGACTGAGTGGTCAAATGGAGTTATATGTAAACAAATGCCAGGCAATATTGCTTCTCTGCTAGTAGGTAAGTATCCAGCTCATTGGGAATACTGAAGAAAAAAACAGCCTCATAGTGTAGCAGTAAAAGGATCAGTTTTTATTCAAATGTAAAATTGCACATTTATGTGGTTAATGGGAAAGATATGCATATCAAAACTCAGTAAAAACAACTCTGGAGATTGACCTGGGGATGCTTGCGTGATGTCGCCACATGTCACGACTGGCTCCGCCCTATGCGTTTCATCATAGGATGCCCCTGACAACGTGATGAAAAGTGCTGGGTGGAGTCTGGCATGACGTCATCACGTAAGCAACTGCGTCTCAATCTCTGGAGTTGTTGTTACTGAGTTTTTATATGCATATCAAACCCATGTCTCCCCTCCAGACTTGCTCCTTTCAACCCAACCAGAAGACTCAGATGCAGGCTACCACAGCCCTGCTCCACTCTCAGTCAAAAGTAAATATAAGCTGCACTCCAAAACTCTTCCTTCTATATTTATTTCCTCAAAAGATGAAAATTGCATACCTTACAGTGGTTGTAAAGGCTGAAAGGTTTTTTCACAGAAGGTAAAAAACCTTCTGTGTGCTGCTTCCCCCTCAGCCCCCCCTCTCCTCATTAGCTATTGGCTCCCACTGCTGTCAATCACACCCAGTGAGCCAATGAGGAGAGAGCGGGGGTGCGAGCTATGGCTCTATGTGTCCTTATGGACGCATAGAGCAGAGCTCGGGTGCGAGCCCGTACCGGTGCCCCCATAGCAAGCGGCTTGCTATTGGGGGCTCTAGTCAAGGTGAAGGAGCCAGGAGCACCGGTGGGGGACCCGAGAAGAGAAGGATCGGTGCTGCTCTATGCAAAACCACTGTACAGAGCAGGTAAGTATAACATGTTTGTTGTTTTTTTTTTTAAAAAAAGCTCCACCCAGATTCACCTGCCTTGACGCGTTTCACCACTGCTGGTTTGCTCACAAAGACAAATTTTGCTAGCAGCTTTTCTATTGTTTGATTAATAGTCTAAGCACAGGGAATATTTGGGTTTTATCTTATACCGTGGAACCTTGGTTTACGAGTAACGCGGTTAACAAGCGTTTTGAAAGACGAGCAACTTTTTAAAAAAAATTCTGACTTGGTTTGCGAGCTTTGTCTCGCAAAACGAGCAGAATTCAAGCTAATGGGCGGTGCAGTATCGCATTTGGCCAGAGGTGCGGGGGCGCTGGGGACACTCGGAAATACCCCGTTTCCGAGCCTTTCCGAGCTCAGCAAAGCTGTCCCCGAGTATTTCCGAGGCTCTCCTGCGCCCCCCCCACCTCTGGCCACATGCGGTATTGCATGTAATAGAAGTCAATGCCGAACAATTGATATTCATTTCTATTTACTATGGGGAAACTCGCTTTGATATGCGATTGCTTTGGATTACAAGCATTCTCTTGGAACGGATTATGCTCGTAATCCAAGGTTCTACTGTATATATAATTAACATTATAGTAGCCTCTAACATTGGTATTGTCGGCTAACAGTTTGATCTCCCTGTTTATAAGGGGGAAGACTTCCTGTCTTGCCTTACAGATGAAGAAAAAGAGTGCCTGCAGTATTTACTAGAAACCATTGATTCACTGGACCAGGACGAGGATGAAAATGCAAACAGTGACCACGGTAAGACCCTACTACATAGGCAGAACTTTACCATAACAGTAAATGCAATTCAACACAAAGCTGTCCAAGGACCAAGCCTTTCCTGGCACTTTTTGTTTACAAGTAAAAATCTGTATTTTTTGCTTGAAAATTACTTAAAACCCTCAAAACATTATATATATATATATATATGTATATGTATATATATATATATATATATGTATATGTATATATATATATATATATATATATATATATTAGCAGAGACCCTAGAGAAATAAATGGCGATCGCAATTGTTTATCTCACACAGTATTTGGTGAAAATACACTTTAATGAATTTTAATGCAAAAAAAACCACAATATATAAACCCAATTTTTGTTAAGCTATAAGAGATGATGTTACGCTGAGTAAGTAGATAGCCAACATGTCTCGCTTTAAAATCACACAAACTCGTTGAATGACAACAAACTCTGAGAGGCGATGCTTCAAAATTTTTTTCAGGTTACCTGTTTAGAGTTACAGAGGAGGTCTAACACTAGAATTGTTGCTCTCGTTCTAACGTTCGGGGCGACACCTCACGTGTGTGGTACGAACACTGCTTTCATATGCACGTGCGAATTACGTATGCATTTGCTTCTGCGCGCGAGTACGGAGGGATGGGGGGGTATTAAATTTATTTTTTTTCTTATTTATTTTTACATTTTTTTCACTGTTCCTTTATTATTCTTTTTTGGTCACTTTTATTCCTATTACAATGAATGTAAACATCCCTTGTAATATAAGGGATGACAGGTCCTCTTTATGGAGAGATCTGGGGTCTATAAGGCCCCACATTTCTCCTCTACTTTTCAAAGCCAAAGATAAAAAAAAAAAAATGTTCACTTTCGCCCTAGCCTGGATTTGACGTAATGACGTCGCTCCGGTCCTCCTAGATCATAGAGGTGATTAGAGACGATCTGGTAATATAAGGGATGACAGGTCCTCTTTATGGAGAGATCTGGGGTCTATAAGGCCCCACATTTCTCCTCTACTTTTCAAAGCCAAAGATAAAAAAATAAAAGAAATTGTTCACTTTCGCTCTAGCCTGGATTTAACGTAATGACGTTGCTCCAGTCCTCCTAGATCATAGAGGTGATTAGAGACAGTCTGGTAATATAAGGGATGACAGGTCCTCTTTATGGAGAGATCTGGGGTCTATAAGGCCCCACATTTCTCCTCTACTTTTCAAAGCCAAAGATAAAAAAATAAAAGAAATTGTTCACTTTCGCCCTAGCCTGGATTTGACGTAATGACGTCGCTCCGTTCCTCCTAGATCATAGAGGTGATTAGAGACGATCCGGTAATATAAGGGATGACAGGTCCTCTTTATGAAGAGATGTGGGGTCTATAAGTCTTCACATTTCTCCTCTACTTTTGAAAGCCAAAGATAAAAAATTAAAAAAATTGTTCACTTTCGCCCTAGCCTGGATTTGACGTAATGACGTCGCTCCGGTCCTCCTAGATCGTAGAGGTGATGAGAGACGATCTGGTCTCTGTTGACCTATATGGTCAGCCGTGCGAACAGTCAGATTGTTTCCTGGGCTCACCGGTAAGCCCTAGAAACACCGGCGAGTGGCGGGAGGGTGAGAGACGTCCCCTCCCGCTGCTTCTAAATGCGATCCAGCGACTAATCAGTCGTTTGGATAGCTTTTATGGGAAACAGAAATGCCAGCTGAAGAAAAAAATAAAAAATAAATAGCTGATAGCTTCAGACATAACCCCGGGAAACCACTTCAAAGCCGCAATGTATATATACATATTGCAGACAGCAAGTGGTTAAAAAGCAACAGTATGGCTTTACCGTGGCTGAACCACTTGCTTTGAAAAGGAGAATAATCTTTTTAATAAGCAGGCTTTGCATTTTGGTGCAAGCCACCCTTTAACAGAACACATGAGGATCTTGGGCCTAGCTCACACAAATGTTCCTCCAGGTTTATTCCTCTCCATACGCTTTCGTTCTCTAGTAATATGAGACAATCATCTCTTAGCAGCAGATGTCCTATGTATTACCTGACAATTTGAATACTCCGGTGGAATATTTTTAGGGCAGTCGCTAATTAACCCAACACTCCAATCTACTATCTCAGCAGAAGCTGTATAATGCACCTCATGTTCCCTTTTTTTTTTTTAAATCAGAGGCTTAGACATATCTATGACTGCTAATGTGCAGCACAAGATTTATCAAAGCCGAACCTAACACCGTATCAGGACACCACAAACTGGAAATGCTATTTAATTAATTTGTAGGATTCAAAGCAAACTGACCCATCCATTCTTGTCTCCACGCTTTATTTTGTTGCAAAATTACTTTGAAAAACAGCCCCCCAGCAGAGGCGTAACTAGAACCTTCAGGGCCCCGGTGCATGAAACAATGAAGGGCCCCTCCTGACCTCTGGTCCCGGGGTCCTTCCCACTGTTTCCGGGGTCCTTTACGCCCATCGAAGGGCCCTTTATTACGGTCCCGCAGTAAGACCCTTTCACATGTTCTGCAGCAGGCCCCCTTCCTGCCATCTTGGGTAGGGTTGCCACCTTTTCTTTGAGCCAAACCTATATATACTATATGTATACATTATACATATATTTTATGATTAAATAACATGTCTAATCATATAAATATGAATTTAATCACAAGATTTCCCCCTTACATCAGAGTCCACAGAGTTGCCCTTTACATCTAAATACGCAGAGTTCCCCCTTTACATCTGAATATGCAGAGCTTCCCTTTACCTCTGAACTCGCAGCGTTCCCCTTTACATCTGGCAAAGTTCCCCTTTACATCTGAACTTGCAAAGTTCCCCTTTACATCTGAACTTGCAAAGTTCCCCTTTACATCTGAACTCGCAGAATTCCCCTTTACATCTGAACTTGCAAAGTTCCCCTTTACATCTGAATTGGCAGAATTCCCCTTTACATTTGAACTCACAGAGTTCCCCTTACATCAGAGTTCCTCTTTACCTTTGAACTCGCAGAGTTCCCATACAATGTAAGGGAGAACTCTGGGGACTCCGATTTAAGGAAGAAAACTGAGAACTCTGATGTTAAAGCGGAGTGCCACCCTAAAGTGGAACTTTCGCTCATCGTATTCCCCCCCCCCCCTCCGGTGCCACAATGGCACCTTTCAGGCGAGAGGGGGGTGCAGATACCTGTCTAATACAGGTATCTGCACCCACTTCCGGGCATAGATAGCCGCAGAAGAGCCGCAGATACCCCCCTCCCCCCTGTGTTCTGGGAAACGCACAGTTCCCAGAACACAACGGGGGACCAGTGAAGACGCGCAGTGAGACTCGCGCATGCGCAGTAGGGAACCGGGCAGTGAAGCCGCAACGCTTCACTTCCTGATTCCCTGACCGAGGAAGGCGGCGGTGGCAGCCGAGAGACGAGAGATCGATCGATCGCCTTCGGCTGCCGACATCGCTGGACCCTGGGACAGGTAAGTGTCCATTTATTAAAAGTCAGCAGCTGCAGTATTTGTAGCTGCTGGCTTTTAATAATTTTTTTTTAAGGTGGAGCTCCGCTTTAAGGGGAACACTGCAGACTCTGGTTTTAAAGGGTAACACTGATAGAAGGGGGTCTCTGGTAAACAAAGCCCCCACTTACATCATAGTTCTCTGCATACTCCTTTAATCAGGGTTCCCAGAGCTCCCCGTTACATCAGAGTCTGCAGAATTTACACTGAAAGGAGGAGCTCTGGGGAGTGTAATGTAAAGGGAAACTCTGATGTAATGGGTGCTTTGGGAACCCTAAATAAAGGGGGGCTCTGATGTAAGGGGGAACGCTGTTCACTCTGATGTAAAGGGGAAATCTGATGTAAGGGGTGTTCTGGGAGCCCTGATTAAAGTGGGGGCTCTGATGTAAGGGGGTCTCTGCTCACCAAAGCCCGCCTTTGCACAGTGCTGCCGGGGATTGGAATGTGGGCGGGGCAGCAGGCACGCACAGGAGGAGAGGAGCGGGGGGGGGTGAGGAACTCATCCAGCTCTCTCTCCTCTCCGGTTCGTGCGAGGGTGGGAGAGGGGGCGGGCTGTCAGTGCTGGGTCTAGGCAGTGTGAGAGAGAGAGTGTAATAAACACTCTCTGCCATTAATAACTGCAGCCAGCAACCCTACCGTGGAGCCTGTCTGGGCTCTTTGGGCCCCCTCACAGTAGCGGAACTCCGGGGCCCGGTCGCAAGTGCGACCTTTGTGACCCTGGTAGTTCCGCCACTGCCCCCTAGCATTTCTAGCCATGACCATATTAAGTAAGGGCAGATGATTCCTGGAATCCAACTGCCCTTAGCTCAGGTATACAGGCAAGAGGGTGTGCTTAGCTGAGAAAACCCCTCCTCCTCTCCTTCAGATAAAAGGAAAAAAAAATGCCCATATAGACTCCTGGGCTGTAAGACCTTTTTTTGGCCTAGGCCAGAAATGAGGAAGCAACTAAAGAAATGTATAAAAAATAAATATAAAATAATAACAAATCTAAAAAATAATAAATAATAGAAATAAGTTTAACCACTTGTTCTCTGGAAGGTTTAACCCCCCCCCCCCCCCCATGACCAGGCCATTTTTTCCGATACGGCACTGCGTTACTGTAACTTACAACTCCACGGTCATGAGACGCTGGTCTTTTGGTTGTATTTGATCACCTCTGCAGTATTTATTGTTTGCGCTATAAACAAAAAACAGACAAGTTAAAAAAAAAATCTAACTTTCTGCGATAGAAAAAAAAATGGGAAAAATCTAATTTCTTAATCAATTTAGGCCAATATGTATTCTGCTACATGTTTTTGGTAAAAAAAAAATCCCAATAAGGGTATACTGATTGGTTTGCGCAAAAGTTTTAACGTCTACAAACTATGGGATAGATTTATGGTACTTTTATTTATTTATTTATTTTACTAGTAATGGCGGTGACCTATTTTATGTCTGAGGTTTACAACTACTTCAACCAACCAACCTATAGCAAAATGACGGCTGGGCAGGACTTTCATTGATTCGGGTGGACGTCATATGACGGCTCAATCCATTACCGGCTGTGGCCATCGGACGCAGCTGTGACTGATCAGTGTACCGTCCCGCTACCGGTACCATGTGATCCCTGTGACCAAGCACAGTAGATCAAATGACAATTGTAAACAATGGGTGGCTTCCTTTTATCCCATCCATTGTGTACAATTGTGTTGCTAGCTGTGATTGGTCACAGTGATCACATGGTACAGAAAGGGCCAATCGTAGTCCATCTGCACCATGTGGTTAGCTGTGGCCAATCACAGGTAATCACAACAAAACACACTGAATGAATCAGTTTCATTCAGTAAAAATGATCACTTATACCAGTGAAATTCACTGGTATAAACAATCATAATGTGTAAAAAAAAAAAAAAAAAACCTGATCACTTCACCAGAGTAGTACAGTGTTACTATGGTAACACTGTATTGCTCTGGTCACAGTGTGTTAAAAAAGATTTGTAAAAAAAAAAAATAATAAAGAAAAAAAAAGTTTTAAGTTCTGTCACCAGTCAGTGTCCCTGATCACTTCCACACCCGTTATATGATAACGCTGTAATGCACCGGTAACAGTATGTAAAAAAATTATTTTTAAAATTTCTTAATTTTCCAACAAATCGTGACAAAAAAAAAATACAACTTCAGAAAACTCGCCATGCCTCTTACTAAATACCTTGGACTGTCTACTTTCCAAAAAGAGGTCATTTGGGAGGTATTTTTGGGGCTCAAGAAATGAGATCAGACGTCAGTACATCAGGATTGAATGATCTTCAGATGCTGTATATCCCATAGATTATGGATTCCTACAGAATAAATAATATACACTGATTTGGGTTATTTTCACACAAAAAAAGTAGCAGAATACATTTTGTCGTAAATTTATTAGGAAAGATTATTTGCAAAATGTTATAACAGAAATGAAGAAAGAAAGCCTTTTTGTTTTTTTCAAATTTTTATTTTTTCATTTACTTAGCAAAAAATAAAAAACCCTGCATCGATTAACCGTTTGCTGACCAGCCGCTGTCTTTACACTGCGGCTGGTCGGCACGATCCCGTGAACCGTCGTAGCTATAAGTCGGCTCGCGGGATTGGGAAAGCAGCACAGAGGGGGTGCCGATGCTCGTGGCCGACGGTCGCGAGCGATCGCGAGCACGAGTGGCAGAACAGGGATGAGTGTGTGGAAACACACACTTCCCCCTGTTCTGTTCTGAGGGGAGTGACAGATCGTGTGTTCCTATTAGCTAGGAACCAGGATCCGTCACTTCCTCTAGGTCAGTCCCCTCCCCCTTCAGTTAGAAACACACAGTAAGGACACAGTTAACCCCTTGATCGCCCCCTAGTGTTAAACTCTTCCCTGCCAGTGACATTTTTTCAGTAATGCGTGTATTTTTTATAGCACGGATCGCTGTATAAATGCCAATGGTCCCAAAAATGTGTCAAAAGTGGCCGATGTGTCCGCCATAATGTCACAGTCCTGATAAAAATCGCAGATCGCTGTCATTACTAGTAAAAAAAAAAAAATAATAATACAAATGTTATAAATCTATCCCCTATTTTGTAGACGCGATAACTTTAGCGCAAACCAATCAATATACGCTTATTGCGATTTTTTTTTTTACCAAAAATATGTAGAAGAATACATATCGGCCTAAACTGAGAAAAAGTTAGCTTTTTTAAAAAAAAAATGGGGATGTTTATTATAGCAAAAAGTACAAAATATTGGGGGTTATTTACTAAAGGAAAATCCACTTTGCACTGCAAGTGCACTTGGAAGTGCAGTTGCTGTAGATCTGAGGGGGAAATGCAAGAAAAATAAAAAACAGCATTTTAGCTTGCACATGATTGGATGATAAAATCAGCAGAGCTTCCCCTCATTTCAGATCTACCCCTTAGATTTAGAACGACTGCACTTCCCAGTGCACTTGCAGTGCAAAGTGGATTTGCCTTTCGTAAATAACCCCCATTGTGTTTTTTTCAAAATTGTTGCTCTTTTTTTGTTTATAGCGCAAAAAATAAAAACCGCAGAGGTGATCAAATACCACCAAAAGAAAGCTCTATTTGTGGGGAAAAAAGGACGTCAATTTTGTTTGGGTGCAGCGTCGCACGACCAATTGTCAGTTAAAGCGACGCAGTGCCGAATCGCAAAAAATGGCCCGGTCATTCACCAGCCAAATCTTCCGGGCTGAAGTGGTTAAATACCACCAAAAGAAAGCTCTATTTGTGTGAAAAAAAATATGATATAAATTTGTCATTCAAAGTGCGATAGCGCTGAAAGCTGAAAATTGGCCTGGTCAGGAAAGGGGGTGAAAGTGCTCGGTATTGAAGTGGTTAACCACTTAAGGACTAGCTTCATTTTGGATTTTAGGTGTTTACATGTTTAAAACAGGTTTTTTTTTGCTAGAAAAATACTTAGAACCCCCAAACATTATATATTGTTTTTTTTCTAACACCCTAGAGAATAAAATGGCGGTCATTGAAATACTTTTTTTTTTTGCACCGTATTTGCGCAGCAGTCTTATAAGCGCACTTTTTTTGGAAAAAATTCACTTTTTTGAATAAAAAAATAAGACAACAGTAAAGTTAGCCCAATTTTTTTTATATTGTGAAATATAATGTTACGCCGAGTAAATTCAATACCCAACATGTCACGCTTCAAAATTGCACCCGCTCGTGGAATGGCTTCAAACTTTTACCCTTAAAAATCTCCATAGGCGACGTTTAAAAAATTCTACAGGTTGCATGTTTTGCGCTACAGAGGAAGTCTAGGGCTAGAATTATTGCTCTCGCTCTACCGGTCGCAGCGATACCTCACATGTGTGGTTTGACCACCGTTTTCATACGTGGGCGCTACTCGCGTATGCGTTCGCTTCTGCGCGCGAGCTCGTCGGGACGGGGGGGGGGGTTTTAAAAAAAAATAATTTTATTTTTATTATTTATTTTACAATATTTTATTTATTTTTACATTGTGTCACTTTTATTCCTATTACAAGGAATGTAAACATCCCTTGTAATAGAAAAAAGCATGACAGGTTCTCTTAAATATGAGATCTGGGGTTAAAAAATCCTCAGATCTCATATTTGGACTAAAATGCAAAAAAAAAAAAAGTAGTTTGAAAAAATGACATAAAAAAAATATGCCTTTAAGAAAAGTGGGCGGAGCTGACGTAATGACGTCGCTTCAGCCGTCCAATGGTATGGAGACAGGTGGCGGCCATCTTAGCCTCACTCGTCTCCATACCCAGGCACAGAAAGGTCCCGATCGCCTCCGCCGCTACCGACGGCTCCGGTAAGCAGGGGAGGGCAAGGGAGAGCGGCGGGAGGGGAGGTGGCACCTCTCCCGCCACCAATAACGGTGATCTCGCGGCGAACCTGCCGCAGAGACCACCATTTTCGTACACAGAACCGGCTCCTGTAAAGATGGATACCTCGGTTGTGGTAGCAGCTACTGCTGTTACCAAGATATCCATCTTCAAAGTGCCGACGTTTATGTACAGGAGCCAGTCGGTAGGTGGTTAAGTTTAATTGTGTCTGAATCTAGGTTCAGAATTACAACCTCAGGCGTAGGTTTATTGTGGGTAGTGTACTATTATTTTTACTGTTGATACACAAACATGTTTTATTACAATAAAAATAGAGAACGGGACAAAGAAGCCACATAAGAAAATTATTATTATTTTTTTTTTCTCTTGAGTATTTGGGTGCCTCAATGTCTACACGATTGTTAAAAAAAATGATTTCTATTCCTTATGACTTTGCTGCATTGCACGTTTAGGAAATATATAAAACTGCACTGGGAAAAAATATAGTTGGAATAATGATGCCCCAGACTTGTAACTGCAATTTGTTTCTTTTCTGACACTCTTATTTACAAAACATGTACAAGTACGGTGAAACCGGAACATGACCCCGTAGCAATTAAAAGTATTTTTTGTGGAGAAAAATTCACTAGAGGTCACTCTCCAAGCTGATAAAATCCATGTTGATGAATTATTACTGGCTGCAAATAAATTTTTTATATTGTGTTCTCCAGATACCGGTGAGCACTTGAGGAATTCAACAGCAAGCCTTCAAGATCGAAATACAAAGTTGAAAAGTTTGAGTGAAAGCGTCAAGTTGTCAGAGAAAGCAGAACATGTCCACACGCCATCCAAGATGAAGATTGTAAAGTCTTATTCTGAGGACTCTACGGGATTCTCCATCACTGTTTCTCCAGACACAGGACAAAGGTCCACCAGCTCACACCCAAGCCATCTTCGGAAGTTTGACACCATAATGAGGTCAGGTGTAAACGTCCAGGAGCTTCGAGCTCGATTCGTCCGACAGCCAGGCACTTCTTTGTTCGAAGAGTCTTCCAAAGAAACATCAATGTCTTCTAAGCAACTACCACAGGCAGCTCATAATCAGGTATCTCCTAGGCAGGAGGCCTTGCAAAAACTGGGTTTGCTGAAACTCAACCAAAGCAATTCAAACACAGGTCAAAGTTCTGAAGAAGACCAACATGGCATGGACCAACATCCACCCGGGAAGAACTTTGAGTTAAACCAAAATAATCTCAAACCGGGAGCGAACTTTCCACGCTCTGTTGAGAGAAAACCAGGTGGTTTCGACAAAATCTGGCCTCCTTAACCTTCCCAATGATTGATTTATTTTTCAGTTGAAGACTTTAAATATCTGCTATGCCATATATTGTACAGAGGAGCTCATAAACACGAATGCTGGGTTTAGCACTAATTAATTATATCTGTTTGCGTCATTGTATCGGTGGTAATAGCACATTCCAAATCGAGATGATATTCAGACCAAAGTTCAATGAAACTGAATTGTATTCCTGAAATCAAAAAAAATTGTATCTTGCCACAACAAATTTGAAAACAAATTATTTGTCCAATAATTGAAATTTGTACATAGGAAACTTGACAGTAAAATATGTTTTTTGGGTCACCTTGGTAGTCCTTTGTATGTCTCTTATGAGGTGTTACCACTCCTCTTTTTCGTCAGAGCTGAAGCATCTCCCACAATTTTAAGACAGGGTCCTATTAGGAACTGATACAGGTGAAGAACTCAGGAGTGCATTTAGGTAGGTCAATGGGACAGTATTAATATGGACCACCACTACTCAGATGTCAACATAAAGCTATAAAAATAGTCTTGATGGATAAGTAGTATAGGAATTGCTGAATATACAGCAGTTCCTTTCCTGGAAAATGCTGCTCCCAGCTTTCCTTCAGTTGTGCTGGTTAGATTGTGTGTTCATATCTAACTGCCCCGTTGTACCTATAGCTTTACAGATAACCTGATGAGGGGAGTAGAAGATTTTGTTATTAGCTGGAGGCAGGATAGGCCACCCTGAAGAGATGAGTTTTCAAGGATCGCCTAAAAGTGGACAGAGTAGGAGATAGCCGGACAGAATGGGGTAGCGAGTTCCAGAGGATGGGAGAGGCTCTTGAGAAGTCCTGAAGACGAGCATAGGAGGAGGAGACGAGGGAGCTAGAGAGCAGAAGGTCTTGGGAGGAGCGGAGAGGACAGTTTGGGTGACATTTGGAGATAAGATTGGTGATGTAGCTCGTTATTGTTAGTGTTTTGAATTTTATTCATTGGGCAATGGGAAGCCAGTGGAGGGATTGGCAGAGAGGAGTGATGGACACTGAACGGTTGGTAAGGTGGACGAGTCTGGCAGCGGCATTCATGATAGACTGAAGAGGGGATAGCTTGCGGAGAGGTAGGCCAATGGGGAGGGAGTTACAATAGTCAAGGCGAGAGATAACGAGGGAGTGAATAAGTTGCTTCTGGTCCCAACGGTTAGAAAGGGGCGTATTTCAGCACCGCAAAGGAACCTGAAGCAGAATTTAGGTTGATCTGGTACTCCTTTTTATTCATCCCACCCCCATCAAATCATTCCCCGCATCTATTACCTTTTGTACCACCACCCCCTCCCTTTAGAATGTAATCTCTACAAGCAGGGCCCTCCCGTCCCTTCTGTATTGAACTGTACTGTAATTGTGTTGCCCCCCCCTCTACATTTTAAAGCGCTGCGTAAACTGCTGGCGCTATATAAATCCTGGATAATAATAATAATAATAATAACAGTCCCAACAAGACTAAATATGGCTTTTTTATTGACATTTGTGTAGAACTCCACTGCAATTTACCAACCCCACATTTCTGCAGGGTAAGGGCCTGTGGCAACGGCTGGTGCTGTATATTTTGGTGGTGGGGGGGGGGGGGCAAACAAGACATCCCATCGTCACTCCCCCCCCCCCCCCCCATGTCGGTCGGCTCTGCACTTACCCCATCTAGGTCACAGGCAGCTTCCAGCATCTCCTCCTCCTCTGCGGTGGCTTCACCCTGCGTCTCAGTCTTCACGGCAGCTTCCTCCTTGGCAGCTTCCCTCCTCCTTCCCTCGGCGCGGCAGCCAATCGGGTCTTAGGACCCGCTTCCCGATTGGCCGGGAGGAGAATCAGGTAGACAATAGTGAATATTAATTAGCTATTGTCACACAATTGGGCGGGCTCAGGGCGCATTGCTTTTATGAAGACATTTTCGTGCTTCAAAAAAAAAAAACCCCCATTGAAATCAATGCCTCCGACGCCCTGCATGTAGATTAGGGGAAGGGCGCATGAATTAGGGGTCAATTAGGGCCATTGGTCAACGGACTTTGGACTTGTGTCAATTGGTACATGTAGTTTGCGTTTGACACCTGTTTGAGACATTTCTGAGGTCATTTAGGGTTTACTGACAGGTGCAGTTGACCTCCTTCTCACCTGCATTTGATTGGATTAAGACATCTATGCCGCTGAAGCAGGTCACAGCTCATAGGGGGGGAAGAAGGCACTTTGGCCTTTTTCTCTTTGACTGCTAATGGACCTCCTCCAGGCTCCAGGCACTGCTTGCATGCGGAGTTAAGCAGTTCTGAAGCAAACAGAACAGAAGACAATCAACCTAGGCCCTAAATCTGCTGATTGCACTACTACAGGAAAGAAGTTTATCAAAATATGAATAGAGCAAGTCAAGATGGCTTTCTTTAGCTAGTGGTCATAAGCAACAGCCTTCATAGCCTTACCTTTGGTCTGGCCATGTCACATACCTGTTTCTGATGGCAATCTAATCCAGTGTTTTTCAACCTTTTTTCAGTCAAGGCAACCTTTAGAACTGTGCACAGTCCCGGGGCACACCAGTCTGGGGGCTCGTTCACACCAGGAGGTGCATCGGAGCAAGTGCTTTTTTGCGTGTTTACGCATGTCGCATTTTTTTTGTTAATGAGTGCAAACATACACACATTTGCTGGATGCGATGCGTTGGGGTGTCATTAAGAAATAATGGCTCCCACATGCAACTTCAAAAGTCAAATTTGCACGTTACCTGAAAAAGCCCTAAAATATAGTCTGTGAGGAAGAGTTCAGTGATCTTAGATTGTAACGCTCCTCTCTCCAAATTCCCCTTTCTAGCACAAATCCCCCCCTCCTAGTGCCCCCCAAATTCCCCCTTCTAGCACAAATCCCCCACCAAATGCCCCCTATCAACACTGCCCCCCCCCCAATTCCTTCTTCGAATACAAATCCCGACTCCTAGCAATAACCCCCCCCCCCAGTCCCCTCTACTAGCACAAACCCCCCCAAATCCCCCTTCCTAGCACAAACCTCCCCAAATCCCCCCTACTGGCACAAATCTCCACTTCTAGCACAACCCTCATCCCCACTCTTAGCACTTACCACCTCTGCTCCCAAATCCCCACTTCTAGTACAGACCCCGCTCCAAACCACCCCCCCCCATCCAGTCTCCCAGCACAATCCCCTCAAACCCCGCCCCCCATCCCCCCTCTTAGCACAAGACCCCCCCCCAAATCCCCCCTCCTAGCACAAATGTGGGCTGTCCTCCCTGCTCAACACACTCCTCTCCCTCCCCCCCCCCCCCACAATTTCTGCTACCAGTACAGTAGCAGTCTGGGGAGGAGATAGGGGCAGAAGTCAAATCCTGCACATTGGGAGGCGAGCGCTACTTCGTGTTAAAGTGATTGTAAAGTCTCGTTATTTTTTTGAGACTTAATACAAGACATAAAAATAACAAATATGTTATACTTACCTGCCCTCTTGCAGTAGATTTGCACAGAGCAGCCACAATCCTCCTCTTCTCGGGTCCCTCTTCTGTGATCCTGGCCCCTCCCTCCTGTTCAGTGCCCCCCACAGCAAGCAGCTTGCTATGGGGGGCACCTGAGCTGAGTCACAGCTCCCTGTGTCCATTCAGACACGGAGCCCCCGCCCTGTCCCCTCTCTCCCCTGATTGGCTAGCTGACTTTGATTGACAGCAACAACAGCCAATGGCGCCGCTGCTGTGTCTCAGCCAATCAGGAGGCAGAATCTGGGACAGCTGAGACACTCGTGGACATCGCTGGACAGAAAGGGACCTCAGGTAAGTATTGGGGGGCTGAGAGGGGCTGCAAACAGGAGGATTTTTATCTTAATGCATAGAATGCATTATTATTAAAAAACCTTCTGACTTTACAACCCCTTTAACTCCTGGCTGTGCTGTGCACTGTGAGGAGAGAGAGAGCACAACATGCACGACTCTCTCCTCCTCCCTACAGCTATGTGAACAGCTATGTGAACTATTGCCCGCAAAGCAGAAAGCTGTAGTGCCACCCGACTTGTCTTTAACAACTGATGATGCTATCGGTTGGTAGGATGCGAACGGCCGGCACAGCTTTCTCCTTTTCCGGCAATAGTTCACATATCTGCAGGGAGGAGGACGAGAGAGCCGTGTGGACTATGCTCTCTTTCCCCACAGAGTCACTGAGCACAGGAGCTAACACAAAGCAGCGCTCAGACCAGGACGTGGTCAAAACCCGCGGCACCCCTAAGGACTCTTGGCGGAACCCCAGGGTGCTGCGGCACTCCGGTTAAAAAAAACCTGATCTAAGGCATCAGGAGGGGCCTGCCAGCTGACTACTCCCTGCCAGCTTGTCTGGTCCCTATTCCATACCTCCCAACATTTAGTGATGGGAATGAGGGACACCTACTAGAAAATGTATGTAGGCATAGGACACCCCCCGCCCCCCGCCACACCCCCTTAAAGGAGAATTAACAAAAAAAAAAAAGTTAAGTAAATCCACAAGGGCTTTTTTTTTACCACTACTATTCCTTTATATTGGCTTTTAAAATTTACAGTTTAGAATTTGGATGAAAGGTTTAGCATTGGGAAACACTTTTTGAAAGCTAAAAAGTGCATTTTATATACAACTATACAGATCAGACCAAAATGAGGGACAAACGAGGGGGAAAGAGGGACAGAGCTCCAAATCAGGGACAGTTGGGAGCTATGCCTATTCTTTCCAATGAAAAGCCAGCACTGGGATACGTCATCCCTCCCTCCTTCTTCCACCTCTTCCTTCTCTTCCTCCTTCCCTTCCACCTACCTCCTTACCCCTTTGCTCCTTCTCCCTCTTCTCCTCCCTCCCTTCTACTGCCCTTCTTCCTATTTCTTCCCTTCTCTTTTCTTCCCTCCCTCCTTCCTCCCCTTTTCCATTCTCCCTTCGATCTTCTTATCCCTTCCTTCCCTCCTCCCTTCTCCCCACCTCTGTGCAACAGCAGACACGCTCCATACTCTGCCTACCCATCTAACTGCCCTTATAAACCTGCAGCCCTTTACATATGATCTTTGAATATTTACTACTTACTCCTATTTCAGCAATCTGCATTTTCTGTTTATCTACAGTAATGTAAAGATAGTTACAGCCCGCTAAGTACATATTTTCTCAGGAGTAACTTAAACGCACTTGACTCTAATCACTGGCAACAGTCACATTAGTTTGAAATCCAGCGGCGTGCATTGACCTACAGCAAACAGATGATGGCTTTCAGCAGCCGTGGCCTTTGTATTGTATTTAGCGGAGCGTTTTGCTGAAAACTACCTGGCAGATTAAGGTCACACTACCTTTCACACTACATTATTAAAGAGAGAAAAAGACATTTGTAATACGAAAGTTTTGCTTGACGGGACAATTAAATGCGGCGGATCGCTTGTTACAATGAATGCGTTTTCTGAAAACATTTCTACAAGAATACTAGGACCAGGAGAATCAGATTTAAATAGCGTATATATCGGTGTATAACACGCATCAGGCGTATAACCATTTTTTTTAGGAGAGAAATTTAAGGAAAAAACTTACATTTTAGATAAAGAACTTTGAAGCAAAATTGGGGTCACAGCTCATCAATGCACCCTGCTCAGTGCCCATCTGCAGCCTATAAATTGCCCATCAATGCACCCTGCTCAGTGCCCATCTACAGTCTATAAATTGCCCATCAATGCACCCTGCTCAGTGCCCATCTGCAGCCTATAAATTGCCCATCAATGCACCCTGCTCAGTGCCCATCTGCAGCCTATAAATTGACCGACAATGCAGCCCATTCAGCGCCCATCTACAGCCTCTAAATTGCCCATCCATGCACCCTGCTCAGTGCCCATCTACAGCCTCAAAATTGCCCATCAATGCACCCTGCTCAGCGCCCATCTGCAGCCTCAAAATTGCCCATCATTGCACCCTGCTCAGCGCCCATCTGCAGCCTACAAATTGCCCATCAATGCACCCTGCTCAGTGCCCGTCTGCAGCCTATTAATTGCCCATCAATGCACCCTGCTCGGTGCCCATCTGCAGCCTATAAATTGCCCATCAATGCACCCTACTCAGTGCCCATCTACAGCCTCTAAATTGCCCATCAATGCACCCGGCTCAGTGCCCATCTACAGCCTCTAAATTGCCCATCAATGCACCTTGCTCAGGGCCCATCTGCAGCCTATGAATTGCCCATCAATGCACCCTGCTCAATGCCCATCTGCAGCCCGTTCAGTGCCCATCTACAGCCTCTAAATTGCCCATCAATGCACCCTGCTCAGTGTCCATCTTTAGCCTCTAAATTGCCCATCAATGCACCCTGCTCAGTGCCCATCTGCAGCCTATGAATTGCCCATCAACACAGCCTGCTCAGTGCCCATCTGCAGCCTCTAAATTGCCCATCAATGCACCCTGCTCAGTGCCCATCTGCAGCCTATGAATTGCCCATCAACACAGCCTGATCAGTGCCCATCTGCAGCCTCTAAATTGGCCATCAATGCACCCTGCTCAGTGCCCATCTGCAGCCTATGAATTGCCCATCAACACAGCCTGCTCAGTGCCCATCTGCAGCCTCTAAATTGCCCATCAATGCACCCTGCTCAGTGCCCATCTACAGCCTCTAAATTGCCCATCAATGCACCCTGATCAGTGCCCATCTGCAGCCTACGAATTTCCCATCAATGCACCCTGCTCAGCGCCCATCTGCAGCCTACAAATTGCCCATCAATGCACCCTGCTCAGTGCCCATCTGCAGCCTCTAAATTGCCCATCAATGCACCCCGCTTAGTGCCCATCTGCAGCCTATAAATTGCCCATCAATGCACCCTGCTCAGTGCCCATCTGCAGCCTATAAATTGCCCATCAATGCACCCTGCTCAGTGCCCTTCTACAGCCTATAAATTGCCCATCAATGCGGCCTGCTCAGTGCCCATCTGCAGGATATAAATTGACCCATCTGCAGCCTCACCTTTCCCATCATTGCAGCCTCGCCAGTGTTGGATTATCCCTGCTGTCTCCAAGGCAAGAGGAGGAGCGAGCGCCGCTGAATTACACAGAGCCGCAATCTCCAGTGTACCCGGCGCTACGTCACTCACAGCCACGCCTCCTGGCCCTGCTCATATGATAGACAGAACAGTGGCCCAAAGCAGGGCCAGGAGGCGTGGCTGTGAGTGACGGAGCGCCGGGTACACAGGAGATCGCGGCTCTGTGTAATTCAGCGGCGCTCGCTCCTCCTCTTCCCTCGGAGACAGCAGGGATCAGTTTATGACACGCATTCACAAAAGTGCGTGTTATACGCCGATAAATACGGTAAATCAATTAAAAATGTGAATGTGCGTGGGGGATGATGTAAAATTATACTAATTAAGAAATAAACGTGATGATTTATTTTTCTTGCATTCTGGGATGCTGTTTCTGATTATTTTTTTTAATCAAATCCTTTTTATTATTTTATATGAAAACGACATTGACACAATACAGACAAAACCACAAAAATACAAATAAAATAAATAAATAAATAAATAAAATGTTAACCCCAAACCCCTTCCCTTCAACCCACCAACCCCCCGCCAACCCCCCGCCCCCCTCACTCGGAGTATATATGGCACACAAAAAAAAGGAATAACAATATCCAGCATTACAAAGTACACAGTACACATTGGTTGACATGATACCTAAGTCATAGATTGAAGCCATCTAGACCAGATAACATCAAACTTATTCAGGGAGTTCCTTAGGGAATATGTATGCTTTTCAAAAAGAATGATCATATTGAGATCTACAATCCAATCGGACACAGTCGGTGGATGTGGAGAGGTCCACTTAAGAGCAATCTGTCTACGGGCAACAAAAAGTGCGCGCCTTACAGTATTACAAGTAGGGGAGGTGTAGATAGAGGTGTCACAGTAACCCAATATACATACCCTGTTTCCCCGAAAATAAGACCTAGCGTGATTGTCGGTGATGGCTGCAATATAAGCCCTACCCCCCAAATAAGCCCTAGTTAAAGTCCTTGTAGGTCTTATTTTCAGGGTAGGGCTTATTTTCGGGGAAACAGGGTAGGGCTTATTTGGGGGGCAGGGCTTATATTGCAGCCATCACCGACAATCACGCTAGGTCTTATTTTCGGGGAAACAGGGTATAAGCGGTTCAACCGGATAATTAATATCCAATACCCTGTTTCTGATTATTAGGAAAAAATCCAATATTTTTACATCTGCCTGGAGCCCTTCCTTAAGACCCCTTTCACACTGGAGGCGCTTTTCAGGCGCTTTTGGGCTAAAAATAGCTGCTGTAAAACGCCTCCCCAGCAGCCCCAGCGTGTGAGCCCGAGTGCTTTTCACACTGGAGCGGTGCGCTTGCAGGACGTTAGAAAAAGTCCTGCAAGCAGCATCTTTCGGGCAGTGGAGGAGAGGTGAATACACCCCCCTCCTCCACCGCCCCTGCTATTGGAATCAATGGGCACCGCTGCCGAAGCGCCTGCAAAGTGCTTCGGTGCTTTACGGCGTCTATTAACCTTTATACTGCTGTAATAGCGGCACTTTTCGGCCACTAGCGGGGGTTAACCCCCGCTAGTGGCCGAAAAGCGCCGCTATAACAGCGGTAAAGTGTCACTAAAATTACCTCTAATGCGCCCTGCCCCCCCCCCCCCCCCCCCCGCACCAGTGTGAAAGTATCAGCGCTTTACCGTCAATTTACTGTAGTTTTAGCAAGGCTTTTTGGAGTCTTTTAACCCCCCGCTAGCGGCCGAAAAAGTGTTAAAAGCGCCCGCAAAGGGCAGCTGCCAAAGCGCTTTGCAGGCGCTTCGGCAGCGCTGGCTATTGATTTCAATGGCAGGGGCGGTTTAGGAGCGCTAAATACATCGCTCCCACACCGCCCCCAAAGATGCTGCTTGCAGGACTTTTTTCTCTCGTCCTGCAAGCGCACCGCTCCAGTGTGAAAGCACTCGGGCTCTCACACTGGGGCTGCAGGGGGTGGTTTTCAGGCACTTTACAGGCACTATTTTTAGAAAAACGCCCCAGTGTGAAAGTGGACTAAGTGTTAGCTCACCTTTACAGAAAAAAATGAGAAGGCGAACTAACACTGTACATCCTCCCCACCCCCTGGTACCCCCATTGTACTTATGTTAAAGTGTCACTAAACCCACATCATTAAAAACAATCAATAAATGGTGTGTTCCATGCTGTTCATACTCTGATATTCATTTTCTGTATTCTGCAAAAAAACCTGGTTGATCCTGCTGCTCTCTATCTCCCCCTTCTGTTCATATCCCCAGCTCAGCTAGGGATTTTGCTGCTTTGCCGACAACTCAGCACATGCTCAGTTCTCAGTGAGCTTCTATGCTGAGCATTTTCTCCCTATCACATCTGAGTAGCCCATGTAACTACAGAGTCACACGTGGGCGTATACACAGTGGTAAATTACAGCCCACTCCCTCCCTCCTCCTCCATGCCCACTAACCAGCTAAACACAATGGGGGTGGGAAGTTACATCTTGATTGATGGAGGCTTCACCTCCTTTTTATTCTAATGCCGTGTACACACGGGTGGACTTTTCGGCATCAAAGGTCTGACGGTCTTTCCGACGGACTTTCGAATGAACAGACTTGCCTACACACGATCACACCAAAGTCCGACAGATTCGTACGTGATGACGTACACCGGACTAAAACAAGGAAGTTGATAGCCAGTAGCCAATAGCTGCCCTAGCGTCGGTTTTCGTTCGTCGGACTAGCATACAGACGAGCGGATTTTTCGACCTGAACTCGAGTCCGTCGGAAAGATTTGAAACATGTTCCAAATCTAAAGTCCGTCTGATTTTCGACCGAAAAAAGTCTGCTGCAGGTCCGATGAAGCCCACACTCGGTCGGATTGTCCGCCGGATTCGTCCCGTCGGACCAGTCTGGTCGAAGAGTCCGCCCCGTGTGTACGCGGCATAACACACAGGCTGGAGGGGCTAGTGACTGGCAGAAATCCACCCACACTATGTTGTTGCCAAAAAAATTATAAAGATTTGATTTCAAATATATATATGTATGACAAATTAAAACAGTTTATTGATATTACTTATTTATTTTAACTCTGTATTCCAAGGCTGTTCTTTTTATTTTATTTTGAGCATGTGACCAGCAGCAGAGGACTAGACGCTCCTCCTGCTTATGTTTCCTTGCAGACAGGCTTGGAGGGATCTGGGTCATGTGACAGCTGTACTTTTCATGTTTTTTTTTTTTATTAAAATGATAACAGTGCCATCATCTACATACACAAATAGATAGAAGAATAGAAATTAAACAGTGGGTGTTTAGTATCACGTTAACGAATTCCATAGTTAGGACTTTTAAGGTGCAAATTTAGGTGCGGTTTATTGTTGTTCCCCTCTCTTTTCACCCATCTTTCGCAATGTCTTCTCTGTTCTTTTAAATGGTGGCATATGATGGACGCATACATGCATTGTGTGATCCGTAATGCCGGCAACATGTTTGATAGATTTTAACCCCTTCAGCCCCGGAAGGATTTATCACCTTCCTGACCAGAGCACTTTTTGTGATTCGGCACTGCGTGGCTTTAACTGACAATTGCGCCGTCGTGCGACATTGCACACAAAACAAAATTGACGTCCTTTTTCCCCCCACAAATAGAGCTTTCTTTTGGTGGTATTTGATCGCCTCTGCGGTTTTTATTTTTTTGCGCTATAAACAAAAAAGGACAATTTTGAAAAAAGCTATATTTTTTACTTTTTACTATAATAAATATCCCCCAAAAATATATAAAAAATCAAATGTTTTCCTCAGTTTAGGCCGATATGTATTCTTCTACATATTTTTCGTAAAAAAAAAAAAATCGCAATAAGCGTATCTTGATTGGTTTGCGCAAAAGTTATAGCGTCTACAAAATAGAGGATAGTTTTATGACATTTTTATTATTATTATTTTTTTATTAGTAATGGCGGCGATCTGCATTTTTATCGTGACTGCGACATTATGGCGGACACATTGTACACCTTTGACACTATTTTGGGACTATTGTCATTTCTACAACGATCAGTGCTATAAAAATGCACTGATTACTGTGTAAATGACACTAGCAGGGAAGGGGTTAAGACTAAGGGGCGATCCAAGGGGTTTAGTGTGTCCTAGGGAGTGATTCTAACTGTGGGGGGAGGGGATAGGCTACCTTGGACATGACAGCGATCACTGCTCCCAATGACAGGCAGTAGTAGATCTCTGTCTTGTCACTAGGCAGAACTGGGAAATACCTTGTTTACAGAGGCATCTCCCGGTTCTGCCGCTCCGCGACACGATCGCGGGACACCGGCGGACATCGAGTCCGTGGGTCCCGCGGGCACGGTCACGGATTAAGCCGCGGGCGCACGTGCGCCCACAATGCCGCTTTTTAAAGGGGAACGTACCTGTACACCCTTTTGCGCAGCCGTGCCATTGTGCCGACGTATATCGTCATGCACTGGTCGGCAAGCGGTTAATGTTGGGTTTTAATTGTTCCAACAAAAAACTTTTGATGTTTTATATACACACTATATTATCAAAAGTATCACAAATGTGCTTCTGGAAGAATGGTCAAACATTCCCATAGACACACTCCTAAACCTTGTGGACGGCCTTCCCAGAAGAGTTGAAGCTGTTATAGCTGTAAAGGGTGGACCAACTCAATATTAAACCCTACGGACTAAGACTGGGATGCCATTAAAGTTCATGAGTGTGTAAAGGCAGGCGTCCCAATACTTTTGGTAATATAGTGTATATTGTGAAAAATGTGTGGTACCTTAAAAGTCCTTTTTTCTGAAAGGAATTTGTTAATGCTTAGTTAACCACTTTAGCCCTTTAATGACCAGGCCAATTTTTGCGAGACGGCATGGCGTTACTTTATCTGACAACTGCGCAGCTCTTTCTACGCTGTACCCAAATAAAAACAATATTTTTTACTTTCTGCTATAATACATACCCTGAGAAAAAAAAATCTAATTTCTTCATGAATTTAGGCCAATATGTATTCTTTTACAAAAAAAATCCCCAATAAGTGTATATTGATTGGTTTGCGCAAAAGTTATCGCGTCTACAAACTATGGGAAAGATTTATGGACTTTTCATTTTTTTTAATTGTTTTTACTAGTAATGGCGTCGATCAGCGATTTATAGCGGAACTGGGACATTGCGGCGGACAAATCTGACACTAAGTGACACTTTTTGGGGACAAGTGACACCAATACAGTGATCAGTGCTAAAAAAAAAAAAAGATGCACTGACACTGTATAAATGACACTGGCAGGGAAGGCGTTAACGTCAGAGGCGATCAAAAGGGTTAGGTGTGTTCCCTGGGAGTGTTTTTTAATGCCCCGTACACACGATCGGACTTTCTGACAACAAAACGGTGGAATTTTGTTCGAAGGTTGTTGGCTCCAACTTGTCTTGCATACACACGGTCACACAAATGTTGGCCAACAATTACGAACGTAGTGACGTACAAGACGTACGGCGAGCCGAGAAAAAGGAGGTTCAATAGTCATGTGATATCTCCTCTACGAACGCAAGTTTTACAAGACCGAGCGCTTCCGGCCCGTACTTGATTCCCGAGCGTGCGTGAACTTTTGTGCGACGGGCTTGTGTACACACGATCGGAAAGTCCGACAGCAAAGTTTTGTTGGCGGAGAAATTGAGAACCTGCTAGCCAACATTTGTTGGCGGAAAGTCCGCCAACAAATGTTCGATGGAGCGTACACACGGTCGGACTTTCAGCCAACAAGCTCACATCCAACGTTTCCCGTCGGAAAGTCCGATCGTGTGTGCGGGGCATAACTGTGTGGGGGATGGACTGACAGGAAGAACACAGAGATCTGTGTTCCTGCTTACAAGGAAAAGAAGATCTCTGTGTACTTCCCTGTCAGAATGGGGATCTTCCCTGTTTACATAGGCAGATCCCCGTTCTGCCTCTCTGTGAAGCGATCACGGGCGGTCGTTGGACATTTTTTTCCGGGAAAGTGGATTTACCCTTTAAAGTCTTTTATTTTTTTATTTTATTTTTTTCACACCTATGCGAGTGCATAGGAAAACATACAGATCTGTATGAACTACCATCATGAACAAATAGATCGGCATACTTGTAAAGATGTAACTTCTGGTCAAATATTTGCAATATGACGTAGAATACTAAGTTCAACCCTGGCAAAGGAAAACATCATAAAATGGGAATTGCTGGGTTGAGCCCAGTTTGTGTCATGCTGTGTAAACTTTGCAAGTGTAAATGTTTTAACTACTGACGTTTCAGTTACGATAACACAAAAATTGTCCATTCTGTCTTCTGGGGCGATGCATAGGCTGACCATATACATGTATGCCATACCAGGCCATATGCATTCTATAGGGAATTTTACAGCCCAGCTGGGTCTGGGCCCACCTTCACACCGCCCAAAAACAAAAACTTCCCTATGCACTAAAGAGATCTTATTCTTTAGCCCCCCTTCAGACCTATGAGTTGTTGCAATGCATGTATCGCGGTGCAGTATGGTGCCCTTCATTTTGAATAGCACCCAATACATTAAATCAGTGAACATCTGATGCACCTGCATTGCAGCACAGTAACACACTACCATGCATTTTTGGTGCGTTGAGTTGGTAAAAATAGTGCATGGTCACTTTTAGGTTTATATTTATAGGCTGCCTTAATGCACTGCACGTTAACGTGCATGCAATAGTGCGCTTGTCAGAAACCATGAAATCAGACCGAGACAGAAGTACAGTTAAATCACACTTGTTTAATAATAAAAGTAAATAGAACAAACGTAGTCAAAACATAGCCAGAGTTCAGGAACCGGAACGGATAGTCAGGCAAGCCAAAACGTCAGGGAGCCGGAGATGAGCGCAGTAAAACAGCAAGCAATTTATTTTAGGGAACGCTGTGGACTCTGGTGTAAAGAGGAACTCTGATGTAAGGGGGTTTCTGCTCACCAAAGCCCTCACTTACTTTAGAGTTCCCAGCATTTCCCCTAAATCAGGGTTCCCAAAGCCCCCCCCCCCCTTACATCAGAGCCCCCCTTATCTTAGTGTACACACTTGCTCAAAGGCAGGAGAGAGAAGGAAGGAAGGGGGGGAGACTTCAGGCATTGGATGTTGAGCTCACTCACCTGAGGATGGAGGCTCCAGCATTGACACCTTTCATCTATGATGTATCTGCCGGCTGCTGAGCTTCAAATTTCCAGCCCAAGCATCCCTTTCCCCGAGCACTGAACGCCGGGGAATGGAGCGTGGGTGGGCAGACACAGGGGTAAGGGCAGAAGAAGCAAAAGTAAACCAAGCCCTCTCTCATCTCCTGTCCATGTATGGGGGTGGGGCCCGTGAGCAGTCCCAAATGTGGTACTCAGTTACTTGGGGAACTGCAGTTCATTCTCAATAATGTGTCCGGCTTTCAGGAGGTCTGAAACGGGGACACACGATTCCAAACCCGGACTGTCTGGGCGAATCCCGGACGAGTGGCAACATTAACTACACATAGGGGAAGGGGCCTTAACTGGTTACTATTAAAGCAGATTTAATTAAAATAATACCTGTTAATTTGCCTGGAGTTTGCATGTTCACCCTGTGCCTGTGTGGGTTTCCTCCGGGTACTCCGGTTTCCTTAGTACAAACAAATGGCCACTGCCCTCAAAGAGGTATCCAGTGTGTCCTCTCACTAGTATTTCAACAGTACAAACAAATGGCCACTGCCCTCACCTATAACTGGCCTTTGCAGCAAGAAGAACATGGAAGGGCAACGCCTGCAAAAAAAAAAAAAAAATCCTATCTCAACTTACCGACCAGCCTGCAACTAACTGAATAATTATCCTGTCTAACAGTATGCGTTAAAAACAGGGGTTTAATCTGCACACAACTGCAAATACATGTGTAAGCTACAGAGCCCCGTCAAGGCACCCCAGTGTTTTCTGTAGTCCGAACTAAATTTTGTGAGCCTCCACAATGGACACTGCACATTGCACATGAATTATAATGGATAGGCAGAGGGCAGGTGAGCCTGGCCCCACCCCTCCTTAAAGGCACAGGGGCGCACTGGACACCTAGCATATAGCACCATGGCAGCAAAGGAGTCCAGTGTGTCCTCTCACCAGTATTTCAACAGTACAAACAAATGGCCACTGCCCTCACCTATAACTGGCCTTTGCAGCAAAGAGCACATGGAGGGGCAACGCATGCAGAACAAAACCAAAGAAATTCCCAGCTCAATATACCGACCAGCCTGCTAACCAACTGAATTATCATGTCTAACAGTATGCTTTAAAAACAGGGGTTTAGTCTGCCCACATTTGCAAATACATGCGTATTTGCCTATCCGTTATAATGCATGTGCTTCCACCGTGGAGGCTCTCAAAATTTAGAGTTAGGACTACAGATACTGGGTACCTTGACGGGGCTCTGTAACTTACGCAGGTATTTGCAAATGTTTGCAAACTAAACTCCTGTTTTTAACGCATACTGTTAGACAGAATAATTCGGCTGGTTGCAGGCTGGTCGGTAAGTTGAGCTGGGAATTTCTGTGGTTTTGTGTCTTCAGAGACACGGACGTTTAGGCGAAAACCACACCCGGATTTTGCTGCAGGATTAATATCATGCTTGTGTTTATGCTCCCTTTGCGAGTAGTTTCACTTTTGACTTATCACTAAATGGTTTACCAATACTGCACTTAGAGGCGCTGTGTTTCTTTTCCTTTAAAAATTAGCCATGTCATCCCAAAAACTTCCATTGCATTGCCATGGCGAGCAACTCTCTTCCTTACAAATCCCCACACTAAGGGCCCTTTCACACTGGGGCGGGGGGCGTTGTTGGCGCTAAAGCGCCGCTATTGTAAGCGGCGCTTTACCGTCGGTATTCGGCCGCTAGCGGGGCGGTTTTACCCCCCTGCTAGCGGCCGAGAAAGGTTTAAAACCACCGCAAAGCGCCTCTGCAGAGGCGCTTTGCCGGCGGTATAGTCGCGCCGTCCCATTGATTTCAATGGGCAGGAGCGGTGAAGGAGCGGTATACACTCCAATTCTTCACCGCTCCGAAGATGCTGCTGGCAAGACTTTTTTTCCCGTCCTGCCAGCGCATCGCTCCAGTGTGCAAGCCCTCGGGGCTTTCACACTGGAATGAAAGCAGCGGCACTTTCGGGTCGGTTTGCAGGCGCTATTATTAGCGCAATAGCGCCTGCAAACCGCCCCAATGTGAAAGGACCCTAAGATCAAGGGAATATCGATGTTCCATAATCTCCTGAACAATAAAACTGCATTCATAAAAGCCAATAACATTAAAACACATGGGAGAGAGACATGGGTGCAACGTATACCGAAGAACAATGGCAAAATGCTCTGCGCAATACATTTACTGCGACCAAGAGCGTCAATCTTTGGGAAGTAACCCACAAAATATTGCTGAGATGGTATTTGACACCATATAGAATATCTAAATTTGACCCGCAAACTTCGCCTCTGTGTTGGAGGAATTGTGGAGAATCCGACACGTTGCTCCATGTCTTGTAGAAATGCCCAGCCCTCGTGCCGCTCTGGTCCAAAGTGTTTAATCTAATCTCCAAGATCTCGGGATCACAAATATCTCCCGAGGCGGCTGGGGCGGTACTATCACTAGGTGTGGAACAAATACCAATTGCCGCTAGAACTATAGTTACCCACATCCTCCTTAGTACCAGATTGGTGATACTGCGCCACTGAAAAGATTCCAAGCCTCCCACGTTTAAGGAAATAGTGGAGACAACCAATATTCACGCCACTTACGAACTAATGTTCGCAGCAACCCATGGTAACTACCTAAAAATGAATATCAGATGGGCTAGATGGTATACCTGGTATTCAGCCAACCATATAAACTGAGTTTAAAAACGACTAAACATTTCACCTGATATTGATCTTCGTTTCAACCCGAACTGTGCAACCTTACATTTTTCCTTATTTTTCCCCTTATCTCAAGTTAGTGTCAGCCAAAGACACAACACTTTTTTTTATATTTCCTTTGCAGTTGATCTAGTTCAAACTCAAGTAATTCCAAGTTATGAATGATCTCTGGCAAGTATGTAACTTGCCCAGAAGTTGACCAGCCCATTGTACCTGTATATTGAAACTATTGTAATTAAAACTATTGTTATTAAAACAAATAAATAAAGTAAAGGTTGGCCGTGTTGCCTCCCAGCTTGCTCCCAGATGGGGTGTCTGGGTGGGGGCCAATGCCCCTGCCGATCAAGTTTGAATGTTAACGATATTATACTTACTGCCCGAGTTTAAAATGCGACTTCTGTAGCTTCATTGTAACCACTCAAACAACTTTATATATGTTCTAATGCATAACTGGAATCGATACTGTCTTCCTAACTTTCTGTACTTCTTTTCTATGGAAACTTAATAAAACCTATTGAATTAAAAAAAATTCCAGGTCAATGCTTATTGAACAGGCAAGTCCCATTGTTGTGACCATCAGGGAGCCCTCCCTGGGAAAAGACTTGTATCTACTGTCAGAACAGATTCATGTAGAAAAGAAGTGGCTTCAAGGAGCATGGTGGGAGATCAAAGGGTGAAAAAAGGTTAAAAACAATAGTAAAAAGAAAAAAAAACAGCAATTGCTAATGATATACGGTTCTTTAGCAAAGTTATCCAATCTAGATTCTGTAAACCGATGCAATCCATAAGAACAAAGTCAGGCTGGTACAAGAGGGATTGTGATTGGTTGACAGGGTTATCAGCACTAAAGACGTAGAATTCTTTATGGCATAAAGCTCAAAACTAATGATGATGTCCCCTTTATAGCCACACTCTGAAACAAACCAATAGAAATAACAGCTGTCCACTAAGTTCCAATAGGTGAAATAGACGGGATCAGTTAGTAGGAGATGAATGCATGACCTTTTAATAAAAACATTTCCAAGTAACAAAGAATAGAGACTTGGATGATTTTAGTAAGAATTTGCTTACATTAAAAAAAAAAGATATCATCGCTCTGACTAATGCACGGGTTAGATACATACAAATCTAGATGGGACTATAAACACACCTTAAACAAGAATCATTCTGTGTCACGAAGTAATGAAAAGTATAATAGGTTTTTTTATCACAACGATAAAAGCATTACCATAAAGTCTAAAAACATTTTCCAAGGACAAGAAGAGGAAAAAGAGAAATGTGACTTCACCGTAAATGTATGACGGGGTCACAAATGATAATAATACTTATTTCTAAAATTCAATTTGATCTTAAAGACGTCATGTCAAGGACATAATACATACTGTATGTTAGGAATCGTTGAGGGTCTACACATACCAACATTGTTGATGACGGCTCATATGGAGGCCCTTCACTCCTGGAATCCTTATCCCAAAGGCCCTGACCATACTGAACAAGGATAGGAGATCTGGGTATATAACAACTTCATCGTATATCTTTTGGAATGCATTTTGACACATATTGTCTTCACAACTCATCATTCCCACTACCTCTAGATGAGGGCGTAGCAATGTGCACTGTGTATGCCCCATTCTATGCCAATCTTTACCTAGGGGGGTGGAAGTGGGACTTAATCTGTAATGGCAACTTGTTGATGTACCTGTGCCACATATAGGCATGGCATAGGTACATCGATGATATCTTTATACTTTGTACAGGAACTTGCAATGAATTGGGTGAGGTCAGGGTCTTCCTAACTTTCTGTACTTCTTTTCTATGGAAACTTAATAAAACCTATTGAATTTAAAAAAATAGCCATGTCAATGCTTATTGCACTATTCCGCCAAATGACACCAGCAATGGGGCACTATTCCACCAAATGACACCAACAATGGGCCACTATTCCACCAACTGACATCAACGAGGAGGCACTAGCCCTCCCACTGACATCAAAGGTGGGGCATTGTTTACTACCACTCGACGCCAGGACATTTTCTACTCCCTCTGACCTCGATCATGCCCCCTAAATTCTGAAGGGCAGTAAACCGGCCCTTTGTTTAGAAAGTTTGGAGATCCCTGATTTAAGAGATACATTTCTATACATGTATCTACATGAGCTACCTATGATCCACCTAGATTACATCACTGCCACAAATTGTACATTCCATCTGGTGGCCGATAAAGAATATTTCCCAAGTGAAGCTCACTACCCGCTAATACTAGACACCAATTTTGTCACCTTGGACTGAGGAAGTGACAATTTAAAGCCACAAAATTCATTTCATTTGGTGAAATAAAGTAATTGGATGTTTTACTAAAGCAGACGACTCGTGTCTATCCTTTGAACAATCAAATTGTGCTCCTCTTCCAAACTAACTACCTAAGAGCCCTTTTTGCATTGACTCTTAGTTTCCACCACCACTTTGTTCACCTGAGAGCCTGCACAGAGCACCCAGGATGGGAATGCCCGCAGCATAGAGAGCAACCAAAAAAGAGGGGGAACGGACAGACAGCGTCACTGCTCTGGTGTAGTATGTGTAAGCTTTTTACTAAAACAATGTAAAAAGATCCTAATCCGGCTCTTCCTAGGTACTGAGCCTAATGTCCCAGTGCTGAAAAGGTCCACCACACCACCAGAAGAGCAAATGTTCCTTTTCTTCAGTGACAACACTGACCCTGCATAGAGACAGGTTTCTCCACGCACTAGGAAGGCTAATTGTACCCCCCTATCTGTGTGACCAGAGCCCCAGCAGTTGTAAGTCCATTTTGACCTTTTTTCCTTTTATTGTGGAAGCACTGTATCCTTGTTTTTGAATGAATCTACTACACTATAAGGGCTCTCCCTCTCTTTTCTTTTGCGGTGAAAAATATAAGCTTTACCAGAAACCCCGGGCCAGCTCCTCAGGATCCTTCGGTTCGCGATCTACCACAAGACCCAAGCGAAGAAATATCATCAGCACACCAAGTAATCCTCGAAAAGGGTCCAAAGCTTTATTTATTAGGTCACATGGTAAACATAAGGAAAGAGCCACGCAGGACCCTTTCATCAGGCAAGTGCAATAATAGGTCCATATGTTCAGGTGAGAGCACATTATGAATGGTGGTGGGACTCACTAATGATGTTTATGAATGTGAAAGATTGAGGAAGATTTGTTTATTATTTATTACAGGTAATTTAGGAGCGCCGTCAATTTACACAGTGCTGTACATATATCTTGTACATTCACATTAGTCTCTGCCCTTAAGGAATAATATTAAAAGTGCTCTCGCACTACTATGGATAAGTGAACAAGGTATGGTGTAAATATAAATGATATATGCAGCAAAATCTATAGTGTAACACAAAACACTCAGCAATTAAAATTAATATTAATAAAGTGATTTTGCGCAAATCGTGATAAATAATACAAAATATAAACTTCAGGAGAGTGTTGATATACTAAGGTGAAATAAAATGGGTGATATCTGAGATATAATGAAATAAAATTAATATATGTGAACAATAATCTTAATTTTAATCGTGTGTTAGCTCACAGTGTTCTTAGTATCTTAGTGTATATATTAAAGATGACCTGGTATAAATATAATTAAGTATATATAACCTGGTGGAGTTACAGCAAATAAATACACTTCAAATTGCATACACAATAATAATAGTTGAAGTTGTGAGAAGCAACGTAACGCGTAGGGATTGGCTGGACAGAGCCGCGACCGGAAGTGACGTGAGAAGGCAAGGAATAACGCCTAATTTGTTCCCTGTGTTATTTTAACCTGCTTTGTGTAAGAGTCTATGCCAATATATCCTAATAAACATATCTTTTAAACCTGACATACTGCACTATAAACACAGTGTTTCAAATGATCTACAAATAGACTAAATTGTCACACTAGACAGCGCTAATGTTGAGCAGTTATCAACTAAACATGCGGCCAACAACACATGCATAGGGAAATCCTGTAAAAGAAAGTCCCTTAGAAGAAAGTCCCTTGAAAAGAGAAGTGATGTAAAGTTCAGGGTGTAGTTCCAAAAAAATTAATCAGGTGATCATGAAAACATTCCTCAGCGTGCACCTTCCACCGATCACTACGAAATCCACCCAGTGCGACCACTCTCCCCCTAGGGGGTTAAACTCACCAGAATTGGGAAATAATAGAGCATTCAGAATACTAATCCATGCCAGCAACTTGTTGTTAACATCACTCATGAAGGATCACGGATGTTCAGGGCTCATAATAAGTCAAAAAGCAAAAAGAGAAGCGCACATAGCGTAATCCTGCTTATTGACTGTATTCCCTTCCACATATAAAACAACCCCCCCCCCTTCAATAAATACACGTACATCAATTTTCTTAAAAAACGAGCAATCAATCAAACAGGTAGTGAGAATGTTTCTACTTCACCATGAGACGCCAGCGCCGCTACACAGGAGACATTGACCACTTCCTGGTTATGCAGTTGGCTCAGGTGGAGCGCACACGTCACTTCCTACGTCGCGTAAGCCACGCGTTTCATCATATCCTGACTTAGAAGCCCTCTATTGAAGTCAGGATATGACGAAACGTGTCAGAGCGTGGCTTACGCGACGTAGGAAGTGACGTGTGCCCTCCACCTGAGCCAACTGCATAACCAGGAAGTGGTCAACGTCTCCTGTGTAGCGGCGCTGGAGTCTCATGGTGAAGTAGACACACTCTCACTACCTGCTTGATTGATTGCTCTATTTTAAGAAAATTGATGTACGTGTATTTATTGAAGGGGGTGTTGTTTTATATGTGGAAGGGAATACAGTCAATAAACAGGATTACGCTATGTGCGCTTCTCTTTTTGCTTTTTGACTTATTATGAGCCCTGAACATCCGTGATCCTTCATGAGTGATGTTAACAACAAGTTGCTGGCATGGATTAGTATTCTGAATGCTCTATTACTTCCCAATTCTGGTGAGCTTAACCCCCTAGGGGGAGAGTGGTCGCACTGGGTGGATTTCGTAGTGATCGGTGGAAGGTGCACGCTGAGGAATGTTTTCATGATCACCTGATTAATTTTTTTGGAACTACACCCTGAAATTTACATCACTTCTCTTTTCAAGGGACTTTCTCCTAAGGGACTTTCTTTTACAGGATTTCCCTATGCATGTGTTGTTGGCCACATGTTTAGTTGATAACTGCTCAACATTAGTGCTGTCTAGTGTGACAATTTAGTCTATTTGTAGATCATTTGAAACACTGTGTTTATATTTATGTATTCTGTTTTAGACGGCTGCTTTTTCCCTGTTTTAATGCTTTTTCCTCTCTGCATAGCGGCAAAGTGGATTTTACTCATATATATGCACTTATGAATGTTTATTTGCATTTTTACTTTTATACTTATCTGCATTTGGGATCAGCATAGTTACCTGGCGCTGAGTGGTGTTTCTGCAGGCCTGGTGAAACACCTGTTGGTTTTTGACATACTGCACTATTGGAGGCTCCCCCCCCCCCCCCTTGTTCCCTCTGCACTGAGGTACCGCCCTACACTGTGTGATTGGACAGTGGACCGCTGCAATCTGAGAAGAAATACTGATGTAATATACCATCCAGAGGGACCACATCCTTTATCCAGGGAAGTCGGGAGATCCCCCTAGTGGTGACTGCATGCAATAGCCAACATTGAGGTAAGAGTTCCGGGAGACCAGACTATTAAAGAAGCCACAATAGGACTATGAGAAAAAATTACCTGCACTAGTGAACCTCATTATTCTCCACTCATTGCAAGAACCTGCCCTCAAGGAGCTTATGATCTTAGGTCCCTAAGAGCCCATTCACGCCTGAGCGTTTTGTAGCTTGAAGCCTGAAGCTACAAAACGCTTGAGGGGAAAAAATCCATTATTCTCTATGGAGATGCTTCACATCTCCACTCCAAGTCGCCGGAAGCCCTACGCCTGAAGCTCAAACAAGTTCTGGACCCTTTTTTGTCGCGCGAATCGGGCAGATTTGGGCGTTTTTGGAGCAGGAAGCAGATGACAAAATCTGACAACATAGCAACAAATGATGAAACAGATGATCATTTTTCCTATTGGCTAATAAAAAAAAAAAGTCAAAGCTCAAAAACGCCGGACAACGCTGCATGGAAACACGCGACAAAATGTCGGAAGAAACGCTCAAAAAAGCTACGCTCAGGTGTGAATGCAGCCTAACTCACATTCATACGTATACTAGGGCCAATTTAGACAGGAGCCAATCAACCTCCCAGCATGTCTTTGGGGTGTGGGAGGAAACCGCAGTACCCCAAGGAAACCTACACAGACACAGGGAGAACATGCAAACTCCAGGCAGGTAGTGTTATGGTTGGGATTCCAACCGACAACCCCAGTGCTGCTAGGCAGATGTGCTAACCACTTTCACAATTGCAGTGACCCATTTGATGGACATTTCGGTGTGATTTGCACAATAAATTTATGATTTTGAGGATAAGAGTTATTGCTATTTATCACAAAAAAGTGTGAGTTTATTCGTGTAACAGCAAAATTTTTTGTTTGATTGTTTATTTGAGTTAAAAGAGAAGTATGGGGTTTGGGTTTTTTTGCAGATTTATACTTACCTAGGAAAGAAGAAAGAGATGGCTGCACATCCAGAACTTTCGATTGCCTTTTATTTTGTCTCACAACGATAACACCAAAAATACCAAACTGTGGTCATGTAGACGCGTTTCAAACATACATCTTGTGCTTAATCATTACAATGACTGAAACAACTGATAGATCTTAGATTTATATTTTATATTTATACTTACCTAGGTGGATGCAGCATCGGTCCTCTAAAACTGAGAACCGAGCGATCAAACACCGCCGACCACTGTCAGTCACTGGCTCTCTGCTCTGCCCCCCCCCCCCCCCGCGCTCACTGAGGTGCTGGGCTGTGGAGGGGGCGGGAACGGCCGTCTCAGCCTCTCAGCGGCTCGCTGAGAGGATGAGAGGGGTGCTGACCCAAGCATGTGGGCGGATCCCAACGCCAGTGTCACGATCTTGCCCGAGCCTGGACCAGCTCTGTGACGTCAGCAGACAGCGGGTTGAAAAAAAAACGGGTCACAGGAGTGCAAAATGAACTGCGCTGAGAAGTACAGCCAAACAAGCTTTGCTTGTACTTCTCCTATAATTGTAGTGATATCTAATTAAGAATTAAACTTTGTATAATTGCATTGAAATATTGAGGTTGAACAATAATCTATCACTTGATAAGATACACTTAAGAGACACAGTGGAGTTGTGCCGCTTTTTTCATTTTTTATTTAACCGATACCAAGACTTTTAAGAACACATGGAATTGAGGAAAAAAGAATTGGAGGTATTACTATTGTATGTGACCAGTAAACATTTACAGTGAAATCACATGTTTCCCTTTGTCCTCTTCTTTTCCTTGTAAAATTTGTTTTTAGACATCATGGTGATGCTTAATCTCTGTGCTAATAAAATATATAGTTTTTTTTTATGACTTTGTGAAACCGGATAATTCTTGTTTAACGTCCCTTTAACCACTTTAATACCAGGCACTTAGACACCTTCCCGCCCAGCCCAATTTTCAGCTTTCAGCGCTGTCACAATTTGAATGACAATTGCGCGGTCATGCTACACTGTACCCAAACAAATTTTTTATCATTTTGTTCCCACAAATAGAGATTTCTTTTGGTGGTATTTGATCACCTCTGGGGTTTTTATTTTTTGCGCAACAAATAAAAAAAAAACGAAAATTTTGAAAAAAAACACGTTTTTCTTTGTTTCTGTTAAAATTTTTTGTAAATGAGTACGTTTTCTTCTTCAATGATGGGCACTGATATGGCTGCACTGACGGGCACTGATACGGCGGCACTGATGGGCACCGATGAGGTGGCACCAATGAGGTGGCACTGATGAGGTGGCACTGACGGGCACTGATGATGGGCACTGATAGGCGGCACTGATGCACACTGATAGGTGGCACTAATGGGCACTGATAGGTGGCACTGGTAGGTGGCACTGATGGGCACTGATAGGTGGCACAATGGGCACTGATAGGCGGCACTGATGGGCACTCGTAGGTGGCATTGATGGGCACTCGTAGGTGGCATTTATGGGTAGTTATGGGTGGCACTGATAGTTGGCACAGATAGGCACGGATGGGCACTGATAGGTGGGCACAGATGGGCACAGATGGGCACTGACAGGTGGCACCGATGGACACTGATGGGTGGCACTGATGATACTAATTGATGGCAGTGATGCCCCTAAGTGTGGCATTGCTGGGCATCACTGCAACATAATTGTGCCAATCAGTGCCCATTTGTGGGCACTGATTGGCACAGATTTGGCACTGACTGGGCACATGTGGATGGCCATGGGGTACATACCTGGCCATCCAGATGTTTCCCTTCCCTGGTGGTCCTAGTGGCGATCCCTGGTGGTCCAGTGTGGTGATCTGCGGGGGGGCTGCGCTGATAAACAATCAGCGCAGACCCCCCCTGCCAGGAGAGCCGCCGATCGGCTCTCCTCTACTTGCGTCTGTCAGACGCGAGTGAGGAAGAGCCGATCAACGGCTCTTCCTATTGACAGCGTGATCAGCCGTGATTGGACGCGGCTGATCACGTGGTAAAGAGCCTCCGCCGGAGGCTCTTTACCAAGAACGGTGTAGCGGTGTGTCAGACTGACACACCGCTCCACCGACCGCCGCGATGCGCGCCCCCGGGGGCACGCTGTGGCATGTTATCCTGAAGGACGTCATATGACGCCCAGTCAGGATAACTGAACCACCGCCCGGCCGTCAATCCGCTATAGGCAGGGCGGGAAGTGGTTAAAGTCCTATTTCGATGTATTTATCTAACTTTCACAATTGCAAGAAACATGTAAAAGAATCCGTGAACTAACAACACCATCCAATAGACACCACAGCTGTTGTTTAAAGCCCAACTCCAGCCAAAACTTTTTTTTTTTTAAATACTGGATTGAGCTAGGTTGAGTTGGACCCTTCGTTGGGTTTTTTTATTACTATCTGTGTCTCTGTTGGGCAGATTTTCACTCACTTCTTGTCAAAACTGGAAGTCAATGGGAATCTGTCCAATGGGAAGAGGGACAAAAGGAAGAAAAAAAAAACGTATTTAAGGAGCGTGAGAAGGGTTAGAACTTCTGACAATGTTTCTATTTCTGTGCCTCCCTATCCCGGTGACAACTACATCCTTAATTTCTTGTCACTGAGACAGGGAAGGGGAAATCTCCTTGATGAGGTCACAGATAGAAATAAAAACTTGTAAGAAATCAAAACATTTTTGCGCTCTGTCCAAAAAAAAAAAAATGTTTGGCCAAAACGAGTCTGTCCATTAAAATGTCGATCTGTGACATGCACTGTGCCTTGTGCCCTAAAGGGTAACTTGTCACCTCCAATTTCCTTTTACTGCTGTCTATACAAAGGTTTAACCAGTGAAAAAAAAGGACATTTTCCTACATTTATAGTAATCCAAAGGTAACCTGCACCTGTTATCTGGTAACACAAGATGAAGCCATTGTGTCCCCTAAGGTCCCACAAAAGCACATCTGCCTCTTTTTTATTATTATTATTATACAGGATTTATATAGCGCCAACAGTTTACGCAGTGCTTTACAATATAAAAGGGAGACAATGCAGTTATAATACAATAAAATACAAGGATTAAGAGGGCCCTGCTCAGAAGAGCTTCCAATCTAATAGGGTGGGGCAGGTGATACAAAAGGTTGTAACTGTGGGGAATGAGCTGATGGAAGTGGTAAAAGATTAGTTGGAGACGTGATAGGCTTTGCTGAAGAGATGAGTTTTCAGGGATCGCCTGAAGGTAGCAAGAGTAGGGGATAGCCGGACAAGTGGAGGTAGCGAGTTCCAGAGGATGGGAGAGGCTCTGGAGAAATCCTGGAGACGAGCATGGGAGGAGGAGAGGAGAGAGCTTGAGAGTAGGAGGTGATGAGAAGAGCGGAGAGGACGGTCTGGGTGATATTTGGAGACAAGATTGGTGATGTAGCTCGGGGCAGAGTTGTGAATGGCTTTGTATGTTGTGGTTAGTATTTTGAATTTAATTTGCTGGGTGATTGGGAACCAGTGTAGGGATTATAGGAGAGCCTCTTGTCTTTACACTCTGTTTCCGTTTATTGGGAATCCAGCTCACATCACCAAATCCCAGGCTCCACTGGGTGAAGAGGACAGGTACACATTAAAGGTAGTCTATAATGGGAATGAGTCAATTTCATTTCACCTGTTTTTGTTTTTTCAATTTATAGGCCTTTCTACTGCCGTAACCTATATATACAGCATCAGTGTGTGTGGACTTTAACCACTGCACAAATGTACCTGTGGAGATCGGATGTTTTTTGCTGTGAGCGTCCTCATTGCACGCTCCCAGCACACTGACCCAGCTGCTGTTGATCTCTTGGTCCCCGTTTGCGTTACGCAACCAACAGGATGGACTTTCAATCTCGTGATCACTGTGAGAGCCAATTACAGCGATCATATGATCAGGACACCACCTTCACCTCCTTGTGTTAGGCCTTATGTACAGTATTTACCAGGGTTTCTCAACCAGGGTTCCTCCAGAGGTTTCTCAGGGTTCCTTGAGCAATGAGCAATTTCTGCCTCTCATATAAGTTCCCACTGACATGATTGATCTTTTTAGCTATCTAGCTAGGTTTGTTTTACAAATAAACACCTAAGACATGACACTTGAAGGACTTCTAAAGCACTTGAGCTAAAGGCATACAATATAAGGGGTGATTAACATCAATGATTCATCCCCCTATGTATTGCCCTACCGAAGACTGTGGGCAACATAGACTTTACCCTGCTGTCCGTGTTTCCACAGATGTGTCACAATATGTCACTTAAAGTTACATTATCAGTTGCTCCACCGCAACATGAGAACTGAACACAGACTGCACTTGCTCTTGGGACAGCCAAGCAACTAACCATTTCAGAAGAAGGTTATGATTGACACCCCTGGCACGTGACATGAGCTCACCCAAGGTGTGGCGTCACGAGTGAAAACTTGGTTTTCTCCAGTGCACCTCGCAATGATTGATGAGTCGGTGTCCCTAGTGGCTTCTGGGCTACTTTGATGCACATGGGCACCAGGTCATGGCCCTCAGGATCTCCCCACCAAAGAGGCCAAAGAAGAAGGGTGACTACACTGTGGAGACAGGGTAACTATAGAGCGGAAGGCTCAGAAACCAAGCAGAGGCCAAGGCAGACGACAGGCAAGAGAGTGTCTAGACCAAGGGTTCCAAGCTTTTTATACAAAGAGCCAGTTTACTGTCCTTTGGACTTTAAGGTGGGGGGGAGCGGATTGTGATCAGTGGGGGAGGAAAATGTTCCGGCATCAGTGGGAGTAAAGTAAACAATGCCTCAGGTTTAGTAGTCAGTAGGAGTAAAAAAAATTACATAGTGCCTGTGGTCAGTAGGAGGAGGAATAGTGCCCCTGTCATTGCTATTAGTTGGTGGAATAGTGTTCCATCATTGATCTCAGTGGTAGGAATAGTGCCCCATCATTGATATCTGTGGGAGGAATAATGCCCTATTGTTGGTATTAGTAATAGGAATAGTGCCCCATCATTGGTATCAATAGAAGGAATAGTAACCCCTGGACTGCAAAGCTGGGGGGTCGTCCTGTTCTGGTGAGTGGGGATGCAATAGGGGGCATTACTGTACTTCTGCAAGTTTGTGAAGCATTTTTGCACCTACTTCATTGTGGACTAACACTTCAGTTGCATTTATTTGGATTTTTATTAGGACTTTTTTGTTGATTTCACTTATATTGTGTTGCGAGAGCTGTATTTTTTTTTTATCCACAGTTCCTGATTGTTGGTATTAGTGGAAGAAATAGTGCCCCATGGTTGGTATTAGTGGGAGGAATAGAGCCCCATCATTGATATCAGTGGGAGGAATTGTGCTCCAACATTGGTAACAGTGGGAGGAATAATGTCCCATCATTGGTGTCAGTGGGAGGAATAGTGGCCCATCATTGATACCTGTGAGAGGAATAATGCCCTATTGTTGGTATTAGTAATAGGAATAGTGCCCCATCATTGATATCAGTGGGAGGGATAGTTCCCCATTGTTGGTATTAGTGGGAGCAATAGAGCCCAATCATTAGTATCAGTGGGAGGAATAGTGCCCCATCATTGGTATCAGTGGAAGGAAAAGTGCCCCATTGTTGGTATTAGTGGAAAGAATAGTGCCCCATCATTAGTGTCAGTAGAAGGAATAGTGTTTTATCATTGGGATCAGTGGGAGGAATAGTGCCCCATCATTGGTATTAGTGAGAGGAATAGTGAACCCATGGTTGGTGTCAGTAACAGGAAATATGCCCCACTGTAGGTGTCAGTGAGAGGAACAGTGCCTTGTATCCATGGGAATAATAGTGTCCCCAAGAGTCAGATAAAGGCTAGCAAAGGGTCACATCCAGCTGTGGGTCGCAGTTTGGAGACCACTGGTCAAGGCAGAAGTTGAGGCAGATGGCAGGCAAAAGCACATTAGGAATGGGCAGAGTCAGCAATGGGGGCAGCAAGGAGAAAGACAGAACAGTAATCTCACACACACTAGATAGCTGGCAAAAAGACCGAGTACTGGCCACCATATGGGAAATATTCTCCGAGGCCTGTGTGCACGCTTATCTTCAGAGACGCACGCCAAAGAGTGCTAGTGCACACGTGCCAACATGCACGCACACCTGTGCTTACCATAGCGAAAACACCACAGATACACCACACAGGGACAGGACAGACCAGGCCCCAGAATGAGCAGACACGGACCCCGGGGGTAATGTAAATGTCGCAGTGGCAGCCACTGGGGTTGAGTTACCAATACCGGAGAGTGCAAAATCTGGTGCAGCTGTGCATGGTAGCCAATCAGCTTCTAACTTCAGCTTGTTCAATTAAACTTTGACAAAAAAAAAAACCCGGAAGCTGATTCGTTTCTTTGCACAGGTGCACCTGATTTCGCACTCTCCGGGTTTAATAAATCAACCCCTGTATGTCTTTACCAGCACAGTACAGACTGATGTTCTTATTTACAAATGCGCTGATCTCACTCACATGCACCGCTAAAAGAATGACATTTTCCCATATAAATCCAATTCCTGCCATTTAATCCTCTGACAGTGCAGAAGCTCAGATCTTCCCCAGACAGGAGAGACCCCATATTACTTGTCATCTCGGATGGTAGGAAGGTGATAATTAATCCTCAGAAGCAACTGGGAAAAGAACAGCTTGGGGTGGCTCAAAGCCATTAAATTATACAGTCACTGGCATTGTTGATTAGTTATTTCCTGTGCCTTGCCCGCTGGGAACTCCTCGAGATTATTAACCCTCTGCTACTCCATTACCGAGTCCGCCACCGTCTCTCTCTCGCACACGTTTAATAGGCCATACAGGAGCAACCAGGGGAATTAAACTATGCCCCCAACCCACAGCATGCATGCTTTGTTGAGAGACCATCAGAGGACAAGCAAGCCGATTAAACGGAATAAGCTTTTTATTTTATTTTTTTATTGTCAGTCTAGGAAACTGTACGCCGCTTTCTCAGCGACTTCTTGTTTGCTGCGCGATCCCTGAGCTGCTGGAAGCCCCGCCGATGCTTTATTATAGGAACAAATCTAATTGATACGGGGCAGTTACATTTTATTGCATCGTCACCATGAAAGGAGTAAAGATGTCCCGGGCCCAGGATGAAAATGAATTACTTTTGTAATTCTTCTGCTTGAGATTTAAAAGGGAACTATAATCGCTTTTATGTCTCTTTTTTTTTTTTTACAAAACGCGAGATCGGCTTAATGCAAAGAAAATGTCATCATTGTGTGTTAACACCAAAGCCAGAAAAAGGTTCTAATCTTCCCCTACTGCCCAAAACAAAAAAAAAGGTTGCGGGCCTAAAGCTGACCTCCAGCTTCCCTTCAGTTTTGCAGGTGTAGCCATGGCCCGACCCCTAGAGGCCCAATGGTGACCTCCAATATCAGGAAGAGCTGACATCCTTCTTCACAGTGTGGGTTACTAGGCATAGTGGGTGCCAGGGGCGTCCCTAGGGGGTGGCTATTGGGGCTACAGCCCCGAATCTGGGGCCCATAGCCCCGAGTCTCTTGCCGCAGGGTCCCTGCCTAACCAGCGGGTCGCGGCCGCAGCTGCTGCGGCTGGCGGGCTGGTTGCATGAGGCAGGCGGAGGAGAAGAGAGAAGTGAGTGGGTGGACAAGCAGAGATGACATCTCTCTCCACCCGCTCCACATCAGCGCTCTTCACAGCCGGGCCTCTTCAATGGGGGAGCAAGGTGCGGCGGGGAGCAGAGAGATGACATCATCTCTCACTGCCCGCCATACATCAGCGCTCTTCCGCCCTCACAGCGCGGTGGAGTGGTGGTCACATGCTTCCTGTCATCGGTGGAGCTCCACTTTGCAACCAGACCCCCTTGCTTCAATGTCGGAGGTGCGACGGGGAGCAGCAAGATGACATCATCTCTCAGTGCCCGCCCCGCATCACCGCTCTCCTGCCCTCACTAAATGGACCAGTGCTGCCAGCCTGCCACCAGTGCAGCGTCAATGCACATTTGGTGGCACTGGCTGGCATGGCAAGTGACAATCCACATCAGTTGGCAAGTGGCAACCCACATCTGGTAGAGGGTGACGTGGCAAGTGACAATCTGTAAATAGTGTCAGGTGATGTGGCAATCTGCAAATGGTGGTGTGTGACGTAGCAAGTGACAATCCACATCTGCTGCCAGGTGAAAGTGGCAAGAGACAATCAACATCTGGTGGCAGGAGATGTGCCAAGTGACACGCCCAGGGCTCCCACTGATTCTGCATTAGGGTGAGTTGAACCACTTCATTATATATTAGAATGTAACAATAGAAACAATGCGCTTCAATCACCCTGACAACATATCAACCATGGTGCCATGATGATTGAAGCGCCAACACCAGCCATTGTCAGCGAAATATGGCTTACCACCGGCGGGGCTGCTTGCTTCCAACCTGGATAGGCCTCAGACCACCTAGCAGCCAGGTACTCCCAGATAGGCCTCAGGCTTCTGGCCTAGCAGCCGGGAGCTTTTCAACAAACGTCCACCTAGACAGCCGTCCAGGTGGCACAGAACCCCGATCACCTGACCCCTCCCGAATAAATAGGCTCTCCCAGCAGGCCAAGGGCAAAGAAACCCTTGCAAATTGGCTGAGACACCACATCCACTCAAATTAAATTTATTAGTAACCCTTCCTAACACCAGGGTGCTATACACAGTTGTACCGGCTCCTCTCCTAGACTGAAATGGCTTCCTCTGATTTCACTGCACACTGTGAGCTTCTCATAATGTGCAATAGAAGCTGCAGCAAGTCAGACAAGCCATCCAGCATCATCTGTGCCTGGGCACACCCTAATCACTATGTGCATTCCCGATTCCCCCTACTTCCTGGGCTCCCCTCCCCCTTGTTGGCCCCCCACCCTGCAGTGCTGCTGGCTTCCCTCCTCTCCTCTCTCCCCAGTTGCTGAGGGGGATGTTTCAGGATGAAGAGCGGGGAAGGGACTAGTAAATAGTTCCTTTTCTTAACCGCTTCCCGACCACTGCACGATGATATACGTCAGCAGAATGGCACAGGTGGGCAAAAGGGCGTACAGGTACGTCCCCTTTAAGAAGTGGCACCGTGGGTGGTGACTCGATGTCCGCCGGGTGCCCATGATCGTGTCACGAAGCGGAAGAATGGGGAGAGGCCTTTGTAAACAAGGCATTTCCCCGTTCTGCCTAGTGACATGACAGGGATCTACTGCTCTCTGTCTTTGGGAGCAGTGATTGCTGTCATGTAAGTCGAAGCCCACCCCGCCCCCCTACAGTTAGGATCACAAAAAAAAAAAATAAGATAATTTGTAGACGCGATAACCTTTGTGAAAACCAATCAATATACGCTTATTGGGAATTTTTTTTTAACAAAAATATGTAGCAGAATAGAATACAATATTGGCCTAAATTGATGAAGAAATTTGATTTTTTTTTTTTTTTTTATTATTACTGGATATGTTTTATAGCAGAAATGAAAAAATATTGTTTTTTTTTTTTTAGAACAGGCTAATTCTGATATTCTACTTTAAAGTGTTACTAAACCCAGGAGCCTGCGTTCACTATACGGTGGAACCTTGGATTACAAGCATAATCCGTTCCAGGAGAATGCTTGTAATCCAAAGCGCTCGTATATCAAAGCGAGTTTCCCCATAGAAGTCAATGGAAATGAAGATAATTCGTTCTGCATTGACTTCTATTGCATGCAATACCGCATGTGGCCAGAGGTGGCGGTGGGGCGCCGGAGAGCCTCGGAAATACTCAGGGACAGCTCGGCTGAACTCGGAAAGCCTGGGAAAGGCTCGGAAACACTCTGGAGCTGAGTATTTCGGAGTATTTCCGAACGGCTCTAAACGTCTCCGAACCGTTCCGAGTGTCACCGGCGCCGCCGCACCTCTGGCCAAATGCGGTACTGCACGCCCCATTAGCTTGAATTCTGCTCGTTTTGCGAGACAACACTCGCAAAGTCAGAATTTTAAAAAAAAATGTGCTTGTCTTTCAAAACAATCATTAACCGCGTTACTCGTTAACCAAGGTTCCACTGTATCTGGATCTCCCACAGTACACAGAACATGGAAATTCAATACTTTTAGTAAATATAAACTGCTAAATACCTTTTCTCATCAGCAGTATATAGCAGTCTTGTGACTTCCATCAGTGTCTGGTTAAAGCTTGTAGGAGGAGTTTTCATTCTCCTCTGACTGTGCTATGAGGCTGCAGGACCCCCGACCCTCTGTCTGGACTGTGCTGATTGGCTCCGTGCTGATCACATGCACTCTCCCAAGAAAAAAAAAACCTCTCTAGCAATACACACCAAACTGAGCATGTGCAGAGTGCCCCCAAGGCTCTGTTCTATCAGGAGATAGATTGGGGACATTGGAAGAAGGAGAGGATCAGAGAAGACAGGATCAAACAGCCTTTTTACACAATGCAGAGGATTAACCCCTTAGGTTCCACAGTGAGTATAACAAGCATGCTTTACTGCATATACAGACTGATTTTACTGTAGTGGGTTTGGGATCACGCTGTACAACCTTTCAAGTCAGGAGCGGCCAGTTTCTGGATGCCATCGCAGGGTGTTGTGTTTGGAAAATGGGTTTGGGCATATTTAGTGATCTCTGCCCTGATCCCTTAAAGAGGCACCACCCTGCCCTGTAACATCCTATTAAATTCCATTTCCGCTGGAACGCCCGCTGACCTATGACATCGCACGCCAGCGATTGCTTTGACTGATCAGTGTATTTATGTCCGCCTGTGCAAATACATTAAAGGGAACGGGTCCAAATAATGGCTCTGAGTCACCTGGGTGTGCAAACAATGAATGAATACATGTCTATTAGCGTGTTTACAGAGCTTTTTACTTAAAGAGGAACTGCAGTCTGCTCACATCATTTGTAATAAAAACATCTTTTACAATTCTGAAGCTTCCCTCCAATCACTTTGCATATTAATTTTATATATACTGTGATTCTGTACTTGCCAAGTATGCTGCAGAAATCTCCCTCCACTGAGTCTGGCTGCAGCCATTTTAACTGTGGGCAGCTGAAGCTGCTGCCTGTTCACTTCCTGGATTTACACAGACACACAGAGGCACACCTCCAGCTCTGCAGCTCTCATTGGCCCTCTTATGACTCACCCCCCCTCCCTTCCTGGCAAACTCTCCCCAGAGTGAGAGAGAGAGCTGTTCATGATGTCATAAGCCTAGGCTAATGACCAGACAGGAAGTTGGCTGTATAAGGGATTTACTGGCAGAAAAAAAAAGGTTTTACTATCCAAAGATAAAATAACAACAAGGGCAGAAGATATCGATGGAAAGTTGAAAAAATGACTGAAGTTCCGCTTTAAAGTATAACTAAAGGCAAAACTTTTTTTTTTAGTTTTGGATGGAGTGGAGAGGGATTAGACCCCCTGTTGGGTTTTTATGTGCCCTCATTATGGAGATTCATCCTCTCTATCTGTCCTGTTTACCGTTATCATTGAAAGCAAAAGAAAACTCCAAATTTTGAGTTGTCCCCAGAAAAGTAATAGAGGGGAAATCTTCCAATGGACACACTAGTTCTGGTGACCTGGGGGGTCCCCCAAGGAATTCCCTTAATTAGCAGGGATTTCTTCTCACTTCCTGTTTGGCTATGGGACAGGAAGTGAAGGGAAATCTCCGCATTGGGACACAGATGGCAAAAAAAAAAAAAAAAAAATCTGACAGGGGTTATAACCCTCCCTTACTCTATCCAAAATGAAAAAAAAAAAAGTTTTGCCTGTAGCTCTACTTTAACACAGCACAGTGATCTGATCCCGCAGATTCCATGAGAAGACCCGAAAGCAATACACTGAAAAAAAAACGCAGGTTGGGAAGGCAGGAGCTGCGTTTTTAAAAGGGTATAACTACCTCAGCCCAGGAAGGTTTTACCCCCTTCATGACCAGGCCATTTTTTGCTATTCAGCACTACTTTAACTGGTAATTGCGCAGTCATGCAACACTGTACCAAAACAAAACTGATATCAGTTTAGATTTTTTTTTACACAAATAGAGCTTTTTCTTGGTGGTATTTGATCACCTCTGAGTTTTGTATTATATAAATGAAAAAAGAATGAACATTTTGAAAAAAAAAAAACCCAATATTTTTAATGTTCTGCCATAAAACATATCCGATAAAAACAAAAATTGAATTTCTTTATACATTTCGGTCATGTATTCTGCTACATGCCTTTGGTAAAAAAAAAAAAAAAAAAAATGTGTATATTGATTGGTTTGTGTCAAAGTTACAGCGTTTACAAACTATGATGTATATCAGTGGTCTCCCAATTGCAGCCCCTTGCTTTTATCTAGACCCCTGATGACGTCAATTGTTGACGAAACGATCGTTGGGTAGTCACGTCCACACGCTCTGCATATATGCGATCGCTTTTTAAATGTCTGTATACAGGACTTTTTTACTTGCTAGCAACCCTTTGTTTTAAACCTGTTTACCTGCATCGATAGTTTCAAGAAACTATTAGATAAGCGCCTGAACGACCGCAACATACAGGGATATACAATGTAATACTGACATATAATTCATACACATAGGTTGGACTTGAGTGTCTTTTCAACCTCACCTACTATGTACTATGTAACTATATGTTTTACCAGAAACTTGTATTTCTTTAAAAGGCCAAAGGAACAGAACACAACTGAACAGTAAATAATATCAATAATTAATGGTATTATTGAATAAATGCAGCTGCAATCCTTTCTTCCTCACCTCAATGTACTTTCTCCCCGTCTACAATGCTCCGATGCGGTGTGCGCTCTGCTCCGCGTGCCGCGCTGTCTTATTAGCGCTCTGATTAACGTAGCTCTCTGTAACAAATGACGTATTCTCTAGAGATCAGATTTTAATGCTTCCCAGTTCCCCGCTCGCTGTCTAATGCCTTCTGTCTTCTTGATTAAGACTTAACTCGATTGCGGAAAATGGCTATTAAACGCCATCATCAAGTCGCGCAAAATTACCTCCGTACACATGAAGATGAGAGGCCATATAATTGGCTACATTCATAATGACTGCGCGGCGTTTGTAGATGGTACGTCTGGGATGAAGTGTAGGAGAACAATAATACCTGTCGCTGTGGTAGGCAGCCAGAGACCGCCAAGCCTGGTAAGGCCCCCTTGAGGGCAGCTTTCTTAACCACTTCAATACCGGGCACTTTCACCCTCTTCCTGCCCAGGCCAATTTTTAGCTTTCAACGCTGTCAGACTTTGAATGACAATTGCGTAGTCATGCAACACTGTACCCATATGACATTTTTATCATTTTTTTTCACACAAATAGAGCTTTCTTTAGGTGGTATTTAACCGTTTGCTTACTGCCTCACGCACATTTACATCGGCAGAATGGCACGGGCAGGCAAAGCAACTTGTATATATACGTTGCTTTGAACCTGCCCCCCAGCGGGCGCGCGCGCCCTCGCCGCCGTCTCCGTGGCCCTGCACGTCCCGCGATCGGGTCTCAGAGCGGCAGGACGGGGGGATGCCTTTGTAAACAAGGCAACTCCCCGTTCTGCCTAGTGACACAACACTGATCGTCTGCCCCCTCTCATTGGGAGCAGCGATCAGTGACGTGTCACAGTAAGCCACGCCTCCTAACAGTTAGAAACACTCCCTAGGACACACTTAACCCCTTCCCAGCCTCCTAGTGGTTAACCCCTTCACTGCCAGTGTCATTTACACATGCATTTTTATAGCATCGATCGCTGTATAAATGACAATGGTCCCAAAATAGTGTCAAAAATGTCCGATATGTCCGCCATAATGTCGCAGTCATGATAAAAATCGCAGATCGCTGCCATAACTAGTAAAAAAAAAAAAAAATAAATAAAAATGTCATAAAACTATCCCCTATTTTGTAGACGCTATAACTTTTTTTGCGCAAATCAATCAATATACGCTTATTGCGATTTTTTTTACCAAAAATATGTAGAATACATGTCGGCCTAAACTGAGAAAAAATTTGCTTTTTTTTTTAAAAATTGGGGATATTTATTATAGAAAAAAGTACAAAACCTTGCTTTTTTTTTTTTTTTTTAAATTGTCGCTTTTTGTTTGTAGCGCAAAAAAACAAAAAAGAGAAAAGAAAGCTCTAAAAAAAAAAAAAAGAAAGCTCTATTTGTGGGAAAAAAAGGACGTCAATTTTGTTTGGGAGCAACGTCACACGACCGCGCAATTGTCAGTTAAAGAGACGCAGTGCCGAATCGCAAAAAGTGGCCTGGTCATTTGGCAGCCAAATGGTCCGGGGCTGAAGTGGTTAATCACCACTGGGTTTTTTATTTTTTGCTAAATAAAAAAAAGAAGACAGAAAATGGAAAAAAAATAAAAAATTTGTTCTTCATAAATTTAGGCCAAAATGTATTCTGCTACTTTTCTTTGGTGAAAATAACTAAAATCAATGTATATTATTTAGTATGTAGGAAAGTTATAGAGCCCACAATCTATATTGCTTAAAATATATCAATCCTGATGTATTGACGGCCTCTTTTCTCTTTTCTTGAGGCCCGAAAAATAATTCCAGAACAGTTTAAATATCCCCCAAATGACCCCCTTTTTGGAAAGTAGACAGTCCAAGGCATTTAGTAAGAGGCATGGCAAGTGTTTTGAAGTTGTAATTTTTTTTGTCACAATTTTTTTTGGAAAATAAAGACATTTTAAAAAAAATGTTTTTTGTTTTTTTTTGTGCAGCACAGCATCATCATATAACTGGTGTGGCGGGGATCAGGGAAACTGACCGGTGACAGGTGATAGTATGTTAAAAAAAAAAAAGAATTTTATATACAGTATCTCACAAAAGTGAGTACACCCCTCACATTTTTGTAAATATTTTCTTCTATCTTTTCATGTGACAACACTGAAGAAATGACACTTGTCTACAATGTAAAGTAGTGAGTGTACAGCTTGTATAGCAGTGTAAATTTGCTGTCCCCTCACGATAACTCAACACACAGCCATTAATGTCTAAACCGCTGGCAACAAAAGTGAGTACACCCCTAAGTGAAAATGCCCAAATTGGGCCCAATTAGCCATTTTCCCTTTTTGGGAAAAGGGAAAATGGACATACTACCCACATACTACCCACCTCCATAAACGCCGCACTCCTCTCCTGCACATACTACCCATCTCCATAAATGCCGCACTCCTCTCCTGCACATACTACCCACCTCCATAAATGCTGCACTCCTCTCCTGCACATACTACCCATCTCCATAAATGCCGCACTCCTCTCCTGCACATACTACCCACCTCCATAAATGCTGCACTCCTCTCCTGCACATACTACCCATCTCCATACACTCTGCACTCCTCTCCTGCACATACTATCCACCTCCATACACTCCACCTTCCTCTCCTGCACATACTACCCATCTCCATACACTCTGCACTCCTCTCCTGCACACACTACCCACCTCCATACCCCTCTCCCTGCACATACTACCAATCTCCATACACTCCACCCTCCTCTCCTGCACATACTACCAATCTCCATAAACGCCGCACTCCTCTCCTGCACATACTACCCACCTCCATAAATGCTGCACTCCTCTCCTGCACATACTACCCATCTCCATACACTCTGCACTCCTCTCCTGCACATACTACCCACCTCCATACCCCTCTCCCTGCACATACTACCCACCTCCATACACTCTGTACTCCTCTCCTGCACATACTACCCATCTCTATACCCCTCTCCCTGTACATACTACCCATCTCCATACACTCCACACTCCTTTCCTGCACATGCTACCCACCTCCATAAACGCCGCACTCCTCTCCTGCACTCCTCTCCTGCACATATTACCCATCTCCAAACCCCTCTCCCTGCACATACTACCCACCTCCATACACTCTGTACTCCTCTCCTGCACATACTACCCATCTCTATACCCCTCTCCCTGCACATACTACCCATCTCCATACACTCCACACTCCTTTCCTGCACATGCTACCCACCTCCATAAACGCCGCACTCCTCTCCTGCACATACTACCCACCTCTATACACTCTGCACTCCTCTCCTGCACATACTACCCACCTTCATAAAAGTTGCACTCCTCTCCTGCACATACTACGCACCTCCATACACTCCGCACTCCTCTCCTGCACATACTACCCATCTCCATACCCCTCTCACTGCACATACTACCCACCTCCATACACTCTGTACTCCTCTCCTGCACATACTACCCATCTCCATACCCCTCTCCCTGCACATACTACTCATCTCCATACACTCCGCACTCCTCTCCTGCACATACTACCCACCGCCATACACTCTGCCCTGTACATTCCTTGTTTAACAGTACTGCATTCTGTATTCTGATGTAGGGCTGGGAAAAAAATCGATTTAAATCTTGAATCGAGTTGAGAGGTCAAATCGATTCAAGATTTAAGCAAATCGATTTTTTTAGATTTTTTTTTTTTCACCGCGCCGGTCCCGAGGCGCTGCGGGCATGAGTTTTTAGGCGAGGCCGCGGCTTCGGCCTAGTCCGCGGCTACAGCCGGACGCCGCGGACTAGGCCGAAGCTGCGGCCTCGCCTAAAAACTCATGCCCGCAGCGCCTCCGGACCGGCGCGGACACCGCGCCGGGCCTGAAGAGCTGCGGGCAAGGAGTTTTTAGGTGAGGCCGCGGCTTCGGCCTAGTCCGCGAGGCCGGACGCCGCGGACTAGGCCGAAGCCGCGGCCTCGCCTAAAAGCTCATGCCCGCAGCGCCTCGGGACCGGCGCGGTTTCCACAAAAAAAAAAAAAAAAACTCGATTCGAATCGTGAATCGTGAGTTTTTTTTAAGAGAATCGAAGATTTTTTTTTTTAAGAAAATCTCCCAGCCCTATTCTGATGTAAGTAATCTCAGACTCTATTAAACCACACCCCATTTAGCCACGCCCCAATTTTTGGTGCAATTTAAGTCACACCCACATGTCGCCGCGGAGCACTACACGCGCTGCATTTTTTTTTTCGTGCCTAGGGCCCACTTTTTATTTTGCACACAGGCTCACTGATTTCATGATACGCCCCCTGCTTTCATCAAATGCAGTTTTTTTTAGGGAAAAATACACTTAAATTAATTTTGAATGTTGCAGCGTCTAATCAGACAGCTGGTTCATCTGAGGTGTTGATTTACTAAAACAGGAGAGTGCAAAATCTGGAGCAGCTGTGCACAGAAACCAATCAGATTCTAACTTCAGCTTGTTCAGTTAAGCTTTGACAATAAGGCTCGATTCACACCTATGCATGATGCTTTTGAGCGTTTTTGGAGGTTTTTTTTTCATGCTTGCCACGTTTTTGAGCAGCGTTTTTGCCGCGTTTTTGCGGCGATTTTGCCGCGATTTGCGTTTTGCGGTTTTTTTTATGTTTTTGTTTTTTTACAGTTTTTTTTACAGTCTTAAAAAAATAAAAAATAAATAAAAATTAAAAAAAAAAAAAAAATCGGCAAAAACGCATCAAAAACGCACCAAAATCGCATCAAAAACGGTGCAAAAACGGTGCACTTGCGTTTTTGATGCTTGTCCATTGAATTCTATTACATGCAAAACGCTGCATTTTGCATGAAAAAAAATCCCTGACCCTTTCCAAAAATGCAGAGAAACAAAAAGGCATTGATGTGAACACGTTCCATAGGAACCCATGTTAAAAAATTCCCGTGCATTTCTGCAAAATGCAAAATGCATCAAAAAACGCGCTAGTGTGAATGGAGCCTAAAATCTGGAAGCTGAATGGTTTCTATGCACAGCTGCACCAGATTTTGCATTCTCCAGTTTTGGTAAATCAAACCCATTGATGGAGTCCATGGAGGGGACAATTCTCCGAAAGACTCCACTCCATCTGTATAATGGTAAGGTGCCACCTGCTGGACAGAGGGGTAACCTGCACCGCCTACAGGCAGGCTAAGTTAGCCCCTTTGGTGGATACTCCAACACTCTCCTTGCCAGAATGTACAAACAAAGGAGGGCGGAAACACCCAACAATCACAAAAGGGAGGGAACAGAGATGCTTTGGGACATTTATGAGCTCTTTGTCATAACTGGCATCTCAGTTTCCACCCTCTTTGAAGTTTTGGTTGTTTTCACACCCACCGTCGTGTGTCTCCCCAACCTTTACTTCTTCAAGCTCCACAGAGTTCTGCTTTAAAGCGGTATTAAACCCAAAAGCAAACATTTATTATATTGCAGCTTACCAATTCTCAGATGTGATAGCTGTATTTGTTTTCTTTTTTTTTTTAACCTCTTGCTTAAAGAGGAAGTAAAGCCTCTTAAAAAAAAAAAAAATACACCCTGCAAGGCAAAGGCATAATGAGCTAGTATGCATAGCATACTAGCTCATTATGAATTACTTACCTGAGATCAAAGCCCCGGCATCGGTCCTCGTTCGCCTCCTCCGATGCCACCATCTATCCCGGAGTGACTTCCGGGTATCGCAGCTCCGGCGCTGTGACTGGCCAGAGCCGCGATGATGTCACTCCCGCGCGCGCTGGTGCCGCCACTAACGGCATGATCGCCGTTAGAAACGCCACGCTCAGTGCACCTGCGCCCGATGTCTACTGTGCCGCTATTCCTGCAAATATCTCCTAAACCTTTTAGGTTTGGGAGATATTTCTTGCACCTACAGGTAAGCCTTAATCCAGGCTTACCTGTAGGTTAAAGTGGTTGTAATGGGTTTACAACCACTCTAATGGGCACTTAAACCCCTTTGATGCCCAGACCGATTTTTTCAGCTTTCAGCACTGTCACACTTTGAATGACAATTGCGCGGTCATGCTACACTGTATCCAGATTAAATTTTTATCATTTTTTTCACACAAATGGAGCTTTCTTTTGGTGGTATTTAATCACCACTGGGGTTTTTATTTTTTGCTAAACAAACACAAAAAAAGACAGAAATTTTTGAAAAAAAAAAACATGTTTTTTTTAAATTATTATTAGTATTATTATTATACAGGTTTTATATAGCGCCAACAGTTTGCGCAGCGCTTTACAACATGAGGGCAGACATTACAGTTACATTACAATTTGGTACAAGAGGAATCAGAAGGCCCTGCTCGTTAGAGCTTACAATCTAAAAAGGAAGGGTCAATTGATACAAAAGGTAATAGCTGTGGGGGATGAGCTGATGGAGGAAGTAAAACAGTGTAAGTTAGAAGCAGGATAGACTTCTTTGAAGACAAGGGTTCAAAGTTTGTTATAACATTTTGCAAACAGGTAATTTTTCTCCTTCATTGATATTTGCTGATGAGGCTGCACTGATGGGCTACACTGATAGGCACAGATAAGGCGACACTGATAGGCACTGATAAGATGGCACTGATGGGCACCAGAGGCGTATCTAGTGAAAATGGTGCCTATGGCAAGCACTGAAACTGCGCCCCTGTCAAAACATTTGCGGCCTTACCAGCACCCATAAATACAATAACATCAGCACCCATAAATACAATAACATCAGCACCCATAAATACGGCCTTACAAGCACCCAAAAATGCACCCATAAATGCGGCCTCACCTGCACCAAAAAATGCACCCATAAATGCGGCCTCACCTGCACCCAAAAATGCACCATAAATGCAGCCTCACCTGCACCCAAAATGCACCCATAAATGCAGCCTCACCTGCACCCAAAAATGCACCCATAAATGCGGCCTCACCTGCACCCAAAAATGCACCCATAAATGCGGCCTCACCTGCACCCAAAAATGCATCCATAAATGCGGCCTCACCTGCACCCAAAAATGCACCCATAAATGCGGCCTCACCTGCACCCATAAATGCACCCATAAATGCGGCCTCACCTGCACCCAAAAATGCACCCATAAATGCGGCCTCACCTGCACCCAAAAATGCACCCATAAATGCGGCCTCACCTGCACCCAAAAATGCACCCATAAATGCGGCCTCACCTGCACCCAAAAATGCATCCATAAATGTGGCCTCACCTGCACCCAAAAATGCACCCATAAATGCGGCCTCACCTGCACCAAAAAATGCTGCACCAGCGCCTCTGACACTGTACAGAGGTAGAGAGGGAGTAGGATCACCAGCGGCCGGGTGCCCTAGGCTGCCTAGTTTGCCTAGTGGTAGCGCCGGCTCTGTCTGCTTGGCACACACACAGAATCGCACATGATGACTTTAAGACCCCTTTCACACTGAAGGCATCTTTCAGGCGCTACAGCACTAAAAATAGCGCCAGCATAGCACCTGAAAAAAGCCTCAGCTTCAAACCCAGTGTGAAAAGCACAAGGGCTTTCACACCGGGGTGCTGCGCTGGCAGGGTGCCACAAAAAGTCCTGCCGGAAGTTTCTTTGCAGCGGTGGAGGAGCGGTGAATACACGCTCCTCCGCCGCTCCTGCCCATCGAAAACAATGGGGCAGCGCCACCATACCGCCGGCAAAGCGCTGCTGCAGCGGCATTTTGCGGGTGGATTGAACCCCCTTTTCGGCCGCTAGCGGGAGGTTAAAACCGCCCCCCCGCTAGCGGCCGAATAGTGCTGCTAAAGCAACGGTAAAGCGGCGCTACAATAGCGCCGCTTTACCGCTGACGCCCGGGGCGGCTCAGTGTGAAAGGGGTCTAAGTCATCATCATGTGCGATTGTGTGTGTGTGCCAGGCCCAAGCAGAAGCAAGTAGCCAATCAAATATAGTGCTCAATATGGATTAAATAAATATGCTTAGCCATTGATATCATAAATAAAGTGTAATAAAGTGATTTGTGCAACAGCAGGTACTACTAACGCAAATCACTTTTTTACACTTTATGATATCTATGGCTAAGCATATTTATTTAATCCAAATTGTTTGAGCACTGTATTTGATTGCTTGATTTGTAGTTGGCGCTGGTTACTGGTACATTGTACACATGATGATCACGATCACATGAAGCTGAAGCAGCTGCGCAGAGGAGGGTAGGCGCAGCATTAGGCTCTGCCAGTTACTCTATGGCTACGTAGAGGACCCGGGCGGTCACTCTGGCCAGACCAACTCATCGGCCGTCACGGGGGGGGGGGGGGGGGGGGGGGGGGGGCGCCTGTCACTTCCCTCCTAACCTGCTAATGTGCTGTCCGGCGCCGCGCTCCAACAGGCCGGTCGTGGCGCCGGGACTAGATTAGAGCGGGAGGCGGCCGCGAGAGGACGGTGGGAATTTATTTTTTGTGCGGGGGTGGCTGCCCCCCCATGGCGCTTGCCATGGCTGTCATACCCTAGATACGCCTCTGATGGGCACTGATAAGATGGCACTGATGGGTGACACTGATGAGTGTCACTGATGGGTGGCACTGATAGATGTCACTGATGGGCACTGGTAGGTGGCACTGATGGGCACTGGTAGGTGGCATAGATAGGCAGCACTGGTGATGAAGCAATGATTGGTGACATTTATAGGTGGCACTGTGGGCACTGATAGGTGGCACTGTGGGCACTGATAGCTGACATTGTGGGCACTGATGGGTGATACTGTGGGCACTGATAGGTGGCACTGTGGGCACTGATAGCTGACATTGTGGGCACTGATGGGTGGTACTGTGGCCACTGATAGGTGGCGCTGGTAGGCACTGGTAGGCGGCACTGTTGTGCACTGGTTGTGCACTGGTAGGTGGCACAGAATCCTCTGCAGAGGCTCTCCACGATCGGGACTGATGTCCCTCTCACAGCCGCCGCTACCAGCGTGAGGAGAAAAAATATCCAATTACTGACTCTGTTTACATTACATGATCAGCCGTCATTGGCTGACAGCTGATCACGTGGAAAGGGGTCGGGATCGATTTGCTGATCACAGATCGCGCCACGCACGCACGCCCTGCAGGGGCCCTCCCGTCTACTGACACCCTCCCGGCAAAGTAGGTCCGTGTTGTAGCCATCATTCGGCTATAGCGCGGACGGGAAGAGGTTAAAGTATAACTAAAGGCAAATTTTTTTTTTTTTTTTAGTTTTAGAACCCCTGTTAGTCTTTATTGCTGTCTGTGCCCCCCGTTAAGGAGATTCACTCTCCCCATTTTTCTTGTTTACCATTATCATTGAAAGTGAAAGTAAAAGAAAACCACAAATTTTTGGGTTGTCCTCAGAAAAGTAAGAGGGGAAATCTTCCAATGGAGACACTAGTTCTGATGATCTGGGGGGGGGGCCCAAGAAATTCTTTTAAGTTGCAGGGATTTCCTATCACTTCCTGTTTGGCTATGGGACAGGAAGTGAAGGGAAATCTCTGCAATGGGACACAGATGGAAAAAAAAAATCTGACAGGGGTTAGTTATAACCCTCCTCTTTTTAATTTTTTTTTGCCTATATTTCTACTTTAAGCTTTCTTTCTTTTATTTTAACCTGGTGATCCTGTTAGCAAGTCTGTTGTGTTTTTCAAACAGAACAAGCTGCTCTGCAGATTTAGCAGTTAGAGTAGACATGTGAATTAAAATTCGGACAGATTTTCGTTATTTTGGAAATTCGGATGTATCCGAATTTCCGAATTAGAATAGTACTGAATTTGAACGAATCCGAAATAACGAATTTCTAATTTGGGCGAAATTCGAATCGTTTTCGAATACTTTTCGAATTCGAATAGTTTTCAAATTCGAATCTGAAAACTTTTCGAATTAAAATAGTTTTCCAAATTTCCAAAGAGAATACAATAGAATAGAAAATAAAGAAATAGAATAGAAAAAAAAATATTTTTTTTTCTATTTTATTCCTTTATTCTCTATTCTATTTTACTAGTTTTGGAAATTGGAAAACGATTTGAATTCGCAAAGTTCTCTGTTCTCTAGAATTCTCTATTCTATTTTATTAGTTTTGATTCAAATTTAAAAACGTTTCGAATTCGAAAACTTTTCAAATTCAAAAACTATTCTAAATTGATTTGAAACATTTTTGAATTCGAAAAACTTCGAAAACTGATTCGAAAAACTTTCGAATCGTTTTGAAAACGAATAAATGAAACGAATTGCCGAAAACAAATTAAACAAAAGGAAACAAATTTAACTAAACAAATTTATGTAAATAACGAATCAAAACAAAACAAACTGAAACAGATTTTTTTTCCTTTCTGCACATGTCTAAGTTAGAGAGCTGAGACAAACCATTTAACCCTGGCAGGGGTGCTTACAATGATCAGCTTTTATTTATGTAAAACCTTTATCCCAAAAAAGAGCAAAACTGTTTGCTGCTGGGGATTGGTTTCAATTTAATAAAGAAAACTAGACTTGGGCCTCATCCAAAGAATATGAACAAAACTAATAGAAATAAACGGGGGAACCCCCCCAGTATCCTACAATGACGGACTATATCGGCCACAGAGAGGAGACATATTAGATAAAAAATACTTTAATTAGAAAAAAAAACATTAAAAAGTTTGAGTGAAACCCCAACAGGGGAAAAAGTTTTTTAAAAAAACCATACAAATAAAATAAGATATACAAATTAAAAAAATATAGTCCATACAGCGATATGATATGCTGTGCGCTGAAACTTTTTAATGTTTTTTTAAATGTTTTTTTCTAATAAAAAATACTTTTATCTAAAATGTCTCCTCTCTGTGGCTGATATAGTCCGTCATTGTCGGATACTGGGGGGTTCCCCCGGTTATTTCTATTAGTTTTGTTTGGTTTAAATTTGTTAGTGTATCTAAATCTGCTAGTAGATATAACCTCCCGCCCTCTCCCCTGACTGACAATGATGCTGTCCAAAGGTGTCTCTGTTTTTCCTTTATGCAGAGTGTGGGGGGGGGGGGGGGGGGCGCGAAAACGAATGCAGCCACCACATCTAATTGTAAGCTGCACTATATGACATTTTAGGTTTTTGGTTTAATACCAAATTAATTAGAGTGATTTTTATTTTGACTATTTTTTTAATTTTATTGAATTAACCACTTGCCGACCGCCCGGTCTATGCATACTAGCCCATTATGCCTTTATCTTGCAGGTTTTTTTTTTTTTCTCCCTGAGGGTTTACAACTACTTGTAAAAGGTGGGAAAAGCACACAGACTACAGCATACAGATCTAAGAGGGCTGTCAGGTGATCCAGCTCGGCAGTTGGCCGTCATTTTTCTTTTTCTAAGTACCGATTGGCAAGCTGCCACCACTTCAGAGCCTGACAGCTGCACACAGTAGCACTTATGGTCATAAAGTCATAACATCGGGTAAATCCGCTGGATATGAAGTAATCTTTGAGTACAGTAAAACCTTGGATTACGAGCATAATTTGTTCCGGAAACGCGTTTGTAATCCAAAGCACTCGTATATTAAAGCGAATTTCCCCATAAGAAATGATGGAAACTCAGATGATTTGTTCCACAACCATTTGCTACACTTGTCTTGCATACACACGGCCACACAATTGTTGGCCAACAAATACAAACATAGTGACGTACTACGTTGTTTTTCAGCTCTTTAGCGCCACCCTTTGGGCTCCCTCTGCTAATTTCGTGTTAGTAGAAGTTTGGTGAGTGCTGATTCGCGCTTTTCATTTCGCGTTTTTTTGTTCATTCCTGAACGGCCGTTCGTCAACCAGACATGTTGTGGAATTGGAGGAGATAACGTGTTATTTATTATTAGCCTTGGAGTTATTGCTTTGACATTATTTTTTTGGGTTGAATAATGATTTGATTTGGTATATCTTCTATATTTTTGGATGCATAGAATGCACTTTTTGCTTAAGTTCTATTGGCAGATATTTTATCTGTTTTCTTTTTCTTTTTAATCCACAATAAAAAAAATTGTGTAGAATAATACTTGGCTCTGTGTTTTACTTCAAATGACAGTTTGGGAGTAGGCAGTTACATTTAAAAAAATACAATGTAAAATCAACAAGGGACACCAACATAGTTGAATCTTTGATCTTTAAAAATACGGGATAATGGTGTTGTGGTAACTTGCCCAAAAAAAAAAAAAAGCATAATAATATTATTCTTGATATCACTAGAAAAAAAAAGCCTTTGAAATTTCGTTTGCAATAACTCCATCAGCATCACCAGCAAAGCAGCTTCGTTATTATCCCATTAAATAAAGAAGAAGAGAATTGTGCGCTGCATTTGGAGATTTCATAATTTGCCGCGTCACGAATGTTAATTCTCCATTACGAACGCTAGTTTACAAGACCAACCGCTTCCGGCTCATCTGAAAACACAAATTTTGTACCTATTTTGTTACATTACAGCCTTTAGTTCAATGTTTTTTTTAATCGGAATTATATGTGATGGATCAGAACACAATAGTCTAAGTTGGTGAAGTAAAATTAGAAAAATATATACATAAAACTATTTTTCAGAAACAAAAAAACTGATAATTGGCATGTGTGTATGTATTCACCCCTCTTTGTTATGAAGCCCATAAAAATCTCTGGTGCAACCAATTACCTTCAGAAGTCACATAATTAGTGAAATGATATCCACCTGTGTGCAATCTAAGTATCACATGATCTGTCATTACATATACACACCTTTTTGAAAGGCCCCAGAGGCTGCAACACCTAAGCAAGAGGCACCACTAACCAAACACTGCCATGAAGACCAAGGAACTCTCCAAACAAGTAAGGGACAATGTTGTTGAGAAGTACAAGTCAGGGTTAGGTTATAAAAAAATATCCAAATCTTTGATGATCCCTAGGAGCCCCATCAAATCTATCATAACCAAATGGAAAGAACATGGCACAACAGCAAACCTGCCAAGAGACGGCCGCACACCAAAACTCACGGAGCGGGCAAGGAGGGCATTAATCAGAGTGGCAGCACAGAGACCTAAGGTAACTCTGGAGGAGCTGCAGAGTTCCACAGCAGAGACTGGAGTAACTGTACATAGGACGACAATAAGCCGTACGCTCCATAGAGTTGGGCTTTGCGGCAGAGTGGCCAGAAGAAAGACATTACTTTCAGCAAAAAACAAAATGTCACGATTTGAGTTTGGGAAAAGGCACGTGGGAGACTCCCAAAATGTATGGAGGAAGGTGCTCTGGTCTGATGAGACTAAAATTGAACTTTTTGTCCATCAAAGAAAACACTATGTCTGGCGCAAACCCAACACATCACATCACCCAAAGAACACCATCCCCACTGTGAAACATGGTGGTGGCAGCATCATGCAGTGGGGATGTTTTTCAGCAATCGGGACTAGGAAACTGTTTGGAGTTGAGGGAAAGATGGATGGTGCTAAATACAGGGATATTCTTGAGCAAAACCTGTACCACTATGTGTGTGATTTGAGGCTAGGACGGAGGTTCACCTTCCAGCAGGACAATGACCCCAAACACACTGCCAAAACAACACTTGAGTGGTTTAAGGGGAAACATGTAAATGTGTTGGAATGGCCTAGTCAAAGCCCAGACCTCAATCCAATAGAAAATCTGTGGTCAGACTTAAAGATTGCTGTTCACAAGCGCAAACATCCAACTTGAAGGAGCTGGAGCAGTTTTGCAAGGAGAAATGGGCAAAAATCCCAGTGGTAAGATGTGGCAAGCTCATAGAGACTTATCCAAAGCGACTTGGAGCTGTGATAGCCGCAAAAGGTGGCTCTACAAAGTATTGACTTTAGGGGGGTGAATAGTTATGCTCATTGACTTTTTCTGTTATTTTTGTCCTATTTGTTGTTTGCTTCACAATAAAAAAAAAACATCTTCAAAGTTGTGGGCATGTTCTGTAAATTAAATGATGCAAATCCTCAAACAATCCATGTTAATTCCAGGTTGTGAGGCAACAAAACACAAAAAATGCCAAGGGGGGTGAATACTTTTGCAAGGCACTGTATTTGTCTGCGGAAAATTTAAAGCCTGCCATTCAAAATTTGCCCGCGGAAAATCCGACAACAACTGTTTGTTGTCGGAGCGCACACGCGGTCGGATTTCCGCCAACAGCCTGTCATCACACAATTCCCGTCGGAAAATCCGATCGTGTGTATCACAAAACAACACAGGTTATTGGCGCACTCCAGCTGGTGTTGTTTCTGTTAAAAAGTGCTAATTATGTGGTGATGTGACCATCAATACATAGTCCATAGGTCCGCGATATGTAAATCTTTAAAGGTAAAAACCTAACACCTTCAATGGCGGCCGGTGTTCCGTCAGAATCGGCGACCCATCAGATTAGGTAACGGAAGTGACGTTCCTTCACTACACTGCGACGGCCATCTTGCTACACCCTGCACTCCATCCGCAGTAAGGATACAGTGAGAAGGCGGCAGCGACATCTTTTTACACCCACCCAAGTCTTGCACTTCACACTTATTTTTACCAATAAACTGAGCTTATATAGTGAAATACAGTATTTTATAATCCATGACACTGTTTTTGATGTTGAATTTTAAAAGCAGCGGGTGTTCTGTCAGATTAGCAGGCTTGCCGCTGCTTTTAAAATTCAACATTAAAACAGTGTCACGGATTTCAAAATACTGTATTTCACTATATAAGCTCAGTTTACTGGTAAAAATAAGTTTAAAATGCAAGACTTGGGTGGGTGTAAAAAGACGTCCGCTTCCGCCTTTTGACTGCAGGCTTACGGCGGCCGAGTGCGGGGTGCAGCAAGATGGCCTTCGCGGTATTGTACGGAACGTCACTTCCATTACCTATTCTGATGGGTCGCCGATCCTGACGGAACACCAGCTCAGATGAGAGCTAGTAGGCACTCTGGAGACACAAAGAACAAAAAGAACAGGGCATCTAAGTGTAGTATGATCACAGTTTTATTGTAAAAAAAAGTGGAATGACTCTCAATGTTAAAAACAATATCCAGCTTTAAGGAGTCCGGTGCTCATCCACCTTCCTTCCGGAGCGTAACGCTGGTGGTGTATACGTGGCCAAAGGTCCCAGGGGCGCTGTTGGCTCCCAGCAGGTTCCTGGAGAACTCTGAGACACTCTCAAAAACTGTTGACGTCACTTCCGGCGGGGCGGGCGTAACGCGTGTTCGGAGCACCCAGAAGTGACGTCAACTTTTCCCTAGTGTCTCCACGTGTCTCCTGAGTTCTCCAGGAAGTGCCGGCAGCCACCAGCGCCCCCCCCCCCCCCCCCCCAGACCTCTAGCCATGTATGGGAGTTCTCCATTTTTTCACCTGCGATCTGGCCAGTAACACATTTCCTGTCCTGGGTGACTATGCTCACTCTTCTACTTTATCTGTGGGAGGAGCAGTGTAGACATCCTTGTAGAGCTGCTCTGTCAATCTATGGATAAGGTAGTGCTAGATAGACTACTAGTAGATTCAGATGCAACTTACATAAGAGACTATCAAATTAAAACTGAACTCTGAGAATGTGACAAAAACAACCAGTTGCACGGTTTGCAGGAAAGAAAATCGCTAGATTCCCCCATCAAACACAGACAGTGTTGATGGGGAAATTCCTCCCACAGTGCCATTGTGGGGTAGTCGTCCCCGCAGGGAGGATAGAGTGATTATTGCTAGTGGCTCAAACAGCCGCTAGCAATAATCGCATGTAAAATCCGGCAGGCTGGTTATACCCAAGTTGATCACGCTGACAGCGCGAGGAGAAAAAAAAGCCAATCACCGGCTTCGGTGTAAGGGACATAAGTCCTGAAGAGGAAGAGGCACAGCTGCCTACTCTGTGCCAACCAGTACCGCCTGCCAGTGCCCACCCAGTGCATATCAGTACCCACCAGTGTATATTAGTGCCACCAATCAGTGTCAACTATCAATGCCCACGAGTGCCACCTATCAGTGTCCACCATGGTGCCAATCAATGCCTCATCACTGCCGCCCATCACAGCCACCTATCAGTGCCACTATTAGTGGCCTTCAGTGCCACCTATCAATGCCCTTCAGTGTCACCCATTAGTGCCACCTCTCAGTGCCACCTCTCAGTGCCAACCAGTGCCACTTCTCATTGCCCACCAGTGCCACCTCATCAGTGCCCACCAGTTGTGCCTCATCAGTGCCACCAGTGCGGCCTATCAGTGCCCATCAGTGCAGCCTCATCAGCGTACATCAATGAAGGAGAAAAATTACCTGTTTGCATGTTATAACAAAATATAAAACTCTTTTGTATTTTTATCAAAATTTTTGGTCTTTTTCATTTTTTTTTAACAAAAATAAAAACCCAGAGGGATCCAGTACCACCAAAGAAGCTCTACTTGTGGGAAAAATGATAAAAATGTAATTTGTGTACAGTGTAGCATGACTGCGCAATTGTCATTCAAAGTGTGACAGCGCTGAAAGTTGAAAATTGGTCTGGGCAGGAGGGGGTTTAGGTGCCCAGTAAGCAAGTGGTTAAAAGAGAAGTATGGGGTTTTTTCTTCCATTATACTTACTTGTAGAGGCACCAGGGGACAGATGCAGCATTGGACCGATGCTGCATCTGTCCCCTGGTGCCTCTACATTGAGAACCGAGCGATCCAACATCGCTGATGGCTCGCGGCTCACAGCTCCCAGAGCAGAGAGCCGCTGACTGTCAAACAGCAGCTCTCCTCTCTGCTCCTCCACGCTCACTGAAGCGCTGAGCTGTGGGGGTGGGGGAAGCGGCCATCTCAGGCTCTAAGTGGCTCGCTGAGAGTCTGAGCCCGGGTGTCAGTCCAGCCCCCTGGCGGATCCAGACTCCCATTGTCGGGATGACGAGGTGCCTGAACTGATTCCTGTGATGTCAGCAGAGAGCGGACTGAAGAAACGGGTCAGAGGAGTGCAAAACGGATTGCACTCCTGTGACCCATAGGGAATAGCCCAGCCAAACAAGTTTAGGCTGGGCTTCTCCTTTAAGCATGTCTGCGGCGGATATGGTGTGCCTTTTTACAGGTCATCAGATCCCCTACACCCCTTACCCCCCCCCCCCCCCCCCCCCCCGGTCTGCCCCTGGTATGTACCCAGCCTAAATGTCATTTGTTTAGGTGGATACACCTAATTTAAATGCTTTGCCAAGAATTATATGCTAAACTATGAACTTGTCAATTTAACTCTTTACCAGTACACTTCCCCTTCCTGTGTTCCTTTTGGGAAATATGTCCCATACCCACCTTTGTTGACCAGCAAGAGCACGTATGTCAAACACAAGGCCCGCGGGCCAAATCCAGCCCGTCAGGCCTTGTTATGTGACCCTCACACCCAGTTTTGCAGCCAGGAATGTGCCGAAACTCCATTCCACTCCTAAACCCTGCACTCTGAATGTAGCACACCCTTTGAACTCTGCATTCTGTGCATAGGGCAACCCCTGGAACTGCACTCTGTACATAGCGCACCCCTGAACTCTGCACTCTATGGGTAGCATAATCCTGAACTCTGCACTTTGTACATAACACACTCTGAACCCTGCACACTGTACGTAGCGCACCTCATATACAACTGACCCTTTGAGAGGGCAACTATACTGCTGATGCAGCCCACAAATGAAATTGAGTTTGATACCCCTGAGCAAGAAAGAGGACTTGCTATGCATATAAGAATGGCAAAGAGAAGGATAGGACAAGTTATTCTTGTTTGGAGAATATGATGGTGATATGGTGGGCTTCAACAACTACATGAGTTAGGGTCAAAGGACACCACTATCCCCCACTAAACATCACTTAGCATGCTACGAGGCCAACGATTTACAAGGAGAATTTTGACCAGGGTTTTCTTAACCAGGGTTCTATGGATCCCTGGTTAAGAGGTTGCTAGGGGTTCCTTGAACAATGAGTAATTTCTATCCTCTCAGATAAGATCCCACTGACACCATTGATCTTTTTAGTTATTTTTAAGGGGGTAATTCTTCCCATTGACCACAAGTGTAAGGAACATTCTTCCCACTGACCGTCAATGTATCACGAGTAGATATAGCAATTTTATTAGGGGTTCCCTGAAACCGAAATATTATTTTAAGGGTTCCCCTTGAAATCACCAATCAACGCATCACAAAACCATTGCCCTGCAGAAAGATAATTCTTTTAAATGATTAAACAGTCCTTAAAAATGCTGTAGGAAACCAAAAGGAATGACATGTATTCTCCTAATAGCCATTTTTCAAAGACCTCTTTAAAATCCGACTTGCAATTTCTATTGGCATAAAGACAACTACCCTGTTTCCCCGAAAATAAGACCTAGCGTGATTGTCAGTGATGGCTGCAATATAAGCCCTACCCCCAAGTAAGCCCTAGTTAAAGTCCTTGTAGGTCTTATTTTCAGGGTAGGGCTTATTTTCGGGGAAACAGGGTAGGGCTTATTTGGGGGGTAGGGCTTATATTGCAGCCATCACCGACAATCACGCTAGGGCTTATTTTCGGGGAAACAGGGTAAGAACCAAATGCAGCATTATTCTAATATGCAATTGTTGCATTTGTGTTGCAATTGCATAGAAAGGGTTACAATTGTGGATTGCATTGATATGTTTTCTCATCTTAACCGATGTTTTGTGAATCTACAGCTCCCCCCAGCTGCACCAAAGCCAGTCTGATTCCTGACAGCCTTCCCCACCGCCAGCAAGGTCAGGGAGTGTGGTGTTTTCTCACCTCCATGTGGAATGAAAAGAGTGTGATAAGGGAAGGTTCAGGCTCCAGGCAGTGTGGCTACAGCTCACTGTGTGTGGGGGAGGAGTAAAAAAAAAAAAAAAGTGGGTGCAGTATGCAGTGGGGGAGGGGAGGCAGTATTGCTGACTACTCATCAGAAACCCTGTGGCTGTTCCTTTGATACATTCCCTAACATTCAGCAATTGTGGCCTTCGCCCTGCCGGGGAAAAAAAATGGAGAAGAGGTATGATTGAGTTTTCACATATCCCTTGGGCATTTAATGGGGTGTAGGATTGTAAGCAGCTGTAATGCACAGGAGACTGCAGGGTACATCCTCTGATGGTGAGGGAGGGGGGTGGGATGATGCCATTTATAGGCTGTACTTTTGCACTGGTTCCATTAGCATCTGTCTAGCAAGGAACCGTAGACAATTTGAGTTGGCTTGGGCAAGGAAAATGGCCAAAGACAGCCTCACTATCAGCCAAGGAAGGTCATTAGAAGCCTCCTGTGTTTGGGCCTCCTACCGACTTTCGAGGTTTTTAAATATCTGATATTGGTTGAATGAAGGTCAGGTTGTATGTGGTTATCTACTATCTGATATTGGCATTTGAATCTTTATCTCCTCCCTTCAAGGCAAAAAGAACCTTCATTAAAAGAAGGCTGAAGCCGAGGGTTAAGGTGCAACGATGTTCGCATGCAATCAAAAAAAGTCATAACTCTTCTGAGGAACATTAAACAGGAACAACCCTGTCCAAGAGGAAATCATGTATTTATTTATTGTATTTATATAAAACTCAGCATGTTGCACATCAGAGTACATAGAAGCATTTCCATAGGCCTCACTCCACGGGAGTTTATAGTCTAAAGCCCCAATTATACCCACGCACACAAAAAGGGTCAGCAGGAGGAGCAACAGAAATCCTTTCATTGCCCTTTTGAATCTTAGGAGGAATCTCAAGCAAACTCCATGCAAATGGTACATAAGGAATAACCTCATGACTCGGGTGCAGCAAGGCAAGAATGCTAACCTCATAGCCACCCCGCTGCAGATGCCATCATAATTCCATCAAAGTTAATGATTCCAAAATTTTTACTGGACAACTAATACCAAGGCCATGCATAGTTTAATTTTTCTAGTAAAGTAAGAAATGAAAGTTTGTACTTTCCTTTGTAGCTGAAACTTTTTCAGCCATATTTGGGGACTCTTACGAACCCTCTTGTATCTTAACTCTTCTAGGAATAGAGGCCAAAGATGGCCTCACTATCAGCCAATGACGGTCAGTAAAAAAGCCTGCTACCAACTTTCAAGCTGGTTAAATCTGATATTGGTTGAATGAAGGTTAGATTGGCATGTGTATGTGGTTATGACTTTATGACTGGTCAACTAATACCACTTCCATGCTTGAGTTATCTTTGTAGCAAGGTAAGGACCTAAAATGTGTAATTTCCTTTGAAGGTGAGACTTTTTAAGCCTGTTTGGGGACTATTACAAACCCTCTGTGACCAAATACCTTGTACTTTACTCTTCTAATGCCGTGTCCACACAACCGGACTTTCGACGGACTGAATCACGTCGGACTTTGACGGACTTTCGACGGACTTCCGTCGAATCAGACTTGTCTGCACACAATCACACCAAAGTCCGACGGATTTGACCGTGATGACGTACGACCGGACTAGAATAAGGAAGTTCATAGCCAGTAGCCAATAGCTGCCCTAGCGCCGGTTTTCGTCTGTCGGACTAGCATACAGATGGACTGATTTTTCGACCGGACTCGAATACGTCGGAAAGATTTGAAACATGTTCTAAATCTAAAGTTCGTCACATTTTCGACAGAAAAGGTTCACTGCAGGTCTGATGAAGCCCACACACGGTCAAATTGTCCGACAGAATCGCTCCGTCAGATAAGTTTGGTCGAAAAGTCCTGTCGTGTGTACACGGCATTAGAAGTAAGCTAAAGGTGAACAAAATACCCCATGTCTGTCAAACTCGATCAACAAACCTGTCGTGCTCACAACAGAGAAGGGGAGGTCTGGGACTGACCGATCTTCTCCATTCTGGGCTCTTAGAGAGGTGACAGAGGTGACAGCTAATTTGCCTCTCAATTTATCTGCAAAAACCCATATTCTAAAATAATGCCTCCTGTCCATTATGGCATCATTCTGAGCCAGACTTAGGCATGAAATGGGCCTCAAACCTAAGGGAAAAACAATAGCCTTAGTGGTACAACCAGGCTTCTTCCCTTTCTTTCCTTACAGCACCGAGAGAAACAATCTAGTTACTATGAACAACAAAAGCTATTTTTTAAAGCAATCTTGCCAGGGGGTGTAAAAATGACTGCACCAACTTCAAAAGACGAAGCTTTATATTTACCTTAATTAAACTTCACTCTCTTGAAGAGCTCCAGGCATTGATAGTATCTGACACTTCCGGGTGTGTTGAATCACACATCCCCTGGTGACTGCTGTGGTTCTTCTGGCTGACCCCTATGTCACCACAATGACCTATACAGACATAAGGGTCTATGAAAGGCACCACAGCCCTCAGTGGGGTACGAGTTGCATGCCTTAACCAGAACTTTTGGAGCTTTTCAAGATGGTAAAGTTTTAACATGAAGGCTGCCGGACAGGTAAGTAAGCTTCATCTTGGTGCAGTCATTTTAACACTCCCCGAAATGGTTGCGTTAAATAAAATTGGCTTTGCTGCTCATAGTAACCAGATTCAAAATAGAAAGGTAGGAGACTGATATTGGTGAAAGGTTGGTGAAGTTTAACCTTCCATTAAACTGCTGGAAAGCCAAACTTTAGATTTCAAAGTACTCCTAAAGCCAAAGCCTTTTATTTATAGTTTTTGATTTTTTTTATTTTGTTACAGGTACTTATTTAGCGCTTTACATATTTATTACACATTCACATCAGTCTCTGCCCTCAAGGAGCTTACAATCTAAAGTCTCTTACTCACATTCATACATACCCATACTAGGGCCAATTTGGACAGGCACCAATTAACCTGGCTGAGATTTGAACCGGTAATGGGCAGGCTGAATGTACCAAGTTGATCAATCGATCACCTTGGGTACAACCAGCCTGCTGAATTTTCTTGCGATTATCAGTAGCAGCTGCTATAGCTGCTAGTGAAAATCAGTCTTCTCCCGCTCTTCCCCCACCCTCGTAAAGACAATGCCCTGGCAGGAGGGATTTCCGCATCAACACGGTAATAATTCTCCCGCTCTACAAGACTCTGGTCCGGCCGCACCTGGAGTATGCTGTCCAGTTCTGGGCACCAGTCCTCAGGAAGGATGTACTGGATATGGAGTGAGTACAAAGAAGGGCAACAAAGCTAATAAAGGGTCTGGAGGATATTAGTTATGAGGAAAGGTTGCGAGCACTGAACTTATTCTCTCTGGAGAAGAGACGCTTGAGAGGAGATATGATTTCAATATACAAATACTGTACTGGTGACCCCACAATAGGGATAACACTTTTTCGCAGAAGGGAGTTTAACAAGACTCGTGGCCACTCATTAAAATTAGAAGAAAAGAGGTTTAACCTTAAACTACGTAGAGGGTTCTTTACTGTAATGCCCCGTACACACGGTCGGATTTTCCGATGGAAAATGTCCGATCGGAGCGTGTTGTCGGAAATTCCGACCGTGTGTGGGCTCCATCGGACATTTTCCCTCGGATTTTCCGACACACAAAGTTGGAGAGCAGGAGATAAAATTTTCCAACAACAAAATCCGTTGTCGGAAATTCCGATCGTGTGTACACAAATCCGACGGACAAAGTGCCACGCATGCTCAGAATAAATAAAGAGATGAAAGCTATTGGCCACTGCCCCGTTTATAGTCCCGACGTACGTGTTTTACGTCACAGCGTTCAGAACGATCGGATTTTCCAACAACTTTGTGTGACCATGTGTATGCAAGACAAGTTTGAGCCAACATCCGTCGAAAAAAATCCTAGGATTTTGTTGTCGGAATGTCCGAACAAAGTCCGACCGTGTGTACGGGGCATAAGAGTGGCAAGGATGTGGAATTCCCTTCCACAGGCGGTGGTCTCAGCGGGGGGCATCAATAGTTTCAAGAAACTATTAGATAAGCACCTGAACGACCGCAACATACAGGGATATACAATGAAATACTGACATATAATCACACACATAGGTTGGACTTGATGGACTTGTGTCTTTTTTCGACCTCACCTACTATGTAACTGTCTGTGTTGACGGGGGAATCAAGTGAATTGCTTTCTTGCAACCCATGGTTCCAGGAAAGAAATTTGCTCCATGTATGGCCAGCCTTCACTTCCTGTCCCAGGAAATGAGAGGAAATCTCTTGGGGACCCCCTGGTCACCAGAACTAGGGTCTCCGTTGGAAGATTTCCCCTCTATTACATTTCTGGGGACAACCCAAAATGTGGGGTTTTCTTTTACTTTTACTTTCAGGGATAATGGTAAACACGACAAATAGAGAGTGTGAATCTACCTAATGGGGGCACAGACAGCAATAAAAACTAACAGGGGTTATAATCCCTCTCCACTCTATCCAAAACTAAAAAAATAAAAATTGCCCTTAGTTATACTTTAACTAAAAAATTAATCATTCAGTTTCTAACTCACACATAGTGATGATGAAATTGATTTACAAACCAGGTGAACTGCACATTTTCTCATTTGTCCTGCAGATAATCATATGATTCATGAAACCATTATTTCCATTTTCCTAAAATACGAGATTCTTCACAGATCACAGACTTGTATGTAAATATTTCAGCAAGTTAAAAATGAGTCAGAGATTTTTCTTGTTCCTTTCGTACTTATGTAGTTGCCACAAGCAGGGCTGGCCCAAGACATTGTGCTGCCCGGGTCCAAGAAGGAAATGCTGCCCCCAACCCCAAAAAAAATCACGCCCACCAAAAGGCCTCCACATCCATTATTTTATATCATGATAATTAAAACTAAAATTAAATTTATCAGGAAGTCAGATTTTACATGCAACAGCACCTTGTCTATATGCAAAATCTGACATACCGGCCCCATTTTTGAAAAGGTGCATGCACTTTTTTTTTTTTTATGTGTAAACGCAGGTACAGCAGCCCATGCAAACATGACCTGCACTGATGTCTGTCCACTTAAGCAGTGTTGCCCCGGCGGGTGGCGGGTGAGGTAATGACTACGTTTCGGTCACGGTGCTGTGGTGGCTGTGGCTCCGCCTCCTTCCCTCAACTGCTCTCCCCACGAAGCCTGTCTGTTGCTGGCCCATGCGGGGGCGGCAATCCCAGCTGAGCGATGCGGTTCCTCACCTGGCTGGGAGGAGGGAGAGGTGCTAGCCACGTGGGTGAGCGAGGTGGTCAATCTCTGGAGCCCAAAGGGGGGTCTCTTCAATTAGGCAAATTAGGCGGCCGCAAGGCCCCTGTGAGCGCGAGGCCTAAGGTGACCGCCTAATTTGCCTACTTAAAGAGCAGCCTCTGCCACCCCTCTCAAAGTTCCGCCTGGGTTCAATGGACCCAGTGGGACCCATGGTAGGGCTGGCCCTGGCCACAAGAAAACTAACTAAAGATTTACCTATAATGACCTCAAGTGGTTAAAAAGGCCACACATTCTTCAATTCCTATAGATTTATTCGGAATAATATACATTTTGCAAAATCAAAGTTAAAGGGGATGTAAACCCTTGAGGTTTTTCACCTTAATGCATTCTATACATTAAGGTGAAAAACCTCCTGTGATGCAGCCCCCTAGAGCTCCCCTTTTATGTACCTGAACCCGGTCTTTCCAGCGTCAGGGACGAGCACACCAGCTCCAGCCAGTGTCTTGGGCCCTGATTGGATAGATTGATAGCAGCGCAGCCATTGTCTCCCTCTGCTGTCAATCAAATACAATGATGCGGGAGACAGGGGGCGGGGCCGAGTTCTGCTGTCTGTGTCAATGGGCACAGCAGCAGGACATGGGAGCGCACCCACACGAGTGCCCCAAGGGAGAGCGGCTCTCCAACAGGGCACTCGAGAAGAGGAGGAGCCAGGAACGCTGCTGAGGGAGCCCAGAAGAGGAGGATCAGGGCCCGCCTGTGCAAAACCAACTGAACAGAGGAGGGAAGTATAACATGTTTGTTTTTTGTTTTGTTTTTTAAAACGAACCTTTACTTATCCTTTAAAGTGGACCATCAGTCATTTTTTCAACTCCATCTATTAAATCTTCTGCCCTTGTGGTTTTAACTTTTGATAGTAAAAACATTTTTTTTTCTGCCAGTAAATACCTTCTACAGCCCACTTCCTGTTTCTTGTCTGGTCATTCGCCTAGGTCTCACTCTCGAGGAAGGGAGGGGGGATGGGTCAGAGCTGGAGGCGTGCCTCTGTGTGTCTGTGTAAATCCAGGAAGTGAACAGCCAGCAGCTTCAGCTGCCCACAGTTAAAATGGCTGCAGCCAGACTCAGTGAAGGGAGATTTCTGCAGCATATTTGGCAAGTACAGAATCACAGTATATATAAAATAATATGCAAAGTGCTTGGAGGGAAGCTTCAGACTGGCAAAGATGTTTTTATTACTAATTATGTGAGCAGACTGCAGTTCCTCTTTAAACACCTAACACCTAAATGAAAGTCTCCAAAGGCCCCTCCTTTACCCTCCACTAGACAGATGGATTTGTATGGCAGCAGATCGGCAATTTACCGGGACATTCAGACAAATCAATCTACTCATCGCCTAATGACAACCCACCACATTACCATTGTCCTTTTTGTTCAGGAAGGTTATTTTACCCGCATTGAATTGTCCTTACAAATTCAACAGGAAACCAAAAGGAAATGACATGCGCTCTCATAATAGCCAAAACATTTTACTTTTTTTTTTTTTTTTTTCTAAATAAAACTTCCTATTTCCATTGGCATAAAGGCAACTTTAAACCAAAAGCTGCACCATTGCATTATGCAACTGTTGCCTTTGCATTACGTCTGCTTGGAAAGGGTTACAACTGTGGCTTGCATTTATACTTTTCCTACCACTAGCAAATGTTTTGTGAATCTACAGCTCCCCCCAGCTGCACCAAAACCATTCTGATTTTTAGCAGCCTTCCCCACCGCCAGCAAGGTCAGGGAGTGTGTTGTTTTCCCACCTCCATGTGGAATTATAATAGTGGAAGGTTCTAACTGCCAATGATCAGCATAGAAACTATATCCAAGCTCCAGGCAGTGTGGCTACAGCTCACTGCGTGTGGGGGGAGGAGGAGAGAAAAAAAAAAAAAAGCTGCAGTATACAGTGGGGGGAGGGGAGGCAGTATTGCTGACTACTCACCAGAAACCCCGTGGCTGATCCTTTGAAAGATTCCCTGACAGCACATTAACATTCAGCAATTGTGGCCTTCGCCCTACCGGAAAAAAAAAATGGAAAAAAGGTATGATTAGGTTTTCACATATCCCTTGGGTATTTAATGGGTGTAGGATTGAGAGCAGCTGTCATGCACAGGAGACTGCAGGGTACATCCTTTGCTGGTGGGGGAGGGGGTGGGGTGATGCCATTTATAGGCTGTGCCTTTGCACTGGTTCCATTAGCGTCTGTCTAGCAAGGAACAGTAGACAATTTGAGTCGGCCTAGGCAAGGAAAATAGCCAAAGATGGCCTTACTGTCAGCCTTCCAAGGTCATTAGAGGCCTGCTGTGTGCCGGTCTTCCTACAACTTTCAAGGTTGTTAACAGTCTGATATTAGTTGAATGAAGGCCGCATTGGTATGTGTATGTGCTTACTCTTCTAGGAATAGAGGCCAAAGATGGCCTCACTATCAGCCAAGGAACGTCAGTAGAATCCTGGTGTGTTCAGGCCTGCTACCAACTTTTCGAGGTTGTTTAATATCTGATATTGGTAGTATGAAGGCCACATTGGTGTGTGTATGTGGTTACTCTTCTAGGAATAGAGGCCAAAGATGGCCTCACTATCAGACAAGGAAGGTCAGTAGAATCCTGGTGTGTTCAGGCCTGCTACCCACTTTCCGAGGTTGTTTAATATCTGATATTGGTAGTATGAAGGCCACATTGGTGTGTGTATGTGGTTACTCTTCTAGGAATAGAGGCCAAAGATGGCCTCACTATGAGCAAGGAAGGTCAGTAGAATCCTGGTGTGTTCAGGCCTGCTACCCACTTTTCGAGGTTGTTTAATATCTGATATTGGTTGTATGAAGGCCACATTGGTGTGTGTATGTGGTTACCTGTTGTCTGATATTGGCATTTGACTCTTATATCCTCACCTCAATTCAGAAAGAGCCTTCGGTCGAAGAAGGCTGAAGTTGAGCATTAAAGTGGAACTTCATGCTCCCAATCAACATTGATTATTTTAAAGGAGTTGTAAAGGCAGAAGGTTTTTTTTTTATCTTAATGAATTCTATAAATTAAGATAAAAACCTTCTCTGTGTAGAACCCCCCAATTACCTACTTGAGCTCATTCTCTCTCCAGCGATGTCCACTATCCCCTCAGCCATCCAGTACACTCCTCCTGATTGGCTGAGACAGAGCAGCGGCGCCATTGGCTCCCAAGGCTGTCAATAAAAGTCAGTCAGCCAATCAGGGGAGAGAGGGGGGCGGGACTAGGTCGGGGCTCCGTGTCTGAATGGATACACGGAGCTCTGACTCGGCTTGGGTACCCCCTGTAGCAAGCTGCTGGCTGAGGGGGCACTCAAAGAAGGGAGGGACTAGGAGCACAGAAGAGGGACCCGAGAAGAGGAGGATCCAGGCTGCTTTGCGCAAAACCAACTGTACAGAGGAGGTAAGTATAACATGTTTGTTACGTAACAAAAAAAACAAAAACAAAAACTAGCCTTTACAATCTCTTTAATCCCTCATGCTTCTAGCATTCGTAAAAACATAGGAAAGTATATCATATTTATTTGTTTTAAACTTTTTTTTTTTTTTACATTTCTTCAGTTACTTCGTGGTTTCTTGTCTAGGCAAATGATGTCATACAACTCAAGAGTCTTCAGGAGAGGAGGAGGGGTTTTCTCAGCTAAGCACGCCCTCATGTGTGCATGCTTGAGCTAAGGGCAGATGGATTCCAGGAAGTAAATGCTACATGAAACATTTGCCCTTACTCAAGATGGCCATGGACAGAAATTCTAGGGGTTTGTTTTTCAAAGAGATTTCTCAACACAATAAAGCATGGAGACATGGATGGATGGGGAAGTTTGCTTTGAACATTAAAAATGAATTAAATAGTGTTTTTGGTTTGTGGTGCTCAGATGCAGTGAAGATCCGATTTAAGGTGCATCAATGTTAAATTGCATGCAATAAAAGTCACAATTTTTCTGAGAAACATCAAATAGGAACAACCCTGCTCTATAGGAAATAATATATATTTACTTTCCCTATTTATATGCCGCTAAAATATTACTCGACTAAGTACCTAGAAGCATTTTCATAAACCTCTGCCTCCAGAGGAGCTTACAATCTCAAGCCTTTTTTTGCCATGCATGAGAAAACACTCTAGGGTCAACCTAAGGAGTCAACAGCTAAACTATCAGGGCCTTTTTGAATCTTAGGAGGGAACTCAGGAAAACTCAATGCAGATGATTCCAAAATTACAACTAAAACCAGGGCCACACAGGAGTTAATTTTGTAGTAAAGTAAGCACCAAAACGTTGTGCTTTCTTCTGTAGCTGAGACTCTTTCAGCCAAATTGGCGAGCTCTCACAAATCCTCCTAGACGTTACCAAGTACTTTCTACCCTACTCTTCTAAGAAGTGAGCTAAACAAGAAAAAATGACCCATACCTCTCAATTTTAATTAACACTAAGAATGGCTAGATTTGTTTCAGCCTTGCCTACAACACAGAAGAAGAGGCTGGTTTGGGCCTATCTTCTCCAATTTGGGCACTTTGATGTAACAGTTAAACTAGATTTGTTTCAGCCTTGCCTACAACAGAGAAGAAGAACGCTGGTATGGGCCTATCTTCTCCGGTTTGGGCACTTTGATGTAACAGTTAAACTAGATTTGTTTCAGCCTTGCCTACAACACAGAAGAAGAGGCTGGTTTGGGCCTATCTTCTCCAATTTGGGCACATGGATGTAACAGTTAATTAGCCTCTCAGTTTAGCAAACAGGTAACCACATTATAAAAATTGTCTGCCTCCTGTCCATTAGGGCAGCAAACCGAGCCAGACTTTGGCCAGAAATGGGCCTTATACCTATGGGAAGAACGGTTGCCTCAGTGGCCCAACCAGGTTCTCCACTTTCTTTCGGTACAGTGCTGAGAGAGAGAATCTAGTTACTATTGGCATCAAGAGCTATTTTACCTAAAGTGATGTCTAAAAGAAAAAGCTTTATACTTCCCTGTTCAGTGTGTTGAAGCTTGCCTCTCTTGAAGATCTCCAACCACTGACATTTCCAGGTCTGCTGATTAGCGTGTCCCCTGGTGGCTGCTGTTGTTGCCTTCTGCATCACTACATAAAGTGACCATGTCAGGGGGTGTAAAAAATGACTTCACCAATACACTCTGCAAAAAGAAGCTTTTTACTTATCTTTCTAGAAGCCAGCGACTTTGCTCTTTTGAAAAACTCCAGACATAGAGACTAATTTACATTTCCAGATGTGTCGAAAAGCATGTCCCCAGGTGGCTGCTGTGGTTCCATCTGCCAACCCCTCTGTTACTACTGTGCCCTGTACTGACATACAGTGCCTTGAAAAAGTATTCATACACTTGAAATTTTCCACATTTTGTCATGTAACAACCAAAAACGTAAATATATTTTAGTTGGATTTTTTTTTTTTTTTTTTGATAGACCATCACAAAGTGGCACATAATTGTGAAGTGGAAGAAAAATGATAAATGTTTTTCCAAATTTTTTACAAATAAATATGTGAAAAGTGTGGGGTACATTTGTGTTCAGCCCCCCGGAGTCAATACTTTGTAGAACCGCCTTTTGCTGCAATTACAGCTGCAAGTCTTTTTGGGGATGTCTCTACCAGCTTTGCATATCTAGAGAGGGACATTTTTGCCCATTCTTCTTTGCAAAATAGCTCAAGCTCTGTCAGATTGGATGGAGAGCGTCTGTGAACAGCAATTTTCAAGTCTTGCCACAGATTCTCAATTGTATTTAGGTCTTGACCTTGACTGGGCCATTCTAACACATGAATATGCTTTGATCTAAACCATTCCATTGTAGCTCTGGCTGGATGTTTCGGGTCGTTGTCCTGCTGGAAGGTGAACCTCCGTCCCAGTCTCAAGTCTTTTGCAGGCTCTAACAGGTTTTTTTCTAAGACTGCCCTGTATTTGGCTCCATCCATCTTCCCATCAAATCTGACCAGCTTCCCTGTCCCTGCTGAAGAAAAGCATCCCCACAACATGATGATGCCACTCGTGTTTCACGGTGGGGATGGTGTGTTCAGGGTGATGTGCAGTGTTAGTTTTCCACCACACACACATAGCATTTAGCTTTTAGGCCAAAAAGTTACATTTTGGTCTCATCTGACCAGAGCACCTTCTTCCACGTTTGCTGTGTCCTCCACATGGCTTCTCACAAACTGCAAAAAGGACTTCTTATGGTTTTCTTTCAACAATGGCTTTCTTCTTGCTACTCTTCCATAAAAGGTCAGATTTGTGGAGTTCACAACTAATGCCCTGTACACACGACCGGTTTTGCCGTCGGAATAAACTCTGAAGGTATTTCTGACGGAGTTCTGATGGAATTCCGCTCAAGCTGTCTTGCATAAACACAGTTACACCAAATTCCGACCGTCCAGAACGCGTACAACACGTACGACAGGACTAGAAAATGGAAGTTCAAGAGCCAGTAGCCAATAGCTTCCGTCTCGTACTTGCTTCAGAGCATGCGTGGATTTTGGTGCGTCGGAACAGCATACAGACAAACGGTTTTTCCGATAGTAAATTGTTCCGTAAGAAAAATATAGAACATGTTCTCTATCTAAGTCTGTCTAAATTTTCGACAGAAAAAGTCCGATGGGACATACACACGATCGGAATATACGATGAAAAGCTCCCATCGGACTGTTTCTGTCAGAAATTTTGCTCGTGTGTACGTGGCATAATAGTTGTCCTGTGGACAGATTCTCCCACCTGAGCTGTGGATCTCTGCAGCTCCTCCAGAGTTACCATGGACCTCTTGGCTGCTTCTCTGATTAATGCTCTCACTAAGGTTCTCTAACTAACCTCTGAGGGCTTCACAGAACAGCTGCATTTATACTGAGATTAAATTACACACAGGTGGACTCTATTTACTAAAAGGTGACTTCTGAAGGCAATTGGTTCCACTAGATTTAAGTTAGGGGTATCAGAGTAAAGGGGGCTGAATACAAATGCCCCCCCCCCCACACTTTTCACATATTTATTTGTAAAAAAAGATTGAAAACCGTTTGTCATTTCTCTTCCACTTCACAATTATGTGCCACTTTGTGTTGGTCTATCACATAAAATCCCAATAAAATACATTTACGTTTTTGCTTGTAAGATGACAAAATGTGGAAATCTTCGAGGGGTAGGAATACTTTTTTCAAGGCACTGTAGGGGTCAATGAGAGGAACCACAGTGTCCAGTGAAGGACACATTATTTGCTACACCTGGAAATGTTGGATAATACAGATGGCCGGAGCTCTTCAAGAAGGTAGAAGTCTACCCGCCACTAAACAGATGAATTTGTTTGAAAGCAGATCGGCGATTTACGAGAAACATTCAAGCAAACCTATCCACTCGTTATCTAATGACAACCCACCACAAAACCTTTTTGTTCAGGAAGATAACCCTTTTACCCCTTGCAAATTCAACAGGAAACCAAAGGGAATGACATGCACTCTCATATTAGCCAAAACATTTTTTTTAAATAAGACTTCCTACATCCATTGGTAGAAAGACCCCTGAGAATCAAACACAGTACCATCTCATTATGCAGCTGTTGCCTTTGTGTTACAATTACTTAGAAAGGGTTACAATCATGGTTTGCATTTATTGATTATTTTCTACCACTGGCAAATGTTTTTTTTAAATCTACAGCTCCCCCCAGCTGCACCAAAACCAGGTTTCTTAGTCAGTCTTCCCCACCACCAGCAGAGTGTGGTATTTTCTGACTTCCATGTGGAATGTAAATAGTGTGATAAGGGAAAATTCCAACTGCTAATGATCAGCATAGAAACCGTATCTAAGCTCCAGGCAGTGTGGGGGGGGGGAGGAGTAAAAAAAAAAGCTGCAACATACAGTGGGGGAGGGGAGGCAGTAATGCTTACTAGTCACCGGAAACTCTGTGTTTTTTTTTTTTTTCTTTGAAACATTCCCTGACAGCAAATTTACATTCAGCAATTGTGGCCTTCACCCTGCCGGGAAAAAAAAATGGATAAGAGGTATGATTGAGTTTTCACTTGGGTATTATTGGGGTGTAGGATTGTGAGCAGCTGTCATGCACAGGAGACTGAAGGGTACATCCTCTACTGGTGGGGGAGGGGGAGGGGGGAGGAGATTCCATTTATAGGCTGTGCCTTTGCACTGGTTCCATTGGCATCTGCCTAGCAAGGAACAGTAGATAGAGAATTTGAGTCAGCCTAGGCAAGGAAAATGGCCAAAGATGACCTCAATGTCAGCCATGGAAGGTCATTAGAGGCCTGCTGTGTGCAGGCCTACCCCCAACTTTCAAGGCTGTTACAAGACTGATATTAGTTGAATGAAGGCAGAATTGGTATGTGTATGGGGTTACCTGGTGTCTTGGCATTTGACTCTTATAACCTCCCTCAATTCAGAAAGAACCTCCAGTACAAGAAGGCTGAAGTTGAGAGTTATGCTGAAACAATGTTTAATTGCATGCAGTAATAAAAGTCTTCGCATATTCCTTGGGTATTTAATGTTGTGTAGGATTGTGAGCAGCTGTCATGCACAGGAGACTGCAGAGTACATCCTTTGCTGGTGGGGGAGGGGGAAGTGATGCCATTTATAGGCTGCATCTTTGCACTGGTTCCATTACCATCTGTCTAGCAAGGAACCGTAGATAGACTATTTGAGTTGGTTTGGGCAAGGAAAATGGCCAAGGATGGCCTCCCTATCAACCAAGGAAGGTCAGTAGAAGCCTACTGTGTTCAGGCCTACTACCGACTTTCGAGGTTGTTAAATATCTTATACTGGTTGAATGAAGGCCAGGTTGGCATGTGTATGTGGTTATCTGTTATCTGATATTGGCTTTTGAATCTTATATCCTCCCTTAAAGGCAGAAAGAACCTTGAGTGCAAGAAGGCTGAAGCTGAGGGTTAAGGTGGGATGATGGTTGCATACAATAAAGAAAAGTCATCAATCTTCTGAGGGACATCTAACAGGAACAACCCTGTCCAAAAGGAAATTATTTATTTCAAATTTACAAAAAGAGGGACTTGAGGCCTCCAATGAGGCCAAGGGACATTGAGGGTGCTCAGTAGACAAAATGAAAGATAGCAAGAATAAAAAAATACATACTTTATTAATAGATCTTATTAAAAAATCTTTTTTTTAAAAAAAAGAAGAAACAAACATGAAGCAACAAAGCTAATGTGTTTCCAAGACAAATCTATACAGATGCGATACAGAGCTTAATACCACTTTCTCGACATGTTTCGCTTTTTTAAGCTTCTTCAGGAGATATAGTGTGGCATCTGATCAATTAAAAAATGAAGAATGGATAAACAATAAGTGCTCATGTCCAGAAATGTACATAATAGCCACATTGATTATATTCAAAATGTGTAGTCTCATAAATAGTATACATCAATACATTTATATGTAAACGGTTGTAGGGTATAGATATATAAGTATGATATAGCATCAAAATTGCAAAACAAATGCAAAGAAGATAACAATACATTTGAGAAGTAAATAATTTTGAAAAATAATAATATACACACATAGGTAATATGAAAAAAAAACAAAAAACACACAATCCACCTTACCACTATTGTGGAGACTAAGATTTTCTAAAATGGCCGCCGCTCAATGAACGCTCGTGCGTCATGAGCGTCGTCGCCATTTTTGTGTGCCCTGATGCACGCGCATGTGCGGTCCTCTTTTTCGGTCCGCGGCGTGACGGTGAGTCAGACGCTGTCACGCCGGAGGGTGTATATATCGGGGTTCTCCCTGCCACCCGCTGACACTCCTGTTTGAACGTGAGACGGCCAACGTTGTGGTCCTCCTGGCGGACCACTCCTAGGTCCCATTCTGCTATCTGTGGATGTATACAAGTAAGTTTCTTATTCCTGGCTGAACTATTGATCCTCTATTGGATCCCCATTTTTTTATTATTATTTTTCATTATCTTATAGTTAATTTTTTCAAACTTATAGGTTCCCATCTATGGGAAGCTAAGCATCTGTTCCTTACTGCCTGACCTACGGGATTTTATGGGCCAGTCTAACATCTTGCGGAGCAGCACTTACCTCCCAAGGAACCCTCCACCTAAGAGGCAATCTGTTTTCAACCATCCTTTGGATGTGACTTTAAAATCCTATTGATTCCATTCACCCCACAAGGTATTTTTAACCTTTACTGCCCCCTGGTTGTAAGAACTTTGTGCCCCCCTCTGATAAGAACTTTGTGCTAAGACTCATTACTCGAGTTAATTGTTTGATATTATCAATTTTTGATTCTTACAGAGTTCCATTTACTCCATACATAGGAAGTTTTTTCTTTGTCCCTCTCTGCATACCACCCCAGGAGGCCAGTCTTGAAGGGCATGATGCACTGCATATAATCTTGACCTTCTAAGTTATTTCTACAGACATTTTTAGTCTCCACAATACTGGTAAGGTGGATTGTGTTTTTTTTTTTTTTCATATTACCTATGTATTTATATTATTATTTTTCAAAATGATTTACTTCTCAAATGTATTGTTATCTTCTTTGCATTTGTTTTGCAATTTTGATGCTATATCATACGTATATATCTATACCCTACATCTGTTTACATATAAATGTATTGATGTATACTAATTATGAGACTACACATTTTGAAAATAATCAATGTGGTTATTATGTAGATTTCTGGACATGAGCACTTATTGTTTATCCATTCTTCATTTTTTAGTTGATCAGATGACACACTACTCTCCTGAAGAAGCTTAAAAAAGCGAAACATGTCGAGAAAGTGGTATTAAGCTCTGTATCACATCTGTATATATTTGTCTTGGAAACACATTAGCTTAGTTGCTTCATGTCTGTTTCTTCTTTTTTTTTTTTTTTTTTTTAATATTTTTTAATAAGATCTATTATTAAAGTATGTATTTTTTTATTCTTGCTATCTTTCATTTTTGTCTACTGAGCACCCTCAAAGTCCCTTGGCCTCATTGGAGGCCTCAAGTCCCTCTTTTTATAAATTTGAATTTAATATTGGGATGTGGTGTTCCTGTTTGATTCCTCCCCTCTACTCCTATGATAGAAATTATTTATCTGTTTATTGTATTTATATAAAACTCGACATCTTGCACATCAGAGTACATATTATTATTATTACCATTATACAGGATTTATATAGCGTCAACAGTTTTCGACACATACATAGAAGCGTTCCCATAGGTCTCACTCCACAGGACAGGAGCTTACAATTTAAAGCCCTGATTATACCTACACACACAAAACACTTAAAGGTCAGCTTGAGGGTGCAACAAAAATCCTTTCATGGCCCTTTTGAATCTTAGGAGGAAACTCAGGCAAACTGCATGCAGATGGTATATAAAAAATAACCTCATCACCCTGATGCAGCAAGGCTAGACTGCTAACCTCGTAGACACCTTGCTGCCCATGGCATAATCACTTCCTTTAGAGATAATTACTCCAAAATTACTACTGGACAACTAATACCAAGGCCATGCATGAGTTAATTTTTCTAGTAAAGTAAGGACCGAAAGTTTGTACTTTCCTTTGTAACTGAGACTCTTTCAGCCATATTTGGGGACTCGTATGAACCCTCTTGTATCTTATTCTTCTAAGAAGAGAGCTAAAGGAGAAGAAATTCCCCATGCCTGTCAAATTCAATACTGCAGAGAAGCCTGTGACCAAATTCCACACCCCCATGGCCAAGGGATCATTACCGTTGCCCGCAGAGCGGCATCAGAGTACCCCAGGAAACCCTCATCCCTGACAGTCATCTTCATCTCATGAACCTGTAAGTGTACATCTTACACTAACATTCTACAATCAGTAGGACTATTTCAGTTGGCACCTCCGCCCCTTCTCTCACTCCCTGTCAAATTCAATTAATGCTATGAATGGCTTGACTGATTTAAGCCTGGCTTGCCCACAGCAGAGAAGGAAGGGTCTGAGAGGGGGCTATCTTCTCTATTCTAGGTATTTTACAGGGGTTACAGCCAATTAGCCTTTCAGTTTACCAAACAAGAAACCATATTATGCCATAACGTCTGCCTCTTTTTCATTAGGGCAGTATAACAAGCCAGACTTTGACCAGAAATGGGCCTCATACATAAGGGAAGAACAATTACCTCGGTTGCCTAAACAAGTTCTCTCCTTTCTTTCCAGCTATTTTACTGACCAAGTCAGAGGGTGTAAAAGATACTACACAAAGTACTACACTAATACCACCTAAAAGAAGAACCTTTATACTTACTATACAAATTATGTCTGGTGGGCAGTGTGTTAAGACTCTGCCCTGTATACATTTCTGGGTGTGCTGACTAGTGTGCCCCTTGTGGCTGCCATGGTTCCACATTATGTCACTACAGTGCCCTATTCTGATGTAAGGGTCGATAGGAGAAACCACATTGTCCAGTGGGGAACACCTGGAAACCACCACACCAACACCACATTTGTGACACCTGGAAATTTTGGATAGTATAGACCCCTGGCGCCCAACCTGTGGCCCTTTAGTATATCAACCTGCAGACCTCGGACCTCATGTAGTGGGAATATATTGATTATGGTAATAGCATTGATCTCCACTAGCCTCACGTAATGTTCCCAGTTTTGTATTGCCTATCCCCAGCCAAAAATGTAGCATGTCTACACTCTCATTTCTTCTATTAGGACTGCAGTTCCTGACAGCCCTCTAAAGTATTACATATATTGAACCTTATGTGCGTCATGTGATGTAATGGGCTGCATTTGCAGCCCCCTTTAGCTCTTAAGTGGACAACCACTGGTATAGACACCCAGAGCTCTTCAAGAGGGTGAGGTTTCAACACAAAGGCTTCAGGACAGGTAAGTAAAAATACTGGGTTTGAAACAGCAGATAGGAGATGGATATTGCTGAAAATCTTCCATTAAACTGTTGGATTCCCAGGCTTTAGATTTCAAAGTATAGCTAAAGTCAAAGCCTTTTACTTGTAGTTTTGGATAGAGTGGTGGTGGTGTTGGTGGGGGGGAGGGGGATGGGTGTTAAAACCCTTGTCAGGTTTATTATTACTGTCTGTGTCTCTGTTGGGGAAATGTACCCTCTTTGTCCCGGTGTCCATTATCAATTGGGACAAGAAGTGAAGAAAAATTCCAATTGTTAATGTTGTCACTGGGCAGGAGGTTATGGTAAAATTTTTAATGAGAGCAACAATTCCAATGACAATTGAAAAGGTATTTCCCATAATTTTATAACGATTTACTGTCATTTCCTGTCGCATTAACGGGAAATGAAAGAAATCTTACCAACAGGATGTGGCAATAGAGGGGAAAATAAGGGTTCATTCTCGATACAAAACAAATTATTTCCATCAGAAACTTTGAACGAGTTTGTGACTGCTTTAACAATAATTCCAATCAGAAACTCACAAATTAGCAATGGCAGTATATTTCCTTTCAATTTTCCACTAAAAAAAAGAATCATTCAGTTATAACACACACATAGTGATGACCAAATTGATTCATTGATTGAGTGAATCAGGCGGACCGCAAATTTGTCTCATGAACATTTATCCTGCAGAAAATCATCCAATTCATGAAGTTGTCATTTCCAATTGTTTCTGAACCGCGGAATTCTTCACAGATCACACACCAGAACTGTATTTCAGCAAGTTAAGGTTACAGAATCAGAGATTCTCCTTATTCAAACATTTCTTTGAATTTACGTAGATGCTACAACCCCAAGAACGATAACTAAAGATGTATCAATTAGTCCTATACCAACCTTTTTCTAATAAACAAGAGAGTTACAATGGCCACACAATTCATTAACATCCACTCGGGATTATTGAAAATTTTGCAAAATCAAAGTTAAACAGGAACACCTACGTACATGAACTTGCGAAGGGTCCAAAGGACCTCTCTACTGACTTGCTGCTAGACAGATGAATTCATTTGGCAGCAGATTGGTGATTAATGCCCTGTACACACGACCGGTTTTTCCGTCGGAATAAACTCCGAAGGTTTCTCTGACGGTACTCCGCCGGAATTCCATTCAAGCGGTCTTGCCTACCCACGGTCAAACCAAAGTCCAACCAAAGTCCGACCGTCCAGAACGCGGTGACGTACAGCACTTACGACGGGGCTAAAAAAAGATAAAAGTTAAACAGGAACACCGATGTACATGAACTTGTGAAGGGTCCAAAGGACCTCTCTACTGACTTTCTACTAAACAGATGAATTCATTTGGCAGCAGATTGGTGAATTACAGGGAATATTCAGACAAAGCAATCCACTCATTACCTAATGACAACCCATCGCAAAATTATTGTCCTTTTTGTTCAGGAATATAATTTTTTAAACAGCATTACGTTTTCCCTAAAAATTCTATAGGAAAATGAAGGGGACAGTCTTTTTTTAAAGATAAGACTTCCTATTTTAATTGGCCTAAAAATAACTTTTAACCAAAAGCAGCACTATCCTATTATGCAACCATTGTCTTTGTATTACGATTGCTTAGAAAGGGTTACAACTGTGGCTTGCATTTATACTTCTTCTACCACTAGCAAATGTTTTGCAAATCTACAGCTCCCCCCAGCTGCACCAAAACCATTCTGATTCTTGACAGTCTTTCCCACCACCAAGCAAGGTCAGGGAGTGTGGTATTTTCCCACCTCCATGTGGAATGAAAATAGTGTGATTAGGGGAAGGCTCCAACTGTCAATGATCGGCATAGACACGGTATCCAAGCTCCAGGAAGTGTGGCTACAGCTGTGTGTGGGGGAGGAGGAGAAGAAAAAAACGCTGCAGTATACAGTAGGGGAAGGGGGAGGCAGTATTGCTCTCCAGAAACCCTGTGGCTGTTCCTTTGATACATTCCCTAACGGGCAGCACATTATCATTCGTCAGACTGTGGCCTCCACCCTTCCGGAACAAAAAGGAGAAGAGGTATGAGTGAGCTTTCACATATCTCTTGGGTATTTAATGGGGTGTAGGATTGAGAGCAGCTGTCAAGTACAGGAGATTGCAGGGTACATCCTCTGCTGGTGGGGGGGAGGGGGAGGAGATTACATTTATAGGCTGTGTCTTTGCACTGGTTTTATTAGCATATGTCTAGCAAAGAACAGTATTTGTTTCAGCCTTGTCTACAGCAGAGAAGAAGAGGCTGGTTTGGGCCTATCGTCTCCATTTTGGGCACTTTTGATGTAGCAGTTAATTAGCCTCTCAGTTTAGCAAGCAGGAAACCACATTATAAAAAATTGTCTGCCTCCTGTCAATTAGGGTCAATTAGGGCAGCAAACCGAGCCAGACTTTGGCCAGAAATGGGCCTTATACCTATGGGAAGAACGGTTGCCTCAGTGGCCCAACCAGGTTCTCCACTTTCTTTCGGTACAGTGCTGAGAGAGAGAATCTAGTTACTATTGGCATCAAGAGCTATTTTACCTAAAGTGACCATGTCTAAAAGAAGAAGATTTATACTTGCCTGTCCAGTGGCCAGTGTGTTGAAGCTTGCTTCTCTTGCAGATCTTCAACCACTGACATTTCCAGGTGTGCTGATTAGCGTGTCCCCCCCCCCCCCCCCCGTGGCTGCTGTGGTTGCATTCTTCATCACTACATAAAGTGATCATGTCAGGGGGTGTAAAAAATGACTTCACCAATACACTCTGAAAGAAGAAGCTTTATACTTATCTTTCTAGAAGCCAGCGACTTTGCTCTTTTGAAAAACTCCAGAAATAGAGAGTATTTGACATCTCTAGATGTGTCGAAAAGCATGTCCCCAGGTGGCTGCTGTGGTTCCATCTGCCAACCCCTCTGTCACTACTGTGCCCTGACATAGGGGTCAATGAGAGGAACCAGTGCCCAGTGAAGAACACATTATATGCTGCACCTGGAAATGTTGGACAATACAGATGCCCGGAGCTCTTCAAGAGGGTAAAGTCTACCCGCCACTAAACAGATGAATTTGTTTGAAAGCAGATCGGCGATTTATGAGAAACATTGAAACAAACCTATCCACTCGTTATCTAATGACAACCCACCACAAAACCTTTTTGTTCAGGAAGATAACCCTTTTACCCCTTGCAAATTCAACAGAAAACCAAAGGGAATGACATGCACTCTCATATTAGCCAAAACATTTTTTAAAATAAGACTGCCTACATCCATTGGTATAAAGACTCCTGAGAATCAAACACAGTACCATCTCATTATGCAGCTGTTGCCTTTGTGTAAAAATTGCTTAGAAAGGGTTACAACTGTGGTTTGCGTTTATTTTATTTTTTTTCTACCATTGGCAAATGTTTTTTAAATCTACAGCTCCCCCCAGCTGCACCAAAACCAGTCTGTTTCTTAGGCAGTCTTCCCCACCACCAGCAAGGTCAGGGAGTGTGGTATTTTTTGACTTCCATGTGGAATGTAAATAGTGTGATAAGGGAAAATTCCAACTGCTAATGATCAGCATAGAAACCGTATCTAAGCTCCAGGCAGTGTGGGGGGAGGAGGAGTAAAAAAGCTGCAACATACAGTGGGGGAGGGGAGGCAGTAATGCTTACTAGTCACCGGAAACCCCATGTTTTTTTCCTTTGAAAACATTCCCTGGCAGCACATTAACATTCAGCAATTGTGGCCTTCACCCTGCCGGGAAAAAAAATGGAGAAGAGGTATGATTGAGTTTTCACATATCCCTTGGGTATTAATGGGGTGTAGGATTGTGAGCAGCTGTAATGCACAGGAGACTGAAGGGTACATCCTCTACTGGTGGGGGAGGGGGAGGAGATTCCGTTTATAGGTTGTGCCTTTGCACTGGTTCCATTAGCATCTGCCTAGCAAGGAACAGTAGATAGAGAATTTGAGTCAGCCTAGGCAAGGAAAATGGCCAAAGATGACCTCAATGTCAGCCATGGAAGGTCATTAGAGGCCTGCTGTGTGCAGGCCTACCTCCAACTTTCAAGGCTGTTACAAGACTGATATTAGTTGAATGAAGGCAGAATTGGTATGTGTATGTGGTTACCTGTTGTCTTGGCATTTGACTCTTATATCCTCCTTTCAATTCAGAAAGAACCTTCAATACAAAAAGGCTGAAGATGAGAGTTATGGTGAAACAATGTTTAATTGCATGCAGTAATAAAAGTCTTCACATATTCCTTGGGTATTTAATGGGGTGTAGGATTGTGAGCAGCTGTCATGCACAGGAGACTGCAGGGTACATCCTTTGCTGGCAGGGGAGGGGGAAGTGATGCCATTTAAAGGCTGCTCCTTTGCACTGGTTCCATTATCATCTGTCTAACAAGGAACTGTAGACAGACAATTTGAGTTGGTTTGGGCAAGGAAAACGGCCAAAGATGGCCTCCCAATCAACCAAAGAAGGTCAGTAGAAGCCTACTGTGTTTTGGCCTCTTTCGGGACCGACTTTCGAGGTTGTTACTGTAAATAACTTATACTGTTTGAATGAAGGCCAGATTGGCATAACTATGTGGTTATCTGTTTTCTGATATTGGCATTTGAATCTTATATCCTCCCTTAAAGGTAGAAAGAACCTTCAGTGCAAGAAGGCTGAAGCTGAGGGTTAAGGTGGGACGATGGTTGCATACAATAAAGAAAAGTCATTACTCTTCTGAGGGACATCAAACAGGAACAACTCTGTCCAAAAGGAAATTATTTATTTGTTTATTGTATTTATATAAAACTCGACATCTTGCACATCAGAGTACATATTATTATTATTATTATTATTATTATACAGAATTAATATAGCACCAACAGTTTGCAACACATCCATAGAAGCATTCCCATAGGTCTCACTCCACAGGACAGGAGCTTACAATTTAAAGCTCCGATTACACCTGCACACACAAAACACTTAAAGGTCAGCTTGAGGGTGCAACAAAATCCTTTCATGGCCCTTTTAATTTGAGGAGGAAACTCAGGCAAACTCCATGCAGATGGTATATGAAGAATAACCTCATCACCCTGATGCAGCAAGGCTAGACTGCTAACCTCATAGCCACCTTGCTGCCCATGGCATAATCACTTCCTTTAAAGATAATTACTCCAAAATTACTACTGGACAACTAATACCAAGGCCATGCATGAGTTAATTTTTCTAGTAAAGACCGAAAATGTGTACTTTACTCTGTAACTGAGACTCTTTCAACCATATTTGGGGACTTTTATGAACCCTCTTGTACCTTACTCTTCTAAGAAGAGAGCTAAAGGAGAAGAAATGCCTCATTTCTGTAAAATTCAATTAATGCTATAAATGGCTTGACTGATTTAAGCCTGGCTTGCCCACAACAGAGAAGGAAGGGTCTGAGAGGGGGCTATCTTCTCTATTCTAGGTATTTTACAGGGGTTACAGCCAATTAGCCTCTCAGTTTACAAAACAAGAAACCATATAATGCCATAGCATCTGCCTCTTTTTCATTAGGGCAGTATAACAAGCCAGACTTTGACCATAAACGGGCCTCATATCTAAGGGAAGAACAATTGCCTCAGTTGCCTAAACAAGTTCTCTCCTTTCTTTCCAGATATTTTACTGACCAAGTCAGAGGGTGTAAAAGATACTACAGAAAGTACTACACTAATACCATCTAAAAGAAGGACCTTTATACTTACTATACAAACTATATTTGGTGGCCAGTGTGTTAAGACTCTGCCCTCTATAGGAGCCCTATGCGCATACATTTCTGGGTGTGCTGACTAGTGTTCCCCTTGTGGCTGCCATGGTTCCACATTATGTCACTACAGTGCCCTATTTTGATGTAAGGGTCGATGGGAGAAACCACATTGTCCAGTGGAGACACCTTGAAACCACCAAACCACACCAACACCACATTTGTTACACCTGGAAATTTTGGATAGTATAGACCCCTGGTGCCCAACCTGTGGCCCTTTGGTATATCAACCTGCAGCCCTTGGACCTCATGTAGTGGGAATATATTAATTATGGTAATAGTATTGATCTCCACTAGCCTCGTGTAATGTTCCCAGTTTTGTATTGTCTATCTCTATCCAAAAATGTAGCCTGTCTATACTCCCTGACCCTCATTTCTTCGATTAGGTCTGCAGTTCCTGACAGCCCTCTAAAGTATTACATATATTGAATCTTATGTGCGACCCTTTGGTGATATAATGGGCTGCATTTGCGGCCCCCTTTTGCTCATAAGTGGACAACCACTGGTATATACATCCAAAGCTCTTCAAGAGGGTGAGGTTTCAACACAAAGGCTGCAGGACAGGTAAGTATAAATACTGGGCCTGAAACAGCAGATAGGAGATGGATATTGCTGAAAATCTTCCACTAAACTGTTGGATTTCCAGACTTTAGATTTCAAAGTATAGCTAAAGTCAAAGCCTTTTATTTCTAGTTTTGGATAGAGTGGTAGTGGTGGTCCTGGGGGGGGGGGGGGGGGATGGGTGGTAAAACCCTTGTCAAGTTTTTATTACTGTCTGCGTCTCTGTTGGGGAAATATACTCTCTTTGTCCTGGTGTTCATTATCAATGGGACAAGAAGTGAAGAAAAATTCCAATTGTTACAGTTGTCACTGGGCAGGAGGTTATGGGAAAAAAATTAATGAGAGCAACAATACCAATGACATTTGAGAAGGTATTTCCCATAATTTTATAACGATTTACTCTCATTTCCTGTCACCTTTACAGGAAATGAAGGAAATCTTACCAACAGGATGTGGCAATAGGGGGAAAAAACTTTGAACGAGTTTGTGAATGCTTTAATAATAATTCCAATCAGAAACTCACAAACAAGTAATGGCAGTATATTTCCTTTCAATTTTCCGAGATCTAAAAGACCCATTTAAAAAAAGAATCATTCAGTTATAACACACACATAGTGATGACCAAATTGATTCATTGATTGAGTGAATCAGGCGGACTGCAAATTTGTCCCATCAACATTTATCCTGCAGAAAATCATCCAATTCATGAAGTCGTCATCTCCAATTGTTCCCGAACCACGGAATTCTTCACAGATCACACACCAGAACTGTATTTCAGCAAGTAAAGATTATCAAATCAGAGATTCTCCTTAGTCAAACATTTCTTTGTTCTTACGTAGATGCAACAACCCCAAGAAAAAAAACTAAAGATGTATCAACTAGTCCTATACCAACCTTTTTCTAATAAACAAGAGAGTTACAAAGGCCACACAATTCCTTTACATCCACTCGGGATTATTGAAAATTTTGCAAATTCAAAGTTAAACAGGAACACCTATGAACTTGCGAAGGGTCCAAAGGACCTCTCTACTGACTTTCTGCTAAACAGATGAATTCATTTGGCAGCAGATTGGTGATTAATGCCCTGTACACACGACCGGTTTTGCTGTCGGAATAAACTCCGAAGGTTTCTCTGACGGAACTGCGACGGAATTCCATTCAAGCGGTCTTGCCTACACACGGTCAAACCAAAGTCCGACCAAAGTCCGACCGTCCAGAACGTGGTGACGTACAACACTTGCAATCGGGACTAAAAAAAGGAAGTTCAATAGCCAATGTCTTCCGTCTCGTGCTTGCTTCAGAGCATGCGTCGTTTTTGGTCCGTCGGAACAGCATACAGACAAGCGGTTTTCCCGATAGGAATTGGTTCAGTCGGAAATATTTAGAACATGTTCTATTTCTAGGTCCGTCAGAATTTTCAAAAAAGAAAGTCTGATGAGGCACACACACGATCGGAATAGACGATGAAAAGCTTCCGTCTGACTTTTTCTGTCGGACATTCTGCTCGTGTGTACGCGGCTTTACAGGGAATATTCAGACAAAGCAATACACTCATTACCTAATGACAACCCATCGCAAAATTATTGTCCTTTTTGTTCAGGAATATAATTTTTTAAACAGCTTTACGTTTTCCCTAAAAATTCTATAGGAAAATGAAGAGAACAGCCTTTTTTTTAAAGATAAGACTTCCTATTTTAATTGGCCTAAAGATAACTTTGAACCAAAAGCAGCACCATCCTATTATGCAACCATTGTCTTTGTATTACGATTGCTTAGAAAGGGTTACAACCGTGGCTTGCATTTATACTTCTTCTACCACTAGCAAATGTTTTGCAAATCTACAGCTCCCCCCAGCTGCACCAAATCATTCTGATTCTTAACAACCTTCCCCACCACCAAGCAAGGTCAGGGAGTGTGGTATTTTCCCACCTCCATGTGGAATGAAAACAGTGTGATAGGGGAAGGCTCCAACTGCCAATGATCGGCATAGACACGGTATCCAAGCTCCAGGAAGTGTGGCTACAGCTGTGTGTGGGGGAGGAGGAGAAGAAATAAGCTGCAGTATACAGTAGGGGAAGGGGGAGGCAGTATTGCTCTCCAGAAACCCTGTGGCTGTTCTTTGATACATTCCCTAACTGGCAGCACATTATCATTCGTCAGACTGTGGCCTCCACCCTTCCGGAACAAGAAGGAGAAGAGGTATGAGTGAGTTTTCACATATCTCTTGGGTATTTAATGGGGTGTAGGATTGAGGGCAGCTGTCAAGTACAGGAGATTGCAGGGTACATCCTCTGCTGGTGGGGGAGGGGGAGGAGATTACATTTATAGGCTGTGTCTTTGCACTGGTTCTATTAGCATCTGTTTAGCAAAGAACAGTAGAAAGATATAGATGGCCTCACTGTCAGCCTAGGAAAGTCATTAGAGGCCCTCTGGGTGTGGGCCTCTCTCCGACTTACAAAGTTATTACACATTTGATAATGGTTGTATGAAGGCCGCATTGGTGCGTGTATGTGATTATCTGATATTGACGTTTGACTCCCTTAAAAGCAGAAAACGCCTTCAGTACAAGAAGACTAAAGTTTGGGGTTAAGGTGCAACAATGTTTAATGGCATGCAGTAAAGAAAAGTCACACCTCTTCTGCGGAACATCAAACAGGAACAACCCTGTCAAAGAGGAAATCATGTTTATTTTTATCCTCTTTGTATACACCAGCCAGAATGTTACACAACAGAGTACATAGAAGTGTTTCCATAGGTTCCTGCTTCCACAGGAGATTACATTCTAAAGCCTCAATCATACCTGGTGGTGACAAAAACACTCTAGGGTCAACTTAAGGGGGCAACATCTAAACTTCAGGGACTTTTTGGGGGAAACTCAGCAAAACTTCATGCAGATAATTCCAAAATTACAACTAATGCCAGGTCCATGCATGAGTTAACTTTGTAGCCAGGCATGGACCAAAAGTTTGTGCTTTTTTTTGTAGCTGAGACTTTTGCAGCCATATTTGGGAACTCAAACAAACCCTTCGGGACATGCTACCAAGTACTTTTTATTTTGCTCTTCTAAGAAGTGAGCTAAACAAGAAAAAAATGACCTATACTTATCAATTTTAATTAACACTATGAATAGCTAGATTTGTTTCAGCCTTGCCTACAACAGAGAAAAAGAGGCTGGTTTGGGCCTATTGTCTCCATTTTGGGCACTTTGATGTAGCAGTTAATTAGCCTCTCAGTTTAGCAAACAGGAAACCATATTATTAAAAATTGTCTGCCTCCTGTCAATTAGGGCAGCAAACCAAGCCAGACTTTGACCAGAAATGGGCCTCCTCATACCTATGGGAAGAACGGTTGCCTCAGTGGCCCGACCAGGTTCTCCACTTTCTTTCAGTACAGTGCTGAGAGAGAGAATCTAGTTACTATTGGCATCAAGAGCTATTTTACCTAAAGTGACTATGTCTAAAAGAAGAAGCTTTATACTTGCCTGTCCAGTGGCCAGTGTGTTGAAGCTTGCCTCTCTTGAAGATCTTCAACCACTGACATTTCCAGGTGTGCTGATTAGCGTGTCCCTTCCCCTTGGCTGCTGTGGTTGCATTCTGCATCACTACATAAAGTGACCATGTCAGGGGGTGTAAAAAATGACTTCACCAATACACTCTGAAAGAAGAAGCTTTCAACTTATCTTTCTAGAAGCCAGCGACTTTGCTCTTTTGAAAAACTCCAGAAATAGAGACTATTTCACATTTCCAGATGTGTCGAAAAGCATGTCCCCAGGTGGCTGCTGTGGTTCCATCTGCCAACCCTTCTGTCACTACTGTGCCCTGTACTGACATAGGGGTCAATGAGAGGAACCACAGTGTCCAGTGAAGGACACATTATTTGCTACACCTGGAAATGTTGGATAATACAGATGGCCGGAGCTCTTCAAGAAGGTAAAGTCTACCCGCCACTAAACAGATGAATTTGTTTGGCAGCAGATCGGCGATTTAGGAGAAACATTCAAGCAAACCTATCCACTCGTTATCTAATGACAACCCACCACAAAACCTTTTTGTTCAGGAAGGTAACCCTTTTACCCCTTGGAAATTCAACAGGAAACTAAAGGAAATGACATGCACTCTCATATTAGCCAAAACATTTTTTTAAATAAAACTTCCTACATAATTTGGTATAAAGACTCCTGAGAATCAAACACAGTACCATCTCATTATTCAGTTGTTGCCTCGGTGTTACAATTGCTTAGAAAGGGTTACAACTGTGGCTTGCGTTTATTTATTTTCTACCACTGGCAAATGTTTTTTTTAAATCTACAGCTCCCCCCAGCTGCACCAAAACCAGTCTGTTTCTTAGGCAGTCTTCCCCACCACCAGCAAGGTCAGGGACAAGGTCAGGGAGTGTGGTATTTTTTGACTTCCATGTGGAATGTAAATAGTGTGATAAGGGAAAATTCCAACTGCTAATGATCAGCATAGAAACCGTATCTAAGCTCCAGGCAGTGTGGGGGGGAGGAGGAGTAAAAAAAACTGCAACATACAGTGGGGGAGGGGATTCAGTAATGCTTACTAGTCACTGGAAACCCCATGTTTTTTTCCTTTGAAACATTCCCTGGCAGCACATTCAACAGTCAGTTGTGGCCTTCACCCTGCCGGGGAAAAAAAGTGGAGAAGAGGTATGATTGAGTTTTCACATATCCCTTGGGTATTAATGGGGTGTAGGATTGTGAGCAGCTGTCATGCACAGGAGACTGAAGGGTACATCCTCTGATGGTGGGGGGAGGGGGAGGAGATTCCATTTATAGGTTGTGCCTTTGCACTGGTTCCATTGGCATCTGCCTAGCAAGGAACAGTAGATAGACAATTTGAGTCAGCCTAAGCAAGGAAAATGGCCAAATATGACCTCAATGTCAGCCATGAAATGTCATTAGAGGCCTGCTGTGTGCAGGCCTACCTCCAACTTATTAGGTTGTTACAAGACTGATATTAGTTGAATGAAGGCAGAATTGGTATGTGTATGTGGTTACCTGTTGTCTTGGCATTTGACTCTTATATCCTCCCTTCAATTCAGAAAGAACCTTCAGTACAAGAAGACCTAATGCTGGCCATACACTATACAGAAAATCGGCCGAACCCCTTTTCGAAAAACGAACGTTCGACCGTGACCGCAAACGATCTTGCCATCATATAATGACCGATAATCTGTTCAGTGGACATGAATAAATAATTTTGTGTTCGTTTTTTTACATATACCTAGTGCAGAAAGTTCGGACGGAAAACACATTAACCTTGCAATTTATCGTACGTTCGGCAGAAATTTTCCAAACATGCCGTTCGTTTTTTTTCCACAAAAACGTCACAAACGATTATCGATTTGTACCCACTAACTTGCCGAAAAACGAACGAAGTGTCCATTCGAACGATTTTTCGGCCGGTTTTTCGTATAGTGTATGGCCAGCATAAGTTGAGAGTTATGGTAAAACAATGTTTAATTGCATGCAGTAATAAAAGTCTTCACATATTTCTTGGGTATTTAATGGGGTGTAGGATTGTGAGCAGCTGTCATGCACAGGAGACTGCAGAGTACATCCTTTGCTGGTGGGGGAGGGGGAAGTGATGCCATTTATAGGCTGCGCCTTTGCACTGGTTCCATTACCATCTGTCTAACAAGGAGCCGTAGACAGACAATTTGAGTTGATTTGGGCAAGGAAAATGGCCAAAGATGGCCTCCAAATCAACCAAAGAAGGTCAGTAAAAGCCTACAGTGTTTTGGCCTCTTTCGGAACTGACTTTCGAGGTTGTTAAATATCTTCTACTGGTTGAATGAAGGCCAGATTGGCATGTGTATGTGGTTATCTCTTATCTGATATTGGCTTTTGAATCTTATATCCTCCCTTAAAGGCAGAAAGAACCTTGAGTGCAAGAAGGCTGAAGCTGAGGGTTAAGGTGGGACGATGGTTGCATACAATAAAGAAAAGTCATAACTCTTCTGAGGGACATCAAACAGGAACAACTCTGTCCAAAAGGAAATTATTTATCTGTTTATTGTATTTATATAAAACTCGACATCTTGCACATCAGAGTACAAATTATTATTATTATTATACAGGATTTATATAGCACCAACAGTTTGCGACACATACATAGAAGCGTTCCCATAGGCCTCACTCCACAGGACAGGAGCTTTAAAGCCCGATTATACCTGCACACACAAAACACTTAACGGTTAGCTTGAGGGTGCAACAAAAATCCTTTAATGGCCCTTTTTAATCTTAGGAGGAAAATCAGGCAAACTCCATGCAGACGGTATATAAAGAATAACCTCATCACCCTGATGCAGCAAGGCTAGACTCCTAACCTCATAGCCACCTTGCTGCCCATGGCATAATCACTTCCTTTTAAGATAATTACTCATAAATTACTACTTGACAACTAATACCAAGGCCACAAATGAGTTAATTTTTCTAGTAAAGACCGAAAGTTTGTACTTTCCTTTGTAACTGAGACTCTTTCAACCAAATTTGGGGACTCTTATGAAGCCTCTTGTACCTTACTCTTTTAAGAAGAGAGCTAAAGGAGAAGAAATGCCTGTTAAATTCAATTAATGCTATAAATGGCTTGACTGATTTAAGCCCACAGCAGAGAAGGAGAGGTCTGAGAGGGGTCTAACTTCTCTATTCTAGGTATTTTACAGGGGTTACAGCCAATTAGCCTTTCAGTTTACCAAACAAGAAACCATATTATGCCATAACGTCTGCCTCTTTTTCATTAGGGCAGTATAATGAGCCAGACCTTGACCGGAAATGGGCCTCATACCTAAGGGAGAAACAGTTGCCTCGGTTGCCTAAACAAGTTCTCTCCTTTCTTTCCATACAGTGCTGAGAATGAGAATCTATTTATTATTGTCATCAAGAGCTATTTTACTTAAAGTGACCAAGTCAGGGGGTGTAAAAGATACTACACAGAATACTACACTAATACCATCTAAAAAACGAACCTTTTTACTTACTATACAAACTATGTTTGGTGGCCAGTGTTTTAAACCTCTGCCCTCTATAGGAGCTCCATGAACATACATTTCTGGGTGTGCTGAATAGTATGTCCCCTTGTGGCTGTCGTGGTTCCACGTTATGTCACTACAGTGCCCTGTTCTGATGTAAGGGTTGATGAGACAAACCACATTGTCCAGTGGGGGACACCTGAAAATCTCCACACCACACCAACACCACATTTGTTACACCTGGGAATTTTGGATAGCATAGACCCCTGGTGCCCAACCTGTGACCCAAGGGCCACATGTGGCCCTTTGGTATATCAACCTGCAGCCCTTGGACCTCATGTAGTGGGTATATATTGATTATGGTAATAGTATTGATCTCCACTAGCCTTGTGTTCCCAGTTTTGTATTGTCTATCCCCAGCCAAAAATGTAGCATGTCTACACTCTCTGACCCTAATTTCTTCTATTAGGTCTGCAGTTCCTGACAGCCCTCTAAAGCATTACATATATTGAACCTTATGTGCGACCCTTTGGTGATGTCATGGGCTGCATTTGTGGCCCCCCTTTAGTTCATAAGTGGACAATCACTGGTATAGACACCCAGAGTGCTTCAAGAGGGTGAGGTTTCAACACAAAGGCTGCAGGACAGGTAAGTATAAATACTGGGTTTGAAACAGCAGATAGGAGACGGATAATGCTGAAAATCTTCCATTAAACTGTTGGATTTCCAGACTTTAGATTTCAAAGTATATCTAAAGTTAAAGTCTTTTTCTTGTAGGTTTGGATAGCGTGGTGGTGGTGATGGTGGGGGGGAATGGGTGGTAAAACCCTTGTCAGGTTACTTATTACTGTCTGTGTCTCTGTTGGGAAATTGTACTCACTTTGTCCTGGTGTCCATTATCAATGGGACAAGAAGTGAAGAAAAATTCCAACTGTTATGCCCCGTACACAAGGTCGGATTTTCCGATGGAAAATGTCCGATCGGAGCGTGTTGTCGGAAATTCCGACCGTGTGTGTGGGCTCCATCGGACATTTTCCATCGGATTTTCCGACACACAATGTTGGAGAGCAGGAGATAAAATTTTCAGACAACAAAATCCGTTGTCGGAAATTCCGATCGTGTGTACACAAATCCGACGGACAAAGTGCCACGCATGCTCAGAATAAATAAAGAGATGAAAGCTATTGGCCACTGCCCCGTTTATAGTCCCGACGTACGTGTTTTACGTCACCACGTTTAGAACGATCGGATTTTCCGACAACTTTGTGCGACCGTGTGTAGACAAAACAAGTTTGAGCCAACATCCGTCGGAAAAAATCCTAGGATTTTGTTGTCGGAATGTCCGAACAAAGTCCGACCGTGTGTACGCCCTATTACAGTTGTCACTGGGCAGGAGGTTATGGGAAAAAATAGAATGAGAGCAACAATTCCAATGACAATTGAGAAAGTATTTCCCATAATTTTATAACGATTTACTCTCATTTCCTGTCACCAACAGGAAATGAAGAAAATCTTACCAACAGGATGTGGCAATAGGGGGAAAAAAATAAGGTTTCATTCTCAATACAAAACAAATTATTTCCATCAGAAACTTTGAACGAGTTTGTGAATGCTTTAACAATAATTCCAATCAGAAACTCACAAACAAGCAAAGGCAGTATATTTCCTTTCAATTTTCTGAGACCTAAGGCCTCATGTACACTGCTGCTGGTAAACGTCGGTTAGTATCTGTCAAGGTAAATCGTTCAGGAGAGGTTATAAAAACGTCCCGTGTACATGAAGCCTGAAAAGAGCCAACTAAAAAAATGAATCATTCAGTTATAACACACACATAGTGATGACCAAATTGATTCATTGATTGAGTGAATCAGGCGGACAGCAAATTTGTCTCATGAACATTTATCCTGCAGAAAATCATCCAATTCATGAAGTCGTCATTTCCAATTGTTCCTGAACCACGGAATTCTTCACAGATCACACACCAGAACTTTATTTCAGCAAGTAAAGAGTACCGAATCAGAGATTCTCCTTATTCAAACATTTCTTTGAACTTACGTAGATGCAACAACCCCAAGAACGATAACTAAAGATTTATCAACTTGTCCAATACCAACCTTTTTCTAATAAACAAGAGAGTTACAAAGGCCACACAATTCCTTTACATCCACTCGGGATTATTGAAAATTTTGCAAAATCAAAGTTAAACAGGAACACCTATGTACATGAACTTGTGAAGGGTCCAAAGGACCTCTCTACTGACTTTCTACTAAACAGATGATTTCATTTGGCAGCAGATTGGTCATATACAGGGAATATTCAGACAAAGCAATCCACTCATTACCTAACGACAACCCATCGCAAAATTATTGTCCTTTTTTTTTTTTTTTAAATCCTTATTTCAATTATTTATAGCAATACAAAAGAAAATAAAAGCAAAAATAGCATTCACATCTATTCCTCTACAATAATACTTTCCCTTGTATCCCATAAACCCCCCCTCCCCCCCATCCAACACCCCCCCCCCCCCGAACCCCCCCCCCCCCGCAGACTCTATCCAACCAGGTATTTTCGCCCACCTACCCCCTTGGTGTCAACATTGGCTCAGCCTCTTCTCCACATACCTCACAGATTTCTTAAAAGCCACCCAACTTGCCCATCTACCTCCCCCTGCCTCATACTCCGCATTTGACGGATCTCTCTCCCTTCTCTCTAAGTTATATGTTTCCTGCACTCTTAGGAACCAATCCTTGATCTTGGGGCCTTCGACCTTCTGCCATTTTTTAGGGATTTCACTTTTTGCTGCGTTCAACAGCACAGGGGTAATGGACCCATTGTATTCTCGGTTTCCACCCTCTGAGCTGTGAAACAAGCATATCCATGGGTCGTACGGGATTATTTTCCCTGTAATCTCTTCTATTATTTGTATAACCTCCAGCCAATACTTTTTAACAACCGGACAGCTCCACCACAGATGTGCCATAGTCCCCAATGCCCTACACCCTCTCCAACAGTTCGGGGACCTATCTGGTTGGAATTTGCTAATTATCTCTGGAGTAGCGTACCATCTAGTTAAACACTTATAGTTTGTTTCTGTCATTTTTATATCCAAAGCCGAGCTGTGTGTTGCCTTCAGAACATTTCCCACTACGTTTTCCTCTAGGGTCGTCCCCAAATCCTTCTTCCATTTTTTAATGAATGGCGGTACTTCCATCTCTCCACTGTTTATCAACATTTTGTATATCCTAGAGACATATCCCCCAGCCTTATCGCTACAGCATATTTTCTCTATTGGTCTGAAGTCTTTTTCCTCTAACGCGCCCTGGCAGACTTTCTACAAAGTGTGAGAGCTGTACATACCGCCAGTCATTTATTCTCATAAAATTTCTCTGTGTGTCTAAGTGCTGAAAAGTGCAAATTTTCCCTTTCTTCATAATATCTTTTAGTTGTATTTCAATGTTTGTGATCCAGTTTCCTCCTACTTCCTCCATACCCGGGGGGAAACATCTCGTTATTTTTTAAATATATCAGTGGTGAATTATATTCCCAACTATTATTTGTGTACATCAAATCCCACATTTTAAAAGTGTGTTGTGTAATAATATGTGTTTCTGGTCCTAACTTTCTAAACCGTAGCGGATTCCATAACAAAAGTTTTAAACATTATTGTCCTTTTTGTTCAGGAATATAATTTTTTAAATGGCATTACGTTTTCCCTAAAAATTCAATAGGAAAATGAAGGTAACAGCCTTTTTTTTTAAAGATAACACTTCCTATTTTAATTGGCCTAAAGATAACTTTGAACCAAAAGCAGCACTATCCTATTATGCAACCATTGTCTTTGTATTACGATTGCTTAGAAAGGGTTACAACTGTGGCTTGCATTTATACTTCTTCTATCACTAGCAAATGATTGCAAATCTACAGCTCCCCCCAGCTGCACCAAAACCATTCTGATTCTTAACAACCTTCCCCACCACCAAGCAAGGTCAGGGAGTGTGGTATTTTCCCACCTCCATGTGGAATGAAAACAATGTGATAGGAGAAGGCTCCAACTGCCAATGATCGGCATAGACACGGTATCCAAGCTCCAGGAAGTGTGGCTACAGCTGTGTGTGGGGGAGGAGGAGAAGAAAAAAGCTGCAGTATACAGTAGGGGAAGGGGAGGCAGTATTGCTCTCCAGAAATCCTGTGGCTGTTCTTTGATACATTCCCTAACGGGCAGCACATTATCATTCGTCAGACTGTGGCCTCCACCCTTCCGGAACAAAAAGGAGAAGAGGTATGAGTGAGTTTTCACATATCTCTTGGGTATTTAATGGGGTGTAGGATTGAGGGCAGCTGTCAAGTACAGGAGATTGCAGGGCACATCCTCTGCTGGTGGGGGGGAGGGGGAGGAGATTACATTTATTGGCCGTGCCCCTGCACTGGTTCTATTAGCATATGTCTAGCAAAGAACAGTAGATAGATATAGATGGCCTCACTGTCAGCCTAGGAAAGTCATTAGAGGCCTGCTGGGTTTCGGCCTCTCTCCGACTTTCAAAGTTATTACATTTCTGATATTGGTTGTATGAAGGCCGCATTGGTGCGTGTATGTGGTTATCTGATATTGACATTTCATTCCCTTAAAAGCAGAAAACGCCTTCAGTACAAGAAGACTAAAATTTAGGGTTAAGGTGCAACAATGTTTAATGGCACGCAGTAAAGAAAAGTCAGACCTCTTCTGCGGGACATCAAACAGGAACAACCCTGTCCAAGAGGAAATCATGTTTATTTCTATCCTCTTTGTATACACCAGCCAGAATGTTACACAACAGAGTACATAAAAGTGTTTCCATAAGTTCCTGCTTCCACAGGAGATTACATTCTAAAGCCTCAATCATACCTGGTGACAAAAACAATCTAGGGTCAACTTAAGGGGGCAACATCTAAACTTCTGGGACTTTTTGGGGAAACTCAGCAAAACTCCATGCAGATAATGCCAAAATTATAACAAATACCAGGTCCATGCATGAGTTAACTTTGTAACCAGGCATGGACCAAAAGTTTGTGCTTTTTTTTGTAGCTGAGACTTTTCCAGCCATATTTGGGAACTCAAACAAACCCTTCGGGACATGCTACCAAATACTTTCTATTTTGCGTCTTCTAAGGAGTGAGCTAAACAAGAAAAAATTACCCATGCCCGTCAAATTCAGTTAATACTATGAATGGCTAAATTGGTTTCAGCTTGACTTGCCCACAGCAGAGAAGGAATGTCCTCAGAGGGGCCTATCATCACCATTCTGGGCAGTTTTACAGAGGCAATAGACAATTAGCCTCCCAGTTTACTGACTAAGAAACCGTATTATAAAATGATGTCTGTCTCCAGTCCATCAGGGCATCATACTGAGCCAGACTTCGGCCAAAAAATGGACCTCATACCTAAGGAAAGAACAGTTGTTCTTCTAGAAACTCAATGTTATTATTGGCATAAAGAGCCAACCTGGTTTTCCCCTTTCCTTCGGTACAGTGCTGAGTGAGATAATCCAGTTACTATTGGCTTCAAAAACTTTTTTACTTAAAGCGGGGTTCCACCCAAATTTTGAACAATATCTGTATGTATTCTCTTCCTTGCCTAGATGCTGACATGCCGTTTAAAAAAATTTAAATCGCCGTAATTACCTTTTATTTTTCTATTCTTCTTTGCACTTCCTGGTTCTCCTCCCGTGGAGGTAGGCGTGTTTCTAGCCTCTCCCAGACTCCTGGGAGCTAGTCTCAGGCTTCCCAGGATGTCACTGAGCATGTGCGGGAACGAGCGGTGAATGCTGGGAGCACAGCATTCACCACATCCAGGAAATAAATGCTTGTGGGCTTCAAATGCCCACAATGAAGATGGAAACCGCCTGCAGTGAATAATATAAGTTATTCTTTCCGACAAAATCTGACACAGGCGGACATATTACACACAATATGCGAGTATGTAATGCTGAGAAGAAAAGTTTGTGAATGAGTTAAAAAAAAAAAAAAACGATAGATAGGTGGACCCCCGCTTTAAAGTGATCATGTCAGGGGGTGTAAAAAATGACTGCACCAATACACTCTGAAAGAAGATGTGTTGAAAAGCATGTCCCCAGGTGGTTGATGTGCTTCCACTGTGACAGATCCATTCAGTACAGGGGCTTTTGGAGGGGGACTATGGGCTAGCCTTCTACCCATTATTTATGGCCCATGGAGGAGACTGAGGATTTTGTCTGCTTCTCCTGGGCTGAGCATGGAGGAGAAACCCTCTGACTGTCCGGAAGTATCTACCAGGATTATGTAGCCAGGGAGTCCCCAGAACAGTGGTGCATCTGCGGGAACATTGTGTCAGACAGATTGTGCAGGCGCACCTTCACCACCTGTGGATATGAGACTCTTCTTTGGCAAATTTCTTATCTAGCCGAGGCTGGCCCTTGAGAGCTGCATAATGCAGCATTTGCCCATTTTCCCTCGGGTTATTACCAACTTTATATAATTAACTTTTTATACTATTTCCGCCGAAGATGTGTCACTTGGTAACCTAGATCTGAGCTGGAAATGGAGTGGGACATTTAGAAACGAGTAGTGTAATGTACTTTATGTATCCAGAGCTGTGGATTTGTTTCTGGGTATCCTGGTGGGCACGCCCTGGCTAATCAAGACTTATTGTAGATATGTTTTCCAGCACATAGACAAGGGAAGAAGGGTGGGAAATTCCTGTGACTACTAGCCATACTGATAAAACCTGTCTAGGTGCCTACCTGTTAATTAGATGACTGTTTAAAGGTTGCATTGTCATGTTTTTACTTATCTTATCTATGCTAATAACTCAAAGAGGGGAATGTCTTCCTGGGGATAAAAGTATGTGTCTGGGTTTCAATAAACAGTTATTCCTTTGGTTTTACCTAAACATCTTGTCTGCGTATAATGCTTGGTTAAAGGGCTGGTCTGCTGGAAGGGTTTGGAGGGCAGGAGGCACCCAGTAAGGGTGCCAGGGGGTCTGTCACATCCACCTTCCAACCCCTATGTCACTACTGTGCTCTGTACTGACATAGGGGTCTATGGGAGGAACCACAGTGTCCAGTGAAGGACATGCTATTTGTTCCACCTGCAAATTTTGGATAGTACAGGCACCCAGAGCTCTTCAAGAAGGTGACGATTAAACATCAAAGGCTGCCAGATAGGTAAGTATAAATACTGGGTTTGAAATAGCACGTAGTAGACTGATATCTGAGAATCTTCCATTAAACTGTTGGGTATCCAAACTTTAGCTTTCTAAGTGTATCTACAGCCAAAGCCTTTTAGGTTTAGTTTTGGATAGAGTGGTTAGGGGTTAAAACCCCGTCAGGATTTTATTGCTGTCTCGGTCTCTGAATGGAGAAATTCACCTTCTAAAATTATCCTGGTGACCATTATCAATAGGAAAAATAGCGATGGGAAATCCAAATTGTTACAGCTGTCACTGGGACAGGGAGTAAGAGGGAAATCTTCCAATGAGAGCACCAATTCCAATTTATCTATCATAGGTACTTATATAGCGTTGTCAATTAACGCAGTGCTTTACATATACAGTACTTTGTACATTCATATCAGTATCTGCTCAAGGATCTTACAATCTAAGGTCCCTAACTCACATTTATACATACACATACTAGGGCCAGTTTAAACAGGTGCCAACTAACCTACCAGCTGGAGTGTGGGAGGAAACTGGAGTACCCGGAGGAAACTCCCGCAGGCACAGGGAGAACATGCAAACTCCAGGCAGGTAGTGTCGTGGTTCCAATGACAATTGAGAGGGTTTTTCACCTAATTTTGGAAATATTTCCTCTCTTTTTCTTGTCTCCTGAACAAGAAATGAGGGAAATCTTACCAATATGATGAGGCAATAGGTGGAAAAAATAACAAAAGTTTTTAAACTATAAAAAAACAAACGATTTCCATCAGAAAGTTTGAACGATTTTGTAAATACTTCGACAATAATTCAAATGAGAGATTCACAAAAAGACAATGGTTTTAAATCTTTGTATTTCCTTACCTTTTATATTTCCTATCAAATTTCTGCCATCTTAAAGATTCAACTGAAAAAGTAATAATTCGGTTATAGCACACACGAAGTGGTGACTAAATTGACTTACAAATCAGGCGTACTGCACGTTTGTCTCATGAACATTTGTCCTGCAGAATATCATATGATTCATGAAATCATCATTTCCATAGTTCACGATTCTTCCTACACCACACATCAGAACTGTATGCAACTATTTCAGCAAGGTAAAGATTACAAAGTCAGAGATTCGTATTCAGGTGCTTATTCAAATGTATGTAGTTGCTACAACCCCAAAAGATTTATTAACTAGACCTGTACCAACCTTCCAAATAAACAAGTGCGGGTAAAATGGCCACACACGGTCTTCAATCCCTTTGGATCCACTCGGAATAAGAATAATTTAGCAAAAATCAAGGTTAACCACTTCAGCCCCGGAAAATCTCCCCCCTTAATGACCAGGCCATTTTTTGCGATGCGACACTGCGTCGCTTTAACTGACAATTCGCGGTCGTGCGACACTCTACCCAAACAAAATTGACATCCTTTTTTTCCCACAAATAGAGCTTTCTTTTGGTGGTATTTGATCACCTCTGCAGTTTTTATTTTTTGCGCTATAAAGAAAAATAGACTCGCAATTTAAAAAAAATAAAAAATAAATAAAACCAATATTTTTTACTTTTTGCTATAATAAATATCCAAAAAACAACAAAAAAACTAATTTCTTCATCAGTTTAGGCCAATATGTATTCTTCTACATATTTTTGGATAAAAAAAAATTGCAATAAGCGTATATTGATTGGTTTGCGCAAAAGTTATACCCTGTACACACGATTGGACATTGATCGGACGTTCCGACAACAAAATCCATGGATTTTTTTCCGACGGATGTTGGCTCAAACTTGTTTTGTATACACACGGTAGCACAAAGTTGTCGGAAAATCCGATCGTTCTGAGCGCGGTGACGTACAACGCGTACGTCGGGACTATAAACGGGGCAGTAGCCAATAGCTTTAGTCTCTTAATTTATTCTGAGCATGCGTGGCACTTTGTGTGTCGGAATTGTCCACACACGGTCGTAATTTACGCGAACGGATTTTGTTGTTGGAAAATTTTATAGCAAGCTCTCAAACTTTGTGTGTCGGAAATTCCGATGGAAAAAGTCTGATGGAGCCCACACACGATCAGAATTTGTGACAACACGCTCCGATCACACATATTGCATCGGAAAGTCCGACCGTGTGTACAGGGCATTATAGCGTCTACAAAATAGGAGATAGATTTATGGCATTTTTATTATTAATTTATTTTTTACTAGTAATGGCGGTGATCAGCGATTTTTAGCGGGACTGCGACACTACGGCGGACAGATCGGACACTTTTGACACTTTTTTGGGACCAGTGACATTTATACAGCGATCAGTGCTATAAAAATGCACTGATTACTGTATAAATGACACTGGCAGGGAAGGGGTTAACACTAGTGGGCGATCAAGGGGTTGAATGTGTTCCCTGGGGGGTGTTTCGAACTGTAGGGAGGAGGGGACTGACTGGGAGTACAGAGAGATCTCTGTTTCTAATCACTAGGAACAGACGATCACTCTGTACTTCCCTGTCAGAATGGGGATCTGTTAGTTTACATTGACAGATCCCTGTTCTGGCTCTCTGTGGAGCGATCACAGGTGGCTGGCGGACATTGTGGCCGCCGGCCGCGCGCATCTGCTCCCTCACCGCGCAACTGCATATGCGCGCGCCTGCTATAGCTGTTAAAAGGGCCCGACGTACAGCTACGGCAATTTGCGAGAACGAGCCAACCTGCCGCAGTATGATGGCGGCTGGTTGGCAAGCGATTAAACAGGAACACCTGCATCAGGGGTGTCCAACCTTTTGCCCTTCCTGGGCCACATTGGAAGAAGAGGAATTGTCTTGGGCCACACATAAAATGTACTCACAATATGGAAAGCAGATGAGCAGAAAAAGTCAGGCAGATCACAAGCTAAAGTCAGAAGGTTCTAAAGTCAGAAGGTTCTAAAGTCAGAAGGTTCTAAAGTCAGAAGGTTCTAAAGTCAGAAGGTTTTTTTTATCTTAATGCATTCTATGAAGGATAAAAAACCTTCTGTGTGCAGCAGCCCCCCTAATACCTCCCTAATCCCCATCTTGATCTAGCGATGTTGAATAAGAGTCTCGGCTGTCCGGGACTCTCCCTCCTCACTGGCTGAGACAGCAGCTGGGCTCCATTGGCTCCCACTGCTGTTAATCAAAGTCAGGGAGCCAGGGAGGAGAGAGAGGGGCCGAGCTGCGAGGGACCCGAGAAGAGGAGGATCTGGGCTGCTCTGTGCAAAACCATTGCACAGAGCAGGTAAGTAGAACATGTTTGTTATTTTAAAAAAATTAAATAAATAAAAAAAAACAAGACTTTATTATCACTTTAACCATAGATAATGTACCCATCTGAGTAAAAAAAAACCACATAATTTCTTTGTAAATTTAAAGTGAGGTCCTTCTCGCTACTAATTAAGTGAATAAACAATGAAAACTAATAATGTGAAGTACGTGAAATGGCTGCAAGATCTGGAGTGTACACTAAACACAAAAAACTGTAAATAATAATAATCACTTTCATTATTATAATTTATTTGTAATATTTTAATTACAAAAGTAAAAGAGGGCAACATAAAACTATGATAAACTAACGCATCAATATCTGGTTCGATGGAGAAGCAATTCTCAGTGAATTCCCATCAGATATTTAAATCCTAATTTTGCCCTTTGTGTTCTTCATCCTTGAAAATAGTTGCTCACAAATCTAGGTGCTACCGAAAACTGATGACATGAATAAGGCGTGATTGTGAAGGGTGGGAGATTTTTCTTTGGGAAGATAAAACTTCTAAAAGTCCTGTAGACACTGTACATTTTTTCTTCAGATGCATGTATACGCTAAGTGTAAAGACATTTGAAAAAAAAAATGCTACAAAAAACCCCAACATTTTTAAGTACCTGTATGTTTACGATTTTGTGTTGGGCCGCATGCGACCCTCAGGCCACATGTTAAACACCCCTGACCTACATAAACTTGTAAAGGGTCTTTTGCAGGAAAGAAATTTGCACGATTCCCCCCATCAGCACAGCAGCCCCGATAGGGGAATCCCTCCTGCCGAGGCATTGTCTGCTCTCCACGGGGGCAGACTGAGGAAGCCGCCCCCACCGGGAGAAGACAGCGATTGTTGCTAGTGGCTATAGCAGCTGCTAGCAATAATCACAAGTGAATCCGACAGGCTGGTTGTACCCAAGTTGATCGATCAATCAGCTTGGTAATTCAGCCTGCCCACACACAGTTCAAATCACAGTTCATCTTCATGCTGAACCGACCAAGATTCCAACCATCTATGGCTGGCCTTACAAGGACCATTCAATTAAACCAGGGATCCTCAAACTACGGCCCTCCAGCTGTTGTGGAACTACACGTCCCATAAGGCATTGTAAAACTCTGACATTCACAGACGTGGCTAGGCATGATGGGAATTGTAGTTTCTGAACAACTGGAGGGCCGTAGTTTGAAGACCCCTGAATTAAACCAATCCACTCATTACCTGGTACAATGATTTTTATTGAAATACAAAGAGAACAGATGAAAAATTTAAGCGCAGGGGAAAACGAGCATTAGACACAAAATTTCACGCAAAAAACACAGAAGAAAACGTGTCATAGAGTGTGAACTATGAACTAACAATGACCCTTCGGCCAAGGCCTGGCGTCAGAGCTAAGTGCCTAAGCCTTCATACTCAGGGGCTAAGGTGGTTGAGGGGAGCGTCCACTAAGAAGGGATTAACAAAACCAGATAGAACATGGGGCAAAAAAAAAAATAGGGCGAAAGGAAAAAAAAAAGAAAGGAAGTTTTTTAGAGGGAAGCACGGGAAGTAGATTTGGGAAACAAATAGGAGGGGGGAAAAGGGGCATAAACAAGGAGCGAGAAAGGGAAGGGAAGTTCCCCCGGGCTGTGGATAGGGGTAGGTTTATTTTAGAGGCCTAGGCTGGTCAGGTGTAAGGTTGGAAGGGCATAAGACCACCACGGGGGCCCACACTTAGTTTAGTATGAGTGTCGTGGAGGATACTTGTCATCTTTTCATGAATCATAGGGGTCGCTTCACCTCCGCAAATGAAACGGCCGGCTTTTTCCAGGCCCTGGCTATTGCGCTTTTAGCTGCGATAAATAGGTAAGTGGCCAATTTCTGCTGGTAAGAGAAAAGGCCCGGGATCAGACAATGGTGCAAGGCGAGTTTGGCGTCCTTGCAGATAGAAATATGGAAAAGGGTGACCAGGAGTCCGAAGACCCTTGACCCAATCCACTCATTATCTAATGAAAACCTTTCTGTTCAGGAAGGTCATTCTTTTACCCGCATTCAAATGTCCCTTGCAAATTCAACAGGAAACCAAAAGGGAATGACATGCGCTCTAATAACAGCCAAAACTATTTTTAACATTGTTTTTAAACACAACATCCTGTTTCCATTAGCATAAAGACAACTAAGAATCAAACACAGCACCATTGCATTATGCAACTGTGGCCTTTGTGTTAAGATTGCTTAGAAAGGGTTACAACTGTGGCTTGCATTCATACTTTCTCTACCACTAGCAAAGGTTCTGCAAATCTGCACCTCCCCCCAGCTGCACCAAAACCAAAATCTGATTCTTAACAACCTTCCCCATCACCAGCAAGGTCAGGGAGTGTGGCGTTGTCCCACCTCCATGTGGATTGAAAACAATGTGATAAGGGAATTCTCCAACTGCCAATGATCGGCACAGAAATTGTTTCCAAGCACCAGGAAGTGTGGCTACAGCTCACGGTGTGTGGCGGAGGAGGAGAAAAAAAAAAAAAGCTGCAGTATACAGTGGGGGAGGGGAGGCAGTATTGCTCTCCGGAAACCCTGTGGCTGATCCTTTGATTCCCTAACTGACTGCACATTATCATTTGTCAAACTGTGGCCTTCGCCCTTCCAGAAAAAAAAGGAGAAGAGGTATGATTGAGTTTTCACATATCTTTTGGGTATTTAATGGGGTGTAGGATTGTAAGCAGCTGTCATGCACAGGAGTTTTGCAGTTCATCCTTTGCTGGTGGGGGGAGTGGTGCTAATTATAGGCTGTGCCTTTGCACTGGTTCCATTAGCCTCTGTCCAGCAAGGAACAGTACACAGACATTCTGAGTTGGACAAGGCAAGGGGAAGGCCAAAGATGGCCTCGTTGTCAGCCTAGGAAGGTCCTTAGAAGCCTGCTGCATGCAGGCCTCCTACTGGCTTTTAAAGTTATTACATATCTGATATTGGTAGAATGAAGGCCACATTGGTGTGTGTATGTGGTTATCTGTTATCGGATATTGGCAATTGACATTTAAATCAGATAGGCTTTTATTGGCTGTGCCTTTGCACTGGTTCCATTAGCATCTGTCTAGCAAGGAACCGTAGACAGACAATTTGAGTTGGCTTGGGCAAGGAAAATGGCCTCACTATCAACCAAGAAAGTTAGTAGAACTTTCAAAACTATTACATATCTGATGTTGGTTGTATGAAGGCCACATTGGTGTGTGTATGTGGTTATCTGTTGTCTGATATTGGCATTTGACTTTATAGAAAGGCAGAGGGAACATTCAGTACACAAAGGTTGAAGTTGACGGCTTATGCCGCGTACACACGAGCAGACTTTTCAGCATCAAAGGTCCGACGGTCTTTCCGACGGACTTTCGACAGACTTTTGAATGACCGGACTTGCCCACACACGAATGGACTAAAGTCTGTTCGAAAGTCCGTTGGTTTGAACGTGATGACGTATGAAGGGACTAGAATTAAGAAGTTCATAGCCAGTAGCCAATAGCTGCCCTTGCGTCCTTTTTTGTCCGTCGGACTAGCATACAGAGGAACGGAGTTTTCGACCAGACTCGAGTACGTCGGAAAGATTTGAAACATGTTCCAAATCTAAAGTCCGTCCGGTTTACGACAGAAGAAGTCTGCTGAAGGTCCGATGAAGCCCACACACGGTCGGATCGTCCGACGGATTTGTTCCGTCGGACCAGTCCGGTCGAAAAGTCCGGTCACGTGTACACTGCTTAAGGTGCAAGAGTGTTTAACCGCATGCAGTAAAGAAAAGTCACACCTCTTCTGAGGTACATCAAACAGGAACAAACCTGTCCAAGAGGAAATCATAATTATTTTTATCCTCTTTGTATACGCCAGCCAGAATATTACACAACAGAGTACATAGAAGCATTTCCATAAATCCCTGCTTCCCCAGGAGTTTAAATTCTAAAGCCAAACCATACCTTGTCACAAAAAAAACCCTCTCTAAGGTCAACTTCAGGAGGCAACAGCTAAACTTCCAGGGCCTTTTTGAATCTTAAAAGGAAACTTGGGAAAACTCAATGCAGATGATTCCAAAATTACAACTAATGCCAGGGCTATGCATGAGTTAACATCGTATCAAAGTAAGAACCTAAGAATTGTCCTTTTTTTTGTAGATGAGACTTTTTCAGCCATATTTCGGAACTTCTGCAAACCCTCCTAGACAGGTTACCAAATATTTTCTACCTTACTTTTCTAAGTGAGCTAAATAAGAAAAAAACGACCCATGCCTGTCAATTTTAATTAACACGATGATGGCTAGATTTGTTTCATCCTGGCTTGCCTAAGGCTACTACAGAGAAGAAGAGGACTGGTATGGGGCCTATCTTCTCCCTTTTGGGCACTTTGATGTAGCAATTAGGCTAACTGCATAGCCACCGTCCTGCTCATGACATAAACACTTCCATCAAAGATGGTGATTCCAAAGTTATTACAGGACAACTAATACCAAAGCCATGCATGAGTTCATTTTTCTAACAAGGTGTGGACCTAATGTTTGTGCTTTCCTTTGTAGATGAGACTCTTTCAGCCATAGTTGGGGGCTCTTATGAACCTTTTTGAACCTTACTCTTCTAAGAAGAGAGCTAAACAAGAAGAAATACCTATAGAGAAGAAATCAAAACTAACAGACTTTACCGGTACCAGAAAAAGGACTATGCCACATAAATTTAATTTAAAAGAAATACCTGTCAAATAGGATCAACTCAATGAATAGTTTTGGCTGATTTTAGGTCTGAGATGAGCCTACCTTCTCCATTCTGGGCAGTTTTACAGACGTGACAGCTAATTAGCCTCTCAGTTTACCAAAAGGGGTAACCATATTATAAAAAATTGCCTGCATCCTGGCTATAAGGGCAGCAAACCGGGCTAGACTTTGGCCAGAAATGGGCCTAATACCTAGGGGAAAAACGGATGCCTTGGTGGCCCAACCAGGTTCACCTCCTTCTTTTGGTACAGTGCTGAGAGAGAGAAAATCGAATTACTATTGGCACCAAGAGATATTTTACTTAAAGTGACCATGTCGGGGGGATACCGCACCAATACCATTAGAAAGGAGAGGCTTTAAATTCACCTTTCTGGCAGATGGTGACTTTGGTCTCTTGAAGAACTCAAGGCATAGCGAATATTTGACATTTCAAGGTGTGTCTAATAGCATGTCCCCCGATGGCTTCTGTGGTTCCACCCCTATGTGACTGCTGTGCCCTGTAGGGACATAGGTTCAAAGCTTAATTCAGTGATCACATCGTTAAAGCAGAAGTAATGTTTCAGAGCCTCGCCGGCCCCCTTCATCAGGCATGTGACCATACCTGATGAAGGGGTCCAGTGAGGCTCTGATATGTTGCTTCTGCTGTAACAATGTGCATGCTGAATAAAGATTTGGAACCATTATGGCGATCCATGGAGTGCTGGTGACATTCGCTTGCTCTGATTATCTTTGGCTCCAGCCAGTGGCAGTTTCAGAACCCACTTACTCACACAGCCATCTCTTCAGGAACTTGTGCGTTGGGAATAGTGCGTTGGAATCTATAGGGACATAGGGGTTAATAGGAGGAGCCATAATGTCCAGTGAGAGACAAGCTTTTTGACATACCTGTAAGCTTTGGATAGTATCCACGCCCAGAGCTCTTAAAGAAGGTGACATTTTAAATCAAAAGCTGCCAAACAGGAAAGTAAAAATACTGGTTTTGAAAAAGCAGGTAGGAGATTGATATTGCTGAAAGCTGGTGAAATAATTATTTCAACTGTTGGGTAGCCAGACCTTAGATTTCAAAAAGTATAAAAAACCAAAGCCTTTTATTTCTAGTTTTGGATAAAGTTGTGATGGGTTAAACCCCCTGTCAGGTTTTGATTGCTGTCTTTGCCTCATTTTTGGAGATTCACCCTTACAAAAAGTGACTGGAAATCCAAAATGTTACAACTGTCACCGGAACAGGAAGTGAGGGGACATTTTCCAATGGGAACAACATTCCAATGACAATCAAGAGAAAATGTAGCCTCATTTTGGAAAGATGTCCTCTCATTTCCTGTCTCCCAAACTGGAAATATGTCTGAGATACAAACCACAAAAAAAAAAAAACCTTACAAGAGACCAATACAAAACAAAAAATTTCCATCAGAATGTTTGATTGTATTTGTGAATATCTTGACAACAATTCAGAAACTCAAAGAAGCAATGGCTCTGCATTTCCTCTAAATTTTCCAAGTTCTCAAAGATTCAGCAAAAAAATAAATCACCCAGTTATACCACACACATAGTAATGGCCACATTTTTTCACAAACCAGGAGAACTTCAAATCTGTCTTGTAAAGGTTTGTCCTGCAGAAAACCATATGATTCATTAAATCACAATTTCCATTGTTCCCGGACCATGTGATTCTTCACAGATAACACATTTACATACTAGAGCAGTGGTTCTCAACCTTTCTGGTGCCGTGACCCCTTGATAAAATTTCCCAAGTTGTGGGGACCCCTAACAGTACAATTATTTTGGTTGCTCCTTCATGGCTGTAATTCTGGTGAGTGCATAATTCAGAAGGTGGTGGCGCATCACGGGTGTTTGGGTGCTATACACTTATATCTCGCACTGGCATGGAACAACCACTTTTGAGGAACCAAATGGGACGTTTATATATAAATGATATGTTTTGTTCCATAATAATTTTTTTCTTGCACAGTCACGTTGGGCTTGTGTCACGTTGACACACAGTACAAACATGTTTTTATTAATTACCAGTTACTCAGGTGTTTCGTCAGAATTGGCAACCCATTGGCAACCCGTTCCGTCGCCGCCATCTTGGTACAGTCGTCCGTAGTAAGGCTACAGTTAGAAGTCGGCAAGCAGTCATCTTTTTACACCCACCGAAGTCTTGCATTTTACACTTATTTTTACCAGTAAACTGAGCTTATATACTATATCAGACATTCGTACGAATTTCCGAAAATTCGTACATTCGTAAGGATCCGAAATACAAATTTTTATGCATACGAATTTTGTACGAAATTTCGTTTACGAACTTCGGATAACTTTATCATAACGAACTTTCGTTATTGTTACGAAAAGTTAAAGGAAATAAAAGTTAAAAACCCAGGAAGTCAGCACAGCACAGGGATGGTGGGGGCCCCTAATAATGATAAATTTATCATAACGAACTTTCGTTATTGTTACGAAAAGTTAACGAAACTGAAAGTTAAAAACCCCCAGGAAGTCAGCACAGTACAGGGATGGTGGGGGCCCCTCATAATGATAAATTTATCATAACGAACTTTCGTTATTGTTACGAAAATTTTACGAACCTAACAAAAATTTGTATTTTGTACGAATCCGAATTGAATTTCGGGCATGAATTACGAATTAATTTTAATACGAAACTAAAACAAATTTATGGACGGCGCACATGTCTATACTACATAAGCTTGGTTTACTGGTAAAAATAAGTGTAAAATGCAAGACTTCGGTGGGTGTAAAAAGATGTCCGCTTGCCGATTTCTAACTGTAGATTTACTGCGGACGAGTTTGGGGTGTTCCAAGATGGCGGCGACAGAACGTCACTTCCGCGCGGTCTCTCCTCTCCCAGAAGTGACGTCTCACCGGCTGAGATGAACCCAACATTACTATGTATACGGAGTCAGGTCTGTCCGGATTGGAACAACATTTGCGACCCCTTGGCAAATCGGCAATCGACCCCCTAGGGTTGAGAACCGCTGTACTAGAGAGTTGGAGATTCTCCTTGCTACAACCTATGTCGTTTCTAGAGCTGTGCATTACAGAAAACTTTGTTTCGTTTCATTTCAGCTTCAGTCGTAAAGTAAATAATTTTGTTTAGTCATATACATTATTATTATTATTGTTATTCTACAGGATTTATATAGTGCCAACAGTTTACGCAGCGCTTTACAATGTAATGGGAGACAGTACAGTTTCAATACAATAAAATACAAGAGGGTTAAGAAGGCCCTGCTCACGAGAGCTTACAATCTAAGAAGGTGCGGCAAGTGGTACAAAAGGTTACAACTGTGGGGGGAAAAGGTGATGAAAGTGATAAAAGATTAATCATTAATCGTCTAAAGGAAGCCAGAGTAGGAAATAGCTGGACAGATTGAGGTAGAGCATTCCAGGGGCTAGTGGAGGCTCTGGAGAAGTCCTGGAGACAAGCAGAGTTGTGACAGAGTTGTGAATGGCTTTGTATGTTGTAGTTAGTATTTTGAATTTAATTTACTGGGCAGAGTAGGGATTGGGGAATTATGTTAGAATGATTCGTTTTCAGAATTTTTTTTGTATATTTGATTTTGTTTTCGGTTATTTGTTGTTCCAAATCCATTCAAATTTTCGGAAAGTTATTTTGGAAGATTGGCTATATTCCTTTTAATATTAATTTGACATTTCGGGAGATTACTCATGTACTCTGAGTCATCCCAGCTACACCTTTGCATCATCAGCAAAAAGACATAACTTGCCCAACAAGCCTTTAGTTACTGTATATCACTTACATAGAGATAAAATAGAACAGGACCCAGTACTGAGCCTTGTGGTACACCACTAGTGACTGCTCTCTGTTCTGAGTGAACCCTATTTACAACCACATTCTGGTCTCTATGTAGCGCTGGTAGATTTTTCAATCTACTGCTGATAGGTAAATTTTGTGGGTTACTTGTTAGGTGAAGTTAGATTTGCCTCTGTTCCAGCTTGGCTGAGTTGCGTGTGGTTCCACACTGCGCCGGTGGGTGTCGTTGTCACCATGGGCTGGTGTTGGAAAGGCAATGTGTTGAAGCGTATGAGTGCTCCTCTGTCCCGGAGACAACTCGGTGGAGGTGGTCCTCCGAGTTGCATTCTGGGAAAGGGTATTTATGGGACAGACGCCATGTTTAGGGGTTCGTTTTCAGCCATCTGCTGGCCCTCCTGGCCGACAGGTATGCATTAGGAGTACCACCTCGTGGTCCTCCGTTCCGAAGGCCCACGCGGCTGCGGCGAGTGGGTGGGCCCAAAAGCCTGTCTGGGGCCTACCACAGCAGCAGAGGAACGGTCCTGAGCTGTCTATCCTGAGTGAAGAAGCTGGACAACCGAGGAGATCCCAGGGGAGGACCCGTCATGGAAGGTACACGCAGAATGCGGGTCTGGAGAGGGGCCTGGTGACTCGGTTGGAGGATGTATCCTGAAGTAGTCTTACTGTATAGTACTGCCGGGTTGGCTTAAAGGTTCAAGTACTGTGTCTGACATTCATCGCAAACCAATAGATCCTGTGGCAGAGGATCGTACGGGTTTTATTCCAAACAAGTCTGTGGCAGAGACTTTTGTTCGTGCTACGTACTGGCTGCTAGGCAAGTGAGAGAGGCCTATCCAGGCGGGCAAAGAATAAATCCCACGAGGGGAGTGCATTCAAGTGCTCAAGTGCAAAGAATGTTCTAAAGAATACTAAGGAAAGGTATTTGAGCTTCCCTGCGGCTTTCCTTCTGCCTCTTTCCTGCTACTTCCTTTATTACTTATTCAATAAAGCATTGGAAAATATACTCAAGTGTTTGGTGTCTACATCGTCCAGAGGTAAACTCAACGGGACCCTAGACCCGGTGTCGGTGAAACGGAGGTATCGAGAGTGAAGGCAACAGCCCGCTTTAAACCAGCAGCTCCACTGAGAGATAGTGCTACATCTATATCCTTTAGCCAGCTGCATTTCCACTGAACCATCCAAGGGTTAAGTCCTAGCTTGTACAACTTTTGTATTAGATCATTATGTGGAATTGTATCAAATGCCTTGCTGAAATGAAGATATGCCATGTCCACAGCACCTTCTTGGTCAAAAACATTGATAATTAAATTCAAAATACTAACCACAACATACAAAGCCATTCACAACTCTGCCCCGAGCTACATCTCCAATCTTGTCTCCAAATATCACCCAAATCGTCCTCTCTGCTCTTCTCAAGACCTCCTACTCTCAAGCTCTCTCCTCTCCTCCTCCCATGCTCGTCTCCAGGATTTCTCCAGAGCCTCTCCCATCCTCTGGAACTCGCTACCTCCACCGGTCTGGCTATTCCCTACTCTTGCTACCTTCAGGCGATCCCTGAAAACTCATCTCTTCAGGAAAGCCTAAAACGTCTCTAACTAATCTTTTACTACTTCCATCAGCTCATTCCCCACAGTTACAGCCTTTTGTACCACCTTTCCCCACCCTATTAGATTGTAAGCTCTTCTGAGCAGGGCCCTCTTAATCCTCTTGTAGCTTATTGTATTATAACTGTATTGTCTCCCTTTGATATTGTAAAGCGCTGCCTAAACTGTTGGCGCTATATAAATCCTGTATAATAATAAATGTAATAATTGTCCTTTTTGTTTAGGAAGGTCGTTCGTTTACCCACATTAAACTGTCCTTACAAATTCAACGTGATACCAGAGGGAATGATATGCACTCCCATAATATCCAAAACATTTTTTTTTTCATTATTTTATTAAAATTATTAGTATTATTATAATACAGGATTTATATAGCGCCAACAGTTTAAATACAACTTCCTAATTCCATTGGCAACTGCGAATCAAATGCAGCACCACCCCATTGTGCAGTTGTTGCCTTTTGTATTACAATTGCTTAGAAAGGGTTACAATTGTGGCTTGCATTAATTTTTTTTTTTTTTTCCTCTTACTTTAGCAAATGTTTTGCAAATCTACAGCTCCCCCCAGCTGCACCAAAGCCAGTCTGATTCTTAACAGCCTTCCCCACCGCCAGCAAGGTCAGGGAGTGTGGTGTTTTCCCACCTCCATGTGGAATGAAAATAGTGCGACAAGGGAAGGTTCTAACTGCCAATGATCAGCATAGAAACTGTATCCAAGCTCCAGGCAGTGTGGCTACAGCTCACTGCGTGTGGGGGGAGGAGGAGAAAAAAAAAAAAGCTGCAGTATGAAGTGGGGGAGGGGAGGCAGTACTGCTCACTGCTCACCGGAAACCCCGTGGCTGTTCCTTTGATACATTCCCTAACTGACAGCACATTAACATTCAGCATTTGTGGCCTTCGCCCTGACGGAAAAAAAGGAGGAGAAGAGGTATGACTAAGTCTTTCACATATCTCTTGGGTGTTAATGGGGTGTAGGATTGTCAGCAGCTGTCATGCACAGGAGACTGCAGGGTACATCCTCTGCTGGTGGGGGGAGGAGATTCCATTTATAGGCTGTGCCTTTGCACTGGTTCCATTAGCATCTGTCTAGCAAGGAACAGTGGATAGACAATTTTGAGTCGGTCTAAGCGGAGAAAATGGCCAAGCGTGGCCTCACTGTTAGCCAAGGAAGGTAAGTAGAGGCCTACTGACTGCGGTCCTCACTCCGACTTTCGAGGTTGTTAAATATATCTTATCTTGGTTGTATGAAGGCCACATTGGCGTGAGAATGTGGTTATCTGTTATAAGCATTGGACTCCTATATCCTTCCATAAAGACAGGAAGACCCTTCAAGCCAAGGAGGATGAAGTTGAGGAATTGACTTTCGAGGTTGTTGAAAATATCTTATCTTGGTTGTATGAAGGCCACATTGGTGTGTGTATGTGGTTACCTGTTATAGGCATTGGACTCTTATATCCTTCCATAAGCCTTTATGGAAGGATATAAGAGTCCAATGCCTATAACAGATAACCTCATCTGATTAGCAAGGAACAGTGGATAAACAATTTGAATTGGTCTAAGCAGGAAGAATGTCCAAGGGTGGCCTCACTGTTAGCCAAGGATGGTAAGTAGAGGCCTACTGATTGTGGGCGTCACTCCGACTTTCGAGGTTGTTAAAAATATCTTAGCTTGGTTGTATGAAGGCCGCATTGGTGTGTGAATGTGGGCATCTGTGTTATAGGCATTGGACTCTTATATGCTTCCATTAGCCTTTATGGAAGAATATAAAAGTCCAATGCCGATAACAGATAACCACATCTGTCTAGCAAGGAACAGTGGATAGACAATTTGAGTCGGTCTAAGCAGAAAAAATGGCCAAGGGTGGCCTTACTGTTAGCCATGGAAGGTAAGTAGAGGCCTACTGAATGTGGGCCTCACTCCGACTTTCGAGGTTGTTAAAAATATCTTATCTTGGTTGTATGAAGGCCGCATTGGTGTGTGAATGTGGCTATCTGTTATAGGCATTGAATTCTTATATCCTTCCATAAAGACAGGAAGACCCTTTAATACTAGGAGGCTGAAGTTGCGGAATCGACTTTTGAGGTTGTTGAAAATATCTTGGTTGTATGAAGCCCGCATTGGTGTGTGTATGTGGTTATCTGTTATAGGAATTGGACTCTTATATCCTTCCATATGCCTTTATGGAAGGATATAAGAGTCCAATGCCTAAAACAGATAACCACATCTGTCTAGCAAGGAACAGTGGATAGACAATTTAAGTCGGTCTAAGCAGGGAGAATGGCCTCACTATTAGTCAAGGAAGGTAAGTAGAGGCCTACTGAGTGCGGGCCTCACTCAAACTTTCGAGGTTGTTAAAAATATCTTATCTTGGTTGTATGAAGGCCGCATTGGTGTTTGTATGTGGTTATCTGTTATAGGCATTGGACTCTTATATCCTTCCATAAGCCTTTATGGAAGGATATAAGAGTCCAATGCCTATAACAGATAACCGCATCTGTCTAGCAAGGCACATAATATATACAATTTGAGTCAGTCTAAGCAGGGAAAATGGCCAAGGATGGCCTCAGTGTTAGCCAAAGAAGGTAACCAGAGGCCTACTGAGTGTGGGCCTCCCTAAAACTTTCAAGGTTGTTGAAAATATCTTATCTTCACTCCAAAGACATGCTGGTAGGTTAATTGGCTTCTGTCCAAAATTGGCCCTAGTATATGAATGTGACTTGGGGACCTTGGATTGTGGGCTCCTTGAGGGTAGGGACCAATGTCAGTGTGCGATATATATGTGGAGCGCTGCATAAATTGATGGCACTATATGGGTACCTTAAAGCGGGGCGCCGCCGAAAGAAAAAATTTTAAAAGTCAGCAGCTACAAATACTGCAGCTGCTGACTTGCTCACTTACCTGTCCAGGGCGCCCGCGATGTCGGCACCCGAGGCCGAAGCGTCTCTCCGTCCTCGGGTGCTGCCGCCTCCATCTTCGGTAAGGGAATCAGGAAATGAAGCCGTGCGGCTTCACTTCCCGGTTCCCTACTGCGCATGCGCGAGTCGCGCCGTGCAATACGAATGCTCCCTGCTGCCTCTGGGACCCGTGTGTGTTTCCCAGCAGGCAGCGGGCGGGAGCAGGAAGTGGCGTAAATAACCGCAGATTCTGCGGCTATTTATGCCGGAAGTGGGTACAGATACCTGTAATATACAGGTATCTGTACCCCCCTCCCCCCTGAAAGGTGCCAACTGTGTCACCGGAGGGGGGGAGGAATCTGATTAGTGGAAGTTCCACTTTTGGGTGGAACTCCACTTTAAATAAAAATAGGGATAATTGTAGGGACGCACCCACACTCACTCAGGTTGAACTGGATGGACTGGTGTCTTTATTCAACCTTACTAACTATGTAACTATGTAACTATGTAACTATCTTGGTTGTATGAAGATGGCATTGATGTGTGTATGTAGTTATTTGATATAGGCATTGGACTCTTGTATCCTTCCACAAAGACAGGAAGACCCTTCAGTACAAGGAGGCTGAAGTTGAGGATTTGGGTGCAAACAAGAATAACCCTGCCCCCTTTTTATTTTTTTTATATACCACCCAGAATATTACAGAACACATGGTAGAGTACATAGCATTTTTTTCTGTCTCCAGAGAAGCTTACAGTCTAATGACTTCACCACATAAGCACACAAAAAATAGTCTAGGGCAGTGATGGCAAACCTTGGCACCCCAGATGTTTTGGAACCACATTTCCGATGATACTCATGCACGCTGCAGTGTAGTTGGGCATCATGGGAAATGTAGTTCCAAAACATTTGGGGTGCCAAGATTCGCCATCACTGGTATAGGGTCAACTAGGAAAGGTGCCAGATAACCTTCCAAGGCGGTTTTGAATCTCAGGCGGTAACTCCTTGCAGATGGCACATAAAGGATTAAAGTGTATGTATAACCCAAACTTTTTTGGATGGGGTAAAGAAGGCTTAGAAACCCATGTCAGGTTATTTTCTGCTATCTCTGTACCAGTTGGAAAATTGCCTTCTGCCTCCTGTCTCAGAGATTCAACAGAAAGTTAGTAGATATCTCCCGAAGTGAGGGGAAGTTCACCTCTTAAGACACTTGTCCACGGAACAAGTGTGTTCACTAGAAGATCCCCCCCCCCCCCCACTTCTTATTCTTGGGACAACTCTAAAATATTAGATTTCCTCTCACTTTTTGTTTCTGGGACAATGACCACCAGTACAATTAGAGATGGTGAATCTCCCCAATTGATACACAAACAGCAAAAAAAAACTTGACTTGACCCATGGGTGCTGAACCTTTGGCTCTCCAGCTGTTGCAAAAGTAAAAAGTCCTATGAAAGTCCTATGAAACTAGAAAGTCCTATGAGGCATTGCAAGCCACTGACGGTTACAAGCATGACTCCCAAAGCCAGAGTCATGATGGGACTTTTGCAACAACAGGGTCACAGGTTGAGCACCAAAGGTCTAACCCTTCCCCACTCTATCTAAATCCAAAATAAAATAAAAAAGTGTGGTCCAGAGCAGTCTTTCTCAACATTTTTAAAGCGGAGGAGCCCTTGAATTAACTTTTTAGCTTCATGGAACCCCTGCTAATAATTATTATATTTTATAGCTCATAGAACATTAGTGTGATGGTCAGTGGGAAGAATGTTCCTTACATTGGTGATCAGTGAGAAGAATGTTCCTTACATTGGTGATCAGTGGGAAGAATGTTCCTTACATTGGTGATCAGTGGGAAGAATGTTCCTTACATTGGTGGTCAGTGGGAAGAATGTTCCTTACATTGGTGATCAGTGATAAGAATGTTCCTTACATTGGTGATCAGTGAGAAGAATGTTCCTTACATTGGTGGTCAGTGGGAAGAATGTTCCTTACATTGGTGGTCAGTGGGAAGAATGTTCCTTACATTGGTGATCAGTGATAAGAATGTTCCTTACATTGGTGATCAGTGAGAAGAATGCTCCTTACATTGGTGATCAGTGAGAAGAATGTTCCTTACATTGGTGGTCAGTGGGAAGAATGTTCCTTACATTGGTGGTCAGTGGGAAGAATGTTCCTTACATTGGTGGTCAGTGGGAAGAATGTTCCTTACATTGGTGATCAGTGATAAGAATGTTCCTTACATTGGTGATCAGTGAGAAGAATGTTCCTTACATTGGTGATCAGTGAGAAGAATGTTCCTTACATTGGTGATCAGTGATAAGAATGTTCCTTACATTGGTGATCAGTGAGAAGAATGTTCCTTACATTGGTGATCAGTGAGAAGAATGCTCCTTACATTGGTGATCAGTGAGAAGAATGCTCCTTACATTGGTGATCAGTGGGAAGAATGCTCCTTACATTGGTGATCAGTGAGAAGAATGCTCCTTACATTGGTGATCAGTGAGAAGAATGTTCCTTACATTGGTGATCAGTGAGAAGAATGCTCCTTACATTGGTGATCAGTGGGAAGAATGCTCCTTACATTGGTGATCAGTGGGAAGAATGCTCCTTACATTGGTGATCAGTGAGAAGAATGTTCCTTACATTGGAGGTCAGTGGGAAGAATGTCCCTTACATTGGTGATCAGTGGGAAGAATGCTCCTTACATTGGTGATCAGTGGGAAGAATGCTCCTTACATTGGTGATCAGTGAGAAGAACGTTCCTTACATTAGTGATCAGTGAGAAGAATGTTCCTTACATTGGTGATCAGTGAGAAGAATGTTCCTTACATTGGTGATCAGTGAGAAGAATGTTCCTTACATTGGTGATCAGTGAGAAGAATGTTCCTTACATTGGTGATCAGTGAGAAGAATGCTCCTTACATTGGTGATCAGTGAGAAGAATGCTCCTTACATTGGTGATCAGTGGGAAGAATGCTCCTTACATTGGTGATCAGTGAGAAGAATGCTCCTTACATTGGTGATCAGTGAGAAGAATGTTCCTTACATTGGTGATCAGTGAGAAGAATGCTCCTTACATTGGTGATCAGTGGGAAGAATGCTCCTTACATTGGTGATCAGTGGGAAGAATGCTCCTTACATTGGTGATCAGTGAGAAGAATGTTCCTTACATTGGAGGTCAGTGGGAAGAATGTCCCTTACATTGGTGATCAGTGGGAAGAATGCTCCTTACATTGGTGATCAGTGGGAAGAATGCTCCTTACATTGGTGATCAGTGAGAAGAACGTTCCTTACATTAGTGATCAGTGAGAAGAATGTTCCTTACATTGGTGATCAGTGAGAAGAATGTTCCTTACATTGGTGATCAGTGAGAAGAATGTTCCTTACATTGGTGATCAGTGGGAAGAATGTTCCTTACATTGGTGATCAGAGGGAAGAATGTTCCTTACATTGGTGGGCGGTGGGAAGAATGTTCCTTACATTGGTGATCAGTGGGAAGAATGTTCCTTACATTGGTGATCAGTGGGAAGAATGCTCCTTACATTGGTGATCAGTGAGAAGAATGTTCCTTACATTGGTGGTCAGTGGGAAGAATGTTCCTTACATTGGTGATCAGTGGGAAGAATGTTCCTTACATTGGTGATCAGTGGGAAGAATGTTCCTTACATTGGTGGTCAGTGGGAAGAATGCTCCTTACATTTGTGGCCATTGGTTAGAATTTCCCCCTTACAGATAGCTAATAAGATCAATGGTGTCAGTGGGAACTTATCTGAGAGGCAGAAATTGCTCATTGCTCAAGGAATCTCTAGCAACTTCTGGAGGAATCCTGATTAAGAAACCTGGTTTTAGAGGAACAGCTCAATCATAAGGCCTAATGACTGGCAGAAATCACTTTTTGCTCAAGGGACCCCCAGCAACCTCTGGAGGAACCCTATTTGAGAAACCCTGAGCTAGAGCTACATTACCATCCTCTTCATCATTATAATTATCATCATTATCATCATTTTCATAATTATCACCCTCTTTACTCACCACCCTGATGTAGCAAGCCAACAATCCTACATTTTATTATTGGACAATTAGGCTGCATTCACACCTGAGCATTTTCAGCTCATAAAACGATCTCTTTTGTGGTTTTTAAACCCTTTACATATACCCAGTGAAGTGACTGGTCTCAGGTGATACACAGAAATATAACAAATCCTCCTACATAAGTTGTACCTGTTTATCTGCTGTCTTCTCTTCTCTATAGCCATTCAAAAAAAATAAAACATTTTTTACAGCTTGTCTAAGCTGTCAGAAAACAGAGGGTGGAGAGCTGAAGGTACACTCAGCCTCAGTACTTGGTACATTCAGCCTTCCCATTAAGCCCCGGTTCACACAGGGGTGGCACGACTTGCAGGTCGCCTCACCGAGGCGACCTGCACACGACTTCCACGGCGACTTGAAAAACGACTTCTGTATAGAAGTCTATGCAAGTCGCCTCAAGTCGCCCCCAAAGTAGTACAGGAACCTTTTTCTAAGTCGTAGCGACTTGCGTCGCTCCTATTAGAGCGGTTCCATTGTACAGAGCGGGAGGTGACTTGTCAGGCGGCTAGGTCGCCTGACAAGTCCCCCCTGTGTGAACCGGCACTAAGGGTTTGAATCTTGGGCGGTTCCTGCTGAACCGTGTATGGCCAGCCTTAATTGGCTCCTGTGTAAATTGGCCCTATTATGGGTATGTATGAATGTGAATTATGGACCTTAGATTGTAGGGCAGGGACTGATGTGAATTTATAATCAATATATATATATATATATATATATAAAAAATGTTGTGTAAATTGTCGGCGCTATATAAGTACCTGTAGTAAATAAATGAATTAGTTAATAAAATATAATTTTTTGTTTGTAATGCTCAGATGCAGTGTAGTTCCGCTTCACAATAATCAGTTTTATGTGTAAGGTTAATACCTCATTTCTTGTAAAAAAAAAAAAAAGGTTAATACCTCCCAACTTTTTGAGATGGGAATGAGGGACACCTATCAGTAAAAGTATGCAGGCATAGGACACGCCCCTTGCCAAGCCGCCTTAAAGGAGAATTGTACAAAAATACAAAATTGGTTAAACTCACAAGTGTTTTTTTTTTACCACTACTATTCCTTTATATTGGCTTTTGGAATTTACAAATGCAGCAATTTAGAATTTGGATGAAAAGTTTAGCGCTGGAAAACACTTTTTGATAGATATAAAATGCATTTTATATACAACTATATAGGTCAGAGCAAAATGAGGGACAAATGAGGAGGAATGAGGGACAGAGGGACATTGCTCCAAAATCAGGGACAGTTGGGAGCTATGAAGGTATGATCTCGTAACTCTCCCAATTGGCTTACAGTAGTTTACACTGAGTTTGGCTTTATATTTACCACCTGATAGCTGAAATCAGGCTGGCAGTGGGAGTGGCTGGTGTGTACTACGTACTTTAGTAGATTGAGAAGAGTGAGAGGTGGATGTGAGCTGCCTGGTGATGTTCAACAGGAAGGAGGCGGGGAGAGGGAGTGTGAAAAATAATTACGGCCTACAGGGTAAAAGTTCATACACGTGTACTGGAAAATCAAAACTACTTGTGGATGGCGGAAACTGTCCAGACAGTGGTGAGATTATTATAAGCATCCGAGCAAAAAAAACGACAACATAAAACAGTGATTTCCTTTTGAACTTGTCTTTTAACAGGAAGCTGATTACTCCTGACAGGTGAAAATACAATCCGGACACATTAGCAGCTGCTTTTGCAATGCACACACACTTCCCTGACAGCTGTAGAGATTTAAAGCTGAGCGCCAGCCTCACCTTCAGTCTTGCACAGTTGTGCAGACTCCTCTCTTGGTACTGAAATGGCTTACTCTGATTTCACTGCACACTGTGAGCTTCTCACATTGTGCATTAGAAGCTGCAGAAATTCAGACGGAGCCTGTTTTATTACCTAGCCAGAGGACACTCAGCATCATCCAGTCCTTTCTTTGCCAGCCTGACTGTCCCTGGCCTGCTCCCTTCATTCATTGGATTTCAGTTCTTCCAATATGGAGGCTCAGCATCACATGTGGGCATTACCTAGGGCAGTTTGCATGCAAATACAACCTGCCTAGGAATGCCCACTCCTTCAGGCTGACATCCACCTAAACATAGCTCCACACTGTCCCTGATTTGGAGCAATGTCCCTCTTTCCCCCTCATTTGTCCCTCATTTTGGTCTGATCCATATAGTTCTAAATTAAAAGCACTTTTTATCTATCAAAAAGTGTTTCCCAGAGCTAAACCTTTCATCCAATTTCTAAATTGCTGCATTTGTAAATTTTAAAAGCCAATATAAAGAAATAGAAGTGGTAAAAAAAAAAAGCCCTTGTGGATTTAATTAACCTCAATACAGAGCATTTTAACCCCCTTCCTGCCATTTTTTAGCTTTCAGCGCTGTCACACTTTGAATGACAATTGCGCGGTCATACAACGCTGTACCCAAATGACATTTTTATTATTTTTTCCCCACAAATAGAGCTTATTTTGGTGGTATTTGATCACCTCTGCGTTTTTTATTTTTTGCGCTATAAACAAAAGAAGAGTGACAAGTTTGAAAAAAAGACACAATATTTTTTACTTTTTGTTATAATAAATATCCATTTTTTTTTTTTTTAAACAAATTTTTTCCTCAGTTTAGGCCGATACTTATATTTCTACATATTTATGGTAAAAAAAAAATCGCAATAAGCGTATATTGATTGGTTTGCGCAAAAGTTATAGCGTCTACAAAATAGGGGATAGATTTATAGCATTTTTATTTATTTATTTATTTTTTACTAGTCATGGCGGCGATCTGCGATTTTTATTATGACTGCGATATTGTGGTGGACACATCGGACACTTTTGACACATTTTTGGGACCATTCACATTTATACAGCCAGCGATCCGTGCTCTAAAAATGCACTGATTACTGTATAAATGTGACTGGCAGGGAAGGGGTTAACACTAGGGGGTGATCGAGGGGTTAACTGTGTTCCTAGGGAATGTTTCTAACTCAAGGGGGAGGGCACTCACAAGGGGAGGAGACCGATCGGTGTTGCTCTGTACTGAGAACACAGATCAGTCATCTCTCCTCTCTGACAGGACGTGGATCTGTGTGTTTACATACACAGATCCACGTCCTGCCGTGTTACCGGGCAATCGCGTGTGCCCGGCGGACATCGCGGCCACGGGGCATGCGCATCGGGTGCAGAGTGACACGGCGGGCGCGCGTGATTGCCGTTGGCGGCGCACGCGCCCCCTGGTGGGTAGGGAAGGCGAGGACGTCATATGACACCCTCCCAGAAGGAGAGCCGCGCGGCTTCGCCGTCATATGACAGCAGGCGGACGGCAAGCGGTTAAGGGGTGTGGCAGGAGGCGTGTCCTATAACTACATTAATTTGCTAATAGGCATCCCTCATTCCCATCTCAGAATGTTGGGAGGTATGCCAAAAGCCGGGTACACACGGGTCGAATGTCGGGAGACAACAGGCAGTTAAAAGAAAAAACGGCCGACATTCGTGTTTATGTCGGTCTGTCCAACAGAAGCTGGCCGTTGGAAAACCAGCATCCGACCGACTCCTGATCAGCGCTCTCAGCCAATGGCCGCCCCCCTGTCAGAACACAACAGTTGTTTAGCGGGGGAGATCACTGAACTAACCTCACATGGTTAGTACAGCGTCTCCAAACGGAGCTGACAGGTTTTTTTTTTTCGTTCAACCCAGGGGGTTGAAAAAAAGAAAAAAAATGAACTGTGTACCCGGCTTAAGACACAAATGAATGTAGTTTTGTAATCATCAACACGTCATTATCCACTTGCCGACCACGCTATAGCCGATTGACAGCTACAGAGTGGTCGTCCAAGTCTGGCAGGCCATCATATGAAAGCCTCCTATGACCGCGCCCGCGGCACCCCCTGCAGCTGGGCACGCGCGCGCGCTCTGTGTTCGCAGAGTCACACTGCTGAATACAGATTGAGGTAAAGAGCCTATCAGTGGCTCGTTACCACGTGATCAGCTGTGTCCAGTCACAGCTGACCACGATGCCGACAGAAGCCGGTTACCAACTCTATTCACTGCTCCTTCTCATGCTGTGAGCGTGTGGAGGACAGGAGAAAAAAGCAAATAATCGGCTTCTGCAAAAGTGCTGCCAATCTGTGCCCACCAGTACCTCCTCATCAATGTCACCTATCAGTGCCCATCAGTGCCGCCGACCAGTGCCCATCAGCGCCACCTACCAGTGCTCTTCAATGCCGCCTATCAGTGCCACATAGCAGTGCCCATCAGTGCCTCTTCATCAGTGCCCACCAGTGTCACCTCATCAGTGCCCATCAGTGCAGGCTATTAGTGCCCATCAATGCTGCCTCATCAGTGCACATCAGTGAAGCAGAAAAAAAAAAAGGACAGCGCTGTGGTAGTTCATTGAGAACTACAAGCCGACAGCTGCTAAGGATGCTGGGGCTTGTAGTTCATTCAGACACACTGAGCTGTGTGTCTGAATGACGCGGCTGTGTGGGCGGAGCTCTGTGCGACCGTGCTGTTTTCAAACAGTGCCAGCTAGTACGGGGCATTTCTCCCCGTACTGCAGCCACAGGGAAGGGGGCAGTGGGCCCTAAAAGCAGGTGGAACATGTAACATGCTCCCAAAGGCGAACTTATCCTTTTTTTAAACAAGCTGAAATTAGAAGCTGATTGGCTACCATGCACAGCTGCCCCAGATTTTGCACTCTCCAGTTTTAGCAAATCAACCCCCAAAGCAAAAGTCTTGTGTCCATACAACTTTCCATCTGAATATTTTTCCCTGGCCCCCTTCCTGGTCTTTTCAACCAATGTCTCCTTTCATACTTGGGTGCTCAGTGCAATCCTAGACTCTGACCTCTCCTTTCAGCGCAACATCCAATCACTGTCCAAATTTTGTCACATTCACCTCCATAACATTTCTAAAGTACAACTCTTCTTATCCAATGAAACTAATTCACTCCTTCGTTATCTCTCGCCTCGACCATTGCAACTTCCTCTTTATTGGTTTATCTCTACACAGCCCTCCCTCCACCCCCCTTCAGTTCATCATGAATGCTGCTGAAAGATTCCTCTACCTTACCAACCTCTCACCGCTCTCTTCCAAGCCCTCCACTGGCTTCCACTTGACTCCAACAAATAAAATATTAACATAAAAAGCAAATAACAACTGCCCCCGACTACATCACCAACTTCATCTCAAAATATCACCCAAACCGTCATCTGGGCTCCTCCCAAGTCCTTCTGCCCTTTAGCTCCTTCATCTCCTCCTCCCAGGCTCATCTCCAGGACTTCTTCAGAGCCTCCCCCCATCCATTACAACTCTCTACCCCAATCTGTCTGACTATCTCAAACTCGGGCTGCTTTTAGGAGATCCCTGGAAACTCATCCCGTCTCCACCTAACTAGTGAACTTTTACTTTCTCCATCAACTCAACCCCACATAGTTATTACCTTTTTGTATCACTTGTCCCTCCCTTTTAGATTGTAAGCTCTCATAACCTTTTTGAATTGTTTTGTAACTGTGCTGTCTCCCTTTAAATTGTAAAGCGCTGTGCAAACTGTATGCACTATATAAGACCTGTATAATAGTAAAAAATCCTGTAAAACAGGTATCGCTAAATGGTGAACTGTGGACCGGAACCGGACATGTGACAGTCCTGTCCGGACTGCCCCGGCCACACCATTTAGCTGCCTCCATGTCCTCTCTTCCTACCGCTTTTGTCATCTACACATTATGACAGCAGGGGGGAGGTGGGAAAGGTCTGGATGGAGGGCAGGAGTTGCCCCACTTAGTTACTATGCTTGTGATTGGTTGCTACAACGCAGGGTGGTCCTAGCAACCAACCCCCTCCCTGATAGTAGGAAGATTTGTAAAGCTCCCATCCTCCATCCAGACCTGTCAAACATCCTGTCCTCTGCCCTGCTATGTAAGGTAGGACTGGAAAAAGGGGGAATGATGACATGTAAAAGGGGGGGGGGGGTGCTGTTAGGAGGGAGATGTGATGTAAAAGAGGTGCTGTGATATAAAGGGAGGCTGCGATGGACTGTGATCTAAAGGGGGGATTGTATTGTAAAAAGGGGGACTGTGATGTAAAGGGGTGGGGGCAGGGGAGCTGTGATGTAAAAGAGGGCACTGTATTGTAAAGGGGATGCTGCGACGTAATGAGGAGCAGCTATGTAAAGGGGGAGCTGTGATGTAAAGGGGGGGACTGCAATGTAAAGGGAGGGCTGTGATCTAAGGGGGGGCTGTGATGCAAAGGGAGGAGCTGGGATATAAAGAGGGGACTGCATGGTAAGGGGGGGGGGCTGTGATGTAAGGGGGGGTGCAATGGACTTTGATATAAAGAGGGGATTGTATTGTAAAAAGGGGGACTGTGATGCAAAGGGGGGGGCTGTGATGTAAAAGGGGGCACCGTATTGTAAAGAGGATGTAAAGGGGGAGCTGTGATGTATAGAGGGAGTTATGATGTAAAGGGGGGACTTTGATGTAAAGGAGGGGACGGCAGTGTAAAGGGGGAACTGTGGTCTAAATGGTAGCTATGATGCAAAGGGAGGAGCTGTAATAAAAATAGGGGGCTGTATTGTAAAGGGGAGCTGTGATGTAAGGGGGGAGGGTGCTGCAATGGACTGTGATGTAAAGGGGGGTTTGTATTGTAAAAAGGTGGACTGTGATGTAAAGGGTAAAGGGTAAAGGGCTGTGATGTAAAATGGGGCACTATATTGTAAAGGGGTTGTAAAGGGGGAGCTGCTATGTAAAGGGGGAGCTGTGATGTATAGAGGGAGTTATGATGTAAAGGGGGGGACTTTGATGTAAAGGAGGGGACAGCAGTGTAAAGGAGGGGACGGTGATCTATATGGTAGCTATGATGCAAAGGGAGGAGCTGTAATAAAAATAGGGGGGCGGCACTGTAAAGGGGAGCTGTGATGTAAGAGGGGAGGGGGCTGCAATGTACTGTGATGTAAAGGGGGGAGTGTATTATAAAAAGGGGGACTGCAATGTAAAGGGGGGGGGGGGTTGTGATGTAAAAGGGGAAGTCGTGATGTAAAGGGGGATCTGTGATGTTAAGGGGGAGACTGTGATGTAAAGGGGGAGACTGTGATGTAAAGGAGGGGACCGCGATTTAAAGGGGAGACTGTGATCCAAAGGGAGGCTCTGTAATTTAAAGTGGGGACTGTATTGCAAAGAGGGAAGCGGGGGGGGGGGGGGGCAGCTATGTAAAGGGGGTCTGCGATGTAAAGAGGAGCTGAGCAATAGCACAAACATGAGATTTGGACCTCTACTGGAAAAAAATTTGAATGATCTGACCTCCATGAATTTTAATTTAATACCCTGCTATACAGTATAATAATATTTTTTGGAATTCAGTGTACTCCACAGCTGATGACAAGATCATCCCATACTTGTGTTGATTCATGATAACTGGAAAAAAGAAAAGACCACAAAATGTATACTGTTGCCCGTGGTGACCAATCAGAATTCTTTCTTGTTTATTTCTATAAATTGGAAGGAGATACCTGATTGGTTGCCAAAAGAATCTAATTCTGTTGTCATTATACTTTCTCCAGTTGTCTTGAATCAGCCCCATCATTGTTTCTGTGGATGACGAGAAGAAGAATAAATGACCGGTCTCCCACATTGAGTTGCGTACGGCCACCGTGACCCTCTGCCCACAGAGGTTCGCACTTTTAAGATTTCTCACGATAAAGGATGCGGTTTATCTATTTTAAAACACAATTTGCATCGTAGATTAGGATACGAATGGCTTAGCTTAGCAGAGAATCAGATTTTGGCAGGAAGTCAAGATCGTGCTCATTTGTGTAGGCAAAGATAAAGTTTAAATATGCAAACAGTCAGATTAAAGAGCTGATGGATATACATTCGGGACAATACACACACATACTTAAAGCTGAACTCCGCTATAAATTATGTCTAAATACAAGAGGCATGTGTACTTCTACTTGGTGAGCTTTGTGTATTTCTTCCAGATCTGTGCAGTAATCCAGTGTGAGACTTCCTGTAATAAAGACCGCTCACTGCTGCTCTCTCTCCTTCTGCAGGGTGACTGGTCTTGTCTCCGCCCCCCTCCTGCAGTTTTCTGCAGGCAGCCTGAAGTGGGTGGAGCTGCTGAGCCCCTCCCACAGCTCTACCCTCTCTCCTTGTGCAGGGTGACTGGTCTAGTCTCCGCCCACTTTTATTTTCTGCATGTAGCCTGTAGTAGGTGGAGCCCTTTGGCCCCTCCCACAGCCCCACTCTCTGTATTGTCGACTTTCATACAGACTTTCAGGTGTATTTTATGAGTGTTTTTTTTTGTGTATACAAGCATTTTTAAAAGTGTATTTTAAGCATGTTAAATGTGTATCCATGCTTCAGGAGTTTTTTGTTTTAACCAATTGGAAGCACTAGAGGGAGGAGATCAGTTCCTACAAGCTATAAACACACCTGAAAAAAGTATAAAAATACTTGATTTGCCTGTTTTGAGGGGTTCCCATTTAACTTTGTGGGGCCAAAAACATCCAATTTGTCTCAAAAGTAAGTCAAGTAGCTTTTGGAGCATCAGGAGTTCAGCTACAGGTGTCTGAGTGCTTAGATGTGAAATACACTATAGTGTCAAAAGTATTGGGACTATAAAACAGAACAAAAGGGAGGCACATAGTGCATTACCAAACACATTTATTAGGTATTGAAAGGTTAAAAGTGGATACTCACAGAAGTGACGACCCACAATGAGCCATACAACTTGCACAATGTGAAACGGTGCAGACATAGCAAGGGTAAAGGCTGACGTGTTTCGGGGGGCGCACCCCCTTCCTCAGAGCCAAGCTAGTCCCCAGCTCTCTGCTCATGAAGCTGTTAGAACCAACCGATCAGTAGTGTTTGACCGCTCGGTTCTCATCCTTAGACCTGACAGGGGGACAGATACAGCATTGGACTGATGCTGCATCCACCAAGGTAAGTATGATTCTGAAAAAAAATAAAATAAATACTTCTCTTTTAAGGCTTAATTCACAGGGGCACTGAGGCCCGTAGGCCATGAACTGGCTGTGTGTTTATGCGGCTCACTAGTTCGGCTCTGAGGAAGGGGGTGCGCCCCCGAAACTCATCAGCCTTTGCCCTTGCTAAGTCCGCACCGTGTAACACTGTGCAGTTGTATGGCTCATGACTCCCCTGGCTGCACGTCCCTAGTGCTAATCCAGTAAGCAGTATAATGAATAGTAATAGTAGAAGTGAAAAACAGCCTCAGCCATGGTTCCACCTGATAGCCACGCCCCACAGACGCGTTTCACCCAGGCTCCAGCTGCATAAACACATGACCCATGGTATGGTTCCTCCCGATAGCCACACCCCACAGATGCATTTCACCCAGGCTCCAGCTGCATAAACACATGACCCATGGTATGGTTCCTCCCGATAGACCCACCCCCCCTCAGATGCATTTCACCCAGGCTCCAGCTGCATAAACACATGACCCATGGTATGGTTCCACCTGATAGCCACGCCCCACAGACACGTTTCGCCCAGGCTGCAGCTGCATAAACACATGACCCATGATATGGTTCCACCTGATAGCCACGCCCCACAGACGCGTTTCGCCCAGGCTGCAGCTGCATAAACACATGACCCATGGTATGGTTCCTCCCGATAGCCACGCCCCTGGTGCGCTACACCCCGGCGCCAGTTGCATAAACAAATGGCTCACGCACAAGCTATGGGCCTGAGCTACATTGTGAATGAGGCCTTATATTTGACATATCAAGAGGAACTGTGAGGATTATCTCTTATGATAGATACAACACAATGGTGTGCTTTGTGCGCTGTCTACTGCAGCAACTTATATGCCATCCCCTGCATAGCTCTGTATTTTGTAGAACATGGGGGTAGGGGAACAAATATGGGGGGGCTGTCATGCAGAAAGAAGAACTGTATGGGTGAGAGACTATCAAGTCTTGAACTGAACTGCATGGCCTGCAATGGATGAGGTCCGATACGTCGCAGCAGGTCACATGACTGAGTTCTTATCCTTTTCAGTGACACATTTATGTCCATAAAACAGAAGCGGGAGGTCATGGGCAGGCTTTTGTTGATCCTACAGGGTCTCGTGCTTGCTAAATGGAGGAAAAGTCCCTGTGCTGTCCATATTGTGCAATCACACCACTTGAGATGGAATCTAGAACACATATTTTGACTCTGAGTCAGGCCTGCTTGGCTGAAACGCTCAGTGTCTTGTGCCCGGTGGAATCCCTGGAGTCATATATATGCTAATGCAACATTAAAACGCACTTAGAGCTGAACTGAAGGCATTTTCATAACACTTGTGAGCAGGCAGGTTATTTATCACCGATTAGCCATGCAAAGGGGTGAATTTACTAATGGCAAATAGGCTGTGCAGACCGCAAGTGCAGTTGCCCCAGAGCTTAGTAAATGAGTTGAAGCTTCACTTGCAAAGAATTCCCAATCACGTGCAAAGGAAAATAAACAAAAAATAATTTTTTTACTTGCACATGATTGGATGGCGAAAGTCAGCAGAGCTTCTCCCCATTTACTAAACTCTAGCAAGTGCACTTGCAAAATGCACAGTCTATTTGCCCTTAGTAAATTAACCCCAATGTCTCTACTGCAAAAAAATAAAAATAATACACCTATCTACCTGCTCGGCATGTATACTGAGCTGCGCATGCGAAGCTCAGCTTACATTGCCAGCACAGTCCCAGTGTGCCAGGAAGACTAAGGCCCCTTTCACACTGGGGCGGTGGGGGCGTCGGCGGTACAACAGCGCTATTTTTAGCGCTGCTGTACTGTAGTTCTTGCAGCTGTATTCGGCCGCTAGCGGTGCGGTTTTACCCCCCGCTGGCGGCCGAAAAAGGGTTAAAATCCCTCGTACAGCGCGGCTATAGTATTGCTGCGGTATAGCCGCGCTGTCCCATTGATTTCAATGGGCAGGAGCGGGGAAGGAGCGGTGAATACACCGCTCCTTCCCCGCTCCAAAGAAGCGGTTTGCAGGACTTTTTTCACCGTCCTGTCAGCGCACCGCTTCAGTGTGAAAGCCCTCGGGCTTTCACACTGAACAAACAGCGGAGGCTGTTTAGGGGCGGTTTGCAGGCGGTATTTTTAGCGCAATACCGCCTGCAAACCGCCCCAGTGTGAAAGGGGTCTTACTCCTGCCAATGAAGAGTCCCAAAGACCGGCACTTGGGAAGATGCCAGCGTCAGCGAGGGACCCCTCATGGACTTCGGACGTTAGAAAGGAAGTAAATTTACTGACTTTAGCTCCACATTAACCACTTAAGGGCCGCCCTATAGCAGTTTTACTGATACAGGGCGGCACCTCTGCACCCTGTAGCAGTAAAACTGCTATAGGGCGGCCCTGAAAGTGATTGTAAAGGCAGAAGCAGAAGGAAGAGCTGTGTAAATCTCAGAAATGGATGGACAGAAATACAAATCCTTTGGCAGGTCGAACATCTCCTTTACCTCATCTGTGGTTTTAGCTGCGCCCTTCAGTCTGAACCCCAACCCACATATACAGCATAGTGCCAACGAAGCATTAATGTTATAGCGCATCATGGCGCACCGCTATACATGCGCTGTGGTGTGATGTGTTCCAAAGAATGGTTGCAGGTGTGTTGAAATACCATTTTGCGGTTACCCCGGCAAAGTATCAACAGGCACTAAGGATATTTAAGAAGCTCCTGTGTGATTTTTTTTTTTTTCCTTCCAGCATTCACCTGTAATTGAAACGTTTGCCTTGGGCAGACTGACCCCTTAAACGGGAAGTCATTTTTTTTTTATTTTTTTCAGAGAGCGAAGCGTTCTCAGAAGGCGGCAATAATTTGAGAAAGTCACGGCATTGTTTGGGCGCATTATACCGCCGTATTGTGTACGGCTGTGATGTCTGTCTCTGTGACAGCAATATCGGCAGGAGGTAACCTGATTTGTGAGCCCACATAATGGAATCAGCACTATTTAAATGTCAAGTTCTTATTTTGTAAATGGCTTGCTTTATGGCTTGTGCACAGCGCTAAAATCTCGGCGGCCGTAAGCGAGACTTATTTATATCCTTAGTCGATAAAAAAAGGACAAGCTCTCGGGCCCTTCTCCCCGACAATAATATTTCCGCGGTTTTTATTTCTATTACAGTTAAAGGACCAGGAAAGCGAACACACAAATTACCTTTATGCTAAACGCTTAGGCCTCATTCACACGGGTTGCACGGGCCGCGCATTCTGGGGGTAGAGATGAAAAAAGGACGGAAAAAGCTTAAAGGGATAAAAAAAAACCCAAAAAAACAAAAATGCCATATATTGTAGATTACCAATCATTAGATGTGGTGGCTGCAATTTTTTCTTTTTTTTTTTTAGTATTCCCCCCCCCCCCCCCCCCCTGTTTTCACCTGGTGATCTGACCAGTAACACACCTCCTGTATTAGAGAGCCCCCCCACTCTGGATGAAGGAGCACAGGGGGCACCTTTGGACAGCAGCATTGTCAGGCTGGAGGGGGGGAGGGGAGTTTTAGACGGATTAGCCGATTTAGATACACTTACAAATGGAAGCCAAACTCCAGCTAATACTTTATAATCAGTTACTGCAACTACCGTTTTTTTTTTTTCTCTTTTTGGATAAAGGTACATTACTTACTTATTTATTTACATAAGTAAATAAATTGCGAAAAGCTCCAGCGCAAATATATATAACAGGGATATGCAATTAGCGCACCTCCAGCTGTTGCAGAACTACAAGTCCCATGAGGCATAGCAAGACTCTGACACCTACAAGCATGACACCCAGAGGCAGAGGCATGATAGGACTTGTAGTTTTGCAACAGCTGGAGGTCCGCTAATTGCATATCCCTGATATATAACATAGCTCCCAACTGTCCCTGATTTTGAGGGACTGTCCCTGATTTGGAGCAGTGCCCCTCTGTCCCTCTTTCCTCCTTATTTGTCCCTCATTTTGGTCTGATCTATATAGTTGTATATAAAATGCACTTTTTATCTTTCAAAAAGTGTTTCCCAGAGCTAAACCTTTCATCTGATTTCTAAATTGCTGCATTTGTAAATTCCAAAAGTCAATATAAAGGAATAGCAGTGGTTAAAAAAAAAAGCACTTGTGGGTTTAACCAATCTTGTTTTTTTGTATAATTCTCCTTTAAGGGGGCGTGGCAAGGGGTGTGTCCTATGCCTGCATACATTTGCTGGTAGGTGTCCCTCATTCCCATCTCAAAAAGTTGGGAAGTATGATATAATAGTGTAAACAGTGAAAGAAGTGTGTATATATATATATATATATAAAATATTCCTATTGACACCAAAAAAGTGCTCACACTTACACCTATATATCAAAAAAACTATATAAAAAAACAGTGCCGTGCAATAAGCTAAATACATTAAGTTGTATATATATGAATAAGCAATCACTACCATATCCACTGTTAAAGAGGAAGTAAACCCTGATGGGTTTTACTTCCTCTTTGTTTCCCTGCAATGGTAAAGAATAATGGGCTACTGTGCATCGCATAGTAGCCCATTATGTGTCACTTACCTGACACAGGAGCCTGCGATGTCACCGATTTCCTCACTGGCAGCGAGCGTCCAATCTTCACCCCTCTTCCTTCCGGGGCCGCGAACTCCGGCTCTGTGACTGGCCAGAGTTGCGTGACGTCACTCCAGCGCATGCGCGCGGGAGCCGCCAGTCACGGCATGACCCCAGCTTGAAACGGCACATCGTGCCCTTTCAAGAGTGCGCATGTGCCGAATATATCGGCGCATGCGCGGAAGAACTCATCGTACGGGGAAATAGTAAAAATCTCCTAAACAGTGTAGGTTTAGGAGATATTTCAAGCACCTACAGGTAAGCCTTAATCTAGGCTTACCTGTAGGTGAAAGTGGTCTGTAAGAGTTTACAACCACTTTAAGGTTCCAACACTTACCTTTCCCTATAAATAAATAAAAGCTGATCATTGTAAGCACCCCTGTCAGTGATAAATGGTTGGTCTCATCCCTGTGAACTGCTTTCATCTGGAAGCGAGCTTGTTCTTTTTTTTTAAAAACTGGCTGGATCACCCGGTGAAAATAGAAGATAGAAAGCCTAAAAAAGAAAAAACGAATGCAGTCATCACATCTCAGAATCGGTAAGCTGCAATATAATAACAATTTGCCTTTTGTGTTTAAAGTAGAACTATAGGCAAAACTATTTTTTTTTTTTTTCATTGTTGGATAGAGTAAACACGATAAGAAAATCGGAAGTTAGATTTCGTCTGACGAACGATCTGCCGATTTTCGGATCGTTAGTACGGTGCTTTTGACAGCCGATTCAGATTTTTCGTATGACAAAAGCTGGATGTGCAGACTATAAAATTTTAATCGTACGTGAACACAACGTCCTATTGGGGAGCTTTACCTTCACTTCCTGTCCCATAGCCAAACAGGAAGTGAGAGGAAATCCCTGCAAATTAAAGGAATCCCTTGGGGCTTCCCAGGTCACCAGAACTAGTGTCCCCATTACTTCTCTATACTCCTCCTTTAGGCCAAGTTCACACTGGCATTGAAAGCAGGCGTTTGAGGGGTGTTTTTTTAATACTCCCCAAACGCCTATGCAAATCATACAATGGACAGCACACAGTGCTGTTCACATGATCAGAAAATGAAGTGTTAGCATCACATCGCTTCAAAATTGAAGCCTCGTGTCGTGTCTGGAAGAGTTTGAAGCCTTTCAACGCCTCTCATTTAAGTAATGTTAACGCTCTGCAAGTGCAAACGCACGGGAAGACGGTTGCAGCGCAATAAAATTGGTTTTAAAAAAAATCATGCAGGAGGAATATAATGTCCCACAATGCCCTGTAATGATAGAGGAGAGGATAGAGTGTCCTGTAGTCACTTCCTTCTCTGCACTTCCTGTTTGTGCTGCCTGTAGATGGCCGACTTCTGAAGGTAGAGATAAAGAGAAAGGAGGGGGACTTGAAAGCACGCAACTTCTGAAGGTAGGTGCATGATATACAGCATGAAAGTGCCCCTTAGAGTATCTCTGAGAGACAATTGGATGTAGGCAAGAGTGTCTGGATGCCCTTCTCCTCTTCCTCTGCTCAGCCAATCGCTCCATACATCACAACCATCTGCAGGAGGCAAAACATGAGATAAAGCCGAGTACAGGAATCCAGGCCAATGGCGGGCACAGGAACCATTCACCATGACAAGCCACACCTCCAACTCTATTTCCTGTAATGTCACTTCCCTTTAAAAAAAAAAAATAGGCGATAGTGGAGCGTTTTAACACGCATCAAACGCTTCCAAATCGCGCATAGGGCGATTGGGGATCTTTTTTAAAGCCTCGTTAATGCTTGTAAAATGCCAGTCTAATGCCCATATTAAAGCACTTTAATGGCAGTCTAACACCCATATTAAAGCACACTAACGCCAGTCTAATGCCCATACTACAGTGTGTTAACGCCAGTCTAATGCCCATACTACAGTGTGTTAACGCCAGTCTAATGCAAATACTACATTGCGTTAACGCCATTCTAACATCCATACTACATTGCTTTAACGCCAGTCTGATGCCCATACTACAGTGCGTTAATGCCAGTCCAACGCCCATACTACAGTGCGTTAGTGCCAGTCTAACACCTATACTACAGTTCGTTAACGCCAGTCTAACGCCCATACTACAATGCGTTAACAACATTCTAACGCCCATACTACATTGCGTTAACGCCAGTCTAATGCCCATACTGCATTGCGTTAACCCCAGTCTGACGCCCACACTACATTGTGTTAATGCCAGTCTGATGCCCATACTACAGTGCATTAATGCCAGTCTGATGCCCATACTACAGTGCGTTAACGCCAGTCTAATGCCCATACTAAAGCGCATTAACGCCAGTCTAACACTCATACTACAGAGCGTTAACACCAGTCTAACGCCCACATTAACACCGGTCTAACGCCCATACTAAAGCACATTAATGTCAGTCTAACACCCATATTAACGCCAGTCTAATGCCCATACTGCATTGCGTTAACCCCAGTCTGACGCCCATACTACAGTGGTGTACAGGGTGTTAAACCCCAGTTTAACACTCATATTAACGCCAGTCTAACGCCCATAATAATATTAATGCCAGTCTAACGCTCATACTAAAGAGCATCAATACCATTCTAACGCCCATACTAAAGTGCATTAACACCAGTCTAATGGCCATACTAAATCGCATTAACCCCAGTCTAACGCTCATATTTAAGCGCATTAACACCAGTGTAATGCCCATTCTAAAGCGCATTAATTCCAGTCTAACGCCCATACTAAAGCTCATTACTGCCAGTCTAACGCCCATACTAAACCGCATTAACGCCAGTCTAATGCCCATACTAAAGCGCATTAACACCAGTGTAATGCCCATTCTAAAGCGCATTAATTCCAGTCTAACACCCATACTAAAGCGCATTAACGCCAGGCGTTAACAGGAATGAGACAAACCATTTACCACTAACAGGGGTGCTTACAGTGATCAGGTTTCATCTCTTTATGTAAAATCTTTATCCCAAAAGAAAAAAAAAACTGCTGTAACTGATTATAAAGTGTTAGCTGGAGTGTGGCTTTGTTAGTGTATTTAATTATGCTAGCCCATCTAACACTCCCCTCCTGCAGACTGACAATGCTTCTGTCCAAAGGTGCCCCCTGTGCTCCTTCATCCAGAGTGGGGGCGCCCTAATACAGGAGGTGTGTTCCTGGCCAGATCAGCAGGGGAAAAACCCCCAAAAAAGAAAAAAAATGCAGCCACCACATCTAATGATTGGTAAGCAGTAACCTAAAGTCAAAGATGTCTTACATTGCAGCTTACCAATCTTTAGATGTGGTGGCTGCATTATTTTTCTTTTTTTGGGGATTTTCCCCTGCTGATCTGGCCAGGAACACACCTCCTGTATTAGGGCGCCCCCACTCTGGATGAAGGAGCACAGGGGGCACAGGAGACAGCAGCATTGTCAGTCTGCAGGAGGGGAGTGTTCAGATTTACTAGCAGATTTAGACACACTAACAATTTAACACCCCCCTCCCCTCAGACTGACGATGCTTCTGCTCAAAAGGTGTCTCTGTTGCTCCTTCATCCAGAGTGGGGGGGCACTCTTAATACAGGAGGTGGGTTACTGGCCAGATCACCAGATAAAAAAGGCCTTTAAGAAAAGAAAACAAATGCAGCCACCACATCTAACGATTGGTAAGCTGCAATATATGACATTTCTGGTTTTGGATTTAATATTATGCATAGGAATTTAGAAAAAAGTGTCAATTATTACCTGCTTCTGCCCTGGAGATTCTGATGTAGACCCCTTTTCTCAGGCTGACTGCAGAGTTGGAGGGTCTTCCTACCCTATAGCCACCTGACCAGTCCCAGTGATGTCATAATACAAACAGCAGCACCACGTCCAGTTCCAGAGTCTTTGATAGCAGTTACCATTCAGGTGAGAAGGTGGTGGGGATGTCTGAGAAGTCCTGGACACGGAATCTGCGACTGCAAATAAGAGAAATTAGAATTTATTCAGTTACAGAAAATTGCAGCTGATTGCAATTTAGTTACTTCCTGGTTCCTGGCCTAGGGCAAAATGATGTCATACATCCCGGGAGTCTTCAGGAGGAGAAGAGGAGGGGTGTTCTCAGCTAAGCACATCCTCCAGGCCTGTATGCCTGAGGTAAGGGCAGATGGATTCCAGGAAGCATATGCTGCATGAATCATCTGCCCTTACTCAAGATGGCGGTAGCTAGAAATGCTTGGGGGGTTCAAAGTAATTTCTCAGCAAAATAAAGCACAGAGGCACGGATTGATGGATGGGGTGGGGGATAAATAGCGGTTTTGGTTTGTGGTGTTCGGATGTAGTGTAGATCCGCTTTAATAGAACACAATGACATGGCATGCGTGTCAAGAACAAAAAAAGAAAAAAAATACATGGAGTATTCCTTTAACCACCTGCCGACTGTGCTATAGCTGAAAAGGGTCCAGTTCTGGGAGGGCATCTATTGACGTCCTCCCACCACGCCGCCCGCTGCGGTGCGCCCCTTCGGACACAGCTGATCACGGATCGGGGTAAAGAGCCAATCACAGCGGTTCTTCACTAAGTGACCAGCCGGTAACTGGCGAGTGTGAAAGGGGACATCTACACTGATAATTAGGGCACTGATCATCAGGACACTGCCAGTCAGTGCCTCCTCATCAGTGCCCATGAGGGCAGTGCAGCCTATCAGTGCCCTTCAGTGCTGCCTATCAGTGCCTCCTCATCGGTGCAACCTATCAGTGTCCTTCAGTGCAGCCTATTGGTGCCCTTCAGTGCAGCCTATTAGTGCCCATCAGTGCGGCCTATCAGTGCCTCCTCATCAATGCCCACCAGTGCTGCCTCATCAGTGCAACCTATCATTGCCCTTCAGTGCTGCCTCATCAGTGCCCATCAGTGCAACCTATCATTGCCCTTCAGTGCTGCCTCATCAGTGCCCATCAGTGCAACCTATTAGTGCCCATCAGTGCTGCCTATAAGTGCCTCCTCATCAATGCCCACCAGTGCTGCCTCATCAGTGCAACCTTTCAGTGCTGCCTATTAGTGCCCATCAGTGCTGCCTATCAGTGCCCATCAGTGCAACCTATCAGTGCCCTTCAGTGCAGCCTATTAATGCCCACCACTGCTGCCCATAAGTGCCTCCTCATCAGTGCCCATCAGAGCAACCTATCAGTGCTGCCTATTAGTGTCCATCAGTGCTGCCTATCAGTGCTTTCTCATCAGTGCTGCCTATTAGGGCCCATCAGTGCACCCTATCAGTGCTAATCAGTGCAACCTATCAGTGCCCTTTAGTGCTGCCTATTAGGGCCCATCAGTGCACCCTATCAGTGCCCATCAGTGCAACCTATCAGTGCCCTTCAGTGCGGCCTATTAGTGCCCATCACTGCTGCCCATCGGTGCCTCGTCATCAGTGCCCATCAGTGCTGCCTATTAGTGCCCATCAGTGCAACCTATCAGTGCCCTTCAGTGCGGCCTATTAGTGCCCACCACTGCTGCCCATCAGTGCCTCCTCATCAGTGCCCATCAGAGCAACCTATCAGTGCCCTTCAGTGCTGCCTATTAGTGTCCATCAGTGCTGCCTATCAGTGCTTTCTCATCAGTGCTGCCTATTAGGGCCCATCAGTGCACCCCATCAGTGCCCTTCAGTGCTGCCTATTAGGGCCCATCAGTGCACCCTATCAGTGCTAATCAGTGCAATCTATCAGTGCCCATCAGTGCAACCTATCAGTGCGGCCTATTAGTGCCCATCACTGCTGCCCATTGGTGCCTCGTCATCAGTGCCCATCAGTGCTGCCTTTAGGGCCCATCAGTGTTTGCAAAATTTTTTTTTAACAAACTAAGAAAAACTTTTTTTCTTTTTCAAAATTTTCGTCCTTTTTTTTTGTTTGTTTAGCAAAAAAATAAAAACTCCAGTAGTGATTAAATACCACCAAAAGAAAGCTCTATTTGTGTGAGAAAAACGATAAAAATGCCATCTGGGTACAGGGTAGCATGACTGCGCAATTGTCATTCAAAGTGTTGAAAGCGCTGAAAGCTGAAAATTGGTCTGGGCAGGAAGAGGGTGACAGTGCCCGGTATTGAAGTGGTTAATAGTGAAGGTGGACCGAAAATGATTGTCTGCGAATTGTTACATTCTATACTTCCTGTACATTCTTCCCCATCCGTATTTTATACCGACCCACATCCAGTACAAATGAGATTTCCTCATCCATTCTGGGAAATATGATATGGAGTCATCCTAGTTGTATAAAGACACTCAGGACTATGGGGGGAGGGGAGGGGGGGCTGATTTCAGCAGTGATGTGTCCCTGGGATGGTAACCAGACCAACCCCCCCCCCCCCCCAATCCCCAACCCCCCCCCCCAGTCTAATGCTAGTCATAGGAGGAAAGTCCGCCCATTGTTTACAGGAAAAAGTGGCAACCCCACCTGGCCAGGGATGGACCTAGTGCCCTGTGCCCCCCCCCCCAATGTTATGTACCCCTCATACTCTGCTACCCCCCATGTTATATACCATTCATGTTCTGTGCCCCCCCTATGCTATGTGCCCCTCATATTGTGCATCCCCTCCATGCTGAGTACCCTTCATACTCTGTACCCCCCCCCACATGTTTTGTTCCCCTCATACTCTGTACCCCCTTATATTATGTGCCCCTCATACTCTGTGACTCCCCATGGTATACCCCCCCTATGCTATATACCCTTCATTCCCTGCCCCCTCAATGTAGCTATCATACCCTGAGCCCCCCATTTTATGTACACCCCTTATATTCTGTACCCCTCATTCTCTGTTTTCTGCATGTTATATGCCCATTATATTTTGTACCCCATAATAATACTCTTCATATCCTGTACCCCCCATGTTATGCCCCCCTCCTCATATTCTGTATCCCCATGTTATGCTCCCCCTCATTTTATGCACCCCTCATATTCTGTGCCCCACTCATGTTACGTACCCCCTATGTAATGCATCCGTCACATTCTGTACCCCTCATGTTATGCCCCCCCCCCTTCATGCTCTGCACCCTGCTGTAATGCCCCCCCTCATATTCTGTACCCCCCTATGTCATGCGCCCCTCATATTTCGTACCCTCCATGCTCATTCTGTATTCCTCCATATTCTGTAACCCAATCTTATGTACCACTGATATCATGCCCCCCTCACATTAAGTACCCTTATGTCATGCCCCTCATATTCTTTACTCCCATATTATGTGCCCCCCCCCCATATTTTGCCCTTCATGTCATGTCTCCCCTCATGCCATGTCCCTACTTATCCCCCCCCATGTCACGCCCCCCTCATATTGTGTACCCCTAAGTTATTTGCTACCCTCATATACTGCCCCCCATGTCATGTACCCCCTCATTCTGCACCCCCATGTCATGCCTACCTCATATTGTGTAAACCCCCCCCCCCACATTATGCCCAGCTTATATTTTATACCCCCTATGTCAGGCTCCCCTCATATCTGGCCTCTCACATCATGTCCCCCCTCATGTTGTGCCCGCCTCATATCCTGCCACCCTCATATTCTGTACCCCCCATGATATGCACCCCTCATATCCTGCCCCCCCCCTCACTCTGTACCCCCATGTCATCTCCCCCTCATATTATTTAACCCCCATGTCATTCACCCTTCACATTCTGTACCCCCCATATTACGCCTCCATTTATGTTCTGCACCCTGCTGTAATGCACCCCTCATATTCAGTACCCCCATGTTATGTACCCCTCTTGCCATGAACCCTCACATTATGTAGTGTCATGTCATGCCCTCCTCATAAAATGTACCCCCATATCATGCCTTCTTATATTCTGTACCCCCATGTCATTCCCCTCATATCCTGCTCCCCCATGTCATGGTGCCCCTCATTCTGTACCCCTATGTCATGCCCTTCATATTCTGTACCCCCCATGTGCACCCCTCATATCCTACCCCATATGTCATGCCCCCCTCATGTCATGCCCCCTTATATTACATACCCCATGTCATGCCCCCCATGTACATGCACCCTGCTAAAATGCCCCCTCATATTCTGTACTCCATTGTCATGTGCCCCACCCATTATACACCCCTATGCCATGCCCCCTCATTATGCACCCCCATATCAATCCCCCTCATTGTGTACCCCCATGTAATGCCCCTCTCATTATATACCCCCATGTCATGCCCCCCCTCATTGTGTACCCCCATGTCATGCCCCCCATTATGTACCCCCATGTCTTGCCCCCCAGTTATGTACCCCCAGGTCTTGTCCCCCAATTATGTACCCCCAGGTCTTGCCCCCCAGTTATGTACCCCCAGGTCTTGCCCCCCAATTATGTACCCCCATGTCTTGCCCCCCAGTTATGTACCCCCAGATCTTGCCCCCCTCATTATATACCCCCACGTCATGTCCCACCTCATTATGTACCGCATGTAATGCCCCCCATTATGCACCCCCATGTCATGCCCCAATTATGTACCCCCATGTTATGCCTCCCCATTATGTACCCCCATGTCATGCCCCCCCTCATTGTGTACCACTATGTCATGCCCCCTTATTATGGCCCCCCATGTTAAGGCCCCCCATGTACATGCACCCTGCTAAAATGCCCTCTCATATTCTGTACTCCATTGTCATGCGCCCCACCCATTATACACCCCTATGCCATGCCCCCTCATTATGCACCCCCATATAAATCCCCCCTATTATGTACCCCCATGTCTTGCCCCCCTCATTGTGTACCCCCCATGTAATGCCCCTCTCATTGTGTACCCCCATGTCATGTCCCACCTCATTATGTACCCCATGTAATGCCCCCATTATGTACCCCCATGTCATGCCCCCCTCATTGTGTACCCCTATGTCATGCCCCCCTTATTATGTTCCCCCATGTAATGCCCCACCCATTAGGTACCCCTATGTCATGCCCCCCCACCCCCATTATGTACCCCCATATCATGCCCCCCCATTAGGTACCCCTATGTCATGCCCCCCCACCCCCATTATGTACCCCCATATCATGCCTCCCCCATTAGGTACCCCCATGTAATGCCCCCCTCATATTCTGTACTCCATTGTCATGCCCCCCACCCCTTATATAATATACCCCCTATTTCACCCCCCTTAATATTTTGTACCCCATGTCATGCCCCCTCAATGTTATGTCCTGACATCCTGCTCCTCCATCTTGTTCCCCCTCACACACTCTTTGTCCTCCATGGAGGGGAGGGGTCAGGTTTCCGGTTTCCATAGCAGCCAGACAGACCGCCCCTCCCCCTCATCACACTCCGGCGCTGTGCGTGGATTTGGGGGGAGGGGCCTGCGGATTCCTCCGGCAGGTGGCGCTGGTCGGCGCCGCACACGTCTCACCTTACCCGCCATGGTCGATGGGGGGCAGCCTGGAGCTCGTGCGGAAGCCGATCGGCATTTCCGGTGCTCAGCGGGGCGGCCATTTTTTTTTTCCCAGCCTGTAGAGCGGCGGAGGCAGAGCCCGGGGGAGAGCGGAGAGGGCGGGTCACCGGCAGAGAGCGGAGATAACCGAACAAGGTAGAAGAGGACCGGGGAGGGGGGGGAGCGGCGGCAGAGGAGGAGGGCGGTGAGGGACTCCTCCTCCTTCTCCACCGGGCCCCGCCCACCGCCTGTCCGCTCTGTGGACGAGTCCGGGGCGGCGGGGAGGAGGGGGCGGGGACCGGACACCTAATAATACCGACCAACCGGGACACCCGGATCTTATATCACCCCCATTTACCGGGGAGGAGAGATCCTCCTATATACACACATTGTATCCTCATCTATAGAAGTCTATGGGGGGATCCATCATTATCATCATCGATACATTGTATCCTTCCCTATGGGGAGATTCTATCTATAGAAGTCTATGGGGGGATCCATCATTATCATCATCGATACATTGTATCCTTCCCTATGGGGAGATTCTATCTATAGAAGTCTATGGGATCCATACAGACAGGAGAAGACATTCATTAACATTTCTATTAGACATCTATAGAAATGTTATATATTATATAGGGGACATATATATTGTCTATACAGTCATTGTATCCTTCTGTATAGGGATATAGAGTTCTTCTATGACATACTATATATATTGTGTCTTCTCTATAGGGATATGGACATTATAGATATATAGGGGCTCTATACAGACCACAAAACAATTATATTAGAGAAATATTAGAAAGGGGAGACTCTCTATAAAATATATATATATATATATATATATATATATATATATATATATATATATATATACATACATACATACATTCATTGTGTCCTGTATGGGGAGATTTTACATAGACCTATAGAAGTCTATGGGATCCATAGACAGGAGATTACATTGATAATCATTTCTATTAGAGATCTATAGAAATATTATATAGGGGAGAAAAAAAAAGATATATCATTTTATATATATATATTTTTGTATGTTATATAGGGGAGATTTTAATATATACACATTCATTGTGTCCTTTTGTGGGGAGGTTGTACATACACCTACAGAGGTCTATAGGAGCCATAGAGACAGAAATGTTTCTGAATGTGTAATCTTCTGTCTATGGCTCCTATAGACCTCTATAGGTGTATGTACAATCTCCCCACAAAAGGACACAATGAATGTGTATATATTAAAGTCTCCCCTATATAACATTTCTATAGATCTCTAATATAAATGGATATATATATATATATATATTTATGAGTTTTTCTATAACATACTATATATCACATAAATATATATAATAGAAGGTATCCCCTATATAACATTTCTATAGATCTCTAATATAAATGTTTGTAGATTTATAATCTTCTGTCTCTATAGAGCATATGTGTCTATAACCCTGTAGAGAATATATATATATATATATATATATATATATATATATATATATATATATATATATTTCTCCCCTATATAATATTTCTATAGATCTCTAATAGAAATGTTTGTGAATGTGTAATCTTCTATTGGAGATCTATAGAAATATTATATAGGGAAGACTCTCTAAATAAATAATAAAAAATAAAAAAAAATTATATATATTCTCATCTCTTCAGAGATATGGACGTTATAGCCATATATGCTCTAAACAGACAGGAGATTAGTGAGCTATAAAAATATATAGGGGACACTTTTTATAACATTTATACCTATACACATTCATTGTATCCTGTATAGGGCTATAGATGAACTTATAGATGTTGTATAGAGTTCTTCTGTGACACTATCTATATCTTCTCTCTATGGATATGTGTGTGTGTGTGTGTGTGTGTGTGTATATATATATATATATATATATATATATATATATATATATATATATATATATATATATATATATTGAGAGAGACACAGACAGAAGATTATAGATCTATAAACATTTATATTGGAGATCTATAGAAATGTTAATTATAAAGGGGAGGGGAGACTTTATTCTATAATATATATATATATATATATATATATATATAATTATACATTCTATCCTTCTGACACTATAGACATTATAGAGAATCTGTAGACTTTATTCTATAATATATATACATTCTATCCTTCTGACACTTTAGATCTATAGACGTTATAGAGAATCTGTAGACTTTAGTCTAGTTAGATACACATTGTATTTTTCAGTATAAGGAGATTATAGATACACTTGAGTATAATGGTTTCTCTATAGATATAATATTATAGATCTCTAGAAATATTATTACAGAGGGGAGTGTAGATTTTATAAAAAAAATATAAATATATATATTACACACACACACACACACTTAGAGGTGATATAGGGTATATTCTATAGATCTATATGTACATTATAAATACTGGTGCACCAAAATGAAAATTCCAATGCCGAAAATTCAGGATGCACTTGGCCAAAACCAAAATTAACCGTTTTTAACCACTTCTTTCTGAGATTTGGTGTTTACAAGTTGGTTGGAAAATTACTTAACCCCCAAACATTATACTTTTTTTTTTTTGAACACCCTAGAGAATAAAATGGCGGTCGTTGCAATACTTTCTATGACACCGTATTTGCGCAGCGGTCTAACAAGCGCACTTTTTTTTGAAAAGATACACTTTTTTTAATTAAAAAAAATAAGACAACAGTAAAGTTAGCCCAATTTTTTTATACTTTGAAAGATAATATTACGCCGAGTAAATTGATACCCAACATGTCACGCTTCAACATTGCGCCCGCTCGTGGAATGGCGACAAAGTTTTACCCTTCCTAAAAAATCTCCATAGGCGAAGTTTTAAAAAATTCTGTTTTTAAGTTACAGAGGAGGTCTAGGGCTACAATTATTGCTCTCCCTTTACCGGTCGCGGCGATACCTCACATGTGTGGTTTGAACACCGTTTTCATATGCGGGCGCTACTCACGTATGTGTTCGCTTCTGTTTAAAAAAAAAAAAAAAAATGTCACTTTTTTTTCCTATTACAAGGAATGAAAACATCCCTTGTAATAGAAAAAAAGCATGACAGGTTCTCTTAACCACTTCATATCCGGGCCATTTCTGACACTTCGCTCCTACATGTCAAAAATCATCATTTTTTTGCTATAAAATTACATAGAACCCCCAAACATTATATATGTTTTTTTAGCAGAGACCCTACAGAATACAATGGCGGTTATTGCAACTTTTTATCTTGCACGGTATTTGCGCAGCAATTTTTCAAACGCGTTTTTTTTGGAAAAAAAACAGTTTCATGCTTAAAAAAAAAAAACAGCAAAGTTAGCCAAATTTTTTTGCATTGTGTGAAAGATGAAGTTACGCCGAGTAAATAGATACCTAACATGTCACGCTTCAAAATTGCACACGCTCGTGGAATGGCGCCAAACTTTGGTACTTAAAAATGCCCATAGGCGACGCTTTAAAATTTTTTACTGGTTACATGTTTTGAGTTACAGAGGAGGTCTAGGGCCAAAATTATTGCTCTCGCTCTAACGTTCGCGGCGATACCTCACATGTGTGGTTTGAACACTGTTTTCATATGTGGGCGGGACTTACGTATGCGTTCGCTTCTGCGTGCGAGCTCACGGGGACAGGGGCGCTTTAAAAATTTTTTTTTTTTTTTTTATTGTTAATTTTACTTAAAATTTTTTATTTTGACACTTTAAAAAAATATTTTTTTTTTTGATCACTTTTATTTCTATTACAAGGAATGTAAACATCCCTTGTAATAGGAATATGACACGATCAGTCCTCTTTACAGTGAGATATGGGGTCAATAAGACCCCACATCTCACCTCTAGGCTGGGAAGCCTAAAATAAAAAAAAAGAAATAAAACGATCGCCGCTTCACAACCGAAGCGGCGCCGTTATTTTGAATGCAGAGGCCGGGCGTGACGTCATAACATCGCGCCCGGCCTCCGAACGATCATAGAGACTCCGGCGACCATCTGGTCCGCCGGAAATCTCTATGGTGAACATCCGGCGCCGGCGGATCCGCTATCCGACTCACCGATCGCTGAGGTGAGTCGGTAGTAGCACCGGAGGGCGGCGCCGCTATGATCGTTCTTATGGTGTACGGAATCGCCGGCTGAAAATGCCGGTATCTGAATGATGTCTGTAGCCTCAGACATCATTCAGATATAAGCCCTGAAAGTGGAGGCCGTCATATGACGGCCTCCGGATGTCAAGTGGTTAAATATGAGATGTGGGGTCAAAAAGACTTCAGATCTCATATTTACACTTGAATACAATTAAAAAAAAAATAAAAAAAACGCCCTTTAAGAGCTATGGGCGGAAGTGACGTTTTGATGTTGCTTCCGCCCTGCAATGGTGTGGAGACGGGTGGGAGCCATCTTCCCCTCACTCGTCTCCATGTCTAGCCAGGGTGAAGATCCGATCGCCTTTGCCGACAGCTCCGGTAAGTGGAGCGAATCCACCGTAGAGACCACTCTTATTGGAAACCAGATCGCCGGCCGAAGAAGAGGAGACCGGGGTTATGGCAGCTAGCTGCTGCCATAACAAAGATATCCCCTTCAAAGTAAGGACGTATATCTGCGTGCAACGGTCCAGAAGTGGTTAAAAAAAAAATATATATATACACACACTCACACAGTGGAACCTCGGATTGCAAAACGAGCACGATTCAGGCCAAAGCGGTGTGCAGTACCGCTTTTGGCCTGGGGTGGGGGGGCGCCGGAGCAGAGCCAAACGTCGCCGATCGCAGCCGATCAGCGCTGTTCAGAAATGCACGGAAAGGCCCGAGGACAGCACGGCTGACCTCGGCAAATCTCGGGTAGGAAGTTTTGCCGAGGTCAGCCGAAGTGGGGTTTTTTCGAGCGTTTCCGAGGCTCTCCGGCGCCCCCTCCCCCGCCTCTGGCCAGATGCGGTATTGCATCCCATTGAAGTCAATGTGGAGCAAATTATTTTCGTTTCCATTGACTTCAGTGGGAAAACTCACTTTGTTATGCGAGTACTTTGGATTATGAGCATTCTCCTGGAACGGATTATGCTCGTAATCAGAGGTTCCACTGTGTGTGTAATAGATATATCTATCTATCTCTATCTCGAAAAATTAGAATATCGTGCAAAAGTTCATTCATTTCACTAATGCAACCTAAAAGGTGAAACTAATATAAGAGACTCATTACATTTAAAGCAAGATAGTTCAAGCCGCGATTTGTCATAATTGTGATGATTATGGCTTACAGCTCATGAAAACCCCAAATCCACAATCTCAGAAAATTAGAATATTGTGAAAAGGTGCAATATTCTAGGCTGAAAGTGTCCCACTCCAATCAGCTAATTAAGCCATAACATCTGGAAAGGGTTCCTGAGCCTTTAAATCAGGGGTCTCAAAGTGGTGGCCCTCCAGCTGTTCTAAAACTACAAGTCCCATCATGCCTCTGCATGTGGGAGTCAGGCTTGTAACTGTCAGCCTTGCAATGCCTCATGGGACTTGTAGTTTTGCAACAGCTGAAGGGCCACCACTTTGAGACCCCTGCTTTAATTGGTCTCTCAGTCGGGTTCAGTAGGAATCACAATCACGGGAAAAACTGCTGACCCGGCAGAAAACCATCATTGACACCCTCCATAAGGAGGGAAAGCCTCAAAAAGGTAATTGCAAAAGAAGTTGGATGTTCCCAAAGTGCTGTATCAAAGCACATTAATAGAAAGTGATGTGGAAGGGAAAAGTGTGGAAGAAAAAGGAGCACAAGCAGCCGGGATGACCGCAGCCTGGAGAGGATTGTCAGGAAAAGGCCCTTCAAAAGATTTGGGGACTTTCACAAGGAGTGGACTGAGGCTGGAGGCATCAAGAGCCACCACACATAGACGGATCCTGGACATGGGCTTCAAATGTCGTATTCCTCTTGTCAAGCCACTCCGGAACAACAAACAACGTCAGAAGAGTCTTACCGGGGCTAAAGAAAAACAGTCCTGGTCTGTTGCTCGGTGGTCCAAAGTCCTCTTTTCTGATGAGAGCAAATTTGGCATCTCATCTGGAAACCAAGGAGCCAGAGTATGGAGGAAGAATGGAGGGGCACACACTGCAAGATGCTTGAAGTCCAGTGTGAAGTTTCCTCAGTCTGTGTTGATTTGGGGAGCCGTGTCATCTGCTGGTGTTGGTCCACTGTGCTTCATTAAGTCCAAGTCCAACGCAGCCGTCTACCAGGAGGTTTTGGAGCACTTCATGTTTCCTTCTGAAGACGAGCTCTATGGGGGTGATGACTTTATTTTCCAGCAGGACTTGGCACCTGCCCACACTGCCAAAATCACCAAAACCTGGTTCAATGACCGTGGGATTACTGTGCTTGATTGGCCAGCAAACTCTCCTGACCTGAACCCCATAGAGAATCTGTGGGGCATTGTCAAGAGGAAGATGAGAGACATGAGACCGAACAATACAGAAGAGCTGAAGGCCACTATTGAAGCCTCCTGGTCTTCCATAACACCTCAGCAGTGCCACAAGCTGATCAGCTCCATGCCACGCCGCATTGAGGCAGTAATTACTGCAAAAGGGGCCCAAACCAAGTACTGAGTACATAGGCATGTTTATACTTTTCAGAGGTCCGATATTGTTCTATGTACAATCCTTGTTTTACTGATTGCATGTAATATTCTAATTTTCTGAGATTGTGGAGTTGGGGTTTTCATGAGCTGTAAGTCATAATCATCACAATTATGACAAATCACGGCTTGAACTATCTTGCTTTGCATGTAATGAGTCTCGTAATTTAGTTTCACCTTTTTAAGTTACATTAGTGAAATAAATGAACTTTTGCACAATATTCTAATTGTCCTCTTATGACTCATTCCCCCTCCCTTCCTGGCAAACCAGAGAGAGAGAGAGATGACCAGGAATATATATTTGTTGGCCATTATTGGCACCTTTTTGAAGCAGTGTTAAGAATCCTGCTTGGTGCACATTTGGTCAGTTTAAAAAAAAAAAAAAAAACGTGCCGAAAACACACCTCCCTATTGAAAACTCAGCAAGAACGCATCAAAAATGCAGCTGTGTTGCGTTTTTGATGCATTTTTTGTGTCATATGACCTATGAGAAACGCCCCATAAGCAAGGTAAAACTGCAGGCGTTTTTGGCAGCCATTATCGGCACTTTTTTCTTCTTTCAGCACATCGCTGAACCCTGTTTTTCGGCAGCCAAAATTTCAGCGCATCAATAAATATAGATATAGAGGTGTGTATGTATGTAAAAAAAAAAAAATGTGTGTGTGTATATATATATATATATATATATATATATATATATATATATATATATATATATATATATATGTATATGTATATATGTATAATTTTTTTTTTTTACATATAAAATACTCTGGTCCCTACTATTTCTCTATACACCTATATGATAGTATTTATTGGATACCTATACAGAGCGCATATAGTAAAATAACCCTATCTATCTGTATACTGCCTATATACATATATTATAGATTTAGGTTTACAGTCCCCTCTATGTCTATAGAATGTCCTTATACTTCCATTATTTTATATATATATATATATATATATATATATATATATATATATATATATATATATATATATATATATATATATATATAAATAATGTGTTGTCCATATAATTCTGTGTGGATAGATAGAGAATGTCCATATACTTCTAGAATTGTATATATAATTACATAGTCTGGTTGAAAAAAAAGACACAAGTCCATCTAGTTCAAATGAATAAAACTTTTTATTTCCATAAACTTCTATTATCTGTCTAGATAGTAGAGCTGGGCGATTTTCTCAAAAAATTAAAAAATGTGCAATTTTTTTTTTAAACTCGATTCACGATTCGAATCAAGTTTTTTTTTTTTTTTGTTTTTTTTGTTTTTGTTTTTTGGATACCGCGCCGGTCCTGAGGAGCTGTGGGCAGGTGTTTTTAGGTGAGGCCGCAGCTTCGAACTAGTCCGCGGCGTCCGGCCTCGCATAAAAACTCCTGCCTGCAGCTCCTCAGGACTGGTGCTGACACCGGTGTCAGCGCCGGTCCTGGTGGGAAAAAAAACAAAAAACGATTTGCTGAAATTTTGAATCGATTTGACCTCTCAACTCGATTCAAGATTTAAATCGATTTTTTTCCCCAGCCCTACTAGATACATATCTCTTTCTGTGACCAGCTCCCCTCCTGCCCCCCCCCCCCCCCCTATACTTACATGATCCTGATCTCGATACTGCTCTCTTTCCCTCCCCACGGGACTCGGATGCAGCAGCGGGAGCCATTGGCACCTGCCCATATCACTCATAGGTGCACTGCGTGTGTCAACAGAAGCACACAGTGCAGCTAGGGATTGAGCCAAAAGTAGGGGGTCCCCAGAAGAGGAGGGTCGGAGCTGCTCTGTGAAAAACCATTTCACAGGGCAGGTAAGTATGACATGTTTGTTATTTAACAGAAAAAAAAAATCCAACGTTTACAACCACTTTAAGGGCTCTGTGCAGAGAAGATCGGCACCTGAACCCAGAGAAGGTGGAGGCTGATGATAGACTGGAGGTAATATAAGACATTACAATTATATTTAAAAGTTTACTAGTATTGTGCGTTCTATTTAAAATGTTTGTATCCATGAAAAAAAAAAGTCTCAGCCTTTAGTACTACTTTAATATAAAAGATTTATATGTACCCTTCATGTAGCTTCATGTCTGACTCCCAGTTAAAATACCCCGTGTATCCTCCTCCTGGGTGTGTGTGTATGTGTAATATATATATATATATATATATATATTATAGAATTTCTCACACATTACCAAAAGTATTGGGACACATGAACTTTAATGGTATCCCAGTCTTAGTCCGTAGGGTTCAATATTGAGTTGGCCCATCCTTTACAGCTATAACAGCTTCAACTCTTCTGGGAAGGCCGTCCACAAGGTTTAGGAGTGTGTCTATGGGAATGTTTGACCATTCTTCCAGAAGTGCATTTGTGAGATCAGGCACTGATGTTGGACGAGAAGGCCTGGCTCGCAGTCTCCGCTCTTATTCATCCCAAAGGTGTTCTATCGGGTTGAGGTCAGGACTCTGGACAGGCCAGACAAGTTCCTCCACCCCAAACTCGCTCATCCATGTATTTATGGACCTTGCTTGGTGCACTGGTCCAAATCATTTGGTGGAGGGGGGATTATGGTGTGGGGGTTGTTTTTCAGGGGTTGGGTTTGGCCCCTTCGTTCCAGTGAAGGGAACTCTTGAGGCGTCAGCATACCAAGATATTTTGGACAATTTTATGCTCCCAACTTTGTGGGAACAGTTTGGGGATGACCCCTTCCTGTTCCAACATGACTGCGCACCAGTGCACAATGCAAGGTCCATAAAGATGAGCGAGTTTGGGGTGGAGGAACTTGATTGGTATTTTCCTGCAGTGCACATTCAGTTGAAAAGGAAACCCTGGGGTAGATTTACTAAAGGCAAACAGACTGTTTACTCTCCAAGGGAATTTTCCCCAGAGCTTAATGAATGTGGTGAAGTTCTGCTGACTTCCATCATACAATCATGCGTAAGTGATTGCACGTGATTGGGTAATCTGTGCGTAGAGAAACTTTATCACATTGACTAAACTCTGGGAAAAATTCCCTTGCTGATTGCAGCTTCACTTTCAGTTTGAACCGTGTATTTGCCTTTAGTAAATCCACCCCATTGTGTCCACGCAACAATCCACAACGTAGCATATGGGAAAACTGCGCAGTGTACATCACCAGTGCAGACCAACGCATGTGCTGTGGTGTGAGCGAGCTCTTGGAGGTGACTGTAAACTGAAGTCCATAATGTAGTTTTTATGTAGACTTTACATACTAGAATGTATCATTATGAGTTCTTTATTGGAGAAGAGGTTCTTATATATACTATTATATAGCTAAATGGACTGTAGGTGGCTGTGGATCTTCTAGGCCCTTCCCAGTCTTTTTAACGTGGAGAAAACCTTAAAATAACTTTCAGGTCTTGGGGGACCCTGCCTATAATTACTAAATCTGCAGCTCAGGGTGCATTAGTGTGGTTGTCCTTAGGTCAGTTGCCAATGGCACAAATGCTCCTTACAATGGGGATCAGTGGGAAGAATGCCCCTTACAATGGGGATCAGTGGGAAGAATGCCCCTTACAATGGGGATCAGTGGGAAGAATGTTCCTTACATTGGTGATCAGTGGGAAGAATGTTCCTTACATTGGTGGCCATTGGGAAGAATGTTCCTTACATTGGTGACCATTGGGAAGAATGTTCCTTACATTGGTGGCCATTGGGAAGAATGTTCCTTACATTGGTGATCAGTGGGAAGAATGCTCCTTACATTGGTGGTCAGTGGGAAGAATGTTCCTTACATTGGTGGCCATTGGGAAGAATGTTCCTTACATTGGTGATCAGTGAGAAGAATGTTCCTTACATTGGTGATCAGTGGGAAGAATGTTCCTTACATTGGTGATCAGTGGGAAGAATGTTCCTTACATTGGTGGCCATTGGGAAGAATGTTCCTTACATTGGTGATCAGTGGGAAGAATGCTCCTTACATTGGTGATCAGTGAGAAGAATGTTCCTTACATTGGTGATCAGTGGGAAGAATGTTCCTTACATTGGTGATCAGTGGGAAGAATGTTCCTTACATTGGTGATCAGTGGGAAGAATGTTCCTTACATTGGTGATCAGTGGGAAGAATGTTCCTTACATTGGTGATCAGTGGGAAGAATGTTCCTTACATTGGTGGCCATTGGGAAGAATGTTCCTTACATTGGTGATCAGTGAGAAGAATGTTCCTTACATTGGTGGCCATTGGGAAGAATGTTCCTTACATTGGTGGCCATTGGGAAGAATGTTCCTTACATTGGTGATCAGTGGGAAGAATGTTCCTTACATTGGTGATCAGTGGGAAGAATGTTCCTTACATTGGTGATCAGTGAGAAGAATGTTCCTTACATTGGTGATCAGTGAGAAGAATGTTCCTTACATTGGTGATCAGTGGGAAGAATGCTCCTTACATTGGTGATCAGTGAGAAGAATGTTCCTTACATTGGTGATCAGTGAGAAGAATGTTCCTTACATTGGTGATCAGTGGGAAGAATGCTCCTTACATTGGTGATCAGTGAGAAGAATGTTCCTTACATTGGTGATCAGTGAGAAGAATGTTCCTTACATTGGTGATCAGTGAGAAGAATGTTCCTTACATTGGTGGCCATTGGGAAGAATGTTCCTTACATTGGTGATCAGTGGGAAGAATACTCCTTACATTGGTGATCAGTGGGAAGAATGTTCCTTACATTGGTGATCAGTGGGAAGAATGTTCCTTACATTGGTGGCCATTGGGAAGAATGTTCCTTACATTGGTGGCCATTGGGAAGAATGTTCCTTACATTGGTGGCCATTGGGAAGAATGTTCCTTACATTGGTGATCAGTGGGAAGAATGCTCCTTACATTGGTGGTCAGTGGGAAGAATGTTCCTTACATTGGTGGCCATTGGGAAGAATGTTCCTTACATTGGTGATCAGTGGGAAGAATGCTCCTTACATTGGTGATCAGTGAGAAGAATGTTCCTTACATTGGTGATCAGTGGGAAGAATGTTCCTTACATTGGTGATCAGTGAGAAGAATGTTCCTTACATTGGTGGCCATTGGGAAGAATGTTCCTTACATTGGTGATCAGTGGGAAGAATGCTCCTTACATTGGTGATCAGTGAGAAGAATGTTCCTTACATTGGTGATCAGTGGGAAGAATGTTCCTTACATTGGTGATCAGTGAGAAGAATGTTCCTTACATTGGTGGCCATTGGGAAGAATGTTCCTTACATTGGTGGCCATTGGGAAGAATGTTCCTTACATTGGTGATCAGTGGGAAGAATGCTCCTTACATTGGTGATCAGTGAGAAGAATGTTCCTTACATTGGTGATCAGTGAGAAGAATGTTCCTTACATTGGTGATCAGTGAGAAGAATGTTCCTTACATTGGTGATCAGTGAGAAGAATGTTCCTTACATTGGTGATCAGTGGGAAGAATGTTCCTTACATTGGTGGTCAGTGAGAAGAATGTTCCTTACATTGGTGATCAGTGAGAAGAATGTTCCTTACATTGGTGATCAGTGAGAAGAATGTTCCTTACATTGGTGATCAGTGAGAAGAATGTTCCTTACATTGGTGATCAGTGGGAAGAATGTTCCTTACATTGGTGGTCAGTGAGAAGAATGTTCCTTACATTGGTGATCAGTGAGAAGAATGTTCCTTACATTGGTGATCAGTGAGAAGAATGTTCCTTACATTGGTGATCAGTGGGAAGAATGTTCCTTACATTGGTGGTCAGTGAGAAGAATGTTCCTTACATTGGTGATCAGTGAGAAGAATGTTCCTTACATTGGTGATCAGTGAGAAGAATGCTCCTTACATTGGTGATCAGTGAAAAGAATGTTCCTTACATTGGTGGTCAGTGGGAAGAATGTTCCTTACATTGGTGATCAGTGGGAAGAATGTTCCTTACATTGGTGATCAGTGAGAAGAATGTCCCTTACATTGGTGATCAGTGAGAAGAATGTTCCTTACATTGGTGATCAGTGGGAAGAATGGTCCTTACATTGGTGATCAGTGGGAAGAATGGTCCTTACATTGGTGGTCAGTGAGAAGAATGTTCCTTACATTGGTGATCAGTGGGAAGAATGTCCCTTACATTGGTGATCAGTGAGAAGAATGTTCCTTACATTGGTGGCCATTGGGAAGAATGTTCCTTACATTGGTGATCAGTGGGAAGAATGCTCCTTACATTGGTGATCAGTGAGAAGAATGCTCCTTACATTGGTGATCAGTGGGAAGAATGTTCCTTACATTGGTGGTCAGTGAGAAGAATGTTCCTTACATTGGTGGTCAGTGAGAAGAATGTTCCTTACATTGGTGATCAGTGAGAAGAATGTTCCTTACATTGGTGATCAGTGAGAAGAATGTTCCTTACATTGGTGATCAGTGAGAAGAATGTTCCTTACATTGGTGATCAGTGGGAAGAATGTTCCTTACATTGGTGGTCAGTGAGAAGAATGTTCCTTACATTGGTGATCAGTGAGAAGAATGTTCCTTACATTGGTGATCAGTGAGAAGAATGTTCCTTACATTGGTGGCCATTGGGAAGAATGTTCCTTACATTGGTGATCAGTGGGAAGAATGCTCCTTACATTGGTGATCAGTGAGAAGAATGTTCCTTACATTGGTGGTCAGTGAGAAGAATGTTCCTTACATTGGTGATCAGTGAGAAGAATGTTCCTTACATTGGTGATCAGTGAGAAGAATGTTCCTTACATTGGTGATCAGTGAGAAGAATGTTCCTTACATTGGTGATCAGTGAAAAGAATGTTCCTTACATTGGTGATCAGTGGGAAGAATGTTCCTTACATTGGTGATCAGTGAGAAGAATGTTCCTTACATTGGTGATCAGTGGGAAGAATGTTCCTTACATTGGTGATCAGTGAGAAGAATGTTCCTTACATTGGGGGTCAGTGAGAAGAATGTTCCTTACATTGGGGGTCAGTGAGAAGAATGTTCCTTACATTGGGGGTCAGTGAGAAGAATGCTCCTTACATTGGTGATCAGTGAGAAGAATGCTATGGGGTGGATTCATAAATGCTTTTTTTTTTTAATTTTTAAATTGGACTTCAAACGTATGCATTTTGGGTGAACATTAAGTAAATCTGGTGTGAAAAAAAAAAAATAAATAGCCCCCGATATCTCCTATTCAGTTATATGGCCATAATATAGTTGAAGATGACTGTAGAGCTCATTCTATAATAAAGGTATATATTCTATTATATGGAAACTATATAGCCCATTGTTTTCTTAAAGGTAAATGGGCACTGTAAAGATCTAGAGGCGCCTGCTTCTTATATACTATAATATAGGTATACAGATACTATATCTGTATATAACCATGAGCACCTTCTTTTACTTCTTTTCCCGCACATCATAATTGTCCATATGCTCTGCAAGTAGTACATTTTAAAAGTGTAGAATGAGATGGGTCATCAAGCGTTATTCACTAAGGATAGCCTATATATATATCTGTAAGTTGTGCCATCTCCACACTGGAAAGTGTCACCACCTCCTCCTGCCATTTGCTAGGATGATGCATAAGCTGTGTTTTGACCAGCTGCTACACAGTTGTGGGAGACAACTGGGACTCCATTTGGCCACTGAACCTAAAAAAAACAAAAAACAAGGGCTTTATTATTCTTCCAACTGCATGTAGTAGGTATTGGGTTGCGTTGATAAGCAGTAGGACTCAATAATTTTCTTCTTCTTAAATTGACACTCCTAAAATAGGTGTAGAAAAGGTGAGTTCATAGCAGCACTAAAGACTAGGTTGTCCATGGCTTGGTGGCTCAGGAATCTGGCTTTGTGGTCAAGGAAGCCTTTCTTCTAGTTTTATGGAAGATCTTTGCCATGGATGTCAACCTGGAGTCCTGGGTGCCCTGCCAGTGCAAGGGGCATAGATGTCGGCAGACTCTTGTCTCCTGATCAACATTCTGGAACTTAGTGATTTGGTTGACCCTGTAGCACTGAACCACCAGGCTGGAGGGTCTTCCAATCCGGATTCAGTCAGGCAAGTCTTTAGCAGTGTCATACTTCAATCATAAGAAAGGAACCAGATGTCTCGCTGCAGCAAGGGAAGTAGAGTGGTTTCTGTCTTGCACTGAACCTTATCTGCCAGTGTTTATATACCACATGTGGACATTTGGCAGGCAGACTTTCTTAGCCAGCAGTGTCTGGATCTGGAGGGGGGTATTCCAGGACCAGAGTCACAGTTGGGAGACACTGGGTGTGGATCTCCTAGCCTCCAGGTTCAACAGAAAACTGTAAAGGTTGGGATGGAGGCCATTGTAGTGAACCTCATCGCTCAGGCGGCTGTGGTACTCCGCAACCTGGTAAAATTCCTAGAAAACACTTTGTGGGCTCTTCCACATTGTCTGGATCTTCTGTCTCGAGGACCAATTTACTATCCTACTTCACGGTCACTGGTTTTGACGGTATGGCTGTTCATAGGGACACAAGCACCTTTTTGAATACAGAAATTCCCAAGATGCTAAAAGCTAGGATCAGCAAAAGGGAAAAGGCACGTGCCACAAAAATTGGCTAAAAATATATAAACTTTTATTAGTAGCTGGTGAAAAAAAAACAGCCATAAAGAGCCAACGCGTTTTAGCTGTCAGGCCTTAGTCATGGCTAAGGTCTGTTGGCTGAAACGTGTTGTTTTTTTTGTGTCTGTTTTTCACCATAAACAATGTAAAAATGATGCTTGTGGAAACAAATAGTCATTGTTCTTTTTTCACATTAACCAATGCATACTGAGGATGCTAAACTTGGTCTTGGCATCAAGACTTCAATGACCTTTGGTCATAAGGCGGTTAGGTACATTTAATATTTTCTAATTCTACAGTTGCAGTCCTTCTCAGACTTATTTTAGGCCGCTTTCACATGGGTTGGACCCCGCCAGAAGTCCGCCTACTCAGCAGGGAATCTGCCACTGATCCCCGCTGAGCTGGCGGATGGCAAGCCTGTGTCCCCTTATGCTGAGTTGACACAGCCCGCTGTTCATTATTGGCGGTCAGATGTAAATGGACCACCTGTCCTGTTTTACACCCGATGGCCATTTGATTCGATAGAGGGCAATGGAGGGTCTGGTTGGGTCCACTTAAAAAAACTGACAAGTGGACCCAATTGGTCCACTCGTGTGAAAGGAGCCTAAGCCTTATGTTTCTGTGGAGTTTGACATTCCTGCTGCAAAACCTTTGAAATGTCTACTTTGTTTTAGGCTCTCTGTCTTGTAGATGAACTAAGTCTTATTTCTCTTTGTGCATTTCATTTCAGTACAAAGTTAAGCCGACAGACACTGCCACCTAATGCCATGAATGACCACATGGAGAAGAAGGCCGTACACTCCTGGTCACGTTTCTCCTCTGCTGGGAAAAGCGCCCTTGAGGAAGCTTTAAGGGTCTTCAACCCAATGTCCAAAGACCTGACTGACACAGAGACACAGCTGGTGACATTTCTGCAAGGACTCCGGGAAGAAGGCTACCAGCCCACCATTCTGAGCAGCAAAGATGTATACGGATACAACTCAACCACTGCAAAAACACCACCCCCAAAAGCGAAAGCCCCATCTAAAACCACTTCTGCGGTGTCATCTTCTAAAACACAGACCAAAAACCAAAATGGCAGGGTGTCCAACTCTACCGTGGATATTTCTGTCAAAGCTACTAAAATTTCACCCAAGCCCTCTGCCAAAAAGTCTGCAAATTTACTCTTGAGCTCCCTGAAAAAGACAGACTTAAAAAAATCCAAAGTTTCCACCGTCGATTTTCCCTCCAACATGTATCCCGGAGTTTATCCTGCCATGAGACTGTCCGTTGTGTTGGAAGCGATAGTTCCAATTAAATCAGCGGCTTCCTCCATCGAAGCCAGCCTTAGGCCACGACCCGCATCAAAAGCCAGCTCTAAGGGAAAAAACAACCAAGCCTACCAGTGTTTATTAAAACAGACATCTCCTCCCAATGGGACAGTTTTAAATGGAGCCAATGGAAGGATCCTAAAGGAGAATAATGCTTGCAATACCTTGGGGGTCTTGAATGGGAGAATCTTGGTCAGCTCTCCTTCCCGTTGCAATGGTATGACCCACACCAAACAGAACACTAAGCTGCAGGTGGATGTCATCTTTAAAGATGAAAAGTGCCAACAGGCTGGCAAGGACAAGAAACGGAAACAGGCAGAGGCTTTCCAGGAACCGTTGCCTAACAAAAAAATCAAAATTTTCATTCCGTTGGCCAAAAAGCCGACACTTGATAAAAACAAATACAACTTGCTGAAGTCTAAAGTTATTAAAGTAGACAAAACATCCTCTGATGAAGATGTACGGAGGAAAGCACAGCAGATGCTAAAGGTCAACTTATCTCCCGTACTCCGAATCCAGCCTCTTTTACTCAACATCCAATAAAGTGTGTGTTTCTCTGCTTCTTTTCTTTGTTTTTGTTTTTTTTTGGTTTTGTTTTTTTTTCTTTGATAGACTACAGTTTTTTCCTTGTACGCCACACTTTGGAGCTTCGCAAATTTTTTGTAAACTCTGAGAACGAAAGCTGCTGGCTGCCCAAATTTCTGAATCTCCCCCCTCCGAATCTTCTGTGGCTTTTTTGTCACTTTATTTCTACAGTATACGTGTGTGGTGCAAATGAACACACAGCCATGTCTTAGGAATGACTGGGGATGAACATAATGGAAAGCAGGGCGTGGAAGTCTTGGTTTTGCGATCATGGCGCGTTTTTGATACATGAAAATATGTACATGTTGTGCAATAGTTTTAAGGACTTTTTTTCCTAAGGTATATGCACTGTGATTTTTTTTTTTTTGCTTCTCTGTACAAGTTGTTACTTTGCTATTTTATTTAATTGACTAGGGACTGTTGTATGAACATGTTTTACAATGTACCAGTGTAGGCCTAACAACGACTTGGTGACTTTGTTAAAGTTAAATTCCAAATATAGGTGTGGAGCCCAGATTAGTCTGAATAGGAATTTGGGGCAAGATGAAGATCTTTGACTTGCAAGGCTTAGTCTGGTACGGTTGTATTTGACAAATAAAACGATTCTTCCTGTTATTTGGGCAAATGTTGAAAAGTGGCACCCCTTTCTTCTAATAAAATAGAACCCCCTCTTTCTCCAGCAGACCTTACCTCCATTTTTGTAGAGTCTAATCTGCTAGTCCTCAAGGATCCCATGCCCCCCTGATCCTAAAGTTGCTTCTGAGTCAGCTGAAATGCACATGCATCCACTTCGCAGTAGGATTGGTTGATGTGGTACTATCCCTGTAATGACGCTGGTGGCTTCCAAGTGGCAACCCAATGGCCTAGTAATCCTCAAGAACCTCACAGCCCAGTGATCCTCACGTTGCTTCAAAGTCAGCTTGGATGCTGATGCATCCACTACGTAGTAGAACTGGTTGATATGGTACCACTACCGTATTGGAACTGGTGGCAACCCAATGGCTCAGTGATCCTCAAGAACGTCATGACCCAGTGATCCTCAAGTTGTTGATTTTGAGTCAGCTGGAATGCACATGCATCCACTCTGCAGTAGGATTGGTTGATGTGCTACCATCCCCAGTATTGGGACTGGTGGCTGCCAAGTGTCTCCCAATGGCCCAGTGATCCTCAAGTTGTTGATTCAGTCAGCTGGAATGCACATGCATCCACTCTGTAGTAGGATTGGTTGATGGTGTACTATCCCCGCAATGGCACTGGTGGCTGCCAAGTGGCAATCCAATAGTCCAGTGATCTTCAAGAACCCCATGGTCTGATGATCCTGGCACCCATTGGCCCAGTGATCCTCAAGTTGTTGATTCCAAGTCAGCTGGTATGCACATGCATCCACTTTGCAGTAGAATTGGTTGATGTGGTACTATCCCCGTTATGGCACTGGTGGCTGCCAAGTGGCAACCCAAGGGCCCAGTGATCCTCGAGAACCCCATGGCCTAGTGATCCTCAAGTTGTTGTTTCCAAGTCAGCTGGAATGCACATGTATCCACTCCGCAGTAGGATTGGTTGATGTGGTACCATCCCCGTAATGGCACTGGTGGCTGCCAAATGGCAACCAGTCCAGCTGAGCTGCAGCAGGGTCCAGTGATGAAAGGTAGTCTTGAAACTAGGTGTGAGGTACCAAGGTTCTTAATGATTAACCTAACATTGCAGCGAGTTATAGATGAAAATTGAATGGGATGCTCCATTCTCTGTATGTAGAGGCAGTGGGTGCCCCTTTTCAAAAATTCTAGTTAAACAAATTCTTTAAACCAATAATGGATTATTGCTACGGACCTCTTTGAGCAGAAGTGAGTTCACCATCTGGACCAGGCGCAGACTATAAAACCATGGTCTCTCACAGCTATAGCTCCTTCATGGGTGGACAGTACCTTAGTTCATCAAGTCAAATATAAGGGTGCTGTAATAGCAGTTTTATCTAAGGGATGAAGTTGGTCTGCAGGGTTCGGTCGGTGTGTATGGTCCTTAAGCTTCAGCACTGCTCAAATTTTATTAGATGCCTGCTAACTGTTTGTTTAAAATGACTGCACTCTCATTGAGAGGTATGTAAAAAGTGTAAGTTCACCTTCAGGAAGATTTTCCAAAAATCCCCCTATGCTGTTCTGTATCCAATGAATAGTACATGCCAGAGCACCTCCTGTTGTAAATGGTGAAGGTCCTCCCTGTTGGACAGCCTCTTCAGAAAAAACGTCTAACCACTTTTCCCCCCTCTGTCCTGCCGTCTGCAGGACAGGCTGATTATCAATGCGGCCACTCCAGGGCGACCCAACTGCGCACGTGCGTGGTCTTTGGCTCTAGCTGAGCTCAGCTAAAGGAGGAGACTACTCGAACAACCCAGAGTGGCTACTAAGCTGGAGCTGGAAGAGGATGCACTCACTGCACATGTGCAGCTGCTAGGGGGCACTTTATTGTGATGTTTCAGCCGGTCCTGCAAACAGGACAGAGGGGAATGAGGACCCCAACACCTGCCTTTGTAATAGGAAGATCGTCACCATTTACCATCAGGAGGTGCTCTGGTATGTACTATTCATTGGATACAGAATTGCATGGGTGATTTTTGGAAAATTGGCTGTAAACCTCAGATTTGAAACCTGAACAAAGCATATCCCGCTATAGTGTGTACTTGTCTCAATCCAGAGTACTAAGTGTCATTTCTCTCTGTTACTTCTTTCCTCTGCTATCAGCATTAATCCCTTCCAACAAATTTTTCTGACACCAAGAAAAAAAAAAGGCGACGGGAAGGAGCTCTAGTACACATCATGTGATTGACAGCCTCAGCTCTGGAATGTACTATTTAGATACAGAATTTCATTTGAAAAATCTTCTTAAAGGTGAACTTCCACTTCCCCATCCCAAGCAAAACACATCCCCATGCTAGAACTCAAACTTAAAGGCTTCAACGAAGCAGCTTGGCGAAAACGTTTTGCAAAACCCTGCCATACACACTGTTATTATTAAAGCCGAATCCCTTGTCAACAAGACCTTGAAAGAATATGGAGGTGTCAGCTGCCCTGCCTTTTGCACATTCTTATTGCCCCTTGTGATGCCCTAATTGAACTTGGTGGTTTGTGGTTATTGTGGAGAAAGCAGGTGGGTGACAGGGAGCAGCTGGGGCAGCATGGAGGGCAATTGTTTTTGATTTACTAAAACTTTACTAAAACTTGAGCACTCAGAATATGGTGCAACCGTGCATGGTAGCCAATCGGCTTCTAACTCGTTCAACAAAACTTGATGGTGTAATTCAGACCTTCTTCTTTTTGCATGGAACTTATTCTGTTTTGAAGAAACATCCCCATGTCCACTCAAGCAAGTTGAAAAACTCCTTGCGTATTGCCCTGTCCTCATTGATGGCATTTGTTTTTTTCCAGGGAATCCATCCTCTCTTTGATCTCCATGGCATTTTGTTTTGTGTCCTGAATTTCATTCATCTTCTCCTTCATGTGTTTTAAATTTTCCTATGTTCTGCTGTATATCCATCAGCTTATCTTTAATCTCCAACATTTCACTCTTCAATCCTGCTGTCTCCTTCCTTGTTACCTCGGCCTTAAGATTTATGTTAAGCAACTTGCAACTCATACCAACCAAGGTCACCACAATGGCTAAGAAACCCCATTTGTGGGATGTGTGTACCTGTGGTTGTCGCTCAAGGGGTATCATTTTGGTCACCACCTCTGGCAATTGTTTTTGGATTCCTTTCTTGGCATGCAGAAGAAAGGTTGATGCGTGGAGGAAAAAACTGTCCACTCTGTTGCCCATGTCTCACCTCCTTGGCAGCTTGGGGATATGAGAATTTCCATTGCTGACTTGTTTTTGAAAGGAGCTCACGCCAGGACCAATCGTTAATTAGTGGGTTGTTGATTTGGCTTGAGCATGTTTTGTTGGTTTTTGGTATACTGGATATGTAGGTGATTGTTCCATGAGAGTGACATATAAAGTAGTGAATCAGAAATGAGGCTGAAGGCCATGGAATGTTCCCCTTGAAGTGACACTGTCAGTTTCCTGCAAGAGAAGAGGTGGTATGCTCACATCCCCGGTGGCCCGTTGTCCTTTATTCCACCATTCCATCACTACGGTGCTGGGAATGTCGTTTCCCCCCCCCCCCCACCACCACCACCAAGCGCTGTGGTTCCATCCATTGATCCCGTGTTGCTACCGAGTCTGGTAGTGAGAGAGGATTTGGAGGATGGAACCACAGATCATGACAGGGGACAGAACCATCTGAGACACCTGGAAGAGTCCACCGGAGGGAAGGTAGAAGACATGGACCACCAGAGAGGTGAGGACCTCTTCTCTTGCAGTGAACTGTGAGCTTCGCTTTTTTTTATTAAAAACCACACAGGGTTGGTTTAGGGTCCATTCACACTGCAAAGTGTGCGTTAAACGCACATAAATACATGTGCAGTGATATGCATTCACGCTTTGCGTTTAAAATAAAAGCATTTTTTTTAATTTTATTTTTTAACCTCTTTTTTGCCTTTAGGCGCTTCTAAATGCCAGGAGGCAGGCATCCGGGTCATGTGATTGGCTGTCACATACTTGGCTCCCAATGGCGAGTATGCATTAGGAGCTTTCTGGTTACCGCCGTTGACTGCGCTTTTTAACCCCTTCCCACCGCCGCCTCCAGGCCCTGTAAGAGCTTCTAAATACTGGGAGATGGGCGTTCGGGTCATGTCACTACTGTGATTGGCTGTCACAGTGGTCACGTGATCAGTAAACTTCTGATTTGCAAGTATGCATCAGGAGCTTTCTGATTCCCGCCGATGATCGTGTTTTTATTAACCCCCTTCCCACCGCCGCCTCCCGATCCTGTAAGATCTTCTAAATTCCGGAAGGCGGGCATTCGGGTCACGTGACCGCCGTGATTGGCTGTCACAGCAGTCGCGTGATCAAAAAGCTCCCAATCGCAAGTATGCATTGAGAGCTTTTCGGGGCCCCGCCAGTGACTGTGCTGGGAGCGCGCAACGCTCTGCACAGAATGGTGTTTTATAAAGGACCGCATATATGCAGCCTCTCTGTGTTTTTAAAGCCCAGCTGCCGAGGGTCCGCGTATATACGCCACGTCGGCGGGAACAGGTGACCTTCACTACGCTATATTCATTCTCAGCTGTTTTTTTGACTCTTGCTTTTATGTGCTGTATCATTTAAGCCCCGAACAGGACGAAACGTGTTGAAGGTGGGGGAACAGGAACTGAAGCTATTTTTTTTCTCTCATTCACGTTTGTGCAAGAGGGAGTCCATGCGTCTGTGCAGACGGGCACCATTTTGTGCTTACATGCGTTGTGTTGCGTGCACGTTCCACTTTTTTTTTTTTTTTTTTTTTCAAGCGCAACACACTGGTTTGAACTGCTCCTATTGAAATACATTGATTTTTCAATGTCTATGCGCTGGCATGTGCTGATCATTGGTGTGAATGGACGGTAGCGGTATGGAGTGGTGGGTGTGAGCATTTATGCAGCCTAACTTTTGGTGCATTTTGCTCGTGTTTTTTTTTTTTTTTTTTTTTTTATGGGGTGCATGTAAACCCACATACAGCCGCAAGCGACCATTCACTTGTATGCATCACAGCAATGTGTCCCGCAAATTTAACATTTATACAGCCCAATGCGCCTGCGTACATGAGACCTTATTTATCATTTTGTCTTAAAGAGAACAGTTATTGCGTTTATTACAGTGTTTACTTGGGAGTAGATTTTGATGCCGTCGCTTTATATCTGAATAATGGCATCTTATATGGCTGTGTATAGCTGGGAGTGTATACTGCAACCCGCCTGAACACCTGCTGAGATTTCTGGACATGTCAAATCGCATGCCAAATCGGCGGCAATTGCACCATCCGAATCCGTGCGCCACAGCACCGATTTCCCTTAAGTAGTTTTTTGTACTACTTTTGGCAACTTCGGGGTGTGATATTTTTTTTTTTTTTTTTTTTTTTATAGATGTCCGTGCAGAAACCCGCACAGATGTCTTTGAAATCGCCCCCCGAAGTCGGGACTGACATGCGGGAATGAAAGGGAAGAAGAGGGATCAGTAAAGGATAGTCACTCTTCATGAAAAACAGCCCATGCAAATGCATTTTATTTTTTTATTGTTTTTAACTAAGATTTCCATTAAAAAATACTTTTTAAATGCATCTTCATTTTTTTTTAAATTTACATTAAAATATCGTATGAGGCAGGTTTTTATTTTTTTCTTTAGGCTTTTATTTTTACCTGATGATCCCGCCAGTAAGTCCTGTTTTTCAACAGAACAAGCTCTCCTGTAGATGTTACAGGGATGAGACAAACCATTTAACTGACGGGTGCTTACCGTGATTGGCTTTTATTTATTCATGTAAAACCTTTTATCCCCAAAGGGATCAAGACTGCTGTAACTGCTTATAAAGTGTGAGCTGGAAGTTTGGCTTCAGTTTTAAATCTCATCTAACACTCCCCTTCACCCACACTGACAATGCTGCTCTCCACGGGTGCCCCCTGTGCTCCTTCATCCAGAGTGGGGGGCGCTCTAATACAGGGAGGTGAGTTACTGGCCAGATCACCAGGTGAAAACAGAAAAGGGGGGGCCTAATAAGAGAAAACGAATGCAGCCACCACATCTGATTCTATATAATACATTTTTGGTTCTGGGTTTAATACTGCTTTAAATAATAGAGGCGTGTTTATTCTTGCTTGAATCTTGGAGTAATTTGTGTAATTTCTTCAAGATTTAGGCTTGGTCCCCCTAGATGCGCACTGCCGCTGCACCGCATATTTGTGAACAGCTTTAATGGAAGTCAACGTTATTTGACATCATGCAAATTGGTTGCGTGACGCGAAATAACATTATTTCACGTCATGCAACCGATTTTGCATGATGTGAAATAACGTTGATTTCCATTGAAGCTGTTCACAAATATGCGGTGCAGCGGCAGTGCGACTTTAAAAAGGAGTCCTGTGCGTTTTTTCTGAGCACTGCGGTTCAGGTGTGAATTCCAGGCTCCATTGAGTTCCATGGGAACGCTTCTGAATCACACTTGTGTTCAGGGTTTCAGCACAGATTGCTCTCCTACTACGGGAGTTGACACCCTTTATGGACTATGTATTGGCCAGTACTGAAATTGCAGCTGTGAGCCTTGCAAATTTGCATCAAAAACGCACCTGAACCGCTGAACAAATGCTTTTTTTTTTTTTTTTTTTTAATTTTTCAGTGAAATTGGACATACAATTCTCACCGAACATGCGTGAATCCAGCCTTAAAGTTCCGCTTTAAAGCAGAACTAAACCCAATGGTTTAACAGTTTAAAAAAAAAAACACGTTCTGGAAATATAACTGTCACATTAGATGCGCTCTCAACCAAACTGTCAAACCAGCCAATGGCTGGTGTCATAATTGATCACATGTGCAGCATTCGTGGTAGTTGAAGATCAAACGGAGGCCAAGATGGCAGCTTCCTTGGCTGAAAACGGTCGGAGGGTTTACTTCCTCTTTAAAATGGAACTATACCCATCGATTTAACCATTTCAAAAAAACACGTGTCGGGAATGTAAGTGTCATGTTGGTTGTGCTCTCAACCAAAACTATTAAATCATCCAATGGCTGGTATCATAATTGATCACATGTGCAGCATTCGTGGTAGTCAGAGGCCAAGATAGCAACTTCTTTGGCTGAAACCGATAGGAAGGTTTACTTCCCCTTTAAAATGGAACTAAACCCATCGATTTAACAGTTTCAAAAAAACAGGTACATTCCCCGGCATGTTCTGGGAATGTAACTGTCTCATTGGATGCGCTCTCAACCAAACTGTTAAACCAGCCAATGGCTGGTGTCATAAATGATCACATGTGGAGCATCATGGCAGTTGAAGATCAAACAGAGGCCAGGATGGCAGCTTCCTTGGCGTTAAACGGTTGGAGGACTTACTTCCTCTTTAAAATGGAACTAAACCCATCGATTTAACCATTTAAAAAAAACACATGCCAGGAATGTAAGTGTCACGTTGGTTGTGCTCTCAACCAAAACTATCAAATCATCCAATGGCTGGTATCATAATTGATCACATGTGCAGCATTCGTGGTATTTGAAGATCAGAGGCCAAGATGGCAGCTTCCTTGGCTGAAACGGATAGGAAGGTTTACTTCCCCTTTAAAATGGAACTAAACCAATCGATTTAACAGTTAAAAAAAACGGTTACATTCCCCGGCATGTTCTGGGAATGTAACTGTCTCATTGGATGCGCTCTCAACCAAACTGTCAAACCAGCCCATGGCTATTGTCACAACTGTGAACCCAGCCTTAAAGTTCAGCTTTAAAGCAGAACTAAACCCATTGGTTTAACAGTTTAAAAAAATAAAAAAAAAAACACGCGCTGGAAATGTAACTGTCATATCGGATACGCTCTCAACCAAACTGTCAAACCCGCCAATGGCTGGGGTCATAACTGATTACATATGTAGCGTCATGGAAGTTGAAGATCAAACAGAGGTCAAGATGGCAGCCCCCTTGGTTGAAAACGATCGGAGGGTTTACTTCCTCTTTAAAATGAAACTAAACCCGTTGATTCTAATAGTTTCAAAAAACGCGTGTCGGGAATGTAAGTGTCACATTGGTTGGGCTTTCAATCAAGCTGTCAAACCATCCAATGGCTGGTGTCATAACTGATCACATGTACAGCACCATGGCAGTTGAAGATCAAACAGAGGCCAAGATGGCAGCCTCCATGGCTGAAGCCAATAGGAGGGTTTAGTTCCGCTTTAAGGTGTCCTTAGATAAAGCATCACAATACATTTTTGAATGGGCTGGATCGGCACGAGCGGCCTGTGTGGGTGCATTGCTCTTTACTGTATTGGGGTGTTATTCACAATGGCACTTCATCATGGTTTGCGGGGTACATAGTAAAACATGAATTCACTGTATCTTAGAAGTGCGAATGGGGCCCTAAATGTGTGTGTTAAATGCAGCTAATATAAGTACCTGATTCTGTATTGCAAGTCCCTCTCCTGTAGACCTCCAGAATGAGAGCGTTGGTGCTGATTTGTCGACAGAAAGGAAAGAGAGCTGGTCTTATTAGTCTGCTGCTGCTCCTTCGGTGTCCAATCACTGGTCACTGTTTATACCTGTTGGAGAACAATTCGGTCACCGCCTGGCAGTACCTTCTTTTGCTTAGGGGAAATTTGATGATGGAATCCTCGTGTTTCAAGACTTTTAGCTGTTGAATTTTTCAAAGGGGTGAAGAGTCATATTATTTTTTTTTTTTTTTTTTTTTTTTTAGTACCCAAAACACCAGGACGTTATTTAATTCTTTAAAAGTGTACCTTCCGTTGTGCTACGAAAAAAAAAAAAATCTATATTTTTCTATAATTTTCTGAGAGTGTTGTAAAAGTGTACCTGTCCTCTCCGTCCAGTGGAGACAGCCATTTTGTGACGGGAATCCCAAAGCGGCCAATCTGAATTCAGAACCCATAGGCGTTTTATTTTTTTTGGGGGGGGGGGAGGGGGGTGTTTCAAAGAGCAAAATGGCTTCCTCCTCTGCAGCTAGGCAGCAGGTGCGGGTTCAATTTTGTGATTACCATCAATGGAGGCAAATTTCGTTTTTTTTTTTTAAATATTTGCTGTCGTTTTTGTATTGCCGATGTTAAAAAAAAAAAAAAAAAAAAAAAAAAAAGGACATTGGAGGTGACAAGTTAATTTATCTTTTCTATTTAACATCTTAAAAAGCTGCCATGTCTGTTTTAATAAAGATCTGTGGTCTTGAATACTTCTGCTTGTGTTGTCATTTTAATTATTTTTGATTTCTGTTGGTGTTGCACGATATGGTTAACCACTTGCTGACCAGGCTTTCTTTTTGTTTAAATCAGTATTTTTTGCTAGAAAATTACTTAGAACCCCCAAACATTATACATTTAAAAAAAAAAAAAAAAAAATTTATTTATTTATTTTTAGCAGAGACCCTAGGGAATAAAATGGCAATCATTGCAATTTTTTATGTCACATGGCATTTGCGCAGCAGTTTTTCAAACACAATAAAAAAATAAATTTAATGAATTAAAAAAAAAAACGGCAAATACCCCATTTTTTTTTGTAAAACATGAAAGATGTTACGCCAAGTAAATAGAAACCTAACATGTCATGCTTTAACCACTTACAGACCCGGAAGATCTCCCCCCTTAATGACCGGGCCATTTTTTGCGATACCGAACTGCGTCGCTTTAACTGGCAACTGCGCAGTCGTGCAACGTTGTACCCAAATAAAATTGACGTCCCTTTCCCACAAATATTTTTTTTTGGTGGTATTTGATCACCTCCTGCGGTTTTTATTTTTTACGCATGACCGCGCAAGCACCAGTTGAAGTAGCGCAGTGCTGAATAGCAACAACATGCTTTGGTCATGAAGGGGGTAAAACATTCTTGAACTCAAGTGGTTAAAGCTGCTCATTTTGGGGGGGGGGGGGCGCGCGACGGCAGCCTGCAACTAGGGGGTTTGCAAAAAAAAAAACGTAAACCTTCCACATAAGGTGATCATTATTTTTAGGTTACTTTTGTTTTTTAGGTGATGAAAGCCAAACAAAATTGTTCTTTTTCAGGGGGACATCAAGATGTTTTGAGGTCAGCCTGCAGTTCTAATCCCTATAACCTGGTTCAGTTTGGCCTTTGGCCTGCTCCTAGTTCATATCCGGCACAGCTCCATTAAGGAGCCTCTCGCCATTCATATATCAGAACTTGAAGCAACTCAACTTCCAGCTTTTGGTTTGTTGGAGTTGTGGTTCTCCTGCATAAGGAGGACTACTGCTGCGTGAGGAAATCGGCTTGCCTCCAGCCCCATGATAGTGCCATGGACTGAGAGGACAACCCTTGTACCTACATCCATATTTATGACAGCCTCAAAAAAAAGATAAGAAACTATAGACTGATCCCTTGAAGGTTTGGACTTAGCAGTACAGTGCGTCCGGAAAGTATTCACAACGCTTCACTTTTTTTCTACATATTATGTTACAGCCTTATTCCAAAATGTATTAAATTCATTATTTTCTTTAAAATTCTACAAACAATACTCATAATGACAATGTGAAAGACTTTTGTTTGAAATTTTTGCAAATTTATAAAAAAAAAAAAAAAATTAGGGTTCCTCGACTAAGGTTCCCCCCAAAGGTTCCTAGGGGTTCCTTGAGCAATGACCAATTTCTGTCTCTGGTAAGTTCTGACACCAATGATCTTTTTAGCTATCTCATCATCCATCACACTAATGTATCGTGAGTTATAGAGATTAGTCATTTTTAGCAGGAGTTCCCTGAGACCAGAAAGGTATTTCAAGGTTGAAAAGGGCTGTTCTAAAAACTCATCAAGGCCCTCCTGACCATGCAGATTTTTTTTGTGAAGCTTTTATCCAAGTAAGAAATCGTGGTACCTGGAAGCTTGTGTGGGATCCATTTATTGTGATTCTTTTCTGAGATACTTGTGGAGTGCTGACTTCTCCTTGAGTGTGTGCCCAACAGTCCTACAAGAAAATTACACATTGCCAATTTCAACCATGGCCTTTGTTTTTTTTTTTTGCTCATTTACCTGTTCGATTATGAGAAGACTACATATTGGAAACCTTTGTAGAACAATCAGGCTCAAGGCTCTCTGCAACGACGCAATATGGTGCTGTTAGGATGGCAGCCACCTACCCGACCTGTTCTTCATGCCACTCATGAACAGAATGCCGAGATAACCAACCTACTGAAGAGAAGGCTGTTTTTTGTTTTTTCTCCTCTATAATTCAAAGGCACAATCTGCCTATTTCCAAGAGCGTGCCATGACTTTAGACTTTAACTTAACTCACTCTTTAAAAACCCTGCATTGTCCTAAACATCAGTGTTAGCCAAACACAATTATTTTAGATGATGGTTACTCTATAACATCTGTTGGATCCTTCTTGCAGATTTATTCTTTTTTTGAGTTTGACATAAGTTTGTTCTAAATGGATTTTCCACACTATATTTTTTTTTCCCACATAACAGCTGCACCCGGGGTTGTTAGCGGGATTTATAAACTTACATGCTTTTCTAAAATGTTCCTGTGTGTACATGCCACCAGTCCAACAACAAACCCTTATCTATGACTAGACTTGTACAAATCCTAACGTGTGCTTGTAACTTCCATGGAACATCCATATAGAGCAGCCATTCCCCACCTTTTACCTTAAAAGAACCCTTAGGCCGCGTACACACGATCGGAAATTCGGCCATCAAAAGACCGATGAGAGCTTTTGGTCGGAAAATGCGACCGTGTGTATGCTTCATCGGACTTTTGCTGGCGGGAATTTTTGTGAGTTGAGATCCGTGTCTTCAGGTTAGACAGGCCCTTCAAAATTTGTTATTAGGCTATAACTTATCTCAATGCTTTAAAAAGCGTTTTTTTGCAGAATATTGCAACGCACACTAAAGAGAAAGTGGGAGTAAAATAAGCCCCATCATTCATGACAGTAATAGTAAGCTTCAAGGTTGGTCTCAGTTGATGCAATATTAACCCCCAGCACTGGTGTCAGTGCCCACAATAATAACCCCCGGCACTGGTGTAAGTTCCCACAATAATAACCCCCAGCACTGGTGTCAGTGCCCACAATAATAACCCCTGGCACTGGTGTAAGTTCCCACAATAATAACCCCCGGCACTGGTGTCAGTGCCCACAATAATAACCCCCGGCACTGGTGTAAGTTCCCACAATAATAACCCCCGGCACTGGTGTCAGTGCCCACAATAATAACCCCTAGCATTGATTTCAGTGCCCACAATAATGACCCCCAGCACTGGTGTCAGTGTCCACAATAATAACCCCCAGAACTGGTGTCAGTGCCCACAATAATGACCCCCCAGAATTGGTGTCAATGGCCACAATTATTACCCCCAGCACTGGTGTCAGTGCCCACAATAATAACCCCCAGCATTGGTGTCAGTGCCCACAATAATAACCCCAAGCACTGGTGTCAGTGCCCACAATAATAACCCCCAGAATAGGTGTCAGTGCCCACAATAATAAAACTTTCAGCATTGGTGTCAATGGCCACAATATTAACCCTCAGCATTGATGTCAGTGCCCACAATAATGACCCCCAGAACTGGTGTTAGTGCCCACAATAATGACCCCCCAGAATTGGTGTTAAAGGCCACAATAATAACCCTCAGCATTGGTGTCAGTGCCCACAATAATAACCCCCAGCACTGGTGTCAGTGCCCACAATAATGACCCCCAGCATTGGTGTCAATGGCCACAATAATAACCCCCAGCATTGGTGTCAGTGCCCACAATAATAACCCCCAGCACTGATGTCAGTGCCCACAATAAACCCCCCCCAGCACTGGTGTCAGTGCCCACAATAATAACCCCCAGCACTGGTGTCAGTGCCCACAATATTAGCCCTCTGCACTGGTGTCCGTGCCAACAATATTAACCCTCGGCTCTGGTGTCAGTGCCCACAATTATAACCCCCAGCATTGGTGTCAGTGGATGCAATGATAACCCCCAGCACTATATTATTTTAAATGAACTGGGGAAAGGGTAGAACCTTCATTATATCTGTTGTTCATCTCACAGTTGTACATTTCAGCAGCTGATCCTTTGTCAATGGCTTGACTTGTATGAATCTCTAAGGCAGGCCATACATTGGGTCGGATTTTGAAAGAATTTTCTTTCAAAAATCTTATCTAAGAATGTTTGTTTGATCTTTGCACCATTAGTGGGCTGCAGCAACAGCCGATTTTCGTGCGGCCATCGAATTTGAGTAGTTGGACATGTTGGAAATTTTTTGAAAAACGAACAATTTTATAATCAATGATGGGAGAATCGTGCGAGAAATGTGCAAGAAAAGAAAATTCCTGGAAAGAAAAGAAGATTCCTGGCCACAAAATTTTTTTTTTGGGAGGTGAAATTGAAGGCTTGGTTGGTAGAATTTCGAAATCAATGGTGGCACCATCGGATCACGACACGTACAAAATTTTGGATTTTCAAAAGAAAATTCTTTCGAAATTCGACTATGTGTGGCCAGCCTCAATGTACTCGAAGCTTGATTTCCATGAGACATTTATGCCCAGTTTAAAGTTTAAGTCCACCCACACCGCAAAAAAAAAAATTATTAAAAGCCAGCAGCTACAAATACTGCAGCTGCTGACTTTTAATACATGGCCACTTACCTGTCCCAGGGTCCAGCGATGTTGGCAGCCGACGCCGAGAACCCGCTCGGTTCTCGGCAGCTGCCGCCGCCATCCTAGGTGAGGGAATCAGGAAGTGAAGCGTTGCGGCTTTACTTCCCGGTTCCCTACTGCGCATGCGCGAGTCGCGCTGCGCATCCCAAGTGGTCCCCGCTCTCTCCTGGGAGCTGTGTGTTCCCAGGAGACAGCGCGGTGGGGACGGGAAGAGGCGTAGACTCCCATGGGAGTCTATGCCGGAAGTGGGTGCAAATACCTGTCTTAGACAGGTATCTGCACCCCCCCTCCCCCCTGAAAGGTGCCAAATGTGACACCGGAGGGGGGGAGGGTTCCGAAAAGCGGAAGTTCCATTTTTGTGTGGAACTCCGCTTTAACAGAACAGAGATCTTCAAAGAGACCAAAAAAGCCTTGGGGAGCCAGCTTGTGGTTACACACAAGAAAGGGAAACTTGTAGAGCTTCTTGGAGCCGTTTCTCACCAAGGCCAGAATATAGATAACTCAACATGGGAAAAATGTACAGTATTTGCAGGTTTGTGAATTCATTTAGTAACCCATCAGATGTACCTTTATCCGAGTGACAGAGGAGTTTAGATTGGTTTCTGTGGGTAGCTTTACTTTATTTAATCCTTTGCAGGGCTTTTTTTCTCAGAGAATAGGTGCAGGAACTCAACCATGCCCGCTGCAATCACATACCTGCCAAATGGCATCAAATAGTAGCTCTTCCCTCTGCATACAACCCCCTCCCTCCACTGCCCTCATCTTCTCCCCCCTCCTTAAAAGCTCCACCATCTGTCATATGTCTTACCTTTGTTGCAATATTAAGCTGAAGCACCTATCCGGCTGTAGTACCTCCCAGCATACTATACTATACTACAGTTACTTGCAAGGGAGATCAAGAAGTAGGAGCATCAACAACTGGTCACCAGGGAAAAATGGAGACCACAGAGGGTGCAGCCTACCACGCACCCTCTCCTGCCCATTACTGCACTGAACCCTGGGCACCTGTTCTGTATCTCCTTTGTCCCTGTCCGGCACTTAGTGGGATCTGCACAGGGGATCTGACCTGTGGGAGCTACTGGGAGATGAGCTATCACAAGCTGGACTTCAGTGTTACCAAGTGATAGCGGGGAGCAGAAGACCTGAGCCAGAGGTGGTGGAACTGAGTTCCCCCTAGTTCCTGCTGAAAAAAAGCCCTGATCCTATGTACAGCCAAAATAACAAACAGAGAAATCAGCACAAGGAACATAATTGGTGTGTGCAGCCTATTGCATTAGGGTGTACACCCCAAAACTCAAACACACATCCGTGTATATATATATATATATATATATATATATATATATATATATATATATATATAAAAACACAGTTTACTATGCTTCAGTTATATATGAACACAGTGAGTGATTGGTACTGACCACTCACTGTGTTCATTTACAAAAGGAAGGGGCCAGTAATGACATAGGGGTCGAGGCAGCAGGGGGAATCTGTGCCACTTGGGGTGTGCCCAGGCACATCTGGCACACCCATTGTGCACGCCTATGGTGGAGTCAGTAGGATGTGTCCCTTGTGCTGATTCCTCCTCTGTTAGTAAAAAATCTTCCTCCACCCCCCCCCCCCCCTCTTCACAGTAATCTTCCGGTATGGTGGAGGTTAATACAACTTATGGGCTGTCACAGGCTCTCATCAAGGGAGCCCAACTATGCCCTCACTTTCTGCCCAGCTCCTCCATTCATAGAAGCCGTACTACAGCTTTTATGAATGAAACATAATCTATGAATGGAGGGGGCAGAGATACCAATCGTCCACCCATCCTCCATTCATAGATCACTTTCCATCCATAGAAGCTGTAGTACAGCTTCAATGAATGGAGGAGCTTGGTGGGCAGGCATTGTGAGTCTCTCTTGTTGAGAGCCTGTGACAGTCCTAAGTTGTATTAAATCTCCAGGCTCAGGGAACCCCTGCTAATAATGACTTTATAAAAAGGCTCCATAGGCATGCACAGGGGGTGTGCCAGGTAAGCCTGGGCACACTCTAATCACCCTAATGTAAGGTGCCAATTCCCCCTACTACTGCCTTGGCTTCCCTCCTCTTGGTGGCCCCCCCATCGCACAGTGCTGCTGGCTTCACTCCTCTCCTCCCCCCCTTCGGTAGCTGCAGGGGGATTTTACAGGATGGAAGGTGGGGGAAAGTACTAGTAAATATGTAATTTACCGGCCTCTTTCTTTTCTAAATGAACACACTCGCTCACTGTGTCCATTCAAAACTGAAGCATAGTAAACTGTGTTTACTGTGCTTCAGTTTGTGAATGAACAGGAAGACACTCAGCACAGAGCACTTCCCATTCATCCACTGTCCAGTACAGCTGAGGCTGCAGAGAACGGGGTGTGTGTCTGAGCTTTGGGGTGCACACCCTAATGCATTAGGCTGCGCACACTTATGAAAGGCTCACAGGACATTGGTGTGATGGTCACTTAGAATAGTGGTCTCCAAACTGCGGCCCTTTGCTTGTTTTTATCTGGCCCTTGGGGCACTGTTTCACCCACTGAAACCAACAATGGGGCTTAATCCCTCCCTCCACTGACCCCAATGAAGGGGCACGATTCCTCAAAATGCCACCAACGATGGGCCACAATTCCTCCCAATGGCACCAATTGGGCCCAATGACACCAATGATGGGGGCACAATTTCATCCAAGACACCAACAATATCGCACAATTCCTCCCACTGACACCAAAGATAGGGCATTATTTTTTCCAACTGACATTGGGACCTTTTCTACTCCCAATGGCCACAGTTCAGCCCCCCTAAAGTCTGAAGGACAGAAAACTGGCCCCTTGTTTAGGAAGTTTGAAGACCCCTGACTTAGAAGAATGCTCCTTACATTTGTGGTCATTGGGAGGATCCTCCCCTTACAGATATCTAAAAGACTGTTGATGATAGTGATTTCTCACCCAGAAATAGACGTTGCTCACAGCTCAAGGAACCCCATAGCAACCTCTGGAGGAACCCAAGGGTCCCAAAGAACCCTTGTTGAGAAAGGCTGCTCTACATTCTGCACAACAGCACATTGTTCTGATAACATTTCTGCAAAATGATCCTAACAAGCGAACCTAATATTGTCATTTAATTATTAGTAAAGCATATACAGTGAGGGAAAAAAAGTATTTGATCCCCTGTTGATTTTGTACATTTGCCCACTGACAAAGAAATGATCCCCAGGGGACATGGATCAATGCAAAAAAAAGTTTTAAAAACAGACGTTTTTTCGGGAGCAGTGATTTTAATAATGCTTAAAGTGAAACAATAAAAGTGTAATATCCCTTTAAATTTCGTACCTGGGGGGTGTCTATAGTATGCCTGTAAAGGGGCGCATGTTTCCCGTGTTTAGAACAGTCTGACAGCAAAAAGACATTTCAAAGGAAAAAAAGTCATTTAAACTACTCGGGGCTATTAATGAATTGCCGGTCCGACAATACACATAAAAGTTCATTGATAAAAACGGCATGGGAATTCCCCACAGGGGAACCCCGAACCAAAATTTGAAAAAAAAATGACGTGGGGGGGTCCCCCTAATTCCATACCAGGCCCTTCAGGTCTGGTATGGATATTAAGGGGAACCCTGGCCAAAATTTTTTTAAAAATGGTGTGGGGTCCCCCTCAAAATCTATACCAGACCCTTCAGGTCTGGTATGGATTTTAAGGGGAACCCCGTGCCAAAATTTAAAAGAAAAACGGCGTGGGGTCCCCCCAAAGATCCATACCAGACCCTTATCCGAGCCCACAACCTGGCAGGCCGCAGGAAAAGAAGGGGGACGAGAGAGCGCCCCCCCCTCCTGAACCATACCAGGCCACATGCCCTCAACATTGGGAGGGTGCTTTGGGGTAGATGGGGACAAGGGCCTCATCCCCACAACCCTTGGCCGGTGGTTGTGGGGGTCTGCGGGCAGGGGGCTTATCGGAATCTGGAAGCCCCCTTTAACAAGGGGACCCCCAGATCCCGGCCCTCCCCCCTGTGTGAAAAGGTAAGGGGGTACAAAAGTACCCCTACCATTTCACTAAAAAAGTGTCAAAAATGTTAAAAATGACAAGAGACAGTTTTTGACAATTCCTTTATTTAAATGCTTCTTCTATCTTCTTTCTTCTATCTTCCTTCGGTTTCTTCCTCCATCTTCTTCTTCTTCTGGTTCTTCCTCCGGTGTTCTCGTCTGGCATCTTCCTCCGCGGCGTCTTCTTCCCTTCTTCTCTGGGCCGCTCCGCATCCATGATGGCATGGAGGGAGGCTCCCGCTGTGTGACGCTTCTCTCTTCATCTTCTTCTCTTCATCTTCTTCTCTTCATCTTCTTGTCTTCATCTTCTTTTCGGGCCGCTCCGCATCCATGATGGCTTGGAGGGAGGCTCCCGCTGTGTGACGCTTCTCCTCTTCTGACGGTTCTTAAATAACGGGGGGCGGAGCCGTGACATCACAGGGAATGCCACAGGGAAGTCCCGGCAAGTCCCCGTGCGTCGGGGGGTGGGGTCACCGGGTGGCCCTGCCCCCCGTTATTTAAGAACCTCAGAAGAGGAGAAGCGTTAAACAGCGGGAGCCTCCCTCCATGCCATCATGGATGCGGAGCGGCCCGAAAAGAAGATGAAGAGAGAAGCGTCACACAGCGGGAGCCTCCCTCCATGCCATCATGGATGCGGAGCGGCCCGAGGAGAAGAAGGGAAGAAGATGCCGACGCCGCGGAGGAAGATGCTGGACGAGAACACAGGAGGAAGAACCAGAAGAACCAGAAGAAGATGGAGGAAGAAACCGAAGGAAGATAGAAGAAAGAAGATAGCAGAAGCATTTAAATAAAGGAATTGCCAAAAAGTGTCTCTTGTCATTTTTAACATTTTTGACACTTTTTTAGTGAAATGGTAGGTACCCCCTTACCATTTCACACAGGGGGGAGGGCCGGGATCTGGGGGTCCCCTTGTATAAGCCCCCCGCCCGCAGACCCCCACAACCACCGGCCAAGGGTTGTGGGGATGAGGCCCTTGTCCTCATCAACATGGGGACAAGGTGTTTTGGGGGGCTACCCCAAAGCACCCTCCCAATGTTGAGGGCATGTGGCCTGGTACGGTTCAGGAGGGGGGGCGCTCTCTCACCCCCCCCCTCTTTTCCTGCGGCCTGCCAGGTTGCGTGCTCGGATAAGGGTCTGGTATGGATTTTTAGGGGGACCCCACGCCATTTTTTTAAATTTTGGCGCGGGGTTCCCCTTAAAATTCACACCAGACCTGAAGGGTCTGGTATAGATTTTGAGGGGGACCCCAAGCCATTTTTTTTTTTAAATTTTGGCCGGGGTTCCCCATAATATCCATACCAGACTTGAAGGGCCTGGTATGGAATTTAGGGGGGCCCCCATGTAATTTTTTTAAGAATTTTGGTTCGGGGTTCCCCTGTGGGGAATTCCCATGCCGTTTTTATCAATTAACTTTTATGTGTATTGTCGGACCGGCAATTCATTAATAGCCGCGAGTAGTTTTGAATGACTTTTTTTCCTTTGAAATGTCATTTTGCTGTCAGACTGTTCTAAACACGGGAAACATGCGCCCCTTTACAGGCATACTATAGACACCCCCCAGGTACGAAATTTAAAGGGATATTACACTTTTATTGTTTCACTTTAAGCATTGTTAAAATCACTGCTCCCGAAAAAACGTCTGTTTTTAAAACTTTTTTTTGCATTGATCCATGTCCCCTGGGGATCATTTCTTTGTCAGTGGGCAAACGTACAAAATCAACAGGGGATCAAATACTTTTTTTCCCTCACTGTATATGCTTTACTAATAATTAAATGACAATATTAGGTTCGCTTGTTAGGATCATTTTGCAGAAATGTTATCAGAACAATGTGCTGTTCATCAGGGGATGAAGTCACGTGGTGTGACGTCACGCGTAGGGACGAGACAGGCTGCAAACACAGACAGAGGCACATGAGCTCGCTGCTCGTTGGATTGATACCACTGCTTCTCAATTTTTATGTGAGTACCTGTAATCTACTAATAAAGAGTGTTACTTTTAATCAAAAACTGGATTACACTATTGGCTTCTCTTCTGCTGATTATCCCCTATGAATACAACCCCCCTGCACCACACCTGAGGGAACTCCAACCCAGGATCCAGGATAGAGAGGGACGCGCTGGAACCCATAGGCGGATGTTTCAAGCAGTTCTCTTGTCACATGTTTTTGCCCTATTACTTGAAGGTAAGGGGCCATTACCCACTAAAGTGGTCTAGCACACGAAGAAAACACTTGATGTGATTCACCCCAGCACTCTAACTGCAACGTGTGCATGCCAGGAACGTTGCTGTCACAACCATACACAAGGACTGCTCCTGTGCAGCATATGGATGCGTTTTCTAGCACTTTAATTGCAACGTGTGCATGCTAGCACGTTGTTGTCACCTTTTCAACAAGGACTTTTTTCTTACGCTTTCTATGTAAAATAATATACTTTTCTTATTTTAAACAAAACCATTTAAAAAACTGTTTACTTTCTTTCATTTTTTTGATGTCAGCATGCACAATATGCACCGTATATAAGAATAATTAGTTACCACTCCCTCAACCTTGAATTGCACCAGCACCTTTTGTCTGCACCATACACTTTGCTGGTCTTACTATAGATGTACGTTTATTATGCACTTTATTCTTCTGTTTTAAACTTAAAATCAGTCACTGGTGCTTTGACAGCCCCACCACCATGTTTTTGTATTGTAATTATATGGATTTTATTTTAGGTGATTGAAGTGATATTTTTATTTTATTTTAATATACCTATGTTATTTTTATGCATTATTGAAGGTATTGAACATTCATAATCTTTTAACCTTTGATATACACAATTCCTTTCACCTTTATGTTATTTCACTTTTTTTACCAAGCGCATTATTGTCTATTCTAGTCTCCACAATAAGGATCAGCGCAGCACCACCCACTTATATACATAAACTGCTAAATACCTTTTCTCATCAGCAGTATATGGCAGCCTTGTGACTTCTATCAGTGTCTGGCTAAAGCTTGTAGGAGGAGTTTTCATTCTCCTCTGACTGTCCTATGAGGCTGCAGGACCCCTGACCCTCTGTCTGGACAGTGCTGATTGGCCCTGCGCTGATCACACGCACCCTCCCAAGAAAAAAAAAAACTCTCTAGCAATTCACACCAAACTGAGCATGTGCAGAGTGCCCACAAGGCTCTGTTCTATCATGAGATGTTTTGGGGACAGTGGAAGAAGGGGAGGATCAGAAAAGACAGAATCAAACAACCTTTTGACACAATGCGGAGGGTTAACCCCTTAGGTTCCACAGTGAGTATAACAAGCATGCTTTACTGCATATACAGACTGATTTTAATGTTGTGGGTTTAGTAAAACTTTAATAAAATGCTACCCAAACTTTTGTTTGGGTAACCTCTTTTGTTTTTAATATTTTCATAACGTTTATAGTCATTTTTCTTATACTTGAGATCTACTGTTTGCCCTCAGAAATACAAGAGACATGATGCTTTTATTATTGGTAGTCTAAATATATTATATATTTATATTGCTTTTATTTGCCAACCAATTCAAAGGTGGAGTTACACTTTAACAATGATTGGTAAGCAGCAATATATTACATTTTTGGTTTTGGGTTTAACGCCCCCTTTAATGAGTTAACAAGAAACTTTTTTTTTTGCTAACTTGAAAACTAGAGTTGTGTGCACCATGGGGTCAGGTATTTGGGTCCGTCCTGTGCTATCCGAGGCTCACCAGAGCCTCATTACCCCCCTGAGCGCAGCGCGAGCGAATTCTATCAAGAAGTATTCGATCTTCTCGTCTTAATTACATTGATCAATCAAAACTGATCTCCATACAGCACACTGGTAATTAACTCACAGGTGGATGGCTGGCACAATGATTCAACATCTTATTTTATCCCATACTTCATCGTAAACATGCGCCTACAGATGGTGGCCACTGGGTGGCACTGTAACCTAACTGTTAAATTGGGACAAAATACAAGAAAACCTATGCAGTACAATTTTTTTGCAATACATGTTCCTCTGTTTTATTTCTCATAGAGCCTGCAAATACAGAAAACAGCCACTGGTCTTCCAAAACTGCTCCTAAGTTCTGTTTGTGGGCTGAGAAAACACACAGCATTGCTGTGGATGAGTGGTGTCAGCCCTGCCCAGTGTCTTTTGTTAAACGGCTCAATCCCTCCCTCTTCCCTATCTCTGATTACTATCATTATGATACAGGATTAATATAGGGCCAACAATTTGCGCAGCGATTTTCAATATAAAGGGAGACAGTACAGTTACAATAGAATAAAATCCAAAAGGGTTGGGAGGGCCTTGCTCATAAGAGCTTACAATCCAACAATCTGTACAGCATACACTTTATTTACAGGTATAACAAAACACTTTAAATTATATATTTAAAGCTTATGTTTTTTTCCTTCCCTGGTTACTTACTCCCCCCCCCCCAGTGTTTTTCAACCTTTTGTTCAGTCAAGGCCCCCTTTAGAACTGTGCACATCAGTCTGGGGGCTCAATCACACCAGGAGGTTCGTCCAAGCACGTGTTTTTTTTTATGTGTTTGCACACATTGCATTTTTTGAAGAGTGCAAAGGTACATGCATTTACTAGATGCGCGGGGGTGTCATTAAGAGATAATGGGACGCACATGCAACTGCAAAAGGCAATACATTTTTGTGCGGTACAGGAAAACGTGCCATTTCGCTCACGTTACCACACTGCACCTGGTGTGAGGAAGCCCTAAAATGTAGTCTGTGCAGCAGAGTTCAGTGATTTTAGGATGTTGCTCTCCTCCCTCCAAATTCCCCCTCCTGGCACCCCCCTCCCCCCCTCAAATCCACCTCGTAGCACAAACCCCCCTGCTCCCAAATTCCCACTCCTAGCACAAACCCCGCTCCAACCCCCCCCCCAATCCCCCTCCTAGCACAAATCCCCCCTCCTAGCACAACCCCCCTCTTAGCACAACCGGCCCAAATCCCCCCTCATAGCACAAATCCCCCCATCCCCCCTCCTAGCACAGCCCCCCAAATCCCACTCCCAGCACAACCCCCCCAAATCCCCCTCCTAGCACAACCCCCCCATCCCCCTCATAGCACAACCCCCCATCCCCCCTCCTAGCACAACCCCCCCAAATCTCCCCTACTAGCACAACCCCCGATCCCCCTAGCACAAATCCCCCTCCTAGCACAACCCCCACCCAAATCACCCTCCTATCACAACCCCCCCCCCAGATCACCCTCCTAGCACAACCCCCCAAAACCTCCCTCCTAGCACAACCCCCATCCCCCTCCTAGCACAGCCCCCCAAATCCCTCCTCCTAGCACAACCCCCCATCCCCCTCCTAGCACAGCCCCCCAAACCCCCCTCCCAGCACAACCCCCCCCCAAATCCCCCTCCTAGCACAACCCCCCATCCCCCCTCCCAGCACAACCCCCCAAATCTCCCCTACTAGCACAACCCCCGATCCTCCTAGCACAACCCCCCTCCTAGCACAACCCCCCAATCCCCTCTCCTAGCACAACCCCCTCAAATCATCCCACCTTGCACAAATCCCCCTCTAGCACAACTCCCCCCAATCCCCCCTCCTAGCACAAACCCCGCAAATCCCCCCTCATAGCACAAATCCCCCTCTAGCACAACCCCCCAATACCCCCTCCTAGCACAACCCCCCCAAATCCCCCCTCTTAGCACAACTGGCCCAAATCCCCCCTCGTAGCACAAATCCCTCCATCCCCCCTCCTAGCACAACCCCCTATCCCCCTCCTAGCACAGCCCCCCAAATCCCCCTCCCAGCCCAACCCCCCTAAATCCCCCCTCCTAGCACAACCCCCCCTCCTAGCACAACCCCCCTATCCCCCTCATAGCACAACCCCCCCTCCTAGCACAATCCCCCCAAATCTCCCCTACTAGCACAACCCCCCGATCCTCCTAGCACAAATCCCCCTCCTAGCACAACCCCCCAATTCCCACTTCCAGCACAGCCCCACAAAACCCCCCTCCTAGCACAACCCCACCATCCCCCCCTCCTAGAAAACCCCCCCAAATCTCCCCTACTAGCACAACCCCCCATCCTCACAGCACAAACCTCCCCCCAAATCCCCCTCCTAGCAAACCCCCCCAATCCCCACTTCTAGCACAGCCCCCCCCCCCAAAATCCCTACTTCTAGCACAAACCCTACTCCAATACCCCATCCCCCCTCCCAGGACAATCCCCACAAATCCCCCCCCCTCCCCCAAATCCCCCCTCATATGACATATGTTGGCTGCGCTCTCTCCTCACTCTCCCCCCCCAACTCCTCTCCCTCCGCCCCCCGCCTGACATGTCCTTAACAACCGATGACATCATCGGTTGGTAGGATGCAGGCGGGTGGCACTACAGCTTTCTGTTTTGCCGGCAATAGTACACAGAGCTGCAGGGAGGAGGAGGAGGAGAGAACGGTGCGGGGTGCGCTCTCTCTCTCCTTGCAGTGTTGCAGTGCACAGGAGCTAACACATGGGGGTAGCACTCAGACCAGGATGTGACTGCGGCACCCCTGAGTACTCCTTGCGGCACCCCCGATCTATGCAATGCAGGCAGGTCATGGCTGGTGGGAGGAGCCGGCAGGGTGCTGTACATAGCTTCCTGAAAACATCCCAGCCCCCCGGCCTCACTACTCCTCCCACCAGCCCTCAGTCCTGGTGCAAGCAGTGGGCTGACTTTTAGGCTGGATTCACACCTTTGCATTTTTAGTGCTTTTTGCATATTTGAACTACAGTCCATTTAACATGCTTTCCTATGGAACACGTTCTGTAGTGCAAATCTTCAAAATGAAAAAAAGCACTAAAAATGCCATAGGTGTGAATCCAGCCTTAGGAGGCGTTATGCACAAATCTAATTCTTGATGGGTGGATGTCAGTCTGGAGGAGGGGGCAGGCTGCCCTAGTGTCAGGGCTGGGCTCAGCCCTTCCTTCTCTGAGCTGGCCGCTCAGCTGTCGGCTAATTGCCAGCTCCTATCTCCCTCCACAGTTACCCAGCTGTTGATGATATCCTGCTCGTCAGTCCTGCCTACCTAAGCTGTCCAGTCCAGAGGATCTCTGCCTTCTCCTTGGTCAACATCACAGAAACTATCTCCTGCGATCCTGTTCAAGACTTGCTTTGCTGACATCCCTTCTGGCTCCAGATCCTGCTTGCTGTTCCACTACATTGATCCCTGACTTCTGGCTTGGTTGACTATCCGCTCCGGTTACTGAACTTTGGCTATGTTTTGAATACGTTTGTTCTTTTTTACTTTTATTATTAAACAAGTGTGATTTAACTGTACTTCTGTCTCGGTCTGATTTCATGGTTTCTAGGTAACGCTCACATGTGATCCTGAACCTCTGTGATTAAAAGAACTGAAATACGATGAATGAAAGAGCTAGATGATGCTGGATATCCTCCATCCAGGAAATGAGGCGGGGCTCTATCTGACTTGGGGCAGCTTCCAATGCACATTGTGAGAAGCTCACAGTGTGCAGTGAAATCAGAGTAAAACATTTCAGCCCAAGAGAGGAGCCGGTACAAGTGTGTAAGGGGAGCAAAAAAGAGAAGTTCATTGTGGGGATTACATTCAGAGTAATGCTGTTCTCTAATTTAAAAGCCCAGTAAACCCTCCTACATGTATTATACCCATAGCCTGCTCAGTGTCTGCTGCCAGCGCAACCCATTCAGGCATGACGATGGTACATTCCCAAATGGTGATGAGTCCTGAACAGCAGAAGTCGTCCTCATCATCATCACCATCATCGTAATCATCATCATCATCATCATCATCATTACATACTGAGAATTTTTCTTTCATAGCGTGTTGGAAAAAAACAAAAAAAACACACACACAAATATAAAACCTCCATACATACAGAGCATCCGGAAAGTATTCACAGCGCTTCACTTTTTCCACATTTTGTTATGTTACAGCCTTATCCCAAAAACGGATTAAATTCATTATTTTCCTCAAAATTCTACAAACAATACCCCATAATGACAACGTGAAAGAAGTTTATTTGAAATCTTTGCAAATTTCTAAAAAATGAAAAAAATCCCATGTACAGAAGTATCACAGCCTTTGCTCAATACTTTGTTGAAGCTTCTTTGGCACCAATTACAGCCTCAAGTCTTTTTGGGTATGATGCTACAAGCTCGGCACACCTATTTTTGGGCAGCTCCTCCCATTCTTCTTTGCAGGACCTCTCAACAGTGGCGGCCCGCGCATTGTGGGCGCACGGGTGCTGCCCCCCTGCCACCTCTGCCGCCCTCTCTATTCATGTGCCCGGCCCCTTTCAGGACGCTGGACACACTAAATACTATGGCGGGGATAGGCAGGGGGTGTGTATTTTGAAGCATGTGATTAGAGCCAGAGGCTCTAATAGGCTTCAAAATAGGGTGGGCTCGGGGCGCAGAGTGACAGCCGAGCCTGGCTGCATTTGATGGGCACAAGTGGCTGCATTTGATGGGCACAAGTGGCTGCATTTGACGGGCACAAGTGGCTGCATTTGACAGGCACAAGTGGCTGCATTTGATTGGCACAAGTGGCTGCATTTACTGGGCACAAGTGGCTGCATTTGACGGGAACAAGTGGCTGCATTTGATGAGCACAAGTGGCTGCATTTGACGGGCACAAGTGGCTGCATTTGATGAGCACAAGTGGCTGCATTTGATGGGCACAAGTGGCTGCATTTACTGGGCACAAGTGGCTGTATTTGACGGGCACAAGTGGCTGCATTTGATGGGCACAAGTGGCTGCATTCGATGGGCACAAGTGACTGCATTTGACGGGCACAAGTGGCTGCATTTGACGGGCACAAGTGGCTGCATTTGATAAGCACAAGTGGCTGCAATTGACGGGCACAAGTGGCTGCATTTGATGAGCACAAGTGGTTGCATTTGACAGGCACATGTGGCTGCATTTGACGGGCACAAGTGGCTGCATTTGACGGGCACAAGTTGTTGCATTTGACGGGCACATGTGGCTGCATTTGATGAGCACAAGTGGCTGCATTTGACGGGCACAAGTGGCTGCATTTGATGGGCACAAGTGGCTGCATTTGATGGGCACAAGTGGCTGCATTTGACGGGCACAAGTGGCTGCATTTGACGGGCACAAGTGGCTGCATTTGATGGGCACAAGTGGCTGCATTTGATGGGCACAAGTGGCTGCATTTGACGGGCACAAGTGGCTGCATTTGACGGGCACAAGTGGCTGCATTTGACGGGCACAAGTGGCTGCATTTGACAGGCACAAGTGGCTGCATTTGACGAGCACAAGTGGCTGCATTTGATGAGCACAAGTGGTTGCATTTGACAGGCACATGTGGCTGCATTTGACGGGCACAAGTGGCTGCATTTGACGGGCACAAGTGGTTGCATTTGACGGGCACAAGTGGCTGCATTTGACGGGCACATGTGGCTGCATTTGATGAGCACAAATGGCTGCATTTGACGGGCACAAGTGGCTGCATTTGACGGGCACAACTGGCTGCATTTGACGGGCACAAGTGGCTGCATTTGATGGGCACAAGTGGCTGCATTTGATGAGCACAAGTGGCTGCATTTGATGGGCACAAGTGGCTGCATATGATGGGCACAAGTGGCTGCATATGATGGGGCACAAGTGGCTGCATATGATGGGCACAAGTGGCTGCACATGATGGGCACAAGTGGGTGCATATAATGGGGCACAAGTGGCTGCATATGATGGGCACCAATGGCTGAGTATGATGGGGCACAAGGATGTTCGCTATTGCAAACATCACCAGGTAAAATTAGGGGACAAAAGCCTGCAGAAAAAAAAAAAAAAGAAAACAAATGCAGCCACCACATCCAAGAACTGGTAAGCTGCAATATATGACATGTTGGCTCTTGGGGTTTAGATACACTTTAATACACAAAGGGCCAAGGCTCCCATGGCACTAATGCTGGGAAGTATTCTGGACTTTTTAGTACATAAATGCAGCTCTGCCTGAATGCTTTTTGTCAGCCTGTATAACTGACTTAGCAAGGGGGATCTGTCTCTGCTAGAACAGGAGAAGAGGTGTGTGTCAGCAGCGTGTGTAATCTGATCTCTCTTACTATTAACGCTATTTCACAGCATATTACAGCCTCTTGGAAGCCTGAGCTGTAGCTTGATGCTTATTGCCTGCTGGCTGCAAGTGGTGAATTTGAAATAAACACATTTCAATTTTCAGATTCACAAAGATTAAAAAGAAACTACAAAAATAAAATTAATAAAGCATATATTTTTAATACTAAATATAATTAATCAATGGAAGAATAATAATAATAATAAATTTATATTTTTATAATAATAAAATCAAAGGGTAAAAAAAAAAAAAAAAACATTTTGTCCAGGGAAAGTGCATGTGCATTCATTCTGTGTGGATGGGGCAAAAAAAAAAAAAAATGTTTTTAGGCTGTTTCCTGTGCTGCTCGATTGTTTTCCATTGATTTAAAATGGAAAATATTGCATTTGGCCACCAGATGGCACTAAGTATCACAGGAAATCCATACTTAGCACCATCTAGTGGACAAATGCTGTATTTTGTTTATTCAGAATCAATTAAAAACAACCAGCACAGGACATAGCCCAATTATTATTATTACTATTAGAGCCCTTGCACACTGGGGCGGGGGGCGGCGTCGGCGGTAAAACACATAAGCGTGAACCTTTAGCCGAATACACTTTAACTTTTTGTAAATTTTTTTTTTTCTGGGTCATGATGAGTTCACACTCCATGTCAAACTTAATTGCGACACTTAATAGGATCACACTTTGAAAAGCTAATTGCAGCAATTAGCTCTCAGCCGCACTGGCTCCCCTCCGATTGCGTAACGCCATTCCAGTCAAGGAGCCGCATTGTGCGCCGGACCCACCCGCCAATCTCTGCATTGGTCCTTGAGGGTAATTATTAACTGAAATCCGAACTAAAGAGATCATCAGTCCTGAATTCTTCATTCCAACACCTCGGACCTTTATCAACAGCGCTCTTATTTTCCTTTCGGAGCTCGTAGGCGACCAAGACCGCAACGAAGGGCGCACTGCTGTGGTAAGGGCGACGTCTATCCACCATAGGGGACACTATAGAATCTTTACAGTGTTTTCGTTGTATATATATATATATATATATATATATATATATATATATATATATATATATATATATATATAATTCGTTAAATTCTTTTCATTAATTTTCGGAATTCGTTTTGTTTATTCGTTTTCAAATTGATTGGAAAAGTTTTCAATTCAACTGGAAAAGTTTTCTAATCGATTGGAAAAAAATTTTAATCAATTTTTGAATAGTTTTCGAATAGTTTTCCAATTTCAAAAAAGAATAAAATTGAATCGAAAAAATAAAGGAATAGAATACCATTTGAATTCGAAAAGTATTCAAAAAAGATTCGAAAACTATTCAAATTGCGTCTGAATTTTTTTTTCTGGTATTTTGGATTCGTTTAAATACGGAAATTCGGATACATCAGAATTTCCGAATAACAAAAATTCATCAGAATATAGATCTATAACTATAGATAGATCTATAGATATCTATCTATAGATCTATCTATAGCTATAGATCTATGTATATATATATATATATACACAGTGGGGACGGAAAGTATTCAGACCCCCTTATATTTTTCACTCTTTGTTATATTGCAGCCATTTGCTAAAATCATTTAAGTTCATTTTTCCCCTCATTAATGTACACACAGCACCCCATATTGTACACACAGCACCCCATATTGTACACACAGCACCCCATACTGACAGAAAAACACAGAATTGTTGACATTTTTTCAGATTTATTAAAAAAGAAAAACTGAAATATCACATGCTCCTAAGTATTCAGACCCTTTGCTGTGACACTCATATATATAACTCAGGTGCTGTCCATTTCTTCTGATCATCCTTGACATGGTTCTACACCTTCATTTGAGTCCAGCTGTGTTTGATTATACTGATTGGACTTGATTAGGAATGCCACACACCTGTCTATATAAGACCTTACAGCTCACAGTGCATGTCAGAGCAAATGAGAATCATGAGGTCAAAGGAACTGCCTGAAGAGCTCAGAGACAGAATTGTGGCAAGGCACAGATCTGGCCAAGGTTACAAAAAAAAATTCTGCTCCATAATCCTTAAATGGAAGACGTTTGGGATGACCAGAACCCTTCTTAGAGCTGGCCGTCCGGCCAAACTGAGCTACCGGGGGAGAAGAGCCTTGGTGAGAGAGGTAAAGAAGAACCCAAAGATCACTGTGGCTGAGCTCCAGAGATGCAGTCGGGAGATGGGAGAAAGTTGTAGAAAGTCAACCATCTCTGCAGCCCTCCACCAGTCGGGGCTTTATGGCAGAGTGGCCCGACGGAAGCCTCTCCTCAGTGCAAGACACATGAAAGCCCGCATGGAGTTTGCTAAAAAAACACCTGAAGGACTCCAAGATGGTGAGAAATAAGATTCTCTGGTCTGATGAGACCAAGATAGAACTTTTTGGCCTTAATTCTAAGCGGTATGTGTGGAGAAAACCAGGCACTGCTCATCACCTGTCCAATACAGTCCCAACAGTGAAGCATGGTGGTGGCAGCATCATGCTGTGGGGGTGTTTTTCAGCTGTAGGGACAGGGCGACTGGTTGCAATCGAGGGAAAGATGAATGCGGCCAAGTACAGCTAAATCCTGGACGAAAACCTTCTCCAGAGTGCTCAGGACCTCAGACTGGGCCGAAGGTTTACCTTCCAACAAGACAATGACCCTAAGCACACAGCTAAAATAACGAAGGAGTGGCTTCACAACAACTCCGTGACTGTTCTTGAATGGTCCAGCCAGAGCCCTGACTTAAACCCAATTGAGCATCTCTGGAGAGACCTAAAAATGGCCGTCCACCAACATTTACCATCCAACCTGACAGAACTGGAGAGGATCTGCAAGGAGGAATGGCAGAGGATCCCCAAATCCAGGTGTGAAAAACTTGTTGCATCTTTCCCAAAAAGACTCATGGCTGTATTAGATCAAAAGGTGCTTGTACTAAATACTGAGCAAAGGGTCTGAATACTTAGGAGCATGTGATATTTCAGATTTTCTTTTTTAATAAATCTGCAAAAATGACAACAATTCTGTGTTTTTCTGTCAATATGGGGTGCTGTGTGTACAATATGGGGTGCTGTGTGTACAATATGGGGTGCTGTGTGTATAATATGGGGTGCTGTGTGTACAATATGGGGTGCTGTGTGTATAATATGGGGTGCTGTGTGTACAATATGGGGTGCTGTGTGTACAATATGGGGTGCTGTGTGTACAATATGGGGTGCTGTGTGTACAATATGGGGTGCTGTGTGTATAATATGGGGTGCTGTGTGTACAATATGGGGTGCTGTGTGTACAATATGGGGTGCTGTGTGTACATTAATGAGGAAAAAAATGAACTTAAATGATTTTAGCAAATGGCTGCAATATAACAAAGAGTGAAAAATTTAAGGGGGTCTGAATACTTTCCGTCCCCACTGTATATACAGTATATATACTGTATGTACACTCACCGCCCACTTTATTAGGTTCACCTGTTCAATTGCTTGGTAACACAAATTGCTAACCAGCCAATCACATGGGTACAACTCAATGCATTTAGGCATCTAGACGTAGTGAAGAGGACTTACTGAAGTTCAGAATAGGGAAGAAAGGGGATTTAAGTGACTTTGAACGTGGCATGGTTGTTGGTGCCACACGGGCTGGTCTGAGTATTTCACAAACTGCTGATCTACTGGGATTTTCACACACAACCATCTCTCGGGTTTACAGAGAATGGTGGGAAAAAGAGAAACTATCCAGTGAGCGGCAGTTGTGTGGAAGGAAAACGCCTTGTTAATGCCAGAGGTCAGAGGAGAATGGGCAGACTGGTTCCAGATGATAGAAAGACAACAGTAACTCAAATAACCACTCGTTACACCCAAGGTATGCAGAATACCATCTCTGAATGCACAACACATTGAACCTTGAAGCAGATCGGCTACAGCAGCAGAAGACCAAACCGGGTGCCACTCCTGTCAGCTATGAACAGGAAACTGGGGCTACAATTCACCAAAATTGGACAATAGAAGATTGGAAAAACGTTGCCTGGTCTAATGAGTCTGGATTTCACCTGCGACATTCAGATGGTGGGGTCAGAATTTGGCTCATGGATCCATCCTGCCTTGTATCACCGGTTCAGGCTGGTGGTGGGGGTGTAATGGTGGGGGGGGGATATTTTCTTGGCACACTTTGGGCCCCTTAGTACCAATTGAGCATCATTTATACACCACGGCCTACCTGAGTATTATTGCTGACCATGTCCATCCCTTTATGACTACAGTGTCCCCATCTTCTGATGACTCCTTCCAGCAGGATAATGCACCATGTCACAAAGCTCCAATCATCTCACCACTGGACAATGAGGTCCCTGTACTCCAATGGGCTCCACACTCACCACATCTCATCCAATAGAGCACCTTTGGGATGTGGTGGAACGGGAGATTGGTATCAAGGATGTGCAGCCGACAAATCTACAGCAACTGTGTGATGCTATCATGTCACTATATACCAAAATCTCTGAGAAACGTTTCCAATACCTTGTTGAATCTATGCCACGAAGAATGAAGGCAAAAGGGGGTCCAACCCGCTACTAGCAAGGTGTACCTAATAAACTGGCCGGTGAGTGATCAGCCTAAATTAGACCTAAACCACCATGCCTCTGAAAAGCAATCTGTATTTGAAACACTGTTCAGAGGCGTAGGACGGACAGACTCATCGTCTGTTTTCAGCTCATTATTGCCCCACCAAAGTGCTGCGACCATGGCTTGACTTCAGAGGTGATTGGATAGAGATTGATTGGACTGTAGAGGGTTGTCCTCCTATTGCATAGCTCTGGTAAATTTAAACAAGGTCGCACAGGGATTGTACAATCAGATTGCAGTGTGTATGGCCACCCTAAAGGAAGTTGTTTGATTAGATTGTATTGTGTATGTTCGGCTTTAGGCTTGATTCACACCTACAGTCAGGACCGAGAACAGACACGCTTCTGTTCTTTTTTTTTGGGTGTTCCTCTACATTGCAGGTGGGGCAGTCTATTCATTTCAATGGGCTGCCCTACGTGGAAGAAACGTGGAAAAGTCTCTTCCAGAAATGCCGCATGCCGAACCGTATGGGAAGGAGGGGAAGCCGGCAGTTCTGTGGGATGGGGGGGGGGGGGGGGGCAGGGAAGCACATGGGGCCTGGGCAGCAGAATAAAGGAGAACATGGACAGGAGTGGCAACGGGGGCAGCATTTCCTAGAACCGATCCTCGTTTTTTTCCTCTTGCAGCGGCTGAATCCCGGCAGGAGGAAGAGGAGGAGAAGCCGGCTTTCAGCTGCTGCAAGAGGAAAGTCCAGGGGATTGGTTCCAGGGAGTGTTGGACAAGGGGTAGGGATGCGATCTACCCATTACCAATAAATGCCGCCCACATGTGCTTTGCGCATTTTGGCGCATTTTTAGTGCGTTCCGGAAACACGGGCAGGATTGTGCGATTCTGCCTACAATTCTGATAGGCTCAGATGTGAGGAGGGCCTTGGTAGACATGTGCAGAATGATAAAAAAAAAAGTTGTTTCATTTCGATTCATTATTTACATGAATTCAGTTTAGTTAGTTTAATTCGTTATTGGAATTCGGTTTGTTTGTTTTTTTTCAAATTAAATCGATTCAAATTTTTGGAATTCAACTCGAATTCCTTTAGAACTTCATTCAAAATCAAATTTATTATATTCAGAATTCAAGTTTTGGAAGATGGTGATATTCTTTCTATTCCATTCTATTCTATTGTTTTTTTTTTCTATTCTATTATTTTCTATTATATTCTTTTCCTTTCTTTTCTATTCTATTATTTCCCTTTCTATTCTTTTATATTCTATTCTAATTCAAATTTATTTTATTCGAATTTCTGAATACAGTTATTCTATTCTATTCTTTTATTTTCTATGTTATTCTTTTCCTTTCTATTCTTTTATATTCTATGCTAATTCAAATTTATTCTATTCGAAATTCGAATTTCAGAAAACAGTTATTCTATTCTATTTTATTATTTTCTATTGTTTATTCTATTTTATTCTATTCTTTTCTATTCTGCTATATTTTTTCTTTTCTTTTCATTTCCTTTCTATTCTATTCTATTCTTTTCTATTCAATTCAAATTCAAATGTATTCTATTCGAAATTCAAATTTCAGAAGATGGTTATATTCTTTCTATTTTATTCTATTCTATTTTTTATTCTATTCCTTTATTTTCTATTCTATTTTATTCTGTTCTTTTATTTTCTATTCTATTTTATTCTGTTTGACTCTACTCTTTTATTTTCTATTCTATCCCTTTTTATTTCTATTCTATTTTTTCTATTCTTTTATTTTGTATTCTATTTTGGTTCACTCTATTATATTATATTCTTTTCATTTCTATTGTATTCTTTTCCTTTCTATTCTATTGTATTTTTTTCCTTTCTATTCTATTCTAATTCAAATTGATTCTATTTGAATTTCTGAAAACAGTTATTTTACTCTATTCTTTTATTTTCTATTCTATTCTTTTCCTTTATATTCTATTCTAATTCAAATGTATTCTATTTCGAAATTTACATTTCTGAAAACAGTTATTCTATTCTATTTTATTATTTTCAATTGTTTATTCTATTTTATTCTATTCGTTTTTACTCTGTTATATTATTTTCTTTTCTATTCTTTTCTATTCTATTCTATTATTTTCTATTCAATTCAAATTCTAATGTATTCTATTAGAAATTCAAATTTCAGAAGATGGTTAAATGCTTTCTGTTGTATTGTATTCTATTTTTTATTCTATTCCTTTATTTTCTATTCTATTTTATTCTGTTCTTTTATTTCCTATTCTATTTTATTCTGTTTTACTCTACTCTTTTATTTTCTATTCTATTCTATTCTGTTCTATTTTTTCTATTCTATGCCTTTATTTTCTGTTCTATTTTATTCACTTTGGAAATTTGAATTTGATTCGAAAACAATTCAAATTCAATTTGAAAACTATTTAAATTTGATAGGAAAACTATTAGAATTTTGATTATTTTTTCTTATTTGTTTAAATTCGTTACTATTGTAATTTGAAAATTCAGATACATCCGAATTTTCGAATACTGAAAAATTTGTCCGAATTTCACTTCGGAGCGAAACAAACCGCACATGTCTAGGCCTTAGTTTCGAGTTGGTTAAAGTTAAAAAAATAAGTAAAAACTGCAATGCATTGCAACAGTGTATCACAGCACAGCTAACTTCCAGGTTTGGTAAAATTGGTTAAAGTAAAGAAAAAAAAAAAAAGTAAAAACTGCAATGCATTGCAACAATAGATCATAATGCATTAGAGCTGCGCGATTAATCGTTAAGAATCGTTATTGCGATTTTTTTTTCCCCATTGTGATCTTGACAAAGTTTTTCTCGACTCTTTCTATGCAGAGAATTCTCTCTGCTCTGCTAAAGCCGACAGCCTTCAAAAGAAAGGAAAAAAAAAAGGCAGTCTGCCAAGAATCACAACATTCTTTAGCAGTGGAACTTAAGTATAAACATTGTAACAATTTGTCCTTTAGATCAAAGGAATAGACTTTGGTGTGTAAATGAGGGAAGTTTAACCACTTAAATGCTAAAACTTTTTCTGACATTTGTTGGTTTCAAGTTTTTTTTTGCTAGAAAATTACTTAGAACCCACAAACATTATATATATATTTTTTAGTAGAGACCCTAGAGAATAAAATGGTGGTTGTTGCAATATTTTATGTCACACTGTATTTGCACAGCAATCGTTCAAATGCAATTTTTTGGGGGAAAAAAAATGACACTTCAATGAAATAAAAAAAAACTAACCAGGTAAAGTTAGCCCAATTTTTTTTTTGTACAATGTGAAAGATTTTACGCCGTGAGAATCGTGATCTTTTTATTCTAAGCAAAAAAATTGTGATTCTCATTTTGGCCAGAATCGTGCAGCTCTATAATGCAGTTAACTTCCAGGTTTGTTAACCACTTGACGACCGCCTCACGCCGATGTACGTCGGCAAAGCGGCACGGACAGGCAAAATCACGTACATGGTACGTGATTTGCCTTCCGCGGGTGGGGGGTCCGATCGGACCCCCCCCCGGTGCCCGAGGCGGTCGTCTTTTGTCCAGCGGCGATCAGAGGTGAGGGGGAGACCATCCGTTCGTGGCCCCCCCCTCGCGATCGCCGCCGGCCAATCGAATCATTCCTTTGCTGCTGTATGCTAAACAGCAGCAAAGGAAATGATGTCATCTCTCCTCGGCTCGGTAATTTCCGTTCCGGCCCGAGGAGAGAAGACATCAATGTGAGTGCACAACACTACACACACACAGTAGAACATGCCAGGCACACTAAACACCCTGATCCCCCCCCCCGATCGCCCCCCGATCCCCCCCCCAATCACCCCCCCCCCCCCTGTCACAAACTGACACCAGCAGTTTTTTTTTTTTTTTGTTTTGTTTTTTTCTGATTACTGCATAGTGTCAGTTTGTGACAGTTACAGTGTTGGGACAGTTACTGTTACCCCCCTTTAGGTCTAGGGTACCCCCCTAACCCCCCCTAATAAAGTTTTAACCCCTTGATCACCCCCTGTCACCAGTGTCACTAAGCGATCATTTTTCTGATCGCTGTATTAGTGTCGCTGGTGACGCTAGTTAGGGAGGTAAATATTGAGGTTCACCGTCAGCGTTTTATAGCGACAGGGACCCCCATATACTACCTAATAAATGTTTTAACCCCTTGATTGCCCCCTAGTTAACCCTTTCACCACTGATCACCATATAAGTGTTACGGGTGACGCTGGTTAGTTCGTTTATTTTTTATAGTGTCAGGGCACCCGCCGTTTATTACCGAATAAAGGTTTAGCCCCCTGATCGCCCGGCGGTGATATGCGTCGCCCCAGGCAGCGTCAGATTAGCGCCAGTACCGCTAACACCCACGCACGCAGCATACACCTCCCTTAGTGGTATAGTATCTGAACGCATCAATATCTGATCCGATCAGATCTATACTAGCGTCCCCAGCAGTTTAGGGTTCCCAAAAATGCAGTGTTAGCGGAATCAGCCCAGATACCTGCTAGCACCTGCGTTTTGCCCCTCCGCCCAGCCCACCCAAGTGCAGTATCGATCGATCACTATCACTTACAAAACACTAAACGCATAACTGCAGCGTTCGCAGAGTCAGGCCTGATCCCTGCGATCGCTAACAGTTTTTTTGGTAGTATTTTGGTGAACTGGCAAGCACCAGCCCCAGGCAGCGTCAGGTTAGCGCCAGTACCGCTAACACCCACGCACGCAGAATACGCCTCCCTTAGTGGTATAGTATCTGAACGGATCAATATCTGATCCGATCAGATCTATACTAGTGTCCCCAGCAGTTTAGGGTTCCCAAAAACGCAGTGTTAGCGGAATCAGCCCAGATACCTGCTAGCACCTGCGTTTTGCCCCTCCGCCCAGCCCAGCCCACCCAAGTGCAGTATCGATCGATCACTGACACTTACAAAACACTAAGGCTATGTTTCCACTATTGCGTCCCCAAAGTCGCGCGCTTTACACTGCGATTGTGCGTTGCGATTTGTGTTGCGTTTTGTTGCGACTTTAATTACGACTTTGTGCGACTTGGATGTTCTGCGATTTAGTCCTAGTGATGTAATTCCTTATCCTGCTTATTTATTGCCCCTTCCTGTTTGGTTGTCTCGTGTTGTATGTTTGTTAGCAAACATGTTGACTATGCAGTATGTTGGGTCAGCAGTCATTTAGGCTTCTGTAGCAGCATTTATAGATCAAGAAGAGGAGTATAACCGGAGGAGGAGAAGGCATCGCTTTTGGATACATCCCATCATTGCCCAAAGGGAAGTGAGAGGCCAGTTTGGGGTCCTTTACAATGACCTCCGGGCTCATGATGAAAAATTTTTCAACTATACAAGGATGTCAATTAGAAGGTGAGAACATTTTTTGATGTCAACTTGCAAATGCTGCCAGATATATTTCTCAAAATGTGTATATGCCTGGTCATTATTACTCTTTTTAGTATTTTTAGATTTGAATAGCTCGAAGTGTTAACTAGAACCTGATCAAATTGTTAGAAAAATGTAACTCCATTTGTAAATGTTTGATTTTTACATGGTCAGTGTAGATACTAGCCCTATTTTTTCTCTTTACAGTTTTGATGAATTGTTGGCTTTGCTCTCTAGCTCATCTAGAGCGCCAAAACACCAGTTTCAGAAGGAGTATTCCATCTGCTGAAAGACTCATAATAACATTGAGGTAAATGTTCATACCTACTGTTTCTTCTTCTTAACTTCTATGTGGCTTTTGGAGATCCACATCATTCTTTCATCATCTTTACATGAAGTCCAAAAATAACTACTAGCATGTAATTGTGCGTAAGCTTGGTTTTAAAATCTTAACTCTGCCTCTACATCACCTGTGTCTTTCTCCTGCTCCTCTTCTTCCTTCTTCACTTCCTCAGGCACCTCCTTCCTAGCTCTGTTTTTTGGGTTTATTGATGTAGCTTAGTGTCAATATATATCATTATCCTAAAATGTATGTACTTTTCCATTTTAGGTACCTGGCAACTGGACATTCCTTTTCCAGTTTGCATTTTGAATTTTTGGTTGGCAAAACTACAGTCAGCACTATTGTCCACGAGACCTGCCGAGACATATGGAATGTCCTTAGTGATTTGGTTCTGAAGAAGCCCACTTCCGACGATTGGTGCAAGAAAGCGGAACTTTTCTGGGATCGTTGCAATTTCCCAAATTGTCTAGGGGCAATTGACGGCAAACATATGAGGGTAGTGATGCCCATTGGCAGTGGAACAAAATACTATAATTACAAAAAATATTTTTCTTTTGTCTTACTTGCAGTGGCTGATGCCAATTATTGTTTCAGCTATATAGACATTGGATCATATGGCAGCAGCTCAGACTCAAGTATTTTCCAAAGATCTTCCTTTGGAAGAATGTTGCGGGAAAATGCTCTGGACCTGCCACAGGACTGTCCGTTGCCAGGAACAAATGGGCCGCCAATGCCATTTGTGTTTGTTGGGGATGAGGCCTTTGCTCTCAATGAGCATCTATTAAGGCCTTATTCAAATCGGTGTTTGAGTGAAGAGAAGCGAATCTTCAATTACCGCTTAACGAGGGCAAGACGAGTGGTAGAATGTTCTTTTGGCATTTTAGCCAACAAGTGGCGTTTGCTCCATACCCCCATTAATTTAAAAATGGAGAATGCAATATCTGCAGTAAAAGCAGCATGTGTTCTTCACAATTTTGTGAGAATTCGTGATGGCTATCTTTTTGAAGATTCCCTCATGCACGATCTGGAAGGTGCACAATGGAGTGCCAGTAGGGGCACCACCAATGGTGCCAGTGTGCGTGAGGGATTCTCATCTTATTTTCTGTCTGCTGCTGGTTCTGTCCCCTGGCAGCAGGATGCCATAGCATAATGTATGTCATGCATTTTCTGTGAATATTATTTTGATGTATGTTATGTTTCAGTGCATCCAAAAGCATAATAACAGGTAGTTTCCTCAAATTAGAAAAAAGGATAAGCCGAAAATGCACAATGTAAACAAAATAATTTTTATTTTTTTTTTTTTGTGCAGGGAAGCACACAAAATTTTTTGGTTATGTGTTTGGGTGAACTACACCATTTTGTTTATTTTTTATCAAGCACAACAAATAGTGAAATAATAAACTATTTCTCTCAGAAAAACACGTAAATAAAATTATTTAAAAAATATAAAAAAATATCTGAATCTTTTTTACAAGACAACTCTTTTTGCAATAAGGCAAAAATAAAGAAATACGTTCCATGAACTTAAAATTACAACAGTTGTTGTTTTGGCCTCCTCAACCAAACAAAAAATAGAGAACAAGTCTTAAACACACCTCAATAATAATTGTAAATTACAATTGCTCGTATGTTTTGTTTTCAGTGGTCCCGGAAACTGAACTATTGGTTGGTCCAGGGAAATCCACTGATGGACCAGGGTAATATTTCCTTTCCAGAAAAGGCGGAACATGACTGGGTGTAGGCTGCCTAAGTTGGTGAGTGGTTGGGGGGCCAAGGGTAGAGGTAGTGGGGTCAGGAATTGGATGCAACATGCGTGGCCTTGAGGGATTCAGTATATTACCATACTGGTCACAGTATGGACGGTTTATTGGTGGAGCATACTGTGTACTTGGAAAGTGAGTGTATTGTTGATAAGGGGGATATTGGGGAAGGGGGGGTTGCATATATGCTGAGGATGTTGTTGGCCCCTCACCCACAAATGATTGAGCAGTTGACATTAAAGCCATCCTGAGTGCATATTTTTTCTCAGGGGGTACCTGTTTACATATGCCTAAAATTACAGTGAGAAATGCTGTGTCTTCACACTGGTTTTCAGCCATTTTAGTGGACATCTGATTGACTACCTCTAAAATTTTATCCATGGGTTTACCAGGCCGGGCACTGACCCTTGAAGACCTTCGCAAAGGCCTAGAGACATTGCTAGGTCCTGGTTCTGCATCCTCCTCATTCATTGAGTTTGATGTTGACCTTGATTCATCTACGAACAGTTCCTTGTCAACATTGTCTTGGAATTGTTCTTGCTCCTCCTCCTCCGCAGCTTCCTCTGCCTCATCTTCTGCTGCCAAACCCTGTGTGCTGTCTTCCCAGCTTGCTTGGGTTCTGAAATACAAATCACATATTTTTAAAGTAAGCATTACTATTTGATATGTAGAATTCGTAACATGTGCCTGCTGATAACTTACTCTCGCATTTCCAACACTGGTTTCAAAAATTCAAGATCCCCGGCATGGGCATATGGGGCTAATCTTTTAGAGCCGGAACCACTCCTTCCTTCTTTTAATTTGCGTAAGTACCGGTTGTAGCAGTCTTTGAGACTTCTCCATCGAGTTTGTAACGAGTGCACTACAAAATATAAAGCAAAGTATACATTTTTTAAAACAAATTTAGTCACTGCCTATAGGTCATTCATTTGCTAGGCTGCATAATTGATATGGATGGTGTTAAAACAACCGCTACATATATTACCCATGACACCTACATAGTTTGACATGTGCTGGAGGATGTTGACAGGGCCATCTTTAATATTATTTAATATTATTAGGACCGTGGACAAAAATTATTTGCTGGCCCACACACACAAATTTACTTTCCTGCAGCCACAGGTAACAGGAAAGTAACTATATAAATGACACCATCAACACAGATAGTGTTGACATGGGATTACCTCCTGCCAAACCATTGTGATCTCCTGCCAGGAGAAGCGGTCCCTACCAAGAAAAAACAGTGCACACAACCATTGGTTACAGAAAGTGTTAAGCAGCATATATCAACCACTTACTTTTTGTAGAACGTTCTGTGGCTGAGAAAGAGTCCCATGTCTCATAATATATGCGAGCCACCTCCAACCATGCTCTCTCCTTCTTTGCATGATCTTTGTAACCTGGATCTCTGAGGTCATATATTGCCGGACGTTGTCTGACAAGCCGAATAATTTCCTCATTGTCATGCACTTGTCGCTTATTTTTTTTAGCCCTAGGCATGCTTCCTGCTGTCTTCCACACTCACATACATCGATATAGGAAGTGATGTATTTGGGAGGAGCAGAGATCATGTGCTTCCGTAGACTTCCGTGGAAGTCGCAACAAAGTCGCGGTGTCAGACATGTACATACGACTTCATTGCGACTTAATACCTTTCTATGGAGAACAAGTCGCACCGAAGACGGAACAAAGTAGTGCAAGAACCTTTTTTCGAGTCGCTGCGACTTGAGTCGCACCAATGAGAACGGGGACCATTGAAATACATGGATTTTGACTTGTCATGCGACTTGACATGTGTCAAGTCGCAAAATAAGTCGCACTAGTGGAAACAGAGCCTAAATGCATAACTGCAGCGTTCGCAGAGTCACGCCTGATCCCTGCGATCGCTAACAGTTTTCTTGGTAGCGTTTTGGTGAACTGGCAAGCACCAGCTCCAGGCAGCGTCAGGTTAGCGCCAGTAGCGCTAACACCCACGCACGCACCGTACACCTCCCTTAGTGGTATAGTATCTGAACGGATCAATATCTGATCCGATCAGATCTATACTAGCATCCCCAGCAGTTTAGGGTTCTCACAAACGCAGTGTTAGTGGGATCAGCCCAGATACCTGCTAGCACCTGCGTTTTGCCCCTCCGCCCGGCCCAGCCCAGCCCACCCAAGTGCAGTATCGATCGATCACTGTCACTTACAAAAGACTAAAACGCATAACTGCAGCGTTCGCAGAGTCAGGCCTGATCCCTGCGATCGCCAACAGATTTTTTGGTAGCGTTTTGGTGAACTGGCAAGCGCCAGTGGCCTAGTACACCCCGGTCGTAGTCAAACCAGCACTGCAGTAACACTTGGTGACGTGGCGAGTCCCATAAGTGCAGTTCAAGCTGGTGAGGTGGCAAGCACAAGTAGTGTCCCGCTGCCACCAAAAAGACAAACACAGGCCCGTCGTGCCCATAGTGCCCTTCCTGCTGCATTCGCCAATCCCAATTGGGAACCCACCGCTTCTGCAGCGCCCATACTTCCCCCATTCACATCCCCAACCAAATGCAGTCGGCTGCATGAGAGGCATTTTCTTTATGTCCTCCCGAGTACCCCTACCCAACGAACCCCCCCAAAAAAGATATTGTGTCTGCAGCAAGCGCGGATATAGGCGTGACACCCGCTATTATTGTCCCTCCTGTCCTGACAATCCTGGTCTTTGCATTGGTGAATGTTTTGAACGCTACTATGCACTAGTTGAGTATTAGCGTAGGATACAGCATTGCACAGACTGGGCACACTTTCACAGGGTCTCCCAAGATGCCATCGCATTTTGAGAGACCCGAACCTGGAACCGGTTACCGTTATAAAAGTTAGTTACAAAAAAAGTGTAAAAAAATATATATATATATATATAAAATAAAAAAAAATAGTTGTCGTTTTATTGTTCTCTCTCTCTCTATTCTCTCTATTGTTCTGCTCTTTTTTTTACTGTATTCTATTCTGCAATGTTTTATTGTTATTATGTTTTATCATGTTTGCTTTTCAAGTATGCAATTTTTTGTACTTTACCGTTTACTGTGCTTTATTGTTAACCATTTTTTTGTCTTCAGGTACGCCATTCACAACTTTGAGTGGTTATACCAGAATGATGCCTGCAGGTTTAGGTATCATCTTGGTATCATTCTTTTCAGCCAGCGGTCGGCTTTCATGTAAAAGCAATCCTAGTGGCTAATTAGCCTCTAGACTGCTTTTACAAGCCGTGGGAGGGAATGCCCCCCCCACCCCACCGTCTTCCGTGTTTTTCTCTGGCTCTCCTGTCTCAACAGGGAACCTGAAAATGCAGCCGGTGATTCAGCCAGCTGACCATAGAGCTGATCAGAGACCAGAGTGGCTCCAAACATCTCTATGGCCTAAGAAACCGGAAGCTACGAGCATTTTATGACTTAGATTTCGCCGGATGTAAATAGCGCCATTGGGAAATTGGGGAAGCATTTTATCACACCGATCTTGGTGTGGTCAGATGCTTTGAGGGCAGAGGAGAGATCTAGGGTCTAATAGACCCCAATTTTTTCAAAAAAGAGTACCTGTCACTACCTATTGCTATCATAGGGGATATTTACATTCCCCGAGATAACAATAAAAATGATTAAAAAAAAATAAAAATGAAAGGAACAGTTTAAAAATAAGATAAAAAAGCAAAAAAATAATAAAGAAAAAAAAAAAAAAAAAAAAAAGCACCCCTGTCGCCCCCTGCTCTCGCGCTAAGGCGAACGCAAGCGGCGGTCTGTCGTCAAACGTAAACAGCAATTGCACCATGCATGTGAGGTATCACCGCGAAGGTTAGATCGAGGGCAGTAATTTTTGCAGTAGACCTCCTCTGTAAATCTAAAGTGGTAACCTGTAAAGGCTTTTAAAGGCTTTTAAAAATGTATTTATTTTGTTGCCACTGCACGTTTGTGCGCAATTGTAAAGCATGTCATGTTTGGTATCCATGTACTCGGCCTAAGATCATCTTTTTTTATTTCATCAAACATTTGGGCAATATAGTGTGTTTTAGTGCATTAAAATTTAAAAAAGTGTGTTTTTTCCCCAAAAAATGCGTTTGAAAAATCGCTGCGCAAATACTGTGTGAAAAAAAAAAATGAAACACCCACCATTTTAATCTGTAGGGCATTTGCTTTAAAAAAAATATATAATGTTTGGGGGTTCAAAGTAATTTTCTTGCAAAAAAAAAAAACTTTTTCATGTAAACAATAAGTGTCAGAAAGGGCTTTGTCTTCAAGTGGTTAGAAGAGTGGGTGATGTGTGACATAAGCTTCTAAATGTTGTGCATAAAATGCCAGGACAGTTCAAAACCCCCCCAAATGACCCCATTTTGGAAAGTAGACACCCCAAGCTAATTGCTGAGAGGCATGTCGAGTCCATGGAATATTTTATATTGCGACACAAGTTGCGGGAAAGAGACAAATTTTTTTTTTTTTGCACAAAATTGTCACTAAATGATATATTGCTCAAACATGCCATGGGAATATGTGAAATTACACCCCAAAATACATTCTGCTGCTTCTCCTGAGTACGGGGATACCACATGTGTGAGACTTTTTGGGAGACTAGCCGCGTACGGAACCCCGAAAACCAAGCACCGCCTTCAGGCTTTCTAAGGGCGTGAATTTTTGATTTCTCTCTTGACTGCTTATCACAGTTTCGGAGACCATGGAATGCCCAGGTGGCACAAAACCCCCCCAAATGACCCCATTTTGGAAAGTAGACACCCCAAGCTATTTGATGAGAGGTATAGTGAGTATTTTGCAGACCTCACTTTTTGTCACAAAGTTTTGAAAATTGAAAAAAGAAAAAAAAAAAAGTTTTTTCTTGGCTTTCTTCATTTTCAAAAACAAATGAGAGCTGCAAAATACTCACCATGCCTCTCAGCAAATAGCTTGGGGTGTCTACTTTCCAAAATGGGGTCATTTGGGGGGGTTTTGTGCCACCTGGGCATTCCATGGCCTCCGAAACTGTGATAGGCAGTGAAGAGTGAAATCAAAAATTTTCACCCTTAGAAATCCTGAAGGCGGTGATTGGTTTTCGGGGTCCCGTACACAGCTAGGCTCCCAAAAAGTCCCACACATGTGGTATCCCCGTACTCAGGAGAAGTAGCTAAATGTATTTTGGGGTGCAATTCCACATATGCCCATGGCCTGTGTGAGCAATATATCATTTAGTGACAACTTTGTGCAAAAAAAAAATAAAAAAATAAAAATGTGTCACTTTCCCGCAACTTGTGTCAAAATATAAAATATTCCATGGACTCAATATGCCTCTCTGGAAATAGCTTGGGGTGTCTACTTTCCAAAATGGGGTCATTTGGGGGGGTTTTGTGCCACCTGGGCATGCCATGGCCTCCGAAACTGTGATAGGCAGTAAAGAGTGAAATCATAAATTTACACCCTTAGAAATCCTGAAGGCGGTGATTGGTTTTCGGGGTCCCGTACGCGGCTAGGCTCCCAAAAAGTCCCACACATGTGGTATCCCCATATTCAGGAGAAGCAGCAGAATGTATTTTGGGGTGCAATTCCACATAGGCCCATGGCCTGTGTGAGCAATATATCATTTAGTGACAACTTTTTGTAAATATTTTTTTTTTTTTTTTTTTTTTGTCATTATTCAATCACTTGGGACAAAAAAAATAAATATTCAATGGGTTCAACATGCCTCTCAGCAATTTCCTTAGGGTGTCTACTTTCCAAAATGGGGTCATTTGGGGGGGTTTTGTACTGCCCTGCCATTTTAGCACCTCAAGAAATGACATAGGCAGTCATAAACTAAAAGCTGTGTAAATTACAGAAAATGTACCCTAGTTTGTAGACGCTATAACTTTTGCGCAAACCAATAAATATACGCTTATTGACATTTTTTTTACCAAAGACATGTGGCCGAATACATTTTGGCCTAAATGTATGACTAAAATTGAGTTTATTGGATTTTTTTTATAACAAAAAGTAGAAAATATCATTTTTTTTCAAAATTTTCGGTCTTTTTCCATTTATAGCGCAAAAAATAAAAACCGCAGAGGTGATCAAATACCATCAAAAGAAAGCTCTATTTGTGGGAAGAAAAGGACGCAAATTTCGTTTGGGTACAGCATTGCATGACCGCGCAATTAGCAGTTAAAGCGACGCAGTGCCAAATTGGAAAAAGACCTCTGGTCCTTAGGCAGCATAATGGTCCGGGGCTCAAGTGGTTAAAGTAAAAAAAAAAAAAAACAAGAAACAAAAAAAGAAGTAGAAACTGCAATGTATTGTAACAATGTATCACAGCGCAGCTAACCTCCAGGTTTGGTAAAGTTGGTTAAAGTAAAAAAACAAAAAAAGTAAAAGTAAAAACTGCAATGTATTGCAACAAAAGATCATAATGCAGTTAACTTCCAGGTTTGTTAAAGTAAAAAAAAAAAAAAAAAAAAAAAGAAATAAAAACTGCAATGTATTGCAACAATGTATCCCAGCGCACAACCGCACAACGCACACTAGTGGGCACTCATTATGCACACCTTAACACCTTGATGTAAATGGGCCCCTCAGAAGGAGGTCAGCCCCCCAGTACACGGCCCTGAAGATTGCTAGGATACATCTTTCTGGTTTTGATACGATCTCTGCTTGCCTCCCCCCCCAGGGACGAGCCGCAGGTGCCCCTATTAAAAAGCGCCGGCGTGAAAAGATGGCCCAATTCTCAGGGTTGTCACACCGAGAGGACCAGTCCTCTGATTTACACCGCTGATCATTGAGGGACCTTTAATGTCCTCCTTGTTATCGCTTCAAAAGCTTCCTCACCGTGGGTGCCATGACCCCGCCGCTGCGTCAGCAAGGGGGGGGGGGGAGCCGAGAACCAACTTCCAATTTTATGTTATTAATAATTACCAGGAGGGAGACGTCGGATCCATCTGAGGACACGGATCACTATGACAACCCTCCCCTGACAATATAAAACAAGCATGGTGAGGAGGACACGGCTCTTCTCTGCTATCAGCACACAGAGGAGACGATACCAGGTAAGACGAGACTCCGATCCTGCAATGATAGGCAAGCATGGATAATGGGGGTCATCATCTCTGAGATGGGTCAGGGGCCACCAACCCGGTGAGCATGGCAGAACGGTGGTCAAGGTGGCCTTACAGCACTGCCTTCATTTATCATTGGGAACATTATCTGCATGGAGTTTGTTAATTCTCCACCTTTTTGTTTGAGTTTCCTCCCACACAATAAAATCTTACTATTAAATAGGGATGAGCTTGGGTTTTGGTTTCGAACCTGGAAATTAGCGGTCATTGCTGGGCCAATGAGCTGCAGGTGAGATTCCTCATCCAATGAGAGATTTCCCACCCCACGGCTAAATGTATACTAAGGGATAGGTATGCTCTTGTTATCGTTGACCCAATATGGCCACATGGTCATATTAGGTGGATGACATTGACCCGATATTGTCATATGCCCATATAAGCTCAAAGAGGTTACAGGGATCCCTACAACTATGGGCGTCTGCAGGTAGGGGCAAGGGGGGGCATGTGCCCCCTCTGGAATCAGGGATTGGATCAGGATTTCCCCACTCTGTCTTTATCCTAGCACCGGCGGCCGGGCTGCTCGCTCCTGTACACAGTTTAGCAGGGCCGGTGACAGCTGGTGCGAGGAGTGGGACAGTGAAGGCCTCAAGGGGTGGACAGGTGGGCAGGATGACATCACCCGGCCTACATAGTGCGAGCGAGCGGCCCAGGAGAAGGAAGCCACGGGAAAGGAGAGCAGCAAGATGCGAGGAACAGCGGGCACAACGTCCCCGGCGCCTCCCAGAGCCTGGAACCCATGGACTCCTTAAACCTCCTCACTGCTCCCAGGCCTGGAGGACAGACTTACCGGGGGTTCAGAGAACAAGGACGGGCAGGAAATGCAAGCAGCCAGGGGCCGCTCCATGTCACATCCTAGATCCGATGAAAGGAACAGAGCACCTCCTGTCCTCACCCAGAATAAAAACGGGTCTTGCCAGCTGCTGGCCATCATGGACATCCTACTGGCATGCAAGGTACTGTACTGAGCATCACACACACCATTGAGACATAGGGTCACTTGAGGGATTGCAGACAGGGCTAGGGGGTCCCTCTCTCTGACCCCCCATCACCCCTCTCTGTCACCCCCTCTCTCTTTCTGTCACCCCTCTGTCTTTTTCACCCGCCTCTCTCATTGTCACCCCCCTCTGTCTCTCTCTGTCACCCCCTCTGTCTCTCTCTGTCACCCCTCGTCTCTCTCTGTCACCCACCACATGTATGCAGTCTCTTAGAGTCTCTTGTGCCATTTTTGCAGTCTCTGACCATCTACTGTACTACGTCTGCAGTCTCTGACCATCTCCTGTACTATGTCTGCAGTCTCTGACCATCTACTGTACTACGTCTGCAGTCTCTGACCATCTACTGTACTACGTCTGCAGTCTCTGACCGTGATAATGTGATAATGACATTGTCGAAAAGGGTCAGAGCATGGGTAACCTTAAAATGATGCCCCCCCCCCGAAAAAAATTCTGCGGACGCCACTAATGTGTACATCAGCTATGGGGTGGGTGAGGAGGGCAATCTCACACCAGCTTTTGGCCCAACTATGACAGTCAACTTCCAGTTTTGGCCTGGTCCCGGTTCATCACCCATTAGACTCTCTGTCAAGTTTTTATTGCTATCTGGGTCCCCGTTGGGGAGATTTACCCTCTCTATGTGTACTGGTCATTGTCACTAAGAAAGAAAATGAGGGGAAGTCCAAAATGTTAGAGTTGTCCCTAAAAGAAGTGGCAGGAGGAAGTCATTCACTGGGTACACCAGGGACAATGGAAATTTACCCAATAGCACACAGACAGCAAATGGTAACCTGGCATGCAGTCCATTTACTTAGTCTGTAAATAGCTAAGTAAGGGCACCAAGAGCATAAGTCCCTGCCCCGCTTCTTCTCTTCCAGAACAGTAACCCACCTGCTTGAGGCTTGTGCCTCTTCCGTGCCAGAGGCCTCCTCATGACATTCCCGGTCATTAACCTTTATATCCAAAAGGAATCCACACAGAAGTAGAATTGCTGCACTTTGCCAAGACAGTCACATAACAAACAACATACTATATAGGGTGTCTCTGGACAGTACATTGTCGATCACATATAGTGGACGATCCGCAGCAGTCACATGTGAAAGCATCCAACAACACATTTAGTAAGCCATCTTCCCTAGCTCAGTCTCTCTCCACCCGAGGTCTTTAGTACTCACTTACAGAGGTCCTAGTTTACCTTCGGTCGGATGTGTACGCTCACAGTTCCTTGCAGATAGTCCTTCTGAGATGGGATCACTGCAGACACCTCTAGCTGGGTACACCTCTCCCAGGTTCTCCGGGTTGATAGCCTCACTCCAGGGAATGCTTTGCCTGGTCTAATAGGTCTTTTGCAACGCGCCCTAGCCTCTACCACCCTAAGGGTCTGGAATTCTTCTTGGTGCAGGTCTTCCTCTTCCTGCCCTCCAGCCCTGTCGAGAGTCTCCACTTCGCTGCCGAATGGTGGGGGGTCTCTGGCACCCATGCTTCAACCGCACTAGGGCTCTTCCCAACCTGGCTTATATGTGGTCACTGACTCCCCCATGACATCCCTATAAGAGGGCTCAACCTAAAAAGAACCTAGCACCTGATGACACTATTCTCTCACTTTTCTGGGACAGAGCCACCTAGTGGCAGACTAGCTAACTGCACCTGTTCAAACTATTCCTGTGCCTTATTCCTTTGTATCTTCTTTGATTTTTCAAAATGAAAAAAACTTGACGGTGTTTTAACCTTTTCCTACTTTATCCAAAAACTAAATGTTTGGTTACATATACACTTTGGGATGTATTTATAGAAATATTTGCATAGCCATTCGTCCTGTGCAAACTGTGGGTACGGGACTCAAAATTGCATGTCCTTCAATTTCCTCTACAGATCAAATGTTATTCATTCATTAAAAAAATAAAATAAAAATAGAGTGGTTCAGGGAAAATACCACCCCCCCCCCCCCCCAACTGGCTGATTCTTCTTCTCGAAAATGATATTAGCTTGGCTACCATGCTGATTCAACAGCTTCAATGCTGTCCTAAGATCAGTATAGTAATAAGCATTCCGGAAATTCTTCTGACCTTAGTTTGCAGCATACTTGTCTTGGGTCAGTGGCTGGCAACTGAAGCCAGGCACAGCCAGGCGACTTGCATTTTCAGAAGGAAGATGACACCTATAGTATTTCTCTTATGACCGGTGCACTTTGGTTTCTCTCCTGCAGTGGGCGGTTCCTATGGCTGGCTGTCAGTACACAGAAGTCAACCGCCGCCAGAAATCCTTCCATAGAGGAGACTCCAGCCTGCTCTGCAGCAGTGTATGTGAGGGCCTGCAAGAGGAGGAGGAGGAAGAGGAAGCCGTTTCCAGCCCAGCTACAGATTACGCCCAACAGCTGTGCAGGTCAGAGACTGTATATCACTGTATGCCCAAGTATATTTCAATGCCAGTGTTTGCCTACAACCACCTGTACTTCTCCCCTCTCCCCTTGTCCATTCAGAAAAATGCTCTACCTGATAATTGTATTTATTCTATAATAAATAAGTAATAGACATGTGCAGTTCATTTCGAATTTGTTTAACAAAAACCCGTTTAACGAATTCGTAAATTCAAAAATTCGTAGATTCGTTAATTCAAAAGTCAGAAAACCCGAAAATTCGAAAATCTGAAATGATAACTAACTAATAATAACTTAACCATCACTAACTATTCTATTCTTTTATTTTCTGTTCTATTCTTTTCCTTTCTATTCTATTCTATTCTATTCTTTTCCTTTCTATTCTATTCTATTCTTTTCCTTTCTATTCTATTCTAATTCAAATTTATTCTATTTGAATTTCAGAAAACAATTATTCTACTCTATTCTTTTATTTTCTATTCATTTCCTTTCTACTCTTTTCTATTCTATTCTAATTCAAATTTATTCTATTGGAAGTTCGAATTTCGGAAAACAGTTATTCTATTCTATTTTATTATTTTCTATTGTTTATTCAATTTTATTCTATTCTGTTATATTATTTTATTTTCTATTCTTTTCTATTCAATTCAAATTTATTCAATTGATTTTCGAATTGGAAAATTCGAAAAAAAATTCAAATTCGGAAATTCGAAATTTTGGAAATTCATAAGTTCGGAAATTCGACATATCGGAAATTCGGAAATTCGAAAATTAAAAATTAAGAAAATTTGAAAATTCGGAAATTTGAAAATTAAAAAGTTTGGAAATTTGAAAATCCGAAAATAAGAATGAAAATCTGAAAATTAAAAAGAATGAAAATCCGAAAACTCGAAAACCCAAAAAGCTGAAATAATAACTAACTATTAATAACTATTAAATTATAGATATTGGAATCTCCTTTCAAATCTGGCTGTTAGTGAACGTAAAGAGTACGAATTTATCCGAAGAATTATCTGAAATAACGAATGCCGTATCTAAAGGAATGGAACGTAACGATCTAATAATAATAAATAATAATAATAAAACCTTTTTATTATTATTATTTACTATTAATTTGCTCCATTCCAATTGTTTAGATGCGTCAATTGTTATTTTGGATAATTCGTAACTTCAGATAAATTTGTATTCGTTACGTTCACAAACAGCCAAATTTGAAAGGAAATTGCAATACCTATAATTTAATAGTTATTATTATTAGTTAGTTATTTTTTTTCAAATTTTAATAATTTTCTTTCTTTTTTTTTAGATTTTCGGATTTTCGAATATTTGGATTTTGGAATTTTTGAATTTTCGAATTCTGAAAATTCTAAAATTCGAGAATTCAGAAGTTAATTAATTTAATAGTTAGTTATTATTAGTTAGTTATTATTTAGAATTTTACTGATTTTCTTTTTCTGATTTTATTACCATAATTTATTATTAATTAGTTCCATTCCATTTGTTTAGATGCCTCAATTGTTATTTTAGATAATTCGTAACTTCAGATAAATTTGTATTCATTACGTTCACAAACAGCCAAATTTGAAAGGAAATTCCAATAGCTATAATTTAATAGTTAGTTATTATTAGTTAGTTATTTTTTTTCCAAATTTTAATGATTTTCTTTCTTCTTTTCTGATTTTCGAATTTTTGGATTTTCGAATTTTTGAATTTCCGAATTTTCGAATTCCGAAAATTCTAAAATTCGAGAATTCAGAAATTTGGAATTAGAAAATTCGGACATTTGGAATTTGAAAATTCGGAAGTCGAAAATTCGGAATTTGAAAATTCGAAATTTGAAATTTGGAAATTCAAAATGCGAAATTTGGAAATTTAGAAATTCGGAAATTTGGAAATTTAGAAATTCGGAAATTTTAAAATTTAGAAATTCGAAAATGTGAAAATCCGAAAATGTGAAAATTTGAAAATCTGAAACTTCAAAATTCATAAATTCGAAAATTTGGAATTTGGAAATTCGAAAATTCAGAATTTGGAAATCCGAATTTTTGGATTTCCGAATTCCGAATTTTCGAATTTCCGAATTTTTGAATGATCGAATTTTCGATTTTCCAAGAAAAGCAAAAAAATGAATGAAATGAAAACGAACACTTTTTTTGTCAGTACACATGTCTAGTGCAAATTAAACTCCTGTTTTTAACGCATCCTGTCATACAGGACAATTCGGTTGGTTGCAGACTGGTCGGTAAGTTGAGCTGGGAAGGATCCTTGGTTTTGTTTTATATGCCTCGCCCTTCCAATGCTCCTTGCTGCAATGACCAGTTATAGGCGGGGCAGTGCCCACTTGTTTGTAGAGTAATATAAAAGAGCCAATAATATTTACCTATAAATTGCGTGTTGTCACCTTCATTTGCCACAATTCAGGAATACATTTCTTTTTTTTTTGCCTTTAAAGCATCCTGGGTTATGAAACTGCAGAATATTTTCTAAATCCCCCGCCGATGGATTTCCAAGTCAGCTCCTCCTTACAGGAAATCTTAGATGAAATGGAAGGTAATTATAAACCGTCCTCCTATTGATGGTATTTATTCCACCTGGAGTACATGACCCCCCCCCCCCATCCCCCCCAGGCCCGAGCCGGCAATTACAAGGCGTTATGTTTAAAGGAAAATCAATGTTTGTGTCGGATAATTATGAACTCCCAGCGGTGTTTTGTCAGGGTGTAGCCATGGGAATACGGCTGGCGGTAAAGTCTCATCATCTTTTCCAGCCTTGTGACATTCTATGCCCATGAGCCGTTATTATCGTTTATAGAACATTCTATTATTTCAATGTTTAAAAAGGGGTCCTATCGGCATGTCATACAGGAATAGTATCATTTTTCAAAAAAACTCCTCCTTTTTTCTTTAAAAATCCATCCATAAACACCAGCCTAGCGACATTGCCTAGGCCAAGATGATGTCATCGGTCTGCTGCAGGCAGGAGGGGACATTTCCTCAGTCTCCTCTTCCCCAGTCTCCAAAAAACACTCCAGCACTAGATCCAGGGTCTTTCTCTTTCACAATCCTTTACCGCGCAATGGGGTGCAGGACTCCTCAGACTGTGACATATTCAATAAACTGCAAAAGCACACGGGAGGGCGCAAAAACCTCGTGTTTTACCATAGTCACGTTTATTACATCCACCTAGGCACATGGATACTCACAAGCAGATAAAAAAAGTAAGCAAATACAGTATCTGACAAAAGTGAGTACACCCCTCACATTTTTGTAAATATTTTATTTTATCTTTTCATGTGACAACACTGAAGAAATGACACTTTGCTGCAATGTAAAGTAGTGAGTGTACAGCTTGTATAACAGTGTAAATTTGCTGTCCCCTCAAAATAACTCAACACACAGCCATTAATGTCTAAACCTCTGGCAACAAAAGTGAGTACACCCCTAAGTGAAAATGACCAAATTGGGCCCACAGTGTCAATATTTTGTGTGGCCACCATTATTTTCCAGCACTGCCTTAACCCTCTTGGGCATGGAGGTCACAAGAGCTTCACAGGATGCCCCTGGAGTCCTCTTCCCCTCCTCCATGATGAGATCACGGAGCTGGTGGATGTTAGAGACCTTGCGATCCTCCACCTTCCATTTGAGGATGTCCCACAGATGCTCAATAGGGTTTAGGTCTGGAGACATGCTTGGCCAGTCCATCACCTTTACCCTCAGCTTCTTTAGCAAGGCAGTGGTCATCTTGGAGGTGTTTTTGGGGTCGTTATCATATTGGAATACTGCCCTGCGGCCCAGTCTCTGAAGGGAGGGGATCATGCTCTGCTTCAGTATGTCACAGTACATGTTGGCATTCATGGTTCCCTCAATGATCTGTAGCTCCCCAGTGCCGGCAGCACTCATGCAGCCCCAGACCATGACACTCCCACCACCATGCTTGACTGTAGACAAGACACACTTGTCTTTGTACTCCTCACCTGGTTGCCGCCACACACGCTTGACACCATCTGAACCAAATAAGTTTATCTTGGTCTCATCAGACCACAGGACATGGTTCCAGTAATCCATGTCCTTAGTCTGCTTGTCTTCAGCAAACTGTTTGTGGGCTTTCTTGTGCATCATCTTTAGAAGAGGCTTCCTTCTGGGACGACAGCCATGCAGACCAATTTGATGCAGTGTGTGGCGTATGGTCTGAGCACTGACAGGCTGACCCCCCACCCCTTCAACCTCTGCAGCAATGCTGGTAGCACTCATACGTCTATTTCCCAAAGACAACCTCTGGATATGACGCTGAGCACGTGCACTCAACTTTTTTGGTGGACCATGGCGAGGCCTGTTCTGAGTGGAACCTGTCCTGTTAAACCGCTGTATGGTCTTGGCCACCGTGCTGCAGCTCAGTTTCAGGGTCTTGGCAATCTTCTTATAGCCTAGACCATCTTTATGTAGAGCAACAATTCTTTTTTTTACGATCCTCAGAGAGTTCTTTGCCATGAGGTGCCATGTTGAACTTCCAGTGACCAGTATGAGAGAGTGAGAGCGATAACACCAAATTGAACACACCTGCTCCCCATTCACACCTGAGACCTTGTAACACTAACGAGTCACATGACACCGGGAAGGGAAAATGGCTAATTGGGCCCAATTTGGACAATTTTCACTTAGGGGTGTACTCACTTTTGTTGCCAGCGGTTTAGACATTAATGGCTGTGTGTTGAGTTATTTTGAGGGGACAGCAAATTTACACTGTTATACAAGCTGTACACTCACTACTTTACATTGTAGCAAAGTGTCATTTCTTCAGTGTTGTCACATGAAAAGATAGAAGAAAATATTTACACAAATGTGAGGGGTGTACTGACTTTTGTGAGATACTGTAACTGATGTGCTTCAGCTGAACGCAATGTGACCCCTCCCAGGACCAAAACGATCGGATAACCGATGCATTTTGGGGACAATGAGGGAGGGGGGTTGTCCCCTGAAACGCGTCAGTCTTTCAATCGTTTTGGTCCTGGGGCGGGTCACATCTCGTTCAGCTGAAGCACATCAGTTATTTGCTTACTGTTTTTTATTCACTTGTGAGTATCCATTAGTCTTAGTGGATGCAATAAGCAGGTCTATGGTAATGCACAAGGTGTTTGCACCTTCCGGTGTGTTTTTGCAGTCCCCTCCTCCAGTAATCAGACTGCAACATTGTAACTTTGTAGCAATTTACAAGGCGAGAGGCTGCAGCAGGAGCTGATCTGTGCCAGACATCAGATTTTTGTTGAAATACAGTGTTCATGTATTTTTGTACAACTACATATATATTCTTCAGCCAGTAGATGTCAGTGTTTATAAGTTTGTAGCTGCATCTATGATTAAACTCTATGTCTTTTCTCTATAATAAAGTTCCTGTTTCCTGTCTGCAGTTAAGCAGCAAAGCACATTGTCTGTGCACTGTCTGTTCTGTAGGGCTATATACACAATTAATTTTTTATTATATAAAAATATTATTATAAACAAATATTTATTATATTGCAGCTGATCAATTCTTAGATGTGATGGCTGCTGTTTTCTTATTTAGGCTTTCTTTCTTCAATTTTCATCTGGCGATCCTGTCAGGAAGTCTGTTGTTTTTCAAATGAACAAGCTCTCCTGCAAATGCATCGTTTACATGGATGAGACAAATCATTACCACTGACGGTGGTGTTTACAATGAATGGCTTTTATTTTTTTGTATGTTATTGTAACTGTTATGTAAAACCTTTTTCCCCAAAAGGATTTTTTTTTTCTTGCTGTAACTGATTACAGTCTTAAATGTGAGGTGGAGTTTGGCTTCAGTTTGTTAGTGTATTTAAATCTGCTAGTCCCTCCTCCTGACTGACAATTCTACTGTCTGCTGTGCCTCATGTGCTCCTTCATCCAAAGTGGGGGGGGGGGGGGCGCTCTAATACAGGAGGTGTGTTACTGGCCAGATCACTACGTAAAAACAAAGGGGAAAAAAATCCTTAAAAAAAGAAAACAAATGCAGCCACCACATCGAATAATTAAGCTGCAATATATGGCATTTTTGGTTTTGGGTTTATTAGAGCTTGACGAGAAAAGGAAAATTCTGATGCTAGGTTCACTATAAGTCACATACATTATTCAGGCACATGCTATAATGCACATTATTGGCTTACTTACTGAAGGCCCCTGAAACATACTAACTTTTCAGTTCTGGTCTCCGGAACATAGTTAACCCTGTCCATAGTCTGCCTCAGGCTCACCCGGTGACTGAGTGGTCCAACCCAGACCCCGCCCACTTTCTGTATTTGCCCACCCCTACTTCACCTCTAATTATGCAATTATGCTGCCCCCCCCCCCCCCCCCACTCACCCTAATGAATGCCTTATTGAATTATTGAACATGGTGACACTGATCCCGGGACACAGCCCAAGACACAGCATTGATATACTGAGCTCCAAGATGTGGGATGGTTGGCTTGGTCTACCCCTACAATTCTTCTTTTGTTCTTGTTCTACAGACCCCCTGGGAGCTGAGGAACTGTGGAGAATTCTGCAAGCAAAGTCCAAGCAGAAGCTTAGAGAAGAGTATGGTGAACCCATAAGACCAGAAATGGTGACTATTGACCTAAAATGGGGGGGTGTAATCAGGGGAAGTTGAGTAATCACCCGCGCAACACCGCCATGTTCAGTGTACTTTGTGTGAGGGAGGCCAACACATCATTGTCTGTATCATAGGAAATTTGTTTTAGAACCTCTGTTTTTATTGTTTTTTGTGTTTCCACTATATACAGTGCCTTGAAAAAGTATTCATACCCCTTGAAATTTTCCACATTTTGTCATGTTACAACCAAAAACGTACATGTATTTTATTGGGATTTCATGTGATAGACCAACACAAAGTGGCACAGAATTGTGAAGTGGAAGGAAAATGATAAATGGTTTTCAACATTTCTTACAAATAAATATGTGAAAAGTGTGGGGGGTACATTGGTATGGCGCCCCCCGGAGTCAATACTTTGTAGAACCGCCTTTCTCTGCAATTACAGCTGCAAGTCTTTTTGGGGATGTCTCTACCAGCTTGGCACATCTAGAGAGGGACATTTTTGCCCATTCGTCTTTGCACAATATCTCAAGCTCTGTCAGATTGGATGGAGAGCGTCTGTGAACAGCAATTTTCAAGTCTTGCCACAGATTTGTAATTGGATTCAGGTCTGGACTGTGACTGGGCCATTCTAACACATGAATATGCTTTGATCTAAACCATTCCATTGTAGCTCTGGCTGTATGTTTCGGGTCGTTGTCCTGCTGGAAGGTGAACCTCCGCCCAGTCTCAAGTCTTTTGCAGACTCTAACAGGTTTTCTTCTAAGATTGTCCTGTATTTGGCTCCATCCATCTTCCCATCAACTCTGATCAGCTTCCCTGTCCCTGCTGAAGAAAAACATCCCCACCACATGATGCTGCCATCACCTTGTTTTACGGTGGGGATGGTGTGTTCAGGTTGATGTGCAGTGTTAGTTTTCCGCCACACATAGCGATTTGCTTTTAGGCCAAAAAGTTAAATTTTGGTCTCATCTGACCAGAGAACCTTCTTCTACATGTTTGCTGTGTCCTCCACATGGCTTCTCACAAACTGCAAACAGGACTTCTTATGACTTTCTTTCAGCAATGTCTTTCTTCTTGTCACTCTTCCATAAAGGGCAGATTTGTGGAGAACACGACTAATAGTTGTCCTGTGGACAGATTCTCCCACCTGAGCTGTGGATCTCTGCAGCTCCTCCAGAGTTACCATGGACCTCTTGGCTCTTCTCTGATGAATGTTCTCCTTGCCGGGCTGGTCAGTTTAGGTGGACGGCCATGTCTTGGTAGGTTTGCAGTTGCCATACTCTTTCCATTTTCGGTTGATGGATTGAACAGAGCTCTGTGAGATGTTCAAAGCTTGGGATATTTTTATATAACCTAACCCTGCCTTAAACTTCTCCACAACTTTATCCCTGACCTGTCTGGTGTGTTTCTTGGCCTTCATGATGCTGTTTCTTCACTGAGGTTCTCTAACAAACCTCTGAGGGCTCCAAAGAACAGCTGCATTTATACTGAGATTAAATTACACACAGGTGGACTCTATTTACTAATTAGGTGACCTCTGAAGGCAATTGGTTCCACTCGATTTTAGTTAGGGGTATCAGAGTTTCAGAGATTCTGCAAAGAAGAGTCGGCCACAATTCCTCCACAGCGATGTGAAAGACGCATAGCCAGTTATTGCAAAACGCATTGATTGCAGGTGTTGCCGCCAAGGGTGGCACAACCAGTTTTTTAGGTTTAGGGGGCAATTACTTTTTTTACAGCACTGTATTTATAAAAGTGTCTACTTGAGGAAGGGTGTGCTGCTTATTTGTTTTGTTTTTTTGTTTGCCCAAATCTGTTGATTTAGCTTTATGAAGCACATTGTTGTATTCTTCTATTTTTTGCTTACTAAATGTTTAGATTGCAGCAATCCTGGATATTTTTTTAAACTATATATATGCTGAATGGGACGGCCTGATTGTGTTGCACATGTAGCCTTAGATGAAGTGTAACTCGCCTTGTCCTATTGATTACATACTGTATATATATTTATAGATTTTTTTTTTTCCCCTAGATAAATATTCTGAAGAATTTTGCTCAGCGCCCAACGATGCAGAAAGTGGCCACCAAGCGCCATCATCTCACCTACATCAGACAAACTTTGCAGCACCAGCAAGACTTAACCAACATGCTTCTGTCTGAAAATCCACTTCCAGATATAAATGACAGAGGGACTGCAAGGATTCCGCTCTCAAAATACGGAGCTCCAATGTCATACCGGTGCAGGGCACTTCCATACCAGGAGGAAATGTAGGACCTGATTGCTGCTTGATATTTTAGCCTCTGCTAGCTGGGCATTTAAAGGGACACTCCAGGCAAATCTAATGTAACCACCTATACTGTATGGACACCGTTGTCAGATGATGTGCTGATCCCTATTGTGCCATGTAGCTCTATAGCATAAGGGGCGTGATAATATATTCTGCCGTCTATAGTTCTTTGGATGGTGTGTCACTGCCCCGCCCCCTGTATGGCCTCTGGACTGCAAGTTAAAGTGGAACTTCAGTCATTTTTTCATTTTTCGAGACTGAAGTGGTTAAATAATACATGATTAAAGTATATATTTTGGATTTCTCCAGCAACCACCTTCAAATAATTATGTCGGGTATGATAATAAAGAGACACTGCAATGGTTTTGGGTCCCTTTCCTAAGATCTACTGTTATATACAATATATATATATATATATATATATATATATATATATATATATATATATATATATATATGCATGCACAATACTGCAGAACGCCCTGCGGGGGGCAGCAAAGCAATGTTAATGATTAATTAGGCCACGCTAATTCTTTTCTGTGCTTCTGCTGTGATTGGGCAAGCGAGGTTCTGAAAAATCAAAGCGCTTCCTCTGTGCCGCTTCCCCCTCTTTAGTTGTTGGACGTTTCTTGAAATGCCGATCGCCCGGGACGTGCCCAGACCCAGCCAACCTCACAATAACACACCTGAATCTTTACCGTAACGACACGCCATAAGATCCTCTGGAAAAAAAAAATAATAATTCTGCGACGTTGTTTTTCCACAAACAGGATGTATGTGTTTAATGTAGACAAAGGGAAGTCATTGTGAATTCTGTAGGCGGTGTCACTGAAGGCCCCATTAGCTTCTATGTCCTCAAACAGAAAATCCCTGGCACTTTCCTACACTGGGGGGCATATGTGCCACTTAGAGCCATCAATACAAGCTAATGGCTGAACCTTTACCCATTAATGGGCACGGCATATTTCACAAAAAAAAGTAGTGGCACACTTAGGGAAATACGCCGCACATGCATGCGCAGGAAATGCCAACGCTGCCTTTATACAAATATGGTCATGTACGATTTGGTAAAATTTGAACGATTGTTCCGCTAGACTTGAGATGTCTATTGCCAGATGTATGCAACCCATCCTCTCTGTGGGCGGTATGTGGCAGGATACAGGATAAAGGTGCAGTAGTATGTAGTATGTAGTCCACTTAGTAGTATGCTTACTCCCTGTTGCACTGCTCACTGCAGCCACTAGAGGGAGCGTGTTCATTTAGAGCGGTATTAAACCCAATACCAAAAAGGTCATATACAGTGGAACCTTGGTTAACGAGTAACGCGGTTAACGAGCGTTTTGAAAGACGAGCAACTTTTTTTTTTTTTTCAAATCCTGACTCAGTTTGCAGGTGTGGTCTCGCAACACAAGCAGAATTCAAGCCAATGTGGTGTGCAGTACCGCATTTGGCCAGAGGTGCGGGCGCCCCTGACACTCGGAACGGTTCGGAGCCGTTCGGAAATACTCAGAATCCCTCGGAAATACTCAGTTCCCGAGTGTTTCCGAGCCTTTCCGAGGGTTTCCGAGTTCATCCGAGCTGTCCCTGAGTATTTCCGAGGATAGTTCTCTGGCGCCCCCCCACCTCTGGCCACATGCGGTATTGCATGCAATAGAAGTCAATGCGGAACGAATTATCTTCATCTCCATTGACTTCTTTGGGGAAACTCGCATATGCGGGTGCTTTGGATTACAAGCATTCTCCTGGAACAGATTATGCTCGTAATCCAAGGTTCCACTGTATATTGCAGCTTACCAATCATTAGAGGTGGCGGCTGCATTTGTTTTCTTTTCCTCCGTTTTCACTGGGTGATCTTGCCAGTAATACACCACCTGTATTAGAGCGCCCCCCCCTACTCTGGATGAAGGAGCACAGGGGGACACATTTGGACAGCAGCATTGTCAGTCTGGGGGGAGGGGACTGTTAGATGTACTAGCAGATTTAAATACACTAACAAACTGAAGCCAGACTCCAGCTATCACTGCTGTTACCTTTATCTTTTGGGAAAAAAGGTTGCAAATAAATAACTTCTGGACTGCCTGCCTGCAATGTATACAGGCCATACAGGCATGTACGCTGCCTGTTTCCGGGTTTAGGGGGCATGTGACTGCCCCCCCCCCCTGTGTGATAGCATAGTGGGACTTCGTCAGCAGGTCCCGGCCAATGATTCATGGCCATGACCGGCTGTATCCAATCACTGCCCAGAGCTCTGTGTTGATAATCAACATAAGGCTCTATACAGACTTACAGAGGGAACGATCTCTCTGTTTCCTCTCCCTGCAAAGTAGATAAGAAACAAAGAGATCTTAGTAGTAGATAGTAAAAAAAAGCAGCACACTGTACACACATTGCACATTGTTAGGCACACATTTAACCCCTTGATCACCCTAGCTGTTAACCCCTTCCCAGCCAGTGTCATTAGTGTCAGTGGCAGTTAGTCAGTTCCCCCCCCGTGCCAGTTAGTGTCATATATACCGCTGCACTATCACAGTCTCATTATAAGTCGCTGATCACCGTCATTAGTAGTATAAAAAATGAAATAAACAAAAATTCCAGTATATATCCCATAATTTGTAGACGCTATAACCAATCAATATACGCTTATTGGGAATTTTTTTTTTTTTTACCAAAAACATGTAGCAAAATACACATTGGCCTAAATTTATGAAGAAATTTGATTTTTTTAAAAAAATTTTATTGGATGTGTAAAGAATTTCTGAAATTCTGAATTTGCGTATTTATGAATTTGTGCAGAATACACGTTGGCCTGAATTTATGAAGAAATTAGATTTTTTTATTTTTTTTATTTTATTGGATGTGTTTTATAGCAGAAAGGATAAAAAATATTTGCGGTCATTTATATAATAAAAAAACAAAAACCGCACTGGTGATCAAATACCACCAAAAGGAAGCTCTATTGTGTAAAAAAAAAAAAAGATATAACTTTCGTTTGTGTATGACCGCGCAATCGCCAGTTTAAAGTAGCGCAGCGCCGAATAGAAAAAAAATAGCAAAAAAAATGGCCTGGTCATGAAGGAGGGAGGGGGGGGGGGGGGGTAAAACTTTGTAAACCAAAAAAACGTTTTCCCTGTTTATTTTGAAGTTCTTGGATGAAAGGTATAAATGATGAGCGCAGCCTACACAGGAAGATGTTGGTACAAGTCTGTGAACATGTGTTTATTTTACACTATGTATTCACTGCATTCCACTATAGACACAGGCTGAGCCGGCACACAAAGGGAGAACCCTCAACCCACCTCCTACTCACTGCACTCAAAAGGGTTTCCTTGGGAACCTTCCATAGGCCCAGATCCTGTTAACTCCATCGGTGTCACGAAGCCCCGGCTTAAAGCCAATCCAAGGCGAAAATCGCTGAGCCTAAAACAGGCACAGAAGTCGATTTTTAAATTTCATTAATGCCATTGCCGAGTAATCAGCAGTGGACAATCAGCCATTTGGGTGGCATTTATCTAAAAAGTAGACATGTGCACTGCCGAAAAATTTTGTTCGTTTTGTTTTTTCGTTTTTCGGGTCATTCGTTATGATCGTAATTTTTAAATTCGTAAAATCTGAAAACCTGAAAACAAGAAAAGAAAGAAAGGATAACTAACTAACTAATAATAACTAACTTTTAAATTATAGGTATTGGAATCTCCTTTCAAACTTGGCTGTTAGTGAACGTAACCAATACGATTTATCCAAAGTTACGAATTATCCGAAATAACGAATGCCGCATCTAAACAAATGGAACGGAATGAATTAATAATAAATAATAATACGTTTTTATTATTATTATTGTTATTTATTATTATTAATTAGTTAAGTTCCATTTGTTTAGATGCGGCATTCGTTATTTCGGATAATTCGTAACGTCAGATAAATTCGTATTCGTTATGTTCACTAACAGCCAAGTTTGAAAGGAAATTCCAATACCCATAATTGATTGGTTATTAATAGATAAGTTATTATTAGTTAGTCATTATTTCAGATTTTCAAATTTTTCGGGTTTTTCGGATTTCCGAATTTGCAAATTTACGAATCTGCAAATTTGCAAATTTACGAATTTCCGAATTTCCGAATTTCCGAATGTTTTAATTCACGAATATACAAATTTTTTTAATTTACGAATTTACTAATTTTTGAATTTACGAATTTACTAATTTTGTCATTTATGGATCTACGAATTTGCGAATTTATGAATTTTTAAATTTACGAGTTTATGAAATTCTGAATTTGCGAATTTGCAAATTTACGAGTTTGCGTATTTATGAATTTTTTAATTTGTAAATTTGCGAATTTATGAATTTACAAATTTGCGAATTTACGTATTTATGAATTTTTGAATTTGTGAATTTGCGAATTTTTGAATTTGTGAATTTGCGAATTTGCGAATTTTTGAATTTGTGAATTTACGAATTTGCGAATTTACGAATGTTTTAATTCACGAATTTACGGATTTGCGAATTTACTAATTTTTTAATTTACAAATTTGCGATGTTATGAATTTTAGAATTTACGAATTTTTTAATTTACGAATTTTTGAATTATTGAATTTGCGAATTTACGAATTTTTGAATTTGCAAATTTACGAATTTTTGAATGTTTGGATTTGCGAATTTTTGAATTATTGAATTTGCAAATATACGAATTTTTGAATTTGCAAATTTACGAATTTTTGAATTTTTGAATTTACGAATTTACGAATTTACAAATTTTCGAATTTTTAAATTTTTGAATATTCGAATTTACGCATTTACAAATATTCGAACTTACGAATATTCAGAAAAATTTGTTAAACGGGTTTTTTCGTTAATTCAGATCATTTCGAATGAACGAATTTGTTGAAATTCATTGGAAAAACGAATACGGAACGAAACGAATTGCACGTGTCTAATAAAAAGGCAAATCCAAGAAAGTTTGAGGGCCGTCGCATCAAAGAAATGTGATGACAGGCGATTTTTGTAACATAAGAACTTTCGGCTCATAGGAGGCCCATTGATTTCAATAGGCTGCCTTCACGCAATGCAGATTAATACGCGACATAATGGGGGAAAAATTACAAAGACCGGAGAGTGCAAAATCTGGTGCAGCTCTGCATTGAAACCAATAAGCTTCCAGTTTTTTGTGATTTTTTTTTTTTTCTTGTCAAAGCTTAATTGAACAAGCTGAAGTTAGAAACCGATCGGCTACCATGCAGAGCTGCACCAGATTCTTGGCCACCGTGCTGCAGCTCAGTTTCAGGTATAAATATGTACATAAAAAGTATTCCTCCTGCGCCCGTGCAGGCGGTATTGATATGAAATGGTAGTACTTTCAAACGGTGGGAAGTAGAGGATGATTATGGGTGTCCCGCTGCCTAAACTGCCCAGGGGTGGTCCGAAGAAGGCCGGGTGAAAGAAAGGGGTGTAAGGCGCGTGATCTAACGCTTGAATCAAAATAATACAGTTTATTCTTATACAAAGTGGATAAATACAAAAAAGTTACTACGTATTCATAAAAAACTAGGTTACAAAATATACAATTAAAAATTAGACATGCCCATGCAAAGGGCAAGGGCTCAAAGGTAGGCTGACGCGTTTCGAGGGGTTCCCTCTTCATCAGAGCCTTGGAAAACAAAAGAAGGTCTGTACAATGTGGTAGACCAGGGATATGCAATTGGTGGACCTCCAGCTGTTGCAAAACTAAAAAAAAAAAGTCCTATCATGCCTCTGCCTCTGGGTGTCATGCTTGTGGCTGTTAGAGTCTTGCTATGCCTCATGGGACTTGTAGTTCTGCAACAGCTAGAGGTCCGTTAATTGCATATCCCTGTGGTAGACCAACATAAAGAGGAGTGGTCTCACACAGCTGGAGACAGCTACAACCCACACAACAGCACAGGGCAGCACTCTGTTAGGAGGATCGTAGAACCCCCAAAAAAGATTACCTCCAGCTTTCAACTGACGCGTGTGGGCTGCAGCTTCCCTACAAGCTCTAATGCAGGTACAAATGACAGACAAACATGGAATAACAAATAACACACAAATCATTTCTCTTACGTTATGTAGAGCGCTGTGATGTGGACAGTTCTAGAGTAAAGGAGAATCCATCACTCCCCATGTGATACACCTCCCAATCAGCCACTCCTCTTTATGTTGGTCTACCACATTGTACAGACTTTCTTTTGTTTTACAAGGCTCTGATGCAGAGGGAACCCCTCAAAACGCGTCAGCCTACCTTTGAGCACTTGCCCTTGCATGGGCATGTCTAATTTTTCATGTATATTTTGTAACCTAGTGTCATGGTTATGCAATAGAGTTTTGTCTGTCAGCTTACCTGTCTCCATGTGTTCATCTCTAGAGACCAGCTGACTCTCACCTGACTGCTTTTATGATCTCTCCTCTAGCATGGCCCCACCCCAGGCCCTATCAGAGAACTCTATATTAACCTCTGCACTGCAGGCCAGCCCTGCTGATCAACCTTTGTGTGTTTTGGCTTCCTGTTTCCTGCTTCCCATGTGCTCTACGTTTGTTTACCGACCTTGGCGTGTTCTCGACTATTCCTGTCTGCTCATGACCCTGACCTTTTGGCGTGTCCCCGACTATCCTTGTTTGCCTGTGACCCTGAACCTTTGGCGTGTACTCTGTTGTCCTGGTCTGCTTGTGGCCCTGATCTTAGCTTATTCCCTTACAATCCGTATCCTCCTGTTGCCTACTGTGGGCGTGAGCTAGGGGACCCTGGGGGTCGCGACCTGGAGCCAGTTGCAGCCCAGTCCATCCTCACCACTAGAGGCTCTGGTGAGCACCTGCTGGCTCTTAGACTCTGCCCCCCTGGGAATCTTACTCTCTAACGCCAGTGGGATCCGTGTTGATGTTCCAGCGGCCCTGCCTTCCTTACCACCCTGACTCCCATCCGCAGCAGTCAGCCGTAGGGTCCACTACCTTGCGGTGCACTCCTGACCCCAACGGTGTGCATCTGTCACCTGACCTCAAGGTGACCTGACACCTAGTTTTTATGAATACGTAGTAACTTTTTTGTATTTATCCACTTTGTATAAGAATAAACTGTATTATCTTGATTCAAGCGTTAGATCACGCGCCTTCCACCCCTTTCTTTCACTTAGCTCAGTTTCAGGGCCTCGGCAATCTTCTTATAGCCTAGGCCATCTTTATGTAGAGCAACAATTCTTTTTTTTTTCAGATCCTCAGAGAGTTCTTTGCCATGAGGTGCCATGTTGAACTTCCAGTGACCAGTATGAGAGAGTGAGAGCGATAACACCATATTTAACACACCTGCTCCCCATTCACACCTGAGTCCTTGTAACACTAACGAGTCACATGACACCGGGGAGGGAAAATGGCTAATTGGGCCCAATTTGGACATTTTCACTTAGGGGTGTACTCACTTTTGTTGCCAGTGGTTTAGACATTAATGGCTGTGTGTTGAGTTATTTTGAGGGGACAGCAAATTTACACTGTTATACAAGCTGTACACTCACTACTTTACATTGTAGCAAAGTGTCATTTCTTCAGTGTTGTCACATGAAAAGATAGAATAAAATATTTACAAAAATGTGAGGGGTGTACTTACTTTTGTCAGATACTGTATATATATATCACCTTTATACCTCCATGTATACCTCACCCCCCCCCCCCCCCACACACACACACACACTACTCAGCACACAGAGATATCTCTACAATCATATACACATTCCACTCAGCTGAATAGAAATAAGCACATGTGTATATGATGATTGTAGAGATATCTCTGTGTGTTGAGCAGGGAGGGGGAGGAGGGTATACAGTACATGGAGGTATACTGTATATGTATGTACTGTATAGGTGATATATTAGAAAACTGGATACATATAGTTACACAGATCTTTCTTTTATGTGATTTTAACCACTTCAGCCCCGGACCATTTGGCTGCCCAAAGACCAGAGCACTTTTTGCGATTCGGCACTGGGTCGCTTTAACTGACAATTGCGCGGTCGTGCCACGCTGTACACAAACAAAATTGACGTCCTTTTTTTTCCCCACACATAGAGTTTTCTTTTGGCGGTATTTGATCACCTCTGCGGTTTTTATTTTTTGCGCTATAAACAAAAAAATAGCGACAATTTTGAAAAAAACACATTATTTTTTACTTTTTGCTATAATAAATATCCCCAAAAAATATATAAAAAAAACATTTTTTTTTCCCTCAGTTTAGGCCGTTACGTATTCTTCTACATATTTTGGGTAAAAAAAAAAATTGTAATAAGCGTTTATTGATTGGTTTGCGCAAAAGTTATAGCGTCTACAAAATAGGGGATAGTTTTATGGCATTTTTATTAATACGTTTTTTTTTAATAGAAATGGCGGCGATTAGCGATTTTTATCGTGACTGCGACATTATGGCGGACACGTCGGACACTTTTGGCGTGATTTTGGGACCATTCTCATTTATACAGCGATCAGTGCGATTAAAAATGCGTTGATTACTGTGTAAATGTGACTGGCAGTGAAGGGGTCAACCACTAGGTGGCGCTGTAGGGGTTAAGTGTGTCCTAGGGGAGTGATTCTAACTGTGGGGGGGAGGGGCTACGTGTGACAAGTCACTGATCACTTCTCCGGATTACAGAGAGCTGTGATCAGTGACGGTGTCACTAGGCAGAACGGGGAAATGCTTGTTTACATCAGCATTTCCCTGTTCCTCCTCTCCGTGAGACGATCGCGGGTATCCCCGCGGACATAGAGTCCGCGTGACCCGCAATCACACTCACGGAGGTCGCAGCGGCCGCACCAGCAAACCGCTTCCTAAAGGGCAGCGTACAGGTACGTTAATCTGCCTGTACGTGCCCTTCTGCCAACGTATATCGGCATGAGCCGGACGGCAAGCAGTTAAAGGTGAACACCGGGCACAAAAACTTTCATAACCACAAAGGATATAAGTCCGTGCAAACCCAGATATTACCTTGTAAAATTAGCAGTGACATCATCACTGTGCTGTACATAGCCTGTGCTGACAGCAGAGCTGTGGGAGGGGTCCCATCAGGCCCCACCCATGACAAAAATACTACAAGAGAGGGGGCGGAGACAAGAGCGGTCACCCTGCACAAGGAGAGAGAGCAGCAGTGAGCGGTCTTTATTACAGGAAGTCTCACACTGGATTACTGCACAGATCTGGAAGGAATACACAAAGCTCACCTAGGGTGGTCTATTTATAAAAACAAAAATCTGCATAGCCATTAATTCAGCAAATCTGCATGTAAAGTACATTCTTTTTGTTTGAATTGGGAAAAAAACAAATGTTCTCCAGGGGATTTTTCTCTTATCTTCTTTTATTATGGGCAGTAGTAAAACACCACATTATAGCCACTAGATGGCACTGAAGAGCATAAGGAAATACTTCTTCAAAACAAGTTACATTTTAACTATTTTTGAGAACGCTAGAGGGAATTAGCAGATAAATGTTATCTATGGTAACCATCAGCTGTTTATTGCTGTCTGTATCAATTTTGCAGATTTTTCCTCAATGTCTAGTAAAACTGTTGTTACTGGGACAGTAACATTAAAAATGTGACAGTTGTTTTAACCCTTCCCCACTCTGTCCAAAACTTAAAAAATAAAAGTTTTGGCTGGATATTACCCTATTGGCCACCAGGGGGCAGAACTTGCCATTTGTGTAGATGTCTCCTAGGGTTTGCTCCTGATAGACCACCCCTGGCTGCTCTGTTTGCCATTTCAACGGCAGTGAGGGGCAGAGCTAAAATAAAAGCCAAAAACCAAAAACAAACAAAAAATTTATTGGGGGGGGGGGGGGTGGTGAGTGTTAGGGTCCATTCTCAGCAGGTGCAGTTGAAGCTAAATCCCACCGCAAGACAAGGCAAGATGCCTTGTCTCCTATATACCCAGTTTGCACCATCACATTGCGGTGGTGTGTGGGTGGTGTGTGCTAAAAAAAAAAAAGGACGGATGGCCGCAATCGGCGCATTGGCACTGCAGCTTTTCAGCCGGATCGCACCGCACACCAGCCGTTGCCATTGTAACAGTCTCTCATTGCAGTCCCGGTATTTCTGCATTTATAAGCCCTGCTGAAGAAGGAGTGTGATCCCCAAAATGCGTTGGGTATCATATTGTGTAGGAATATATGAAAAGCTGCCTCAACCTCAGCTCCTCCTGATGGCCACGGCCACTGACACGTTTCGCCTCCCCTGGGGGCTTAGTCTATGATTTACACTGTGTATTGCCATGCTTTCTGGATGAGCATATTCACTACAGCGCCCCTTCGAGGAGTGAATTATTTGAGCAGCGCTGTGGGCTCTTGGAGCGGCACTCCAACAAGTTCATGTGTTCAGTGGATATAATATAATGTTTATTCAATGAAAATAAATATTAATCTGAGCCCTATCATCATTGGTGCGGCACCGTTACTACTTTCTACATATCTGGATTACTCTTAAGACCAGGGCTGGGACAAAGGGTGGGCAGTAGGGACATCAGCCCCGGGCGCAGACGAGCAAGGAGGCAAAGAACTGATGCAGGGTGTTACACCCATTCTAAGGCATGTATTAACAGTGGGGGAGGGGATGCAATTCTGGATCCTTTCCCCGGGCATTGGACGACCCAGTCCCGGTACTGCTTAAGAGTGCCCTCCTTGGTTTGTTATATGGAAGCAGCCTCACCGAAACCATTCAGCTTCATCAATAAGATAGGCATTTACGACATTGGACATTAGTTTTGGGTATTAGGAGATCTAGCGCCTCCTATAGTGTGTATTGCTTGATCCCTCCCATAAACGCAGTTTCGACTGGTGCTCAATATTTGGGGGGTGGTGGCAAACAAGCCTGCCCCCCTTACTTGCACTGACCCCCCCCGTGGGAGAAGGAAGATGGGATTAGGGGGTGAGATGAAGAGATGAGATGTGAGATGAGCTTGCCGAGAGAAGAGGCGGGGCTTCTCCTCCCGGTCGAACAGGGAGTGGGTCCTGAGAACCGATTGGCCAGGAGTCCTAAGACTCCCTGGCCAATTGGGGCTCGGAACCAGGGCCGGGACAAGGGGTGGGCGAGAGGGGACAGTTGCCTTGGGCGCAATGGTTTACTGGGTGCAGGATCCTCTAAGGTTGCACATCATGAATGGGGGCACCATTTGGCATCTTTACCCTGGGCGCTGGACGGCCTTGTCCCAGCACTGCTCAGCACCCGCTTCCTGAGGAGAATCAGGAAGACAATAGCAGATATTAATTCGCCATTGTCACACAACTGGGTGGGCTCAGGGCGCAGTGCGTTAATACCGGGCACTGTCACCCCCCTTCCTGCCCAGGCCAATTCGGTAAGCTGCAATATAATAAATGTTTACTTCCAATGCTGTAGGACGTCCATGGACATCGTTAGGTAGAAGTGGTTAAGCCGGGATGATGTCTGCACCTGCATGCATCATCCCAGTATCATCCCAGTATCATCCCAGTATCAAATTTTGCAGCCGGCGATTCCCAGTTCAGCAGAAGTGATTCAAGTGGCTGAACAAACACCGACTTCGATCACTTCTGCGGGTGGCGGAAGAGGGTCCGCCGCCGCCTTTCCCGGGCTCTACTGTTTGATTGCGGAGCTCTGGAATGATGCAACCGGTGGTGATAGCGTCACCACACCAACTGACGTTGTTCCTCCCTCTCTTTGACCCCAGAAGCCGGAAGGGACGTAATTCGTTAGCGGCCAGGAAAGCAGCCGATCAGACCGATCTGTATTTGATCGGCTGTATTGGAAGCCAGAGGAGAGATTTGGGGTCTAATAGACCCCAGATCTCTCCATAAAGAGGACCTGTCATGGCCCATGCTGTTACATGGGATGTTGTTCAAAGTTAATATAAAAAAAAACTAAAAAATTAAAGAGACAGTGTAAAAAAAAGTTTCTATAAAGTAAATAATAATAATAAAAAAAGTAAAGCGCCCCTGTGTGCTTACGCGCAAATGAGAACGCATACTTAACTACTTAAGGACCAAGCCTCTTTTTGAGATCTGTTGTTTACAAGTTAAAAATCATTTTTTCTTTGTTAGAAAATTTCTTAGAACCTCAAACATTATATTTTTTTTTTTTCAGACACCCCAGAGAATAAAATGGCGGTCGTTGCAATATTTTATGTCACACCGTATTTGCGCAGCGGTCTTACAAACGCAATTTTTTGGGAAAAAAATACACTTTTTTGTAATTAAAAAATAAGAAAACAGTAAAGTTAGCCCAATTTTTTTTTATATTCTGAAAGATAACGTTACGCCGAGTAAATTGATACCCAACATGCTTCACGCTTCAAAACTGTGCCCGCTTGTGGAATGGCGACAAACTTTGACCCTTAAAAACCTTCAAGGTTTAAAAAAGTGTACAGGTTACCAGTTTTGAGTTACAGAGGAGGAGTTTTGCTAGAATTATTGCTCTCGCTCTAACGATCGTGGCGATACCTCACATGTGGGGTTTGAACACCGTTTTCATATGCGGGCGCGACTTACGTATGCGGTCGCTTCTGCGTGCGAGCTCGGCAGGACGGGGCGCTTTCAATTTTTTTTTTCTCATTAATTTTACTTTTTATTTTTTATTTTTAAACTGTCCATTTCTAAAAATGTTTTTGTCCATTTAAACATTTATTCCCATCACAAGGAATGTAAACATCCCTTGTAATAGAAAAAAAAAATGCATGAGAGAACCTCTTTAATGTGAGATCTGGGGTCAAAAAGACCTCGGATCTCGCATTTACACTTAAATGCAATAAAAATAAGTGATGATTGACGTCGCTTCCATCATCCGATCGTATGGAGCCGAGTGGGGGCCATCTTCCCCTCACTCCGCATTCAGCCCCAGAGGGGAAACGTGACTCGATGTCCGCCAGTCTTCCGGCGATCGTGTCACAGAGCCACAGAACGGGGAAATGCCTATGTAAACAAGGCATTTCCCCCGTTCTGCCTAGTGACATGACAGAGATCACCGCTCCCTGTCTTTAGGAGCAGTGATTGGTGTCATGTGAGTAGTAGCCCATCCCCCCACAGTTAGATTCACTCCCTAGGACACACTTAAGCCCTTGATCGCCCCCTACTGTTTAACCCCTTCCCTGCCAGTATCATTTACACAGTAATCAGTACATTTTTATAGCACCGATCGATGTATAAATGACAATGGTCCCAAAATAGTGTCAAAAGTGTCTGATGTGTCCGCCATAATGTCGCAGTCACGATAAAAATCGCAGATCGCCGCCATTACTAATAAAAAAAAAATAATAATAAAAATGCCATAAAACTATCCCCTATTTTGTAGATAACTTTTGCGCAAACCAATCAATATACGCTTATTGCGATTTTTTTCTTTACCTAAAATATGTAGAAGAATATGTATGGGCCTAAACTGAGGGGAAAAAAAATTTTTAAATATATTTTTGGGGGATATTTATTATAGGAAAAAGTAAAAAATATTGCTTTTTTTTTCTAAATTGTCGCTCTTTTTTTTTTGTTTATAGCGCAAAAAAAAAAAACTGCAGAGGTGATCAAATATCACCAAAAGAAAGCTCTATTTGTGGGAAAAAAAATCTTTTGTTTGGGTGCAACGTCGCACGGCTGCGCAATTGTCAGTTAAAGCGAAGCAGTGACGAATCGCAAAAAACGGCTCTGGTCAGGAAGGGGGGGGGGAAGGGGGGGTTAAAATTTCAGGGGCCGAAGCCGTCAAAGTGTTGCATATGGAGAATTTTAAGTACGGTAGTTTGGCGCCATTTCCACAGACGGACGCAATTTTTAAAGCGTGACGTGTAGGGGAATTAATTTACTCATCATCTTTTATATTTTACCAACAAAAATAGGGTATTATATCGTGCTTGTGTGCGATGAAATTCATTAAAGTGCATCCAGTCCCCAGAAAAAAATTGTGTTTGAAAAATCGCTGCGCAATTACAGCGTGACATAAAAAATTGCAACACCAACCATTTTATTCTATAGGGCCTCTGCTAAATAAATAAATAAATAAATAAATATATATATATATATATATATATATATATATATATATATATATATATATATATATATATATATATAATGTTTGAGGTAACGTTAGAAGTAATTTTCTAGCAAAAAAAAAAGTAGATTTTTACATATAGGAGCGAAGTATAGAATTGGCTCGGTATCGAACTGGTTAATAACTATTTTTTAAATATTTAAATATGAAATATTCTATTTTATATATATATATATATATATATATATATATATATATATATATCTTCCTGGAGTTCAGCTTTAAGTCCTGGGTGATGACTGTCGGTCTCTTGCAGGAACATTACACGTGGTGGCAGGCTGGGTGTAACATGATCTGCAGAACAATGCTTTCTATATCAAAGGTTATACCTAACAAAAAAGGAGAAATGATCTCTCCCCATTAGTGTGCACACCTCGCCAGGCCGGCTCGGGGGCCCCATCTGTTCCCTCCCGGGGGCCAAGCACTGCTGACACCACCAGGGTGAAGGGAACGGCGTGGACGGTGCTCAGGTGCTGTGAGCAGAGCAGGTATCAGCCCCCATGCAGCACACACAGTGACAGGTCTCGCCCACTCCCAGTTCTTGGCAGGGCATCAGCAGGCAGGATACACCCCACAGCTACGGAAAAAAAAAAAAAAAAAAGGATCGTGGAGATAAGCCGGCGGAGCGAGAGGTGGAACCGTCTTCTCCCAGGTCTCTGGACGGGGGACGCTTCCAGTACAGAGTGGGTGCCCTGCAGGTGAGTCCCAGATTTCCTTATTTCTTCCTCTTTCTGATACAAAGAGACTTTGTCCTCCTGCAGAGGGATCAGAACTAGGGGACAGGTCACCCTGCCAGTCAGAGCCCAGCCAAATCTGCGCCACTCTCATTTATTGGATTGTACTGCACTTTATTATATCGCACTCGCCTCTTAGCGCCCCGTTGCAGGTCGTTTTATTTCTAGACCTGGAACAGACTTTCCTAATGAGGGTTAATCAGGAGGCCAAGGCTTCCTCCAAAGGTGGCTACAGGTTCCTTGGGCAATGAGCGATTTTTTTCTCTACGATATGCAACCACTGGCCACAATGATGTTCTATGGTATCTGTAAGAGGGGCATTCTATCTATTGACCACCAATGTAAGGAGCATTCTTCCCACTGACCACCAATGTAAGGGGCATTCTTCCCACTGATCACCAATGTAAGGAACATTCTTCCCACTGATCACCAATGTAAGGAACATTCTTCCCACTGATCACCAATGTAAGGAGCATTCTTCTCACTGACCACCAATGTAAGGAACATTCTTCTCACTGATCACCAATGTAAGGAGCATTCTTCCCACTGACCACCAATGTAAGGAGCATTCTTCTCACTGATCACCAATGTAAGGAACATTCTTCTCACTGATCACCAATGTAAGGAACATTCTTCTCACTGATCACCAATGTAAGGAGCATTCTTCCCACTGATCACCAATGTAAGGAACATTCTTCTCACTGATCACCAATGTAAGGAACATTCTTCTCACTGATCACCAATGTAAGGAACATTCTTCCCACTGATCACCAATGTAAGGAACATTCTTCTCACTGATCACCAATGTAAGGAACATTCTTCTCACTGATCACCAATGTAAGGAACATTCTTCCCACTGATCACCAATGTAAGGAACATTCTTCCCACTGATCACCAATGTAAGGAGCATTCTTCTCACTGATCACCAATGTAAGGAACATTCTTCTCACTGATCACCAATGTAAGGAACATTCTTCCCACTGATCACCAATGTAAGGAACATTCTTCTCACTGATCACCAATGTAAGGAGCATTCTTCCCACTGATCACCAATGTAAGGAGCAATCTTCCCACTGACCACCAATGTAAGGAGCAATCTTCCCACTGACCACCAATGTAAGGAACATTCTTCCCACTGACCACCAATGTAAGGAACATTCTTCCCACTGACCACCAATGTAAGGAGCAATCTTCCCACTGACCACCAATGTAAGGAACATTCTTCCCAATTTTTCTTTATTAAAAGTCTTGCAATCAATAAGCATAAAATCACTATATATAATATACATAAATATATACATATTTACATAAATGAAAATAAATATAGCAAATCTGCTCTCAAACAAAAAATGACTTTACAGCAAAAACAAAACTCATCATGAACATGTCATTATTGGGGATAATCTCATTACAACTCACACCAATACACCAGACATCTAAACTATGAGGTCAAGAAACAAACCCGCACCCATTATGCATGCAGCCCTTCTTCAAAAAGAAGATACTAACCAAAAAAAGCTAAGGGAGTGAAAGAAACAGAAAAAGAAAAGAGCTCCTCACCCAGAGATGGGCAGTTCACCAAACGCAGGTCTGATATTCCTCCACGCCCGTTTCCAGACCGCCCGAGGCTCCCTGCCTTTCTCAAGACCCCGAATTTTCCCAACCTCACCCAGAATATCGTGCACCACCACCTCAACAGAGAGGACTTTTTTCCGCAGGGTAATCTGGCACCGTGCATTCCATGTGAAGTAACGGACAACAATACTAACTAAAAACAGTGTATCCAAATCAAAATCCCAGCGAGTCGGGAATGCCCCGTACACCCACTCCGCATAACTCATGCGATAGAAAAAGGGGATGCCTAGAGCCCTCCCCACCCTTTTATACACCTCTATGTTAAAGGGACACTGCAGCAAAAAGTGGTCCATAGACTCCACTTTACCAACACACTCCGCTCTAGGACAATCCCGATCATCCACAGGGCGATGCTTCAAGTTCCCTCTGACATAGAGCCTTCCATGGAAAGCGAGCCAGGCTTGATCCCTAAACTTCAAGGGGATTCTTTCTAAATTGATTAAACGCAACCCCTCCCTCATTACAGAGCCTGGGCAATCCCTTAAGGCCAGTGACACACTGAAAGCAGAGCTCAAAATCCTCTTCTCCAGAAGCTTCCTGGGGAGGGACTTGATATCCTCCACTGTCACCTGCCACTGCCGAAGTATTCTCAGACACGGGGCAACATAAGCCGGGAGCTTGCCATGTCGGACTCTCAGACTTTTCACTGGCCCGCCATCTTCCCAGCATCGCAGAAAAGGCCTAAACAAGATTGAAAAATGCCCACCCATCCCGGCGGGTTCTCTGCTAGCATGTTACCAAGATTGTACTTTAAAAAGAGCAGAGAAAAGAAAACTATTGGGTTGACCATTCCTAGGCCACCCTCCCGCCTAGACAGGTAAGTTACAAGGTGCATTCTTCCCACTGACCACCAATGTAAGGAACATTCTTCCCACTAACCACCAATGTAAGGAACATTCTTCTCACTGATCACCAATGTAAGGAACATTCTTCCCACTGATCACCAATGTAAGGAACATTCTTCTCACTGATCACCAATGTAAGGAACATTCTTCCCACTGATCACCAATGTAAGGAACATTCTTCTCACTGATCACCAATGTAAGGAACATTCTTCCCACTGATCACCAATGTAAGGAACATTCTTCCCACTAACCACCAATGTAAGGAACATTCTTCTCACTGATCACCAATGTAAGGAACATTCTTCCCACTGACCTCCAATGTAAGGAACATTCTTCCCACTGACCACCAATGTAAGGAACATTCTTCCCACTGACCTCCAATGTAAGGAGCATTCTTCCCACTGATCACCAATGTAAGGAGCATTCTTCCCACTGATCACCAATGTAAGGGACATTCTTTCCACTGACCACCAATGTAAGGAACATTCTTCCCACTGATCACCAATGTAAGGAACATTCTTCCCACTGATCACCAATGTAAGGAGCATTCTTCCCACTGATCACCAATGTAAGGAGCATTCTTCCCACTGACCACCAATGTAAGGAACATTCTTCCCACTGACCACTAGGGATGAGCTTTGAGTTCGAGTCGAAATCATGTTAGACTCGAACATCGGCTGTTCGCCAGTTCGCCGAACAGCAAACAATTTGGGGTGTTCGTGGCGAATTCGAAAGCCGCGGAACACCCTTTAAAAGTCTATTTTAAAGGCTTATATGCAAGTTATTGTCAGAAAAAGTGTTTGGGGACTTGGATCCTGCCCCAGGGGACAAGGATCAATGCAAAAAAAAGTTTTAAAAACGACCATTTTAGCAGTGATTTTAATAATGCTTAAAGTGAAACAATAAAAGTGTAATATTCTTTTAAATTTTGTACCTGGGGGGTGTCTATAGTATGCCTGTAAAGGGGCGCATGTTTCCCGTGTGTAGAACAGTCTGACAGCAAAATGACATTTCAAAGGAAAAAAAGTCATTTAAAACTACTTGCGGCTATTAATGAATTGCGACAATACACATAAAAGTTAATTGATAAAAATGCATTGGAATTCCCCACAGGGGAACCCCGAACCCAAATTTTTAAAAAAATGACGTGAGGGGTCCCCCTAAATTTCATACCAGGCCCTTCAGGTCTGGTATGGATATTAAGGGGAACCCCGGACAAAATAAAAAAAATGGCGTGGGGTCCCCCTCAAAATCTATACCAGACCCTTCAGGTCTGGTATGGATTTTAAGGGGAACCCTGTGCCAAAATTTAAAAAAAAATGGCGTGGGGTCCCCCCAAAAATCCATACCAGACCCTTATCCGAGCACGCAACCTGGCAGGCCGCAGGAAAAGAGGGGGGACGAGAGAGCACCCCCCCTCCTGAATCATACCAGGCCACATGCCCTCAACATTGGGAGGGTGCTTTGGGGAAGCCCCCCAAAACACCTTTTCCCCATGAAAGTTAGAGCAAAAGGGTGGGACTTTGCATGAGGATATAGGGGCCGTTCGAAACCCCTCCTCCATCCCAATTAGATAGCAAAGTGGGGGGAGAGCAGGTGTGGGACTTTATACAAGGCACATGGGAGCAGAGGTATGAGTTGGGTAAAAAATGCAATTTATTATTAAGGAAAAATTATTTTACAGAAGTTCATACAGTACATAATTGAGCATAAATGGTACATAAATAGTTTTACAAAAATTCATACAGTACATAATTAGGCACATGGCTCTGCATATGTTGGCACTTAGCTCTAAGATATTAAAAATATAATCAAAAATAATGCATCAAAAATAACAAATACAAACAAATCGATACATGTAAGTAGGAACGTTTTATGCATATAGGTTCATATAGTGTACATTGGTGTGGTAGAAGGGTCTGGCGCTGTTCCTATAACTAAGTGATAATTCCCTACCTGCGTATTTTTATATCTCTAGTTCAAAACAAGGCATACAAGTATAAGTTCCTAGGTATAAACAAGACATGCAGGTGTCAAATGGTGATATCCTTAAAAATTTAAAAATATATATATTGCACAGTTTTAAACAAGCTATAAATATATGTATAAAAATGATAAGCAAGCTTTAAATAAAAATTCTAGTGATGTGTCGAATCTTCATATACGGTGTTGCTAATTAGTATTCCAAATGACATAAAGTGTGGGGGAGGGGGGGTGAAAGTGGGGAAGGGAAGGGGAGGGAGGGGGAAAGGGAGAGGTGTGGGAGATCAACCACTGGTAAAGAAAACTGGTCAGAAATCACTCCTACTAAAGTGCAAACGTGCTAGTAAAGTTCAAATAAAGTCCTTATTGTGTAATAAACTTGTTGTCCTTAATAGTATAATATCTTGGTATATATCTTGTGCAGTATCTTGGTGCATGTGATGTTGTGAAAGATCCTTGCTCTGAAAGTGCAGCCACTCACCGGATCACTTCACCCCTGCAGGGGTATCAGGCAGTTACAGTTTTGCGCCACTGTACGGCAATCACTGGCAGACTCAGGATCGTGGTGTATCATATAAAAAGAGAGAAGGAGTGCCCATAGCGTAAAATCGTTTTTTAAAAAATTTATCAAACAAATGGAGAGGTACTCACAATTTCACAGTGTAAATCAAGCGAAGTAATAAAACGTCACGGTTAGCCTCCAGCGCTGGTAAATAGGTAATGTTGGGAAGCACAGATTAGGCCACGCCCTACGCGTTTCGTCGTTAGGACGTCTACGGGAGCGTGTAGAGTCTCCCATCATGGTGGATGCGGAGCGGCCCGATAAGAAGACGGGAAGAAGACGCCGCGGAGGAAGATGCCGGACGAGAACACCAGAGGAAGAACCAGAAGAACCAGAAGAAGAAGATGGAGGAAGAAACCGAAGGAAGATAGAAGATAGAAGAAAGAAGATAGAAGATAGAAGAAAGAAGAAGCATTTAAATAAAGGAATTGTCAAAAACTGTCTCTTGTCATTTTTAACATTTTTGACAGTTTTTAGTGAAATGGTAGGTCCTTACCATTTCACACAGGGGGGAGGGCCGGGATCTGGGGGTCCCCTTGTTAAAGGGGGCTTCCAGATTCCGATAAGCCCCCCTCCCGCAGACCCCCACAACCACCAGGCAAGGGTTGTGGGGATGAGGCCCTTGTCCCCATCAACATAGGGACAAGGTGTTTTGGGGGGCTACCCCAAAGCACCCTCCCAATGTTGAGGGCATGTGGCCTGGTACGGTTCAGGAGGGGGGGCGCTCTCTCGTCCCCCTCTCTTTTCTTGCGGCCTGCCAGGTTGCGTGCTTGGATAAGGGTCTGGTATAGATTTTGAGGGGGACCCCACGCCATTTTTAAAAAAAGAATTTGGCTGGGGTTCCCCTTAAAATTCATACCAGACCTGAAGGGCCTGGTATGGAATTTAGGGGGACCCCCCACGCCATTTTTTTTTAAATTTTGGTTCGGGGTACCCCTGTGGGGAATTCCCATGACGTTTTTATCAATGAACTTTTATGTGTATTGTCGGACCGGCAATTCATTAATAGCCGCGAGTAGTTTTAAATGACTTTTTTCCTTTGAAATGTAATTTTGCTGTCAGACTGTTCTAAACACGGGAAACATGCGCCCCTTTACAGGCATACTATAGACACCCCCCAGGTACGAAATTTAAAGGAATATTACACTTTCATTGTTTCACTTTAAGCATTATTAAAATCAATGCTCCCGAAAAAAAGGCCGTTTTTAAAACTTTTTTTTGCATTGATCCATGTCCCCTGGGGCAGGACCCAGGTCCCCAAACACTTTTTATGACAATAACTTGCATATAAGCCTTTAAAATTAGCACTTTTGATTATTCATGTTCGTGTCCCATAGACTTTAACGGCGTTTGCGCGTTTGAACAAATTTTTTGCCTGTTCGCAAGTTCTGGTACGAACCGAACAGGGGGGTGTTCGGCTCATCCCTACTGACCACCAATATAAGGAGCATTTTAGAGCAGCCCATTCATTTCAATGGGCTGCCCTATGTATGAGAATGTGCATAAAAGGTGCAGGCACAATTTTTTTTAAATTGCACCACACTGTGAATTTTTGTGTGGTGCAGGGAAGTTCCTTCACCACATCTGGTATACTATGAGTGAAGCCTAAATAAGAATTCCAGGTCTGGATATTTTCACATAATTACAACTTGATCCAATATAACTATGTAGAGCAGGGATCCTCAAACTACGGCCCTCCAGCTGTTGCAGAACTACACATCCCATGAGGCATTGTAAAACTCTGACATTCACGGACATGACTAGGCATGATGGGAATTGTAGTTCCTGAACACCTGGAGGGCCGCAGTTTGAAGACCCCTGATGTAGAGTATATACAGTATAGTATATTCTACATACCCATGGGACCCCCGTGCAATATGGAACTCACTGAACTACACACCACTGCTTCAGTGATCTCCACTTGGTCCCGGGTCCCGTGTTGAGTGGCTGTACTGCTGCATTGTGAACACAGGAGGTCGGCGGATAGGCACGGGCACCATTCAGAGATTGCTTTGTATTTTCTCAATTATTGCAAAGCGTTCAATGGTTGGACCAGGTGAAGATAGTGACATCACTGCCCTGCCTCTCTTCTCGGACTGTGGCCAGAAAAAAATTACGTAACATCTGTGGTCAGTAGCAGGAATAGTGCCCCATCATTAGTATCAGTGGGAGGAATAGTGTCCTATCATTGGTGTCAGTGGGAGGAATAGTGTCCCATCACTGGTGTCAGTGGGAGAAGTAGTGCCCCATCATTGGTGTCAGTAGGAGGAATAGTGCCCCATCATTGGTGTCAGTGGGAGGAATAGTGTCCCATCATTGGTATCAGTGGGAGAAGTAGTGCCCCATCATTGGTGTCAGTGGGAGGAATATTGCCCCATCATTGGTGTCAGTGGGAGGAACAGGACCCCATCATTGGTGTCAGTGGAAGGAATAGTGCCCCATCATTGGTGTCAGTGGGAGGAATAGTGCCCCATCATTGGTGTCAGTGGGTGGAATAGTGCCCCATCATTGGTGTCAGTGGGAAGAATAGTGCCCCGTCATTGGTATCAGTGGAGGAACAGGACCCCATCATTGGTGTCAGTGGGTGGAATAGTGCCCCATCATTGGTGTCAGTGGAAGGAATAGTGCCCCATCATTGGTGTCAGTGGGAGGAATAGTGCCCCATCATTGGTGTCAGTGGGTGGAATAGTGCCCCATCATTGGTGTTAGATAGTGGGAGGAATAGTGCCCCATCATTGGTATCAGTGGGAGGAATAGTGCCTCATCATTGGTATCTGTGGGAGGAATAGTGCCCCAAGGGCTGGATAAAGACTGACAAATGGGTAATAAGCAAATTTCTAACAAGTTCGAAGTGAATAAAAATAATATAATAATAATTTATGGAAAGGGAAAACATTACACATAAGTATTTCAAATGATTGATTTTTCTGTGCTTTTACCTGCAGTTCATTGATCGGTGACAGGGTCTCTTTAAATCAGAGCTTGCAGCTTTTAAACAGCGTTCAGCACTATAGCGGCACAAACACCTCCCCGCTGACACGCTGCACAGTCTACTGAATTACTGGACCTTTAGTCACTTGTATTTACCCCTGGCACAGCCTCCGTCACCCTGGCACAGCCTCCCTCACCCTGGCACAGCCTCCATCACCCTGGCACAGCCTCCCTCACCCTGGCACAGCCTCTGTCACCCTGGCACCATTCCCCAACAAGAGCCCCTGCCAGGCTGTGACCTCACAAGGGCTGGCACCTACCTTTATTTTTTGGTGATGTATTCGGCAGTGGCTGGGCAGTTTGGTGTTTTTTGCCAAAGATTGCGTCACGTATGCAGAATAAGGATTTGTTGACAATTATTATTGTTCCCAGTGAAGCGAAGAAGAACTCCGAGGACTGTCAGGAAGGGCGACTATCAGCAAAAAGTCATCACAGTAGTTCAGTGTGCGGCGTTTTTAGATAAGGATGTTTTGCGATTTTCTCACAGTCCAAAATCATTCTGATGAGTTCAGTTGACCAAACCTGGAATTGTCTCCAGTGTGTATATTTGTGAGACTGCTGTAGTTACACTATATTACCAAAAGTATTGGGACACCTGCCTTTACACGCACATGAACTTTAATGGCATCCCAGTCTTAGTCTGTAGGGTTCAATATTGAGTTGGCCCACCCTTTGCAGCTATAACAGCTTCAACTCTTCTGGGAAGGCCGTCCACAAGGTTTAGGAGCGTGTCTATGGGAATGTTTGACCATTTTTCCAGAAGCGCATTTGTGAGGTCAGGCGCTGATGTTGGACGAGAAGGCCTGGCTCGCAGTCTCCGCTCTAATTCATCCCAAAGGTGTTCTATCGGGTTGAGGTCAGGACTCTGTGCAGGCCAGTCAAGTTCCTCCACCCCAAACTCGCTCATTCATGTCTTTATGGACCTTGCTTTGTGCACTGGTCCCAATCATTCGGTGGAGGGGGGATTATGGTGTGGGTTTTTTTTTTTTTTCAGGGGTTGGGTTTGGCTCCTTAGTCCCAGTGAAGGGAACTCTTAAGGCGTCAGCATACCAAGACATTTTGGACAATTTCATGCTCCCAACTTTGTGGGAACAGTTTGGGGACGGCCCCTTCCTGTTCCAACATGACTGCGCACCACTTCCATCAGCTCATTCCCCACAGTTACAACCTTTTGTACCACCTGCCCCACCCTGTTAGATTGTAAGCTCTTCTAAGCAGTGCCCTCTTAATCCTCTTGTATCCTATTGTATTATAACTGTATTGTCTCCTTTTTATATTGTAAAGCGCTGCGTAAACTGTTGGCGCTATATAAATCCTATATAATAATAATAATAATAATAATAATAATAATGACCAGTGCACAAAGCAAGGTCCATAAAGACATGGATAAGTGAGTTTGGGGTGGAGGAACTTGACTGGCCTGCACAGAGTCCTGACCTCAACCCGAACTCGCTCACCCATGTCTTTGTGGATTAGAAAAGAATAAAATAGAATAGAAAATAAAATAAAAGAATAGAATAGAATAAAATATAATAGGACAGAATATAATAGAAAGGAATAGAATAGAATAAAACAGAATAAAATAGAAAATAAAAAAAAAAATAATAAAACAAGGTAGAATAGAAAATAAAGGAATAGAATAAAAAAGAATAGGACAGAATAGAATAGAATAGGAAAAATAGAATAGAAAATAAAATAAAAGAATATATTAAAATAGAATAGAAAATAAAAGAATAGAATAGAATAAAATATAATAGGATAGTATATAATAGAAAGGAATAGAATAGAATAAAACAGAATAAAATAGAAAATAAAAAAAAATTTATAAAACAAGATAGAATAGAAAATAAAGGAATAGAATAAAAAAGAATAGGACAGAATAGAATAGGAAAAATAGAAAAGATGAGAATAGAATGAAATAGAATTAATATAGCCATCTTCCAAAATTCTAATTTCGAAAATAAACTTAAATTTCCAACAAATTAAAATTCTGAATTTCGACTTGATTTGCAAAAAAACTAATATATGAAACAAATCTGAATATACAAAACGAATTCTGGAAAACAAATCCTTCTAACATAACGAATATTATTATTATTATTATACGAGATTTATATAGCGCCAACAGTTTACGCAGCACTTTACAATGTAGAGGGGGGACAACACAATTACTGTACAGTTCAATACAGAAGATACAGAAGGGCCCGGCTCGAAGAGCTTACATTCTAAAGGGAGGGGGTAGTGGTACAAAAGGTAATAGTTGTAGAGAATGATTTGATGGGGGTGAATATGAAGAAACAAAATTATTAACTTAACAAACAAATAGAAATTAAACTCATTTCTCAGTTGTGCACTTTTACTTTCTCCATCATCTCATCCCCCAGTTATAACCTTTTGTATCACTTTTCTCTTTTAGATTGTAAGCTTTTGGGAGCAGGGCCCCCCTAACCATCATGTATTAAATTTGTATGGTAACTGTTCTGTCTTTATATGTATTAATTTTGTACTGTATTTATACTGTACTGCCCTTTATATTGTAAAGTGATGTGCAAACGGTTGGCACTATATACAATTCCTTGAAGAAGTATTCATACCCCTTGCAATTTTCCACATTTTGTCATGTTACAACCAAAAACGTAAATGAATTTTATTGGGATTTTATGTGATAGACCAACACAAAGTGCAACATAATTGTGAAGTGGAAGGAAAATGATAAATGGTTTTCCAAAATTTTTACAAATAAATATGTGAAAAGTGTGGTGTGCATTTGTATTCAGCCCCCTTTACTCTGATATCCCTAACTAAAATCTAGTGGAACCAATTGTCTTCAGAAGTCACCTAATTAGTAAATAGAGTCCACCTGTGTGTAATTCAATCTCAGTATAAATACAGCTGTTCTGTGAAGCCCTCAGAGGTTTGTTAGAGAACCTTGGTGAACAAACAGCATCATGAAGGCCAAGGAACACCCCAGACAGGTCAGGGATAAAGTTGTGGAGAAGTATAAAGCAGGGTTAGGTTATAAAAAAATATCTCCCAAGCTTTGAACGTCTCCCGTAGCTCTGTTCAATCCATCATCAGAAAATGGAAAGAGTATGGCACAACTGCAAACCTACCAAGACATGGCTGTCCACCTAAACTGACCGGCCGGGCAAGGAGGGCATTCATCAGAGAAGAGCCAAGAGGTCCATGGTAACTCTGGAGGAGCTGCAGAGATCCACAGCTCAGGTGGGAGAATCTGTCCACAGGACAACTATTAGTCGTGTTCTCCACAAATCTGACCTTTATGGAAGAGTGACAAGAAGAAAGACATTGGTGAAAGAAAGTCAGAAGAAGTCCCATTTGCAGTTTGTGAGAAGCCATGTGGAGGACACAGCAAACATGTGGAAGAAGGTGCTCTGGTCAGATGAGACCAAAATTTAACTTTTTGGCCTAAAAAGCAAAAAGCTATGTGTGGCGGAAAACTAACACTGCACATCACCCTGAACACACCATCCCCACCGTGAAACATGGTGGTGGCAGCATCATGTTGTGGGGATGCTTTTCTTCAGCAGGGACAGGGAAGCTGGTCAGAGTTTATGGGAAGATGGATGGAACCAAATACAGGTCAATCTTAGAAGAAAACCTGCTATGCCGCGTACACACGAGCGGAATGTCCGACAGAAAAAGTCAGACGGAAGCTCTTAATCGTATATTCCGATCGTGTGTGTGCCTCATCGGACTTTTTTTTTTTAGAAAATTCTGATGGACCTAGAAATGGAACATGTTCTAAATATTTCCGACGGAACCAATTCCTATCGGGAAAACTGATCGTCTGTATGCTGTTCCGACGGACCAAAAAAGACGCATGCTCTGAAGCAAGTACGAGATGGAAGCTATTGGCTACTGGCTATTGAACGTCCTTTTTCTAGTCCCGTCGCAGGTGTTGTACATCGCCGCGTTCTGGACGGTCGGACTTTGGTCGGAGTTTGGTTTGACCGTGTGTAGGCAAGACCGCTGGAATGGAATTCCGTCGGAGTTCTGTCGGAAAAACCTTCGGAGTTTATTCCGACAGCAAAACCGGTCGTGTGTACGCGGCATTAGAGTCTGCAAAAGACTTGAGACCGGGGCGGAGGTTCACCTTCCAGCAGGACAACGACCCGAAACATACAGCCAGATCTACAATGGAATGATTTAGATCAAAGCGTATTCATGTGTTAGAATGGCCCAGTCAAAGCCCAGACCTAAATCCAATTGAGAATCTGTGGCAAGACTTGGAAACTGCTGTTCACAGACGCTCTCCATCCAATCTGACAGATCTTGAGCTATTTTGCAAAGAAGAATGGGCAAAAATGTCCCTCTCTAGATGTGCAAAGCTGGTAGAGACATTCCCAAAAAGACTTGCAGCTGTAATTGCAGAGAAAGGCGGTTCTACAAAGTATTGACTCCGGGGGGCGCCATACAAATAAACCCCACACTTTTCACATATTTATTTGTAAATCATTTTGAAAAACATTTATCATTTTTCTTCCACTTCACAATTATGTGCCTCTTTGTGTTGGTCTATCACATAAAATACCAATAAAATACATTTACGTTTTTTGGTTGTAATAATACAAAATGTGGAAAATTTTAAGAGGTATGAATACTTTTTCCAGGCACTGTACACTGATCAGCCATGACATTATGACCAGTGAGAAGTAAAGTAAATAACATTGATTATCTCATTACAATGGCATCTGAAAGTGGGTGGATATATTAAGCAACAAGTGAACATGTCGTCCCTGAAGCTGATTTGTGGAAAGCAGAAAAAATGGGCAAGCGTAATGCCCCGTACACACGGTCGGATTTTCCGATGGAAAATGTGTGATAGGACCTTGTTGTCGGAAATTCCGACCATGTGTGGGCTCCATCGCACATTTTCCATCAGATTTTCCGACCCACAAAGTTTGAGAGCAGGATATAAAATTTTCCGACAACAAAATCCGTTGTCGGAATTTCCGATCGTGTGTACACAAATCCGACGGACAAAGTGCCACGCATGCTCAGAATAAATAAAGAGATGAAAGCTATTGGCCACTGCCCCGTTTATAGTACCGACGTACGTGTTTTACGTCACCGCGTTCAGAACGATCGGATTTTCCGACAACTTTGTGTGACCGTGTGTATGCAAGACAAGTTTGAGCCAACATCCGTCGGAAAAAATCCTAGGATTTTGTTGTCGGAATGTCCGATCAATGTCCGACCGTGTGTACGGGGCATAAGAATTTGGGCCACTTTGACAAGGAAGACATTGTAATGTCTAGACCAGCCATTGTCAACCAGGGTTCCGTGGATCCCTGGGGTTCCTCCAGAGGTTTCTAGGGGTTCCTTGAGCTGCGGCTGATGAACCACCAATTTGATGACGTCTACAGAGTTCAAGGTTCAGCCCACACTTAGCAAAGCCAGCAGCATGACACCAAATATCTTTTCAGCTGTCTTTAAGGGTGGAATTCTGAACACCACTTTAAGGGGGACATTCTTCCTATTGACCACCAATGTAAGGAGTAGGGATGAGCCGAACACCCCCCGGTTCGGTTCGCACCAGAACCCGCGAACGGACCGAAAGTTCGCACGAACGTTAGAACCACATTGACGTCTATGGGACTCGAACGTTCGAAATCAAAAGTGCTCATTTTAAAGGCTAATTTGCATGGTATTGTCCTAAAAAGGGTGTGGGGACCCGGGTCCTACCCCAGGGGACATGTATCAATGCAAAAAAAACTTTTAAAAACGGCCGTTTTTTCGGGAGCAGTGATTTTAATGATGCTTAAAGTAAAAAAAAAAAAGTGAAATATTCCTTTAAATATCGTACCTGGGGGGTGTCTATAGTATGCCTGTAAAGTGACGCGTGTTTCCCATGTTTAGAACAGTCCCTGCACCAAATGTCATTTTTAAAGGAAAAAATCTCATTTAAAACTGCTTGCGGGTTTAATGTCATGTCGGGTCCTGGCAATATGGATGAAAATCAGTGAGACAAACGGCATGGGTACCCCCCAGTCCATTACCAGGCCCTTTGGGTCTTGTATGGATATTAAGGGGAACCCCGCACCCAAATTAAAATAAGGAAAGGTCCCTATATACTCTGAACAGCAGTATACAGGCGGTGCAAACAAGACAGGGACTGTAGGTTTGTTGTTAAGTAGAATCTGTTTGTAATTTTGAACATTTTTAACGTGTTTAGCTCCAGCCAAAAAATCTTTTCTAAGCTTTTTGGAAAACATAGGGAAGGGTTATCACCCCTGTGACATTTGTTTTGCGTCTTTCCTCCTCTTCAGAAGATTTCACCTCACTTTTTTGTCCCAATGAAAAATGTTTTTTGAAAATTTGGGTTTTTTTGTGGAACAAGGATTGGAAAGCATCAGTGGAAAGGAGAAATTGTTTTCCCATATTAACTCTTACATGAGAGAATTTCCCTTCCTAGGGGTAGATTTCATCTCACTTCCTGTTGTCTCCTTCCGTTTGCAAGTAGGAGTCGTTTGTAAGTTAGATGTTTGAAAGTAGGGTCCTGCCCTATATACTCAGCAGAAATTTGGGCCTTAGGTGTTGCTGTGGCCAAAACACTGTAAGCCCTCACAGGGCCCTGCTGTGAAATATTAGATCAAGAATTGTAATTACATGCCCCTGTTGAACAGGAGCTGAAAAATTAGGCCTTAGGCACTGGTGCTGGTGCCACAACACTGCAACCCCTCACAGACACTCTAGTTGGAACGCAGGAACGAGCCCTGCTGCAAAGTATTGCATCAAAAATTGTAATTACACGCCCCTGTTAGACAGGGGCAGAAAAATTGGGCCTTAGGCACTGGTGCTGGTGCCACAACACTGCAACCCCTCACAGACACTCTAGTTGGAACGCAGGAACAAGCCCTGCTGCAAAGTATTGCATCAAAAATTGTAATTACACGCCCCTGTTAGACAGGGGCAGAAAAATTGGGCCTTAGGCACTGGTGCTGGTGCCACAACACTGCAACCCCTCACAGACACTCTAGTTGGAACGCAGGAACGAGCCCTGCTGCAAAGTATTGCATCAAAAATTGTAATTACACGCCCCTGTTAGACAGGGGCAGAAAAATTGGGCCTTAGGCACTGGTGCTGGTGCCACAACACTGCAACCCCTCACAGACACTCTAGTTGGAACGCAGGAACGAGCCCTGCTGCAAAGTATTGCATCAAAAATTGTAATTACACGCCCCTGTCAGACAGGGGCAGAAAAATTGGGCCTTAGGCACTGGTGCTGGTGCCACAACACTGCAACCCCTCACAGACACTCTAGTTGGAATGCAGGAACGAGCCCTGCTGCAAAGTATTACATCAAAAATTGTAATTGCACGCCCCTGTTATACAGGGGCTGAAAAATTGTGCCTTAGGCACTGGTGGTGGCGCCCAGAACCAAAAATGTTCTTACAAGCTATCAGCGTGATGATTGAGGAGGAAGAGGATAATTACTCAGGGATAGTCACTCAGCATCAGCATAGGCAGTCTTTGAAGGGATCTGAAAAAAATTATTCAGTTACATCAGCATCAGGTGCTTGGTAGCTGGTGGTGATCCAAGACTGATTCATTTTTATGAAGGTCAGCCGATCGACCGAGTCAGTGGACAGACGCACCCTGTGATCGGTTACCACGCCTCCAGCAGCACTGAATGTGCGTTCCGAAAGAACGCTGGATGCAGGACAGGCCAGTAGCTCAATTGCATACTGTGCAAGCTCTGGCCAGTGATCCATCCTCAAGACCCAGTAACCCAGAGGATTTTCGGTGGGAAAGGTGTCCAAGTCTGATCTTGCCCCTAGGTATTCCTGCACCATGTAAAACAGACGCTGGCGATGGTTGCTGGAACCGATCATACCTTGGGGCTGCGGACCAAAAAATTGTCTGAACGCATCGGTCAGACGGCCACCTTCTCCACCGCTCCTTCTTTGACTGACCGAAGCCTCAGCAACACGTTGTCCAGAAACAGGAGTTTGTAACCTCCCAGTCTCTGGGAACGCGTTGCACAGACCTTTCTGCAAGGCCTCCCGAAGATGTTTCATCCTCTGCTCTCTCTGCGATGGCAAGATAAGGTCCGCAACCTTACCCTTGTAACGTGGATCAAGGAGGGTTGCCAGCCAGTATTGGTCCTTCTCCTTGATACCACGAATACGAGGATCCTTACGCAGGCTTTGCAGGATCAGGGAGGCCATGCAGCGTAGGTTTGCTGAGGCATTCGGTCCGGAGTCCTCTGGGTCACTAAGGACAACAACGTCCGCAGCCACCTCCTCCCAGCCACGTACAAGTCCATGTGTTCCTTGGGACTGAAAAGACTGCTGATGCTGAGTGCCAGGCTCCACCTCCATACTGACACAATCTTCCTCCTCCTCCTCCTCCTCGTCCTCTTCCTGTGTGATCGGCGGGCACGCAGGAACACTGTCTGGATAAAGGGGGCCTTGAGAGCTAAGGAAGTCCTCCTCTTCCTGCCTCTGTTCTGCCTCAAGTGCTCTGTCCATTATTCCACGCAGCGTGTGCTCCAACAGGTGGACAAGGGGGACAGTGTCACTGATGCATGCACTGTCAGTGCTCACCATCCTCGTGGCCTCCTCGAATGGTGACAGGACAGTGCATGCATCCCTGATCATGGCCCACTGGCGTGGGGAAAAAAAACCAAGGTCCCCTGACCCTGTCCTGGTGCCATAGTCGCACAGGTACTCATTGATGGCCCTCTGCTGCGTGTGCAGCCGCTGCAGCATGGGCAATGTCGAGTTCCACCTGGTGGGCATGTCACAGATTAGGCGGTTCTTGGGCAGGTTAAACTCCTTTTGGAGGTCTGTCAGCCGAGCACTGGCATTATATGACCGGCGGAAATGCACACAGACTTTCCTGGCCTGCCTCAGGACATCCTGTAAGCCCGGGTACCTGCCCAAGAACCGCTGCACCACCAAGTTAAGGACGTGAGCCAAACAGGGCACATGGGTCAGTTGTCCCTGTCGGAGGGCAGAGAGGAGGTTGGTGCCATTGTCGCAAACCACCATTCCTGCCTTAAGTTGGCGTGGCGTCAACCACCTCTGAACCTGCCCCTGCAGAGCTGACAGAACCTCTGCCCCAGTGTGGCTCCTGTCCCCCAAGCACACCAGCTCAAGCACCGCATGGCATCTTTTGGCCTGCGTACTTGCGTAGCCCCTTGAACGCCTACGGAGCACCGCTGGTTCCGAGGAAGAGGCCATGGAGGAAGAAGAAGAGGAGGGGGTGGAGGAGAGAGGTGTGTCACAATCAGCATTTTGGAGGCGTGGTGGCGGAACAACCTCCAACACTACTGCACCTTGTCCTGCATCCTTCCCAGCTGCCAGCAGAGTCACCCAATGCGCCGTGAAACTTAAGTAACGTCCCTGCCCATGCCTGCTGGACCATGAGTCAGCGGTAATATGCACCTTACCGCTGACCGCCCTGTCCAGCGAGGCATGGACATTGCCTTCCACATGCCGGTAGAGAGCTGGAATCGCCTTCCGTGAGAAAAAGTGGCGTTTGGGTACCTGCCACTGAGGAACCGCACATTCCACAAACTCACGGAAGGGGGCAGAGTCTACCAACTGAAAAGGCAGCAGTTGAAGTGCTAGCAATTTTGCCAAGCTAGCATTCAACCGCTGGGCATGTGGATGGCTGGGAGCAAACTTCTTTCGGCGGTGCAGCAGCTGGGGCAGGGAAATTTGCCTGGTACAATCTGGCGTCGGTGTACCAAAAGCAGATTGCCCACAAGTACTTGGCTGTGACACACCTAATTCTACACCTTCATTCCTCTCACTGCAGGTCTCAGAGAGGACTGAAGGTCTAGTGGGGTTGGAAATCTCAGCTGATGAGGAGCAAGGAGAGATCCTCTTTGTTCTTTGGTGTGGGTCTTTTAGATATGCTTGCCAACGAACTGCATGGCAGGTCAACATATGTCTGGTCAAGCATGTGGTACCCAAGCGGGAGATGTTTTGGCCACGCGAGATACGCTTGAGACATATGTTGCAAATAGCAGCGGTGCGATCTGATGCACTCGTCTCAAAAAAGGCCCACACCAAAGAACTTTTTGAATAACGCGCAGAGACTGCAGCGCCCTGCACATGTGGAGCTTTGGGGTGTGATGCAGTCAATGTGCTGCCCTTAGGCTGGCCCCTGGAGGGCATCCTGCCTCGTTGGTGATGTGCCGCCTCCTCCTCCTCCTCCTCCTCCTCTCTCCTATCAGGCACCCACGTTGAGTCAGTGACCTCATCATCCCCTCCCTCCTCATCACTGGAGCAAACCTGGCAGTATGCTGCAGCAGGGGGAGCATGACTGCCAGATTGCTGTCCTTCTTGGGCACCCCCTCTGTCCGTGCTCATGTTACTGCCTTCATCGAGCTCAGTATCATCATCAGAGCCTTCCAAACGCTGGGCATCCTCCTGGAGCATGTACCCAACACTGTGGTCAAACAGTTCGAGGGAATCCTCATGAGGACATGGTGGAGCTAGGGAAGGAGTCACTGATGACATTGAGCTGAGGGAAGAGGCCGCTGCTTTGCCAGACAAAGCACCCTGGGCATGGGTGAGAGAGGATGAGGAGGATGAGGACGGCTTGGTCATCCACTCGACCAAGTTTTCTGCATGTTGCGGCTCAACACGGCCAGCTGCCGAAAAAAAGGCCAAGCGTGTCCCATGGCCACGTGCTGATGAGGATGCACCGTCTCCACGACCAGCACTAGACACAGAGCCTGCTTGCCCTCTCTTATTGGCTTGTGACTGTCTGCCTCTCCTTCTTGGCCTTCCAGACATACTAATGGCCTGTAGCTGCACTAAGCTGGGATAGAACACCTGTAATTTTCTTCAGGTAGCTTTATATACTGTAACCAGACAAGCCTGCCTGTCAGTAGGAAGATAACAGGAACGGATCTAGCTGAACACTGTGAGCAGGACGCACTGCACTAAATGTAAATAGCAGGAACGGATCTAGCTGAACACTGTGAGCAGGACGCACTGACTGCACTAAATGTAAATAGCAGGAACGGATCTAGCTGAACACTGTGAGCAGGACGCACTGACTGCACTAAATGTAAATAGCAGGAACGGATCTAGCTGAACACTGTGAGCAGGACGCACTGCACTAAATGTAAATAGCAGGAACAGATCTAGCTGAACACTGTGAGCAGGACGCACTGCACTAAATGTAAATAGCAGGAACAGATCTATCTGAACACTGTGAGCAGGACGCACTGCACTAAATGTAAATAGCAGGAACAGATCTAGCTGAACACTGTGAGCAGGACGCACTGACTGCACTAAATGTAAATAGCAGGAACGGATCTAGCTGAACACTGTGAGCAGGACGCACTGCACTAAGTGTAAATAGCAGGAACAGATCTAGCTGAACACTGTGAGCAGGACGCACTGCACTAAATGTAAATAGCAGGAACGGATCTAGCTGAACACTGTGAGCAGGACGCACTGCACTAAATGTAAATAGCAGGAACGGATCTAGCTGAACACTGTGAGCAGGACGCACTGCACTAAGTGTAAATAGCAGGAACAGATCTAGCTGAACACTGTGAGCAGGACGCACTGCACTAAATGTAAATAGCAGGAACGGATCTAGCTGAACACTGTGAGCAGGACGCACTGCACTAAATGTAAATAGCAGGAACGGATCTAGCTGAACACTGTGAGCAGGACGCACTGCACTAAATGTAAATAGCAGGAACGGATCTAGCTGAACACTGTGAGCAGGACGCACTGACTGCACTAAATGTAAATAGCAGGAACGGATCTAGCTGAACACTGTGAGCAGGACGCACTGCACTAAATGTAAATAGCAGGAACAGATCTAGCTGAACACTGTGAGCAGGACGCACTGCACTAAATGTAAATAGCAGGAACGGATCTAGCTGAACACTGTGAGCAGGACGCACTGACTGCACTAAATGTAAATAGCAGGAACAGATCTAGCTGAACACTGTGAGCAGGACGCACTGCACTAAATGTAAATAGCAGGAACAGATCTAGCTGAACACTGTGAGCAGGACGCACTGCACTAAATGTAAATAGCAGGAACGGATCTAGCTGAACACTGTGAGCAGGACGCACTGCACTAAATGTAAATAGCAGGAACGGATCTAGCTGAACACTGTGAGCAGGACGCACTGCACTAAATGTAAATAGCAGGAACAGATCTAGCTGAACACTGTGAGCAGGACGCACTGACTGCACTAAATGTAAATAGCAGGAACAGATCTAGCTGAACACTGTGAGCAGGACGCACTGACTGCACTAAATGTAAATAGCAGGAACGGATCTAGCTGAACACTGTGAGCAGGACGCACTGCACTAAATGTAAATAGCAGGAACAGATCTAGCTGAACACTGTGAGCAGGACGCACTGCACTAAATGTAAATAGCAGGAACGGATCTAGCTGAACACTGTGAGCAGGACGCACTGCACTAAATGTAAATAGCAGGAACAGATCTAGCCTAATCTAGCTAACTCAAATCAAATGACACTGTCTGTCTCTCTCTCTATCAGCACACCGGAACACACTACACAGGGCCGCCGTGCAGGCGGCCTTATACAGTGTGGGGCGTGTACTAAATCCCCTGAGCCATAATTGGCCAAAGCCACCCTGGCTTTGGCCAATTACAGCTCTCTCTACTGACGGCGCTGTGATTGGCCAAGCATGCGGGTCATAGTGCATGCTTGGCCAATCATCAGCCAGCAATGCACTGCGATGCCGCAGTGAATTATGGGCCGTGACGCGCCACACGAATTTGGCGCGAACGGCCCATAACGTTCGCAATTCGACGGACGGTCGAACAGCCGATGTTCGAGTCGAACATGGGTTCGACTCGAACACGAAGCTCATCCCTAGTAAGGAGCATTGTTCCTATTGAGCCCTGATGATTTGGTTTTAGGAAGGGTTTCTCGAGACAAAAAAAAATATTTTTGGGGTTCCTTTAGGGTTAAAAGGTTGAGAAAGCCTGGTCTAGACTCTAGAAGTCTAGAGTCAGAGCAACTCCAAAACTGCAGCTGGGATGTTCCTTGTCTGCAGGGGTCCAAGGAAGGAAAACCGGCAACTGGGTCAGGGGTGGCCAAAGCTCATTGATGGGGAGGGAAGGCTGGCCCATGTAGTCTGATTCAATAGAAGAGCTACTGGAGCTCAGATTGCTGAAAAAGTTCATGCTGGTTCTGACAGAAAAGTGTCAGAACACACAGATCATCACAGATTGTTGTGTATGGGGCTGTGTAGCCGCAGACCGGTCAGGGTGGTCCATGCTGACCCGTGTCCTCAGCCAAATGCACCTACAATGGGCAATGAGCATCAGAACTGAACCTCAGAGCAATGGAAGAAGGTGGCCCGGTCTGACAAATTCAAGAATAGTTTGAGGAACTCAACGAGTTTGAGGTTTTGACTTGGCCACCATATTCTCAATCCAATCGAGCGTCTGTGGGATGTGCTGGACGAACAAGTCTGATCCATGGAGAACCCAACTCACAACTTACAGGACTTAACGGCGATGGCTTGGTGCCAGATACCACAGCGTACCTTCAGAGGTCTAGTGGAGTCAATGCCTGGATGGGTTAGGGTCGGTGGTCATAGAGTAATAATGTGGCTCCATAGGTGATGGAGGAGGGCGGGTGGGTATACAACGTTCACCTGTGTGAAATATTGACACATCGTGTATACTGTACATTCCTGGAATGTCCTTCATGTGTGATGGCAGACACTCCCAGTGCGGGGAATTCTCCGCTCATTACTATTCCGTGCAAAGTTCATATTTGCAGAGCTGTAATCTTTCTCCACTCAGCGTTCCGGCGTTTTGATTCCCTCATTGAAATTTCTTCTGTGACAACAACAGAGCCACCCGATCACACGGCTCTTTCTGGAGAGCCCACCCCCACCGCGCGCTCTGCGCCAAAGTCATACGGGCCTGCTGGGACGTGCCCCGCGCCCGCCAGCTCCATGCGTTTCACACATCTCTACCACGATCAATGATTTCCCTGCATGAAAGCGGAACGGTCATACCCGGGATGCCAGGCGCAGCTTCTCCAACACAGAGCTGGGATAGGTTCACATTTATGTATTGCAGGAATGTGCGCAAAATCGCGTGCGTTCTCCCGCAATACGCAAAAAACGCGCATTCCCTTCCGGAGGTGAGCAACAGTGCTATTCATTCTGAACCCCAATGCACCTCGCTATCAGGCATGTGCGGAACGAAAAAATGTGTTTAGTTTCGATATTTCTATAAAATTGTTTCGTTTAATTGTTTTAATTCGTTTTTGGAATTCGTTTAGTTTAATCAAATTCTAATCGATTCGAATTTTGCAAATTCTATTCGAAATCTAATTTATTCTTTTCGAAATTCGAATTTTGGAAGATGGTTATATTCTTTCTATTCCATCCTATTCTATTGTTTTTCCTATTCAATTTTTTTATTTTCTATTCTGTTCTTATCTTTTCTATTATATTCTATTCTTTTCTATTCTATTCAAATTTATTCTATTCAAAATTCGAATTTCGGAAAACTATTATATTGTTATATTCTTTCTTTTGTGTTATTCTATTCTATTCTATTCTATTCTTTTATTTTCTATTCTATTCAAATTCAAATGTATTATATTCGAAATTCAGAAGATGGTTATATTCTTTCTATTTTATTCCATTCTATACTGTTTTTTCTATTCTATTTTTTTTATTTCTATTCTATTCAAATTTATTCAATTTGAAATTCATTCTATTCAAAATTTGAATTTAGGAAAATGGTTATATTGTTACATTCTTTTTATTCTATTCTCTTCTATTGTTTATTCTATTCCATTCTTTTATTTTCTATTCTATTATTTTATTTTCTATTCAATGCTATTCTATTCAAATTTAAATTGATTCTATTTGAAATTCGGAAGATGGTTACATTCTTTCTATTCCATTCTATTCTATTCTATTCTATTGTTTATTCTATTCTATTAGTTTATTTTCTATTCTATTTTATTCTATTCTAGTTTAAATTTATTACATTCGAAATTCAGATGATGGTTCTATTCTGTTCTATTCTGTTCTTATCTTTTCTATTATTTTCTATTCTTTTCTATTCTATTCAAATTTATTCTCTTCGAAATTCGAATTTTGGAAAACTATTATATTGTTATATTCTTTCTTTTGTGCTATTCAATTCTATTCTATTCTTTTATTTTCTATTCTATTCAAATTCAAATGTATTATATTCGAAATTCAGAAGATGGTTATATTCTTTCTATTTTATTCCATTCTATACTGTTTTTTCTATTCTATTTTTTTTATTTCTATTCTATTCAAATTCAAATTTATTCAATTTGAAATTCATTCTATTCAAAATTTGAATTTAGGAAAATGGTTATATTGTTACATTCTTTTTATTCTATTCTCTTCTATTGTTTATTCTATTCTATTCTTTTATTTTCTATTCTATTATTTTATTTTCTATTCAATGCTATTCTATTCAAATTTAAATTGATTCTATTTGAAATTCGGAAGATGGTTACATTCTTTCTAATCCATTCTATTCTATTGTTTATTCTATTCTATTGGTTTATTTTCTATTCTATTTTATTCTATTCTAGTTTAAATTTAATACATTCGAAATTCAGAAGATGGTTCTATTCTGTTCTATTCTGTTCTTATCTTTTCTATTATATTCTATTCTTTTCTATACTATTCAAATTCAAATCTGTTCTATCTGTTTTCCGAGATTCAAATTTTGAAAAACGGTTATATTGTTATATTCTTTCTATGATATTCTATTCTTTTCTATTGTTCATTCTATTCTATTCTATTCTTTTATTTTCTATTCTATTCTATTCAAATTCAAATTCAAATTTATTATATTCGAAATTCAGAAGATGGTTATATTCTTTCTATTTTATCCCATTCTATACTGTTTTTTCTATTCTATTTTTTTCATTCCTATACTATTCAAATTCGAATTTATTCGATTTGACATTCAAACTAATTCTATTCAAAATTTGAATTTAGGAAACCAGTTATATTGTTATATTCTTTTTATTCTATTATTCTCTATTGTTTATTCTTTTCCATTCTATTGTTTTCTATTCTATTATTTTATTTTCTATTCAATGCTATTCTATTCAAATTTAAATTGATTCTATTTGAAATTCGGAAGATGGTTACATTCTTTATATTTTATTCTATTATTTATTCTATTCTATTCTATTCTATTATTTTCTATTCTATTCTATTCTAATTCAAATTTATTATATTTGAAATTCAGACGATGGTTATATTCTTTCTATTTTATTCCATTCTATACTGTTTTTTATATTCTATTTTTTTCATTGCTATTCTATTCAAATTCGAATTTATTCGATTTGTAATTCAAATTCATTCTATTTGAAATTTGAATTTAGGAAAATGGTTATATTCTTATATTCTTTTTATTCTATTATTTTCTATTGTTTATTCTATTCCATTCTATTATTTTCTATTCTATTATTTTATATTTTATATTCAATGTTATTCTATTCGAATTTAAATTAATTCTATTTGAAATTCGGAAGATGGTTACATTCTTTCTATTTTATTCTATTCTATTTTTTATTCTATTCTGTCCTATTCTATGTCTTTATTTTTTATTCTATTATATTTTATTTTGTGTTTTTCTTTTCTTTTCTGTTTTGTTCTGTTTTACTCTATTCTTTTTTTTTTTTTTTTTACATTTTCAGCCTTTCTTTGTATGTTTAGCAAAAAATAAAAACCCCAGTGGTGACTAAATATCACCAAAAGAAAGCTCTATTTTTCAAATAAAAAAATGATAAAAATGTCATTTGGGTACATTGTTGCATGACCGTGCAATTGTCATTCAAAGTGCAACAGCGCTGACAGCTGAAAATTGGCCTGGGCAGGGAGGGGGTAAAAGTGCTTGAGCCCCGCTCTGTGCCATGATGATATGACCCCCCCCATGCACGGGAGTGACCTTATCATGGCTCGGCCAATCAAGCAGCCGAAGAGTCTGAACCCCAGGAGGAAGACAGGGAGATGGGAAATAGAAGTGGAGATGTTCACACCACAGTGCTGGAGGGGATGACAGGAAATTCTGCCATAATGTGCATATGATGTGCATTATGGCAAAAGGCTTTTTTTTTAAATTGTTTAATGCTTTATTTTTATAACTTTTTTTTAGTTGTACTTGTTTGTTAATTTTTTAAATAAATGCATTAGAAAAAAAATTTAAGTGCAGCATTGAAAAAAAAAAGTCTTTATTTGTAACTTAATAACTTTGCAATGCTTTGTATAAGACTCATAATTTAAACGTCACTTCAAACGTGATAAATTATAAAATTTATACTTTTATCTACAGTAACACTTTTTTTTTTTTAACAGTTTTATTATTTTTTTGCCTAGGAATGTCATAACAAAATGAAAATAATAGTAAACTATCATGATAAAAAATAAAATAGAAAAAAATAATAATATTAAAATCTAATAATAAAAAAATATTTGAATATAAAGAATAAAAAAAATAAAATCTAATAATAAAATAATATTAAAATATAGCAATAAAATAGTAATAATAATAATAATAATGATAATAATAATATTAAAATATAATACTAAAAAATAAACTAGTAAAACAAATTACTAAAATATTAGGAAAACATAGCAATACATGAAAAATGTTTTTTTTTAAATGATAGAATAAAAAATAAAATAATATTAAAATGTAATAATAAAATAATAATAATAAAATATAAAGAATAAAATAATATTAAAATAGAATAATAAAATAATGATAAAAATAATAAATAATAAAATATAATAATAAAAAAATAAAATAGTAAACAAAATAATAAAATAATACTAAAATATAGTAATACATTAATAAAATAATAAAACATAATAATACTAAAATATATTAATAATAAAAATAATAAAATAATAAGAAGAAATATATTAAAATATAATAATCAGAAATAAAATAGCAAAAAAAAACAACTAAAATAATACAAAAATATAGTAATACATTAATAAAATAATAAAAAAATAAAATAATACTAAAATATAATAATAATAATAATAATAATAATAATAATAAAATAATAAGAAGTAATATATTAAAAATATAATAAGAATTAAAATAATAAAAAAAAAATAATAATATTAGAATATAATAATACTAATATAATAATACTAATATATAATAATAATAATAATAATAATAATAATTATTATTATTAATATTATTATTATTAATAAAAATAATAATATAATATATAAATCTAAAATAAAATAGTAAAAGAAAAATACTAAAATAATACTAAAGTATTGTAATACATTAATAAAATAATAAAAAAAGAAAGAATAAAAATAAAATAATATTCAAATACAGTGTAACAATAAAATAATATTAAAATATAATAATAAAAGAATAAAAAAAGAATAAAAAGAAAGCCTTGTTTGTCTTAAAAAAATTTAATATATGTATTACTTTGTTATCTTAAGTAATGATGAAATTATAGCCTAATAGCTTTGGTCCATAGGGGGTGTACAGGGGTGGGAGCTGAACCTGTTAGGAGAACAAAGTGGAGCCGATAAGAAAAGGTCTTTGTTGGGTATGTGATGCTAGGAACACTTTACATGGATGGCATATTTAAGCTTTGCACATCGTCTTAGAGGTTGGAAGGCCACCAGTGGCAGGTATCACCCTGGGGCCCAGACATACATCACCTCTTCACCTGGATCATTTCTTCCCTGGAGGGGGGACTAATTTGCTGAAAGGATCCCCTCTCCCGGGTGAATTGTAGAAGAGCAGACAAGGTCACGTTTCCTTTGTCTGGAGGGAAATATTATACAACTGAACCCACCATCCCGTCTGCCATAACAGGAAATAGGTGATGGATCTGAGGCTTTCTGTTTAGAAAACACATTGCAGGCTGAACTGCTAGATAAAGATGTATTTACAGTACAGTCAGGGAGTGTACGCACACAGGTAATGCGCATGCTGAAAATTTCATTGTTTTCCCATTGAAACTCCACCTATAAATGAAATCTCACTTTTTGGTGGACTGAGAACTCCAGTCACATACATAAATAATCTTTAGCCCTCTTAAATGCATATTTAAACTGAACTGCAGGATAAAAAAAATATAAGAGACATTTTTATTTTTATTTGAATCTTGGGGGGGTCTGTGTATAAAAATAATTCCGTGTGGATGTCCTAAGCATTTATACAGGCAGCACAGCGAATGATCCCCATATTTTTGCAATATGATTATCTCTTATGAACGTTAGTTCCATCTAGTGGCCATAATGCAGCATTTTTCTTAATTGAGGTATTTCAGGAAAATGTCACATTGTGGCCACTATATGAAGCTGGAGATCACTATATGGAGCTGGAGATCACTATATGAAGCTGGAGATCACTATATGGAGCTGGAGATCACTATATGAAGCTGGAGATCACTATATGGAGCTGGAGATCACTATATGAAGCTGGAGATCACTATATGGAGCTGGAGATCACTATATGAAGCTGGAGATCACTCTATGGAGCTGGAGATCACTATATGAAGCTGGAGATCACTATATGGAGCTGGAGATCACTATATGAAGCTGGAGATCACTATATGAAGCTGGAGATCACTATATGGAGCTGGAGATCACTATATGAAGCTGGAGATCACTATATGAAGCTGGAGATCACTATATGAAGCTGGAGATCACTACATGAAGCTGGAGATCACTATATGGAGCTGGAGATCAGTATATGAATTTGGAGATCACTATATGGAGCTGGAGATCACTATATGAAGCTGGAGATCACTATATGGAGCTGGAGATCACTACATGAAGCTGGAGATCACTATATGGAGCTGGAGATTACTACATGAAGCTGGAGATCACTACATGAAGCTGGAGATCACTACATGGAGCTGGAGATCAGTATATGAAGTTGGAGATCACTATATGGAGCTGGAGATCACTACATGAAGCTGGAGATCACTATATGGAGCTGGAGATTACTACATGAAGCTGGAGATCACTACATGAAGCTGGAGATCACTATATGGAGCTGGAGATCACTACATGAAGCTGGAGATCACTATATGGAGCTGGAGATTACTACATGAAGCTGGAGATCACTACATGAAGCTGGAGATCACTACATGGAGCTGGAGATCAGTATATGAAGTTGGAGATCACTATATGGAGCTGGAGATCACTACATGAAGCTGTAGATCACTATATGGAGCTGGAGATCACTATATGAAGCTTGGGATCACTATATGGAGCTGGAGATCAGTATATGAAGCTGGAGATCACTATATGGAGCTGGAGATAACTACATGAAGCTGGAGATCACTATATGAAGCTGGAGATCACTATATGAAGCTGGAGATCACTACATGAAGCTGGAGATCACTACATGAAGCTGGAGATCACTATATGAAGCTGGAGATCACTATATGGAGCTGGAGATCACTACATGAAGCTGGAGATCACTATATGAAGCTGGAGATCACTATATGGAGCTGGAGATCACTACATGAAGCTGGAGATCACTATATGAAGCTAGAGATCACTATATGAAGCTGGAGATCACTATATGGAGCTGGAGATCACTATATGAAGCTGGAGATCACTATATGGAGCTGGAGATCACTACATGAAGCTGGAGATCACTACATGAAGCTGGAGATCACTATATGAAGCTGGAGATCACTATATGGAGCTGGAGATCACTACATGAAGCTGGAGATCACTATATGAAGCTAGAGATCACTATATGAAGCTGGAGATCACTATATGGAGCTGGAGATCACTACATGAAGCTGGAGATCACTATATGGAGCTGGAGATCACTATATGGAGCTGGAGATCACTATATGAAGCTGAAGATCACTATATGGAGCTGGAGATCACTATATGAAGCTGGAGATCACTATATGAAGCTGGAGATCGCTATATGAAGCTTGGGATCACTATATGGAGCTGGAGATCACTATATGAAGCTGGAGATCACTATATGGAGCTGGAGATCACTATATGGAGCTGGAGATCACTATATTAAGCTGGAGATCACTATATGAAGCTGGAGATCACTATATGGAGCTGGAGATCACTACATTAAACTGGAGATCACTATATGAAGCTGGAGATCATAGCAGATAATCATATGACAAACAATACGGGGATCACTTGGTGTCCCGTTGCATAAGACATCCGCCCAACAAATTCTCCTCCAACATCAGTGTCTGACCTCACAAATGCTCTTCTGGAAGAACTGTCAAGCATTCCCATAGACACACTCCTAAACCTTGTGGACGGCCTTCCCAGAAGAGTTGAAGCTGTTATAGCGGCAAAGGGTGGAGCAACTCAATATTGAACCCTACGGACTAAGAGTGGAATGCCATTAAAGTTCATGTGTGTGCAAAGGCAGGCGTCCCAATACTTCTGACAATATAATGTGTATGTGAGAAGTGTCAGAATTGGCCCAGTAGGCAAGTGGATTAATAGTGGGATTGTTGTTGCTTTCTGCTGGGTAACTGTGGCTGTGGGGGGTGTCAAATGTTCCTTTATACGCAAACATTCGCCAATAGCGGTCCTGTTATTCGCTCTTCTCTGAGATACGGGACCTTCCAGAAGATGCTGATCTCGGCAGCCACAAGCGTTGTGCAATCTGTTTTTGCGGGAATCTCTCTTCCAATTAAGAGGCATGCTAATTATTCGCCCAGACCTCACGCATCCGCTCATTAATCCGGCAGAGACAAATTCCTGTTGCTATTAATTAGCTGCTCGGGAAGCTGTTGACTAGAAGTCGTGGTGTTTCCTCAGCCATTCATGTCCTCGTTATGTAGACAATTCACAAGAAAACTTCGGACTCTCCTGAGATAACTACGCAGGACGCCGTCGTCTGCCACCAGCATAGTGACGGGGGGGGGGGAACATTCCAGACCAAGCTGTCAATCAAACCCATACACAGTTCACCATTGTCATCATTGGGAATGCCCGTCACATAGAACTGACAGATCTGAAATTCACTGCAGGCAGAGTAAAGTATTCATACCCCTTGAAATTTTCCACATCTTGTCATGTTACAACCAAAAACGTAAATGTATTTTATTGGGATTTTATGTGATAGACCAACACAAAGTGCCACATAATTGTGAAGTGGAAGGAAAATGATAAATGTTTTTCCAAATCTTTTACAAATAAATATGTGAAAAGTGTGGGGGGCATTTGTATGGCGCCCCCCGGAGTCAATACTTTGTAGAACCGCCTTTCACTGCAATTACAGCTGCAAGTCTTTTTGGGGATGTCTCTACCGGCTTTGCACATCTACACTGATAGAAATGATTCTGTTGGCTTGTAATTTTACCATAAAAAATTTATAATTTTCAACAAATACATAAATATTAATTAATTGACTTGGATATTTTAACCACTTGCTTACTGGACACCTAAACCTCCCTCCCGCCCAGACCAATTTTCAGCTTTTAGCGCTGTCACTCTTTGAACGAAAATTGCGCGGTCCTACAACACTGTGCCCAAATGAAATTTATCATTTTTTTCTCCACAAATAGAGCTTTCTTTTGGTGGTATTTGATCACCTCTGCGGTTTTTTATTTTTTTGTTAAAAAAATTCAAAAAGACCGAATTAAAAAAAAAAAAAAATACAAAACCGTTTTATATTTTGTTAAGAAATTTTGCAAACAGGAAATTTTTCTCCTTCATTGATGTACACTGATGAGGCTGCATTGATGGCCACTGATAAGGCGACACTGATAGGCACTGATAAGGTGGCACTGATGGGTACTAATAGGCGGCACTGGTGGGCACTGATGAGGTGGCACTGGTGGGCACTGATAGGCTGCATTGATGGCCACTGATAAGGTGACACTGATAGGCACTGATAAGGTGGCAATGATGGGTACTAATAGGTGGCACTGGTGGGCACTGATGAGGTGGCACTGGTGGGCAATGAGAGGTGGCACTGAAGGGCACTAATAGGTGTCTCTGATAGGTGGCACTGATAGCTGGCACTGATGGGCACTGATGGGTGGCAGTGATGGGCACTGATGGGTGGCAGTGTTGGGCACTGATTGGCACTGGTAGGTGACACTGATAGGCAGCACTGTTAGGTGGCACTGATGAGGCACTTTTTGGCATCACTGGTGGGCATTGATTGGTGGCACTCGTGGGCATTGTTAGGTGGCACTGATTGCTGGCACTGATGTACTGGTGGGCACTGATTGGTGGCACTCGTGGGCATTGATAGGGGGCAATGATTGCTGGCACTGATGTACTGGTGGGCACTGATTGGTGGGCACTGTGGGCACTGATTTGTGGCACTGGCAGGCGGTACTGGTGGGCACATATGAGGCGGCTTCGCCTCTTCCTCTTCAGGACCGATGAAGTAATTGGAGAAAGTCCTGGACAGCCGCACTCAGAATAAAATATTGCCTTTTTTGAATAACGATCATCAAAGATACATGCCACAGCAGAAAAATACAGGAAGGCTAACGCGTTTCACACTGTAATCAGTGCTTAATCATGAGCTATGTGTGAAACGCGTCAGCCTTCCTGTATTTTTCTGCTGTGGCATATATCTTTGATGATCGTTATTCAATAAAGGCAATATTTTATTCTGAGTGCGGCTGTCCAGGACTTTCTCCAACTACTTCATTGTGCAAGCATTGCCAGCACCTGTTGCTTCCAGCATGGAGGGGATGTTTGTTCCTAACTGGCCTTCCTAGAAGCGGTGATATCTCTCTTTCTCTTCAGGACCGATGTCCCTTCAACAGAAGCCGGTGATCGGCTTTTTTTTCTCCTCATGCTGTTAGCGTGAGAAGAAAAAAAAAAAAAAGATTACCGATCCTCTGTTTACATCACGTGATCAGCTGTCATTGGCTGACAGCTGATCACGTGGTGAGGGGTCAGGATCGACCCTTTACTACGATCTGTGATCACCCGAGTCTCATTGACTTGGGTGATCACAGCGCGTGCGCGCCCTTCGGGGGGGGGGGGGGGGCGTGGCGGGCATGCAAAGGGGAGGACATCTATTGGCGCCCTCCCCTCAAAGCATATCCGCACTGTAGCCATCATTTGACTATCGCGCAGATCTGAAGGGGTTAAGTACCTTACTTAATTTTCATTAGTTCTTAAAACACACCTTTTAAATTTACAAAAAATAATGTATAATATTGAAGTAATCTAGACAAAACTTTTAAGATCTGTTCATTTCCATATTGAGTTACCTTTACCTAAAAAAATTCTCTTTTCATTGGACTGAAATTGCGGGACGCAGATGTTTGCCAAACGTGCGACCGCACAAGTTTTGATGCTGTAATTTTAAAGAGTTTGACGTCTTTTGGAACTTTGAAAACCGGCAAGAGGCAGTTCCCATACGTTTGAGGCCCATCAGGACAAAAGAGCGCCACCAGTGACAAGAATTTTTGCAAGTCACTACAAAGCCGTGCAATGGCATTGAAAGATAAGAGTGAACATTGAACAAATTATCGTTCACATGCTTTAAATGTTGCTTAACCACTTCCCGCCCGCCCTATTGTGGATTTACATCCGCAATGTGGCTCCATTATCCTGATTGGGCGTCATATGACATCCAGCAGGATAAGCCGCTCGCGTGCGCTCCCAGGGGCACGCAGCGCGGCGATCGGTGGTGCTGTGTGTCACTCTGACACACCGCATCTCCGATCGTGGTAAAGAGCCTATGATGTAGGCTCTTAACCATGTGATCAGCTGTGACCAATAGCAGCTGATCACAGCGGTAACCAGGACATGTCAGTAAATGGCTTTCCTCTGTTCGTGCTGACAGGGAGAGCCGATCGGCGACTCACCTGACAGATGGGGGGGGGGGGGTCTGCGCTAATAATCAGCGCATTGATTATCAGCGCAGCCCCCATCAGAAGTGCCCACCAAAATCCCAATCAGTGTCCACCAAATGCCAATTAGTGCCCACCAAAATGCCAATCAGTGCCCATCAAAGTGCCAATCAGTGCCCATCAAAATGCCAATCTGTGCCCATCAGTAACGCATGTCGGTGCCCTTCACAGATGCCAATCAGTGCCCATCAGTAATGACTGTCAGTGCCTCCTCATCAGTGCTGCCTATCAGTGCCATCTATTAGTGCCCATCAGTGCCACCCATCAGTGCTGCCTATCGGTGGCCATCAGTGCTGCCTATCGATGCCGACTATCATTTCCCACCAGTGCTGCATATCATTGCAGCCTATCAGTGCCCACCAGTACTGCATATCAGTGCCGCCTATCAGCGCTGCATATAAGTGCCTCCTCATCAGTGCCCATCAGTGCTGCCTATCTGTGCCCATCAGTGCTGCATATAAGTGCCTCCTCATCAGTGCCACCTTATCAGTGCCACTTCATTAGTGCAACCTCATCAGTGCCCGTCAGTGAAAGAGAAAACAAAATTTTATAACAGAAACGAAGAAAAACTTATTTTTTTTCAAAAATTTCGGTCTTTTCTACTTTGTTTAGCAAAAACGAAAAAACCCAGTGGTGAGCAAATACCACCGAAAGAAAGCTCTATCTGTGGGAAGAAAATGATAAAATAAATGATAAAAATGTAGTTTGGGTACAGAGCTGAGGCTGTCAATCACAGGCTGTGTGCTGGAGATCCCTCCCGGTCACCTTTTTTCTCTTGGTGTCAGGAAAACTTGTCAGAAGTGACTGATAGCAGAGGAACAAAGCAGATCGGGGGGAAAAAGAGACAATCAGAGCGACTCTTTACCATGTGACCAGCTGTGTCCAATCACAGCTGATCACAGTTTAAACAGGATTTTGCCGGTTATCGGCAGTCTTCTTTATTATAAATAATAAATGTTCATTTGTTTTAAAAGCCTGTTTCATGAGACTAATCCTTTTTTTTTTTTTAAACCATATTATTGTTTTAATATATAAAAAAAAAAACCTTCAAACATATATCAAATACATTTGGAAAATAAGTTTTACCAACTTAAAAAAAAAAAAAATAGTAAGTTACAAGAAAAAAATAAGTTAATATCACTTAAAACTATGGTTCCAGACAAGTGGTGTAGTGGTTTAGAGCAGTGGTCATCAACCCTGTCCTCAGGGCCCACTAACAGGCCAGATTTTATGTATTTGGGGAGATGCAGACTAGAATACTGCAATTACTGAGCAGCAAATGATATCACCTGTCATGTATTTCAGTTATTTTGCAAACCTGGTCTGTTAGTGGGTCCTGAGGACAGGGTTGATGACCACTGGTTTAGTGGTTTAGTGGTTTAGTGGTTTAGTGGTTTAGTGGTTTAGTGGTTTAGTGGTTTAGTGGTTTAGTGGTTTGCACAGTGGTGTAGTGGTTAACACCTTCACCTTGCAGCCAAGGGGTTGCTGGTTCTAATCCCGACCACTACATTATCTGCATGGAGTTGGCATGTTCTCCCTGTGTCTGCCTGGGTTTCCTCTGGGTACTCAGGTTTCCTCCCACACTCCAAAGACATGCTGGTAGAGTAATTGGCCCTAGTATGTGTATGTATGAATGTGAGTTAGGGATCTTAGATTGTAATCTCCTTGAGTGCAGGGGCTAATGTGAAGGTATATGTAAAGCGCTGTGTAAATTGACAGTGCTATATACGTACCTGAAAAAAATCAATACGTCAATGTATGTATTCCTAACTTAAACTTATGGTCTACTTTGCTTCGCCTCCGCCCCGCCCTGGTCTCAGTATCCACCTCTCAAAAACTGTCCCATCTTTATTCGTTACATCGGGCATACAGAATGCCGCCACGCCTCCACAAATGGGGAGTATGTGACACACCCCTATGTCCAAAATTGACAATGGTGACCTTTTGCACATGCTCTGGAAGTGGCCCAAACTCTTCAGTTATTGGAAGGAAGTCCTTGACACAATTTCTCAGGTATACGCTTTCAGTATTCCACGAAACCCCACGATATGCCTACTGGGTGCCCTGGACGACGAGATGTTATCTCCCTCAGTGCACACGGTGATTCTTCGCCTGTTATATACTGCTCGCAAACTCATCGCACAAATTTGGATAACTCCCAGGGTTCCCACTAGGCGCCAATGGGTTGAGCAGGTCAATAGAATGTTAGGCCCCTTTCACACTTGTGCAACTTCAAAGTCGCGCGATTTTGCGGCTGCGATTTTGCCGCCATTTTGGAGCAGTACTACTTTGTACGACTTTGCCATAACTTTGGCATTAACCATTCTCAGCTTGTGCTTACAAAGTCGTACTGAAATCGTGTCTATATTATTCAGGTACGATTTGCATGCTACTTGAGGGTTTAACATTGAGGTCTATGGAGTACAACTCGCATGGAAGTTGGACCAAAGTAGTGCAGGGACTACTTTGAAGTCGGCACGACTTAAAGTCGTGCCAATATGAGTGGTAGTCATTGAAAATCATGGAGAATGACTTGTCATACGATTTTGCAGTACAAAATCGTGGGACAAGTCGTATAAGTGTGAAAGGGGCCTTAATCAGAGAGAAACTGACATACCAACACAGAAATGCACCGCGCAAATTTTATACAATGTCGCAGGCCTCGCTGGAGGTACCTGGGTTAGCGCCACATAAATTAGTTAAGGATAGACTTTTACAGGGCTAATAACTAGAAAAAAAAACTGCTTAAATGGTTGGAAAGAATACTTGCACAATTATGAAGTGTGATAGCATTCATAACTTCGGTGGGTCAGGTAGAATGTTGGGGAACGGCTTGTCCCCAGGGATCTGGGGGCATGCAGAACCCGTCCTAAATATTTAATTGTTTTACTTTTCTTTATGCTGAGTCTTTGATGCTCTAAATGGGTCTTTACTCGATGTGCTTTTTCTCGTGCATCATTGCGCATTACCTGTAGGTTCTGCCACATATTTGGAATGTATGATTCAAAGTTTGACTAAATAATATGTGTCAATAACCGCTTTTTTCTATTATACTCTGAAATTTCCTGTATGATATGTATTTGACACAGTGAACAAACAAAATAAAACTTTTTTCTGATTAAAAAAAACCCAAAAACTTCTGGTCTAGAAACTGAAAAAAATTGAGTAGGCTTTACTTGAACCTATGGTCTAGATTAGAAACTGGAAAAATTGAGTTGGCTTTACAGTCTATAAATTGGAAAAATTGAGTTGGCTTTACTTAAAACTATAGTTCCAGATAAGTTAAGATATGTATTCCTAACTTACTGTAAAACACTATGGTCTATAAACTGAAAAAAAATTGAGTTGGCTTTACTTAAAACAACAAAGTTGAAAACATGAAAAGTGTGAGTCAGACAAGAATAAGTTCAGCTGACAGTACTTAAAAAGCTGATGCAAATAGTTGCCTCAATTTTTTTTTGAGTAGACCCAGCACAATATTTTTTACAGTGTAGTGAAACTTTTGCCTATTCTTTGCAAAACATCTCAAGCTCTGTCAGATTGGATGGAGAGCGTCTGTGAACAGCAATTTTCAAGTCTTGCCACAGATTCTCAATTGGATTTAGGTGTGGACTTTGACTGGGCCATTCTATGGTTCAATAAGTTTTTATTGATGTTTTTTTGCAAAAATATAAAGAATATAAACATCGAAAAAAAAAGACAGAATAAAGGAGTGTAAACAGTGTCAGTTACCTGACATATAGTCTCCTAATAAACAGTTATATCTTTAAAATATTGAAATAGTGCAAACGCTTACAGGTATCAGGGTTGTTATAGGTGAAGTGATACTTTAAACCCGTACAACAGGTGTATGTTAACATATAAGCATTAACTACTCTATGTTGGGATGCCCCTTTGGGAGCCTGCTGCACCCCTAAACATAGGTAGTCTAGAATAATCAACATGTGCATAGGTTTCATCGGTATGGTCAGTATCAAAGATTTGGATCTCCATTTCCATGGGAGATCCTATATTTATATTGCTTCTAAAAAGATTATATCGGAGATCTAGAAAAGGGGAAAGGTAGGAAAGACAGAGTAGAAAAAGGCGGAATGGGTATAAAATAGAAAGAAAATAGAAAGGGGAGGGGGGTGGGGGGGTAAGGAGACAGTGAGCTTCGGTCTATATATATATAGGGTCTTTACTATAAATAAAGAGTATAATGAGTAAGGGTTGTTCAGTCCTTATGAGGGGTTCTTAGCCGTGAGTCTTTGAGTTTGTCTGAGGTAGAGTAACTCCTCCAGATATTCCAGATAAAAGAGAATTTGGCATACTTGTCTAGGGCTTGGGCCTGCATTTCCTCCATTAGCATGTAATTGTTTACCTCTCTGGACTGGGCCATTCTAACACATGAATATGCTTTGATCTAAACCATTCCATTGTAGCTCTGGCTGTATGTTTCGGGTCGTTGTCCTGCTGGAAGGTGAACCTCCGCCCCAGTCTCAAGTCTTTTGCAGATTCGAACGGGTTTTCTTCTAAGATTGCCCTGTATTTGGCTCAATCCCTCTTCCCATCAACTCTGACCAGCTTCCCTGTCCCTGCTGAAGAAAAGCATCCCAACAACATGATGCTACCACCCAGAGGCAGCTCTAGGCTTTGTGAGGCCTTAGGCAAAACTTAGACATGAGGCCCCACTCACACCCACAATGGGAAAAAAAAATCAAGCAATAAAAATGGCTGCAGAAAGATGGACGGATCTAGCACACAGTTCATCAGCACCACTTCCAGGGCACCCTCCTCCCCCATTAGACATATGCAGCCAATAAAACATCTAGGACCCAGCAAGGTGACAACCCCTCTAGGAATTTTCCATGTGCCTTGGGAGAATGAGGAATGGTGTCACCGCGTCATTCTACATCCACAGGGGAAGGAGGGGGGGGGGGGTGAGATAGAGAGAAGGGGGGGGAGAAAGAGGAGGGGAGAGAGAGAGAGAGAGAGAGGAGGGCAGAGAGAGAGGGAGAGGAGGGCAGAGAGAGTGAGAGAGAGGAGGACAGAGAGAGAGGGGGGAGAGGAGGGCAGAGAGAGAGGGGGAGAGGGGAGAGGAGGGTTGAGGGCGGGCCTTGCCAGGCCCACACTGGGACAAAAAAATAGGCCCAGCATTTTAGACTGAGAAGCCCATGATACTGGTCCCTTCACTGCTCTCCATCCTGGCAGATCCCCTGCAGCAGCTGGCGGGAGAAAGGAGGGGAGAACCTAGCAGAGCTGCAGAGAGTAAGGGGGGCCAGAAAAGAGCACTGGGGTGGTGAAGAGCACTGAGGGGAGTGGAGAGAACTGGGGGAGTGGAGAGAACTGGGGGGAGTGGAGAGTAGGGTGGAGCGAAGAGCACTAGAGGGGTTGCAGAGCACATGGATGGGGGCAAAGAGCAGGGGGGAGTGGAGAGCACAGGGGTGCGGAGCGGAGAGCACTGGGGGAGCCAAGAAGAACAGGGGTGGAGTGCACAGGGGGGCAAATAGCACTGTGGGGTGGCCAGAAAGAACAGGGGTGGAGAGACTGGGGGGCTGGAGAGCACTCTGGGGGAGCTGGAGATCACTGGGGGGGGGAGCACAAGGGTGGAGGCTGGAGAGTGCTGGGGGAGCTTGAGCATGGGGGGGCAGAAAGAACAGGGGTGGAGAGCACAGGGAGGAGGCTGGGGAGAGCTGGAGAGAACTAGGAGGGCCAGAAACAACAGGTGTGGAGAGCATGGGGGGGCTGGAGAGCACTGGGGGGGGGGCAAAGAGCAGGGGGGAGCAGAGTACTGAGGCGGGGCGAAGAGCAATGGGGAGAACTGGAGAGCACTGGGGGTGCCAGAAAGAACAGGGCTGGAGAGCACTGGGGGGACTAAGAGTAGGGGGAGCAGAGAGCCCTAGGGGGGGTGGAGAGCACAAGGGTGGGGGCTGGGGAGAGCACTGGGGAGGAGTGGAGAGCAGAGGGGTGGAGGCTGGGGAGTGATGGGGAGAGCACTGGGGGGGAGCGGAGAGCAGAGAGTGGGGGCTGGAGAGTGAGGGGGAGAGCTGGAGAGCACTGGGGGCCAGAATGAACAGGGGTGGGGAGCACTGGGGGAGACGGCCCCACATGGACATACTGCACGCACGTCTTATGGAGATGGCACCTGGAGCCGGGTGCCGTCATCCAGACACTGCCGCCACCTAGAGGCCTCTGCTGTCCCGCACCTGCTGCCACCGGGCGCTGCATGACGAGGCCGAGCGGGGTCCCTGTGGCGGTAGGGTGAGCTGCCGGAATCGGTGCTTGATCAAATAGGCGGCCGCGAGGCCCCTGTGAGTGCGGGGCCTTAGGCGACCACCTAATTTGCCTAATTAGAGAGCCGCCTCTGCTGCCACCACCATGTTTCACGGTGGGGATGGTGTGTTCAGGGTTATGTCTGTCCGCCACACATAGCGTTTTGCTTTTAGGCCAAAAAGTTCTGACCAGAGCACCTTCTTCCACATGTTTGCTGTGTCCCCCACATGGCTTCTTGCAAACTGCAAACAGGACTTCTTATGGATTTCTTTCAACAATGACTTTCTTCTTGTCACTCTTCCATAAAGGGCAGATTTGTGGAGAGCACGACTAATAGTTGTCCTGTGGACAGATTCTCCCACCTGAGCTGTGGATCTCTGCAGCTCCTCCAGAGTTACCATGGACCTCTTAGCTGCTTCTCTGATGAATGCTCTCCTTGCCCGGCTGGTCAGTTTAGGTGGACGGTCATGTCTTGGTAGGTTTACAGTTGTGCCATACTCTTTCCATTTTCGATGATGGATTGAACAGTGCTCCCTGAGATGTTTAAAGATGTTTAAAGCTTGAGATATTTTTTTATAACCTAACCCTGCTTTAAACTTCTCCACAACTTTATCCCTGACCTGTCTAATGTGTGTTCCTTGGCCTTCATGATGCTGTTTGTTCACTGAGGTTCTCTAACAAACCTCTGAGGGCTTCACAGAACAGCTGTATTTATACTGAGGTTACATTATACACAGGTGGACTAATTTTTTACTAATTAGTTGACTTCCGAAGGCAATTGTTTCCACTAAATTTTAGTTAGGGGTATCAGAGTAAGCTCCCATTCACATTGACTGCGGCATTGAAATCGTGCTACTTCATCTGAAATTTCAATGCCTCCTGTCAGTGTGACTCTGGGTGCGACTTGGAAGACATCTGTGCGGCTTCTATTCAAGTAGCACCCGAAATCGCCAAAAGCAGTGCAGGAACTACTTCTCCAAATTAGTATGGCAATGCAAAGTCGGCGTCGCATCGATTTGAACATGGCCATTGCCAGCAATAGGGTGCCCCTTGATAGGTAAAATCGCATGAAAAATCGATCCAATGGGAATGGGGGCTTAAAGGGGCTGAATACAAATGCCCGCCACACTTTTTAGATATTTATTTGTAAAAAATGTTGAAAACCATTTATCATTTTCCTTCCACTTCACAATTATGTGCCACATTGTGTTGGTCAATCACATAAATTCCCAATAAAATATATTTACGTTTTTTGGTTGTAACATGACAAAATGGGGAGGATTTCAAGGGGTAGGAATACTTTTTCATACAACCAATTTATTTGTCCTGGGACTTTATTTTATTTTTTTCAAGGCACTGTAGTGGGAAAAAGGGCTAAAAAAAAAAAAAAAGACGAATGCAGCCACTAACATCTAAAGAGGTGCAATACATTACATATTTGGTTTTGGGTTTAATACAGCTTTGTACTACAACTGAGCAACGGTGGTGTTTCCGTTATTTTGCTCGCCCTGGTACTCCGGGGGCTCAACTTGTTTGCACCACTTATGGAAAGTACATAAATGATATAGGAGGCAGGGCACAGCGATGGTGGGGTGTTGGCCAGCCCGGTAGGACTTGGAAGCTGGCCCCGTAGCAGCGGGCCACAGGACGGTTCCTAATAAAAAAGCAGCAGAGGCTCCAGGCTTAGTGTATGACCCACAGAGCAGAAAGAATCAGGCTCTGCATTCCTGTAGCCTGGAAACCGTGCGCTCCCCTTTCAGCTCTCCGCTCACCAGTGACAGTACCCATTTGAATAAGAATCGCTCCATTTGGAATCAGAATGGAGGGAGGGAGAATGGCCCGGTTATTCCTGCCCGCCAGCTCCATCCCCGCTTGTTTGTTTTCACATTGCTAGTGTTCTCACGCTGGAAGTTGGTATAACACCCTCTGTGCACTCAGAAAGCTGCGCCGCGGCGGTCCCCGGGCCAAGCTGGCAGATAAGACTCCCAGTTATCTGCTGAGGCTTCCTTGAGTTTGGCTTCTGGACGCAGAGTGCTAGAAGACGAGCGGACTCTGACGCACAACCCCAAGGTAACTGATTTCAAGTTGTACTTTGTGTAGTCGGAGAATTAGGTCAGCTCGTCACACTGACAATAGTGAGGGGGGGGTCGTACAAAAAGTGGGAATTCTGAGAGTTCTTTTAAGATAAAACTCCTTGCGAGTAGGGACTGATGTGAATGTATGAGGGGTCTTCAAAATGTTTCTGCACTTTTTTATATTTAATAGAGTTTAAAAAGTGCTGAAACTTTTTGAAGAACCCTCGTACAAATTATATATATATATATCTATATATATATAGATAGATAGATATATATAGATATATATAAAGTGCTGTATAAATTAATGGCACTATATAAGTACCTGTAATAAATAACTATATAAATAAATAAAGAGTACATACAGTATATGTCTGCAGAAAGGAAGAGCTCCCTATTGCACTTGATACTTTTCTTTCCGTAATTATTGTTCTTTTTTTTTTTTTTACCTTTTTTTTTTTGTTCCAAGTTCTCTAATACAGCTGCAATCACTTTATCACATTATCCCGAAATACAAAAAGCTTTCCCTAAATACATTTTGTAGCATTAAAAGTTAATAAAGACGGATGAATGGATGGATGGAGTTTGTAATTTAAGTGATGCCTTTTATTGGCTAGCTCAAGTTATTAAAGATATAAGAACTTTTGGAAAAACATAGATCCTTTCTTCAGAGAATTCTACAATTGGAGATCTAAGGGGCCCCGCATTTTTAATAACTTGAACTAGCCAATAAAATGTATAATTACAGAGATAGATAGATAGATAGATAGATAGATAGATAGATAGATAGATAGATAGATAGATAGATAGATAGATAGATAGATAGATAGATAGATAGAGGAAAAGAGAGAGTGAGAAATAAAGAAGATTGAGAATGAGAAAGAGAGAAGGAAAAATAGGAGGGAGAGAAAAGAGAGATGGATAGATAAAAAGGGGAGAAAGAAAGGACATTGAGAGTGAGAAAGAGAGAAGGAAAAATAGGGGGGGGGGGGGGCGGAGATGGATAGATGGAAAAACAGATAGATAGATAGATAGATAGATAGATAGATAGATAGATAGATAGATAGATAGATAGATAGATAGATAGATAGATAGATAGATAGATAGATAGATAGATAGATAGATAAAAACGGGGGGGGGGGGAGGGATAGATAGATAGATACAAAGGGGAGAAAGAAAGGACACTGAGAGTGAGAAAGAGAGAAGGAAAAATAGGGGGGGAGGTGGATAGACGGAAAGACAGAGAGTAGATAAATAGATAAAAAGGGGGGGGGGGGGTAGATAAAGAGAAATAGAAGGAAAGATAGAGAGAGAAGGAAAAAAAAGGAGAAAGTGAGAAAAGATAGAGAGGGAGAGAAAGAAAAAAGGGGGAGGGAATTAGAGAGTGCAAGAAAGATCAAAATAAAGATATAAAAAGGATAGGAGGAAAGATAGATAGATAGATAGATAGATAGATAGATAGATAGATAGATAGATAGATAGATAGATAGATAGATAGATAGATAGATAGATAGATAGATAGATAGATAGAACCCCAATACAAAAAAAGTTGGGGCGCTGTGTAAAATCAACATACAGAATGCAATGATTTGCAAATCTCATACACACCTATTTTATTCACAATTGAAAACATATCAAATGTTTAAACTGAGAAAATGGACCATTTTAGGAAACAAATAAGGTCATTTTGAAATTGATGGCAGCAACATGTCTCAAAAAAAGTTGGGGCGGGGCCATGTATAGCACGGTGTAGCTTCCCCTCTTCTTCTACCAACACTCTGTAAATGTCTGGGAACTGAGGAGACCGGTTGCTGGAGTTTTGGAAGAAGAGTGTTGTCCCATTCTTGCCTGATAGAGGATTCTAACTGCTCAATAGTCCTGGGTCTTTGTTGTAATTTTTTTTATTTCAAGATGCACCACATATTTCTCCATTGGTGAAAGGTCTGGACTGCAGTCAGCCAGTGTAGCCCCCAGACTCTTCTACTAAGAAGTCATGCTGTTGTCATAGATGCAGCCTGAGGTTTAGCCTTGTCCTGCTGAAACATACAAAACCTTTCCTGAAAAAGATGTGGTCTGGATGGGAGTATACGCTGCTCCAAAACCTGGATCTATCTTTCAGCATTGATGGTGCCTTTCCAGATGGACAAGCTGACCATTCCATACACACTAATACCCTCTGCCCACCATTCATACCATCAGAGATGCTGGCTTTTGGTCTGAGCGCTGATAACAAGCCGGAAGGCCCCTCTCCTCTTTAGTCTGGAGGATGCAGCACCCATGGTTGCCAAAAGTGTCAAATTTTGATTCGTCTGACCACAGAACAGTTTTCCACTTTGCAACAGACAATTTCAAATGAGCTTTGGCCCTGAGAAGACGTGATGTTTCTGGATCAGGTTCTGATATGGCTTCTTCTTTGCTTTACCTTGTATTTCTGGATGGCGCAGTGAACTGTGTTCACAGGCAGTGATTATTGGAAGTATTCCTGAGCCCATGCAGTGATGTCCATCACACAATCATGTCTGTTTCCAGTGCAGTGCCGTCTACAGGCCCGTAGATCACAGGGATCCAGTATTGTGTTTCGGCCTTGTCGCACGTGCACAGAGATTCTCTGAATCTTTTGATGATATTATTATACTGTAGATGATGATATATTTAAAGTTTTTAGAATTTTATGTTGAGAAACGTTATTGTGAAATTGTTTGACAATTTTTATATGCAGCTTTTCACAGATTGGTGATCGTTACTTCTGAGATACTCTGAGGTTGATTTTACTAAAGGCAGACTGTGTACTTTGCAAACTGCAGTTGCTCCAGAGCTTTGTAAATATGGTAAAGCTTCACTTTGCACAGAGTACCCAATCACATGCTAGAAAAATTTAAAAAAAACAGCATTTTTGCTCGTTCATGATTGGATGATAGAAGTCAGCAGAGCTTCTGCTCATTTACTAAGCATCTGGAGCCACTGCAAAGTGCACTGTCTATTTGCCTTTAGTAAATCAACCCCTCTGACTCTCTAAGATGCTCTTTTTATACCTAATCATGTTACTGATCTGTTGCCGATTAACCTAATTCCTTGCAAAATGTTCTTCCAGCTCTGCCTTGTTAGTACCACTTACAGTACTTTGCCTGCGTTTTGTTGCCCTGTCCTAACTTTTTTGAGATGTGTTGCTGCCATCAATTTCACTACTTGTCCTAAAATTGCACAAATTCTCATTCATTCGCAATGTTTTTTTATTATGTTTTCTATTTTCTATTATGAATACAATATGGGTTTATGAGATTTGCAAATCATTGCATTCTGTTTTTATGTGGATTTTACACAACATCCCAACTGCCACCAATATAGTTTCTACGTTGGTGGCAGTAAAAAGGTTAATGGACAAGTAAGTATTTTTTTTCTTACTTTTATACAGGGACATGTTTTGGGATTTAAGCATGTTATTTTTGCTTGTAAAGGTGGAGTTCCTCTTTAAGTACTGGATGTGTATGGATCCTCCTTTGGAGAAAACAGATACATTTTAACCGTTTCAGCCCTGGAAGATTTTACCCTCTTCCTGACAAGAGCAATTTTTGCGATTCGGCACTGCGTCAATTTAACTGACAATTGCGCGGTTGTGCGACGTTGCACCCAAACAAAATTGATGTCCTTTTTTTCCCCACAAATAGAGCTTTCTTTTGGTGGTATTTGATCATCTCTGCGGTTTTTATTTTTTGCGCTATAAACAAAAAAAAGAGCGACAATTTTGAAGAAAACATCTTTACTTTTTGCTATAATAAATATCCCCCAAAAATATATAAGAAAAAAAGGTTTTCCTCAGTTCAGGCCGATATGTATTCTTCTACATATTTTTGTAAAAATCGCAATAAGCGTATATTGATTGGTTTGCGCAAAAGTTATAGCATCTACAAAATAGGGGATAGTTTTATGGCATTTTTATTTATTTTTTATTAGTGATGGCGGCGATCTGCGATTTTTATCGGGACTGCGACATCATGGCGTATACATCGGACACTTTTGACGCTATTTTGGGACCATTGTCATTTGTACAGCGATCAGTGCTATAAAAATGCACTGATTACTCTGTAAATGACACTGGCAGGGAAGGGGTTAACCACTAGGGGGCGATGAAGGGGTTGAGTGTGTCCTAGGGTGTGATTCTAACTGTGGGGGGGGGGGGGTGGGCTTCAAGTCACATGACAGCGATCACTGCTCCCAATGACAGGGGTTGGTGATCTCTGTCATGACACAAGCCAGAACGGGGGAAATGCCTTGTTTCACTTCTCCGTTCAGAGGCTCCGTGACACAATCGCCGGGAGACCGGCGGACATCGAGTCCACCAGGCCCAAGGGCAACGGTCATGCTGTATGCTGCAGGCGCGCGCCTGCTATCCCCGCCTCTTAAAGGGGACGTACAGGTACGCCCATTTGCTCACCACTGCCATTGATCCGACGTATATCGGCGTGCGGCGGTCGGCAGGTGGTTAAGCTGCATTAAAAAACAGCTCCTTTCTGAGGAGCTAATTTTATAAACTTTTCTTTGCTCTGGTACATGTCCCTCATTGCAGTGCCTGGCTACTCATGCCCCTTTTTTTTTTTTTCTTACCAAAATTTGAAAATTGGTGTTGAAAAATGTCAGAACACAAAATGACAAGATTCATCCCCCATGGACTTTGGGGCGCCATGTTCAGGGGTTTGTGGGTATTTTTTTTTCCAAGTGTTCAACGAACATCCAGCGATCTCGGTTCACTCATCATTAATTGTATCTCTTTTTTGGATCTGTTGGCTGTAATGAAGAATCTCTTTACAAAATTATCTCTAATTAATCATTATATTGTAGCTTTGCATAAAGGGAATATTATTTTTCCTTTTGTCTCCACATCCTTGCATGAGAGGAGCGGAGTCCCATGTGTGATGGTTCATTACAGATGCAGCTAATTGTCACAATGCGTTGGGCTATTGCTACTGAGCCATCCATGACCAGTGCATGCTGGGAGGGCGGCCCCCTATATTAAGGGGGGCGGGGCTTTCTCTGTATGGGGCTCACCCATTCTTTTGGCTTTTACGCAATAAACATTTTATTTTTATGTCCTTTCCTCAAAGCCAGCCGAGATTTATATGATCTGAAGAGTTCGTTGGTAGGTTCATTGATTCATTGGGCACCTAAGATGCTGATGTGTGATGTGCTTATAAATGGGTTGCAGCCCGTGGTATTCAGGAGCCGTGCCAGATGGCTGCACGCTGCTCCTGGCACAAACAATGCCGAGCAGAACACAGTGAAATCGTGTCACAATTCATTAGAAACCAACAAGAACACAGGGGCGTTACCAGGTGGCAGGCACCTAGATGCTGATACTGTGGGGCTTGCAGGATATATACTGTATATACTATATATATATATATATATATATATATATATATATACACAGTATCTCAGAAAAGTGAGTACACCCCTCACATTTTTAAAAAATATTTTAATATATCTTTTTATGTGACAACACTGAAGAAATGACACTTTGCTACAATGTAAAGTAGTGAGTGTACAGCTTGTATAACAGTGTAAATTTGCTGTCCCCTCAAAATAACTCAACACACAGCCATTAATGTCTAAACCGTTGGCAACAAAAGTGAGTACACCCCTAAGTGAAAATGTCCAAATTGGGCCCAATTGGCCATTTTCCCTCCCCGGTGTCAGGTGACTCGTTAGAGTTACGAGGTCTCAGGTGTGTTTTAATTTGGTGTTATCGCTCTCACTCTCTCATACTGGTCACTGGAAGTTCAACATGGCACCTCATGGCAAACTTTTATGCCCCAGTAGAAGGAGGTTGCTCACGCCATTAAATGACCTGTTACCACGCGATTTTATTTTACCTTTTGTGATCACATTTTACCCAATGAAGTGCACTGTCTAGCACATTTTTTCCAGCTTTTAAATAAAGCTTCTCTTTTTAACTGATTCATGCCCTATGTGGAGGTTTTTTTCTTATCTCCCCTCATGAATGGGACCTCGTTGAGCCCCAACCACTTCTATCTCCAAACCTCCTCCATCTGAAAGAGAGACCCTGAGAGACCGGGAACCCCCATACCACCGTCCGGCGACTCTGATCCTGGATGCGACTCCCCGTCAGGACTCCTCCAGCTGGATACCTTTGGGATCGGTGTATCCCTCAAGCCTGTATGACACTCCACTATACGGTGACTGTGTCCACCTTTTCCGGTAAGGATATCCATTTCTACCGATTACAGTGTCCATTGTGTAATTAGAAGACCCACGTGCAGTGTCTCCACATACAGAGTCCTCCTCGGTTCCCACTTTGCGTGGACGCACGACACCACTTACGCCCATGAATCCTCATGTGTGTTTGGGACTAACAGATGATTCACTTTTTTTATGATATGGTTACACATTTGATTTTTACTTCATGGGTGTAGTTTCTCTCTTTAACACTCCCCCATAGATATAAATCATTAATTTATACGCACCTTTTGAGCGCTGCATGTTTTTTATCTCATTTTCTTGTACATTGTTCACCACTGTGTTACATGCCAGCAGCTACTTTTTTCATTATTTCTTTTGTAATAGCGCAATTATTGTTTGGTTTTATTATATGGCAAAGAACTCTCTGAACATCTGAAAAAAAAAGAATTGTTGCTCTAAATAAAGATGGCCTAGGATATAAGAAGATTGCCAAGACCCTGAAACTGAGCTGCATCACGGTGGCCAAGACCATGCAGCTTTTAACAGGACAGGTTCCACTCAGAACAGGCCTCGCCATGGTCGACCAAAGAAGTTGAGGTCACGTGCTCAGCGTCATATCCAGAGGTTGTCTTCGGGAAATAGACGTATGAGTGCTGCCAGCATTGCTGCAGAGGTTGAAGGGGTGGGGGGGTGGGGGGGCCAGCCTGCCAGTGCTCAGATTATATGCCGCACACTGCATCAAATGGCTGTCGTCCCAGAAGGAAGCCTTTTCTAAAGATGATGGACAAGAAAGCCTGCAAACAGTTTGCTGAAGACAAGCAGACTAAGGACATGGATTACTGGAACCATGTCCTGTGGTCTGATGAGACCAAGATAAACTTATTTAGTTCAGATGGTGTCAGGCGAGGAGTACAAAGACAAGTGTGTCTTGCCTACAGTAAAGCATGGTGGTGGGAGTGTCATGATCTGGGGCTGCATGAGTGCTGCCGGCACTGGGGAGCTACAGATCATTGAGGGAACCATGAATGCCAACATGTACTGTTACATATTGAAGCAAAGCATGGAGACTAGGAGACTGGGCCACAGCCTCCAACATGATAACGACCACAAACACAACTCCAAGATGACCACTGCCTTGCTAAAGAAACTGAGGGTAAAGGTGATGGACTGGCCAAGCATGTCTCCAGACCTAAACCCTATTGAGCATCTGTGGGGCATCCTCAAATGGAAGGTGGAGGAGCACAAGGTCTCTAACATCTACCAGCTCCGTGATGTTGTCAAGGAGGAGTGGAAGAGGACCTGCTCACCATTCACACCTGAGACCTTGTAACACTAACGAGTCACCTGACACCGGGGAGGGAAAATGGCCAATTGGTCCCAATTTGGACATTTTCACTTAGAGGTGTACTCACTTTTGTTGCCAGCGGTTTAGACAATAATGGCTGTGTGTTGAGTTATTTTGAGGGGGTGGCAAATTTACACTGTTATACAAGCTGTACACTCACTACTTTACATTGTAGCAAAGTGTCATTACTTCAGTGTTGTCACATGAAAAGATATAATAAAATATTTTTTAAAAATGTGAAAATGTGAGGGGTGTACTCACTTTTCTGAGATACTGTGTATGTGTATATGTGTGTGTGTATATATATATATATATATATATATATATATATATATATATATATATATATATATATATATATATATATACCGTATATACAGTGCTCAGCATAAATGAGTACATCCCCCTTTTGAAAAGTAAGATTTTAATCAATATCTTAATGAACACAAGTACCATTTCCAAAATTTTGACAAAACTGAGTTTTATAGAACATTTCTTTAGCTCATTATATGAGTGTATAGTTAATAACATAACTTACAAAATCTTAAGTTTTACTCAAATTAGTTGATGCAAAAATGAATACACCCCACAAGAAAAACTACTCCATCTAGTATTTTGTATGACCTCCATGATTTGTAAGGATGGCACCAAGTCTTCTAGGCATGGAATGAACAAGTTGGCGACATATTGGAACATCTATCCTTTTCCATTCTTCAAGAAAGACCTCTTTTAGAGCCTGGATGCTGGATGGAGAGTGATGCTCAACTTGTTTCTTCAGAATTCCCCATAGGTCTTCCCCGATTGGGTTCAGATCAGGAGACATACTTGGCCACTGAATCACTTTCACCCTGTTCTTCTTCAGAAATGCAACAGTGGCCTTATGCCATGTACACAAGACCAGTTTTGCTGTTGGAATAAACTCCGAAGGTTTCTCCGACGGAACTCACGTACTTGCTTCAGAGCATGCGTCGTTTTTGGTCCGTCAGAACAGCATACAGACGAACGGTTTTCCCGATAGGAATTGGTTCCGTCGGAAATATTTAGAACATGTTCCATTTCTAGGCCCATCAGAATTTTTGAAAAAAAAGTCAGATGAGGCATACACACGATCTAAATAGACAATGAAAAGCTTCCGTATGACTTTTTCTCTTGGACATTCCGCTTGTGTGTACGCAGCTTTAGATGTGTGTTTTGGATCATTGTCATGTTGGAAAAGTGGACGACGATCAAGTGCATGGAGTGATGGTAGCATCTTTTCTTTCAATACAGAGCAGTACATCTGTGAATTCATGATACCATCAATGAAATGCAGCTCCCCGACGCCAGCATCACTCATGCATCCCCTACAGAAGGACACTGCCACCACCATGTTTCACTGTAAGCACCATGCATTCTTCTTTGTACTCCTCACCTTTGCGACACTATACAGTTTTGAAGATATCAGTTCCAAAACCATTTATCTTTGTCTCATTACTCCAGAGTACAGAGTCCCAGTAGTCTTCTTCTTTTTCAGCATGGGCCCTGGCAAATTCTAGGTGGGCTTTTTTGTGCATGGGCTTTAGGAGAGGCTTCGTGGATGACACCCATGCATGCCATTGCTCTGCAGTGTACGCCGTATTGGGTCACGGGAAACAATCACCCCAGTTTGGCTTTCTACTTTTTTAGGTGACTGCAGTGAATGTGCATGGTGATTTCCTTCAACCCTTCTCGTCAGAAGATGCTCCTGACGAGGGGATAACTTCCATGGACAGCCTGAACATCTCTGTGAGATATACAAAGAAAAACTCACCCAAGCTCTACTGCTATATAAAAAATAGATGAGCGGAGATGGTGCACTGGCTGTGTAGTTCACTGAGAATCCATAATAGAAGAAATAGCCGGAAACCCAGGAGGATCTTCTTGCAAAATTTATAAGGCATAACACCAATGAACAATCCACATAATGCTAACGTGTTTCGGCCATATGAGGAAGACTTTGGCCGAAACGCGTTAGCATTATGTGGATTGTTCATTGCTGTTGTGCTTAATAAATTTTGCAAAAAGAAGCTCCTGGGTTTCCGGCTATTTCTTCTATTATGGAGTCTCTGTAAGATGGTTGCAGTTCCATCTACAGTATTCTGACTGATAAGTAAAGCTTTGCTGATCTTCTTGTAGCCTTCCTCTTTCTTGTGTAAAGAAATTACGGTATTTTCTTTCTCAGGCCTTGTGACATTTCTCTTTCATGTGGTGCAAGGACATTTCTCTTCCTTGTCTGCAGGACACCTGTTTAATGAATAATTAGACTCACCTGTAGTTAAATTCTTGTTAATTAGGATTTTGCTGTCTAAAATTTGGCTTTGCTCCTAAGACTTTCATTGGGGTGTATTCATTTTTGCAACATGATCATGAATGAATTTGGTAGGAAAAATGCTTATATATAGTGTGTATATATACTGCATATATAGTATATATAATGAAGTTGCCAAATTTTTTTGTCCTCTTCATGATCTGGTCCCTCTGATGCTCAATATGCAGCCCAGGGTCCAAATACGGCCCTTTTGCGTGGGCCTTTAGGGCTCCTGCAGACCTTTTCTATCAGTTATTGGTTTGGTTTATTTCACAATCTTTTTCTTTCTGTGGTGCTTTTTAGTTTTTCCCCTCGTCTTTCACGCTTGTACGACTCCAAAGTTGAGCCGACTTTGGAGTGCAACTTTGACGCAACTTTGGATGTGTGCGACTTGGATACAACTTTGGCTCAAGTACGACTTTCATGCAACTTCTGAGGGTTAACATTGAAGTCTATGGCCCTCAAGTTGCATGAAAGTCGGACCAAACTAGCTCATTAAGTACTTTGCTGAAACTTTAAGTCAAGCATATATGAATGGTTATCATTGGAAAACATGGGGAATGGCTTGTCATGAGACTTTGATGTCCAAAGTTGCATGACAAGTCACACAAGTGTGAATAGAACCTTATAATGGATGTTGGTAAATTTTAAATGTGGCACAAGAACTTTTTAGGAGGGAGGTAGGGAGAACAAATGAGGAAGCACTGACTTGTAAAGGGGCAGTGATCTCTAGCAGTCTTGTGTAAGGTGTCTACAGGCTATAAATCCTTCCCCCTTTTTCAACAACTCCAATAGCGAGTCTGCATTCTCTGACCATCTCTTGTAGTACGTTTGCAGTCTCTGACCATCTCCTGTAGTATGACTGCAATCTCTGACTATCTTCTGTAGTATGTCTGCAGTCTCTGACCATCTCCTGTAGTACGTTCGCAGTCTCCTGTAGTATTTCTGCAGTCTCTGACCATCTCCTGTAGTACGTTTGCAGTCTCTGACCATCTCCTGTAATATGTCTGCAGTTTCTGACCGTCTCCTGTAGTTTGTCTGCAGTCTCTGACCATCTCTTGTAGTACGTCTGCAGTGTCTGACCATCTCTTGTAGTACGTTCAGTCTCTGACCATTTCCTGTAATATGTCTGCAGTTTCTGACAGTCTCCTGTAGTATGTCTGCAGTCTCTGACCATCTCCTGTAGTACATGTGCAGTCTCTGAGCATCTCTTGTAGTACGTTCACAGTCTCTGACCATCTCCTGTAATATGTCTGCAGTCTCTGACCATCTCCTGTAGTTTGTCTGCAGTCTCTGACTATCTCCTGTAATATGTTTGCAGTCTCTGACCATCTCCTGTAGTATGTCTGCAGTCTCTGACCATCTCCTGTAGTAGGTTTGCAGTCTCTGACCATCTCCTGTAGTATGTCTGCCGTCTCTGACCATCTCCTATACTATGTCTGCAGTCTCTGACCATCTCCTGTAGTATGTCTGCAGTCTCTGACCATCTCCTGTAAAATGTCTGCAGTCTCCTGTAGTATGTCTGTAGTCTCTAAACAGTCTCTAAACATCTCCAGTAGTATGTCTGCAGTCTCTAAACATCTCCTGTAGTACGTTCGCAGTCACTGACCATCTCTTGTATTATGTCTGCCTAACTGTTCCCTTGTGCACAAAGCCAGCTCCATAAAGCAGTGGCAGGATGAGCTTGGTTTGGAGTAACTTGAGTATCCTGCACAGAGCCCTGACCCCAACCCTACTGAAAATCTTTGAGAATAAGGAACGCCGAGTGTGAGCCAGGTCTTTTCATCCAACATACCTTGATTTACAAATGCTTTTTTGGCTGAGTGTGACAAACACCCACAGACAGGCTCCAAAATCCTTCTATTTAGGTAGAAGTACCCTCTTTAATAAATGAGTTCTGCCTGCCACTGACAGAGGAAGTTTGATCCAGATATTAAGTTTAAGCTTAATCATTTGAAGCAGAGGGTCTAGTTAAGTAATAATTACTCCCAAGTATTTAAATGAGGACACTACCTTAAGCGGACAGTCTGCTGCATTTTGAGAATAGGCCTGAGGATAAAAAGGCATCAACGCTGATTTCTCAAAATCCTTTTTAAAGGGTGCAGGTTGGTATAGTTGCAAAGAGTGGAGGCAAACGCCATATCAATGCCCATGGATTTTGGATAAGGTGCCCACAAACCTTTGACCATACAGTGTAAGTAGGTGTAGTATGATGGCAGTAAAGGATCTGTGAACTTTTATTGAAAAGTTGTAAATAAACTTTTTTTTGTAATATTTTCATTCTATTCACTAATGTGGTTGGTCATGCTCTGATTAGACATTTTTTTTCTTACAGTGACGTGAATTGGTTCCAGCTGTGAAGTTTGAAGCAATCCCAGCTACAGATGACTTTCAGGAGAACAATATGGCGACAGGAGCGGCTTTCTTTCATCCTTGTCGGTAAGAATTTCAAGTCAAGAGCACACTGACAATGAAGGGAGGGAGAGGACTGACCAATGCCACACTAGTACTGGGGGGGGGGGGGGGGGTCCAGAACAATGACACATTGACACTTGGGGGTCCTAGAACAATGGCACACTGACATTTAGGGGTCCTAGAACAATGGCACACTGACACTTGGGGGTCCTAGAACAATGGCACACAGACACTGGGGGTCCTAGAACAATGATACACTAACACTGAGGGGTCCCAGAACAAAGGCACACTGACACCTGGGGGTCCAGAGCAATGACATACTGACACCTGGGGGTCCCAGAACAATGACACACTGACACTTAGGGGGTCCCAGAACAATGACATGCTGACACTTAGGACTACAGAACAATAATACACTGACAAATGGGGTTCCAGAACAATGACAGACTGACACTTGGGGGTCCCAGAACAATGACAAACTGACACCTGGGGGTCCCACAACAATGACACACTGACACTTAGGGGGTCCCAGAACAATGACATGCTGACACTTAGGACTACAGAACAATAATACACTGACAAATGGGGTCCCAGAACAATGACAAACTGACACCTGGGGGTCCCAGAACAATGACACACTGACACTTAGGGGGTCCCAGAACAATGACATACTGACACTTAGGGGGTCCCAGAACAATGACATACTGACACTTGGGGGTCCCAGAACAATGACATGCTGACACTTGGGGACCCAGAACAATGACAAACTGACACCTGGGGGTCCCAGAACAATGACACACTGACACTTAGGGGGTCCCAGAACAATGACATACTGACACTTAGGGGGTCCCAGAACAATGACATGCTGACACCTGGGGGTCCCAGAACAATGACATACTGACACTTAAGGGCCCAGAACAATGACAAACTGACACCTGGGGGTCCCAGAACAATGACACACTGACACTTAGGGGTCCCAGAACAATGACATACTGACACTTGGGGGTCCCAGAACAATGACACACTGACACTTAGGGGTCCCAGAACAATGACATACTGACACTTGGGGGTCCCAGAACAATGACATGCTGACACTTAGGACTACAGAACAATGATACACTGACACATGGGGTCCCAGAACAATGACACACTGACACTTGGGGGTCCCAGAACAATGACACACTAACACTTGGGGGTCCCAGAACAATGATACACTGACACATGGGGTCCCAGAACAATAACACACTAACACTTGGGAGTCCCAGGATAATGACAGACTGACACTTAGGACTACAGAACAATGATACACTGACACATGGGGTTCCAGAACAATGACACACTAGCACATGGGGTTCCAGAACAATGACACACTAACACTTGGGGTTCCAGAACAATGACATACTGACACTTGGGGGTCCCAGAAAAAGGACACACTGACACTTGGGGGTCCCAGAACAATGACACACTGACACTTAGGACTACAGAACAATGATACACTGACACATGGGGTTCCAGAACAATGACGGTTCCAGAACAATGACACATTGACACTGAAGGGTCACAGAACAATGGCACACTAGCACTTGGGGATCCCAGAACAATGACACGCTTACACTTGGGGGTGCAGAACAATGACATGCTGACACTTAGGACTACAGAACAATGATGCATTGACACATGGGGTTCCAGAACAATGACAGACTGACACCTGGGGGTCCAGGACAATGACATACTGACACCTGGGGGTCCCAGAACAATGACATGCTGACACTTAGGACTACAGAACAATGATACCCTGACACTTGGGGTTCCAGAACAATAACAGACTGACACCTGGGAGTCCCAGAACAATGGCACACTAACACCTGGGGGTCCCAAAACAATGATACAATGATACTTGGGGTTCCAGAACAATGACACATTGACACTGAAGGGTCACAGAACAATGCCACACTAACACTTGGGGGTGCAGAACAGTGCCACACTCACAACTGTGTCCTGGAACAATGACATACTGTAGGTACACTTTGGGTGTCCAAACCATGACCCACCGACACTTACCCAGAGGGACGCTGACACCTAGAATACCAGAACAATGTCACGCTGACACTTGGAGCTCTGTTACGGCTGAGAACCTAGAACAGAGCTACAATGACACTCCCAGGATAGCGGCACACTGCTGGTGTCACACCGCAGATGCCATTCTTTATAAGTGAGGCATTACCTGTGACTATAGCTCACTGTACTGACAGCTCCTTCCCAGCATGTGAAAGGTTAATGGGATATTGTACCAGCTGGAGTGTCCTGTGAAGCGAGGAATATATGTCTTGTGATTCTATTGAGGTGCACTGGATGGGAAAGGAATGTAATCTTTCCTCATTGAAGGCAATTTTACAAGAACGCAGCGTTCTATCCAGGGAGTCACACTCACACATTAACCAAACACAGAGAACGCTGCTGAGACCGCGATGATCAGTTTGTTGTATGATTGCTGGTAAACATGACTGTTTCCTGGGTTAAAAATAAAATACATGTCTGCAAAATACACGGGAAAGTCAGAAGTTCTGATCTGCCTGTTTGTTCTAGGTCAGGGGCATTGAGTCAGCATAACCAGGCAACTAGCATTTTCTTAAATACGTTCTGTATTGTAAAAAAAAAAAAAAGTACATTTTTTTTTAGATAAATATGGCATTTTAGTGAAACTGCAATCAAGGGTACTCATTTTCTGTTAGAAAAAAATGATAGCTGGAGATATCAGATTGCACACCCAGCTGAATTGGTAAGAAAAGGGACACGCCCCCTTTCTCTTCTAGCATAGACTGGTCCTCCTTGAAGTTAGCCTGCACTCCATTATTATTATTATTTCAGATACTTATACAGTGCTGTCAATTTACGCAGCGCTTTACATATACATTGTACATTCACATCAGTCCCTACCCTCAAGGAGCTTACAATCTAAGGTCCCTATCTCACATTCATATACTAGGGCCAGGGCCGTTTTAAGGCAGGGCAAAAGGGGCAGCTGCCCTGGGCCCTGTCATTGTTGTGGGGCCCAAAGCAGCTGCCTCATACTTGCCAACTATCCCGGTTTAAATTCCCTTGTCCCTTGAGGTTTTAGTCCCGTGCTGTGTCCCAATATCTCAGTGTGAAGTGCTGCTACTAACGCTGCCCAGCTCTGCCCTATTGTTGTGTACAGATGGCTCACCTGCAGACCCTGTGTTTACATGTAAATTACCAGCATTCATATGTAAGTAGTGGTGCCATTCATATGTAAATAGCAGCAGCCAGCGGTATTGATATGTATATCATGCCCCCCTGAGGTCATATCCACAGTAATCTCTAGCAACCAATCAACAAGCAGAAATCATGTGCTGTAACCTCGCAACTAATCAGTGAGCCGTAATGTGTGCTGTAACCTCTAGCAACCAGTCAGTGAGCGGTAATGATACACTGTAACCTCTGGCAACCAATCACAATAGCTGTCTGATCTGATTCAGTAAACTGATTTTGAGTCTAGCTGCTATTTATTGTATGTCTCAGAGCAGGTGGAGAGCAAAACTGCATGGGGGGGCCCCAAGAAAAGTTTTGCCCAGGGTCCAATCAATATTAAAGACGGCCCTGACTAGGGCCAATTTAAACAGAAGCCAATTAACCTACCAGCATGTCTTTGGAGTGTGGGAGGAAACCGGTGTACCCGGAGGAAACCCACACAGGCACAGGGAGAACATGCAAACTCCAGGCAGGTAGTGTCGTGGTTGGGATTTGAACCAGCAACCCTTTTTACTGCTAGTAAACCTTTAAATGTCCTTCCTAAAAGAAGGCATTATAAGATGCCTTAGGTGGCAGTTAATTAAGGTGTGACTCCAGCCAAAACTTTTTTTTTTCTTGTTAAGAGTGGGGAAGGGTTAAGACCTCTGCCATGTTTTTATTGGAGCGCCAGACCAAAATCGGTTGAAAGAGTCCAAGATCATTTTAATTGTTGATAAAAAAAATAGTCATAAAAAACAGCTAATACGTGTGATGGACTCACCCGGGACAGAGGCTTTTGGAGGGGACTGAATGCTGGCCTCTTGCTCACTGATTATGGGCCCTGGATTTTGGGGGAACGGTGCTCTTTGTGAAGATTCTGATGTCATCAACTCCAGCCACCTGTCTGTCTGTTGTCTGCTATAATGTAAATATGTCTAGTATGGCTTCTAAGAGTCTTTCACCCATTGTTCTTTGTGCTAATTAACTCTGCTTTTTTGTAAAGGAGTTCTGTGTTCATATTTATGATAATGTGTATTGTATAGTCAGTGAGCTAGGAGACGTCAAGGCTGCCCTGAAAGGTCATATCTCTGAGTCACCCTGTCTGGGCAAATGATTAGTAAACTAGCTCATGTTAATTAGGTTTCTGGTTACAGTTTGTATTGTCATCCTTGTGTATATATTTGTGTGAGATCTCAAATACAGCAGGCTATTTCTGATGTACTCCAAGACTGGTGTTGTCTGGTCCTTGGGGGGTTACTATAGCCAGATCCATTGGTCTTGTGTTCCAGGACTTAGGAAGCGATATACTGACGGAAGCACTCAAGCGGAGTGTGGGGCTTTCCATCAAAACGCGTTTCGGGGAAAACACCCCTTCCCCTTCATCAGGGCTTAACACAGGATAAACCTTGGATGGACTCAGAGAAACCTGTATTAGAACCAGTATTGAACTCTCACCATGGAGGAACAATCTGACAGTAGTTGCTGAACAGCAATGGGGCTCCATCCTAGTTTTATACTGTGTTGAGACCTGATGAAGGGGGAGTGGTGCTGCCTCTGTTTAGGTATTACTTTTCTTATCAACAATTAAATCTATTTTTGGCTCTGTTATGTGATTTTGGTCCAGTGCTCCTTTCTGTATTTGTATGGCTTGAGTTACTGTTGGGTGGCCATTGAGTGGTCATTGGGTGGCCATTGGGTGGCCTTGCTGTGTGATTGCCTCCTCGCCAAAGCTATTGAGCTTGTTTAAGGTTTTCCTTCTTCTGACTACACTTGCATGACTAAGGTTGCATTCACACATGAGCGTGGCATCTTTGAGCGCTTTTCCGGCATTTGTTTGTGCATTTTTGTGCACAACTTTGCCATGTTTTTTTATACAGCATTTTTAAGCTTTGGCATTTTTTTATTAGCTAATAGAGAAAACTATCCTCTGTTGCATCATTTGTTGCTAGGTATTTCAGCTTTTTTATCTGTTCCATCAGCTTTTATTTCTTTTTTTTTTATTCATTTATTATTTTTATTTTTTTGTTATGGCAAGGGGTTAGAGTTATGGTTAGAGTTAGGATTAGGGGTTGGGGTTTTTTATTTTGTTAGGGTAAGGGTGTTAGTACTACTACTACTAATAATAATAATGATAGTTATATTAGTAATAATAATAAATGAATGAATAAATGTAAAACAAATACACAAATAAATAAAAACAATCATAAATAAATAATAAATAAATACAATAATTAAATACTACATAATAATAAATAAATAAATAGCAGCTAACCTTAACCTCTAAACCTTAAAAAACAAAAACAAAATAAAATATTTAATAATAAATAACCAAACACCCTAACCCTAACACAAAATTAATAATAGATTATTATTAAAATAATAAGGCATAATTATTTTTTGTATTATTATTATTATTATTATTATTATTAATAATAACTACAATAATAGTAATAATAATAATAATAATAAATTTTTTGTTTGGGTTTGGGTGTTTATTATTTTATTACTATTAATAATAATAATAATTAATAATAATAATAATAATAATAATAATAATAATAATAATAGTAATCATAATTTATTTAATATATTTTTTTAAGGTTAGGGGTTAATTATTTTTTATTATTACATAGTATTCATGTATTTATTTATGATTTATTTATGATTATTTTTAGTTATTTTGTGTATTTATTTTACATTTATTCATTCATATATTACCATTTTTTTTCTACATGTTTTCATATGAGCAGAAAATCGCGCAAAAACAAGCGTTTCCATTCATTTTGATGGTAACAAAAACACTCTAGAAACGCACAAATCTGCCCAATTCGACCTACTAATAAAGCTCCAGAACTTTTTTGAACTTCAGGTGTTTGGCTTCAGGCGACTTGTAGCAGAAAGGTGAACCATCTCCATAGAAAATAATTAATTCTTTCTCCTCCAGCATTTTGGAGCTTCAAGCTTCCAGCTACAAAACGCTGAGGTGTGAATGGGGCCTAAAAGTTCCTACCCACCTCTCTGAGTATGCTGTTCAGAGATATTAATTACAGTCCCTGCCTCCATTGGGGAAATCTCTTCTCACTTCCTGTCCTGTTATTGTCATTAGAACAGAAAGTAAAGAGAAATCTAGAACGTTACAGGCATTACCGAAACAGAAGTAGAAGAAAGATCTCCTACTAGGGACACAGAAAGCAATAAATACACCAAAAGACATATTCAAGAGGCACCGGGGCTCCAAAACATAATTGTTCAATCAAACGAAGGATGAACTCCTGACTTTGAACAAGTTCTTTGGGTTTGGTAAGGCAGCTCACGTACAGCATGGCTCCCCCGATGGCTACTGGGAAATGACTTAGATTGTAGAAAACCAGAAAAGAGCGCCACTCCAAATGGTGAAATAGTCTAAATAGCTTTTAACGTTTGCAATATGATCTCAGAAAAACACCCGACACGTTTCAGGGGCCAATACACGCTCCCTTCTTCAGGGCTTAAGAATGAAATGAAGGCTTGAATGGAGTCGAAGAAACAAGTGGACAAACAGAACTGTATCTGAGTTTATTCAAACCTTCATTTCTCTCAGCCCTGATGAAGGGGGAGTGTATTGGGCCCCAGAAATGCGTTGGGCGTATTTCTATGATCATACCATAGACAATAAAAGAAACTTGGACTCTTTCACCATTTGGTTTGGTGCTCCTTTCTGCTTTTCTAAGCTCCAATGTAGTTAGTCTAGATCAGGGGTCTCCAAACCTTTTAAACAAATGGTCCGTTTACTGTTCCTCAGACTATAGGGGGGCTGGACTGTGGAAATTGGGAGTAGAAAATGTCTCAGGTTTGGTGGCCAGTGCAATTATAAAAAATGACATAGCACCTGTGGTCAGCAGGAGGAGAAATAGTGCCCCATCATTGGTGTTAGTGGGAGCAATAGTGCCCCATCATTGGTGTCAGTGGGAGCAATAGTGCCCCCTCTTTGGTGTCAGTGGGAGGAATAATGCCCCGTCATTGGTATCAGTGGGAGGAATGGTTCCCTATCATTGGTATCAGTGGAGGGAATAGTGTCCCATCATTGGTATCAGTGGAGGGAATAGTGTCCCATTATTGGTATCAGTTGGAGGAATAGTGCCCCATCATTGGTATCAGTGGGAGGAATAGTTCCCTATCATTGGCATCAGTGGGAGGAATAGTGTCCCATCATTGGTATCAATGGAGGTAATAGTGCCCCATTATTGATATCAATTGGAGGAATAGTGCCCCATCATTGGTATCAGTGGGAGCAACAGTGCCCCCTCTTTGGTGTCAGTGGGAGGAATAATGCCCCGTCATTGGTATCAGTGGGAGGAATGGTTCCCTATCATTGGTATCAGTGGAGGGAATAGTGTCCCATCACTGGTATCAGTGGAGGGAATAGTGTCCCATTATTGGTATCAGTTGGAGGAATAGTGCCCCATCATTGGTATCAGTGGGAGGAATAGTTCCCTATCATTGGCATCAGTGGGAGGAATAGTGTCCCATCATTGGTATCAATGGAGGTAATAGTGTCCCATTATTGATATCAATTGGAGGAATAGTGCCCCATCATTGGTATCAGTGGGAGGAATAGTTCCCTATCATTGGCATCAGTGGGAGGAATAGTGTCCCATCATTGGTATCAGTGGAGGGAATAGTGTCCCATCATTGGTATCAGTGGAGGGAATAGTGTCCCATCAATGGTATCAGTGGGAGGAATAATATCTATCTATCTATCTATCTATCTATCTATCTATCTATCTATCTATCTATCTATCTATCTATCTATCTATCTATCTATCTATCTATCTATCTATCTACAGTGTATATCTATATATCTACAGGTATGTATATATATATATATATCTATATATATATATAGATAGATAGATATATATATATATATATATATAGATATATATATATATCTATATATATATATATATCTATATATATATATATATATGATATATCGATATATATATATAGATAGATATATAGATATATATAGCTATAGATATATACTGTATATTTTTTTTTCTTCAAATGCCCCCTTCCCAAGTTCCCAGATTCCTTCCCAGGCCAGGATAATATGTATTTGGCTGTCCACAGACTCCTGGGATATACAGGTCACCCATACTAGGAGGCTGTAGAGCCAAAGTATCTCTTTTTCTGACCCCTCAGTCCCATTCAAGACCCATAGCATGTTTGCCCATGCACGGCATCAAAAAAGCATCATCATGGGGCCGGCTGTGCAAACCAAGAACAGAAAGGTGGCTCCCAATTACGGGAGATTCAAGATGGCGACGTGGGATGGAACATGAGGCAGCTAAGAAAAGGACAATGCAGGACTTTCTGGGCTTGTGAGTAGAGTATGTTTATTCTTCATAAAGGATCATCAAAGGTAAGTGCGTTATGGAAATTAAAATGTATGGTCAGGGTGAAGTTCCTCGTTAAATAGGACAGTCGTGGCATCTACTGCAGAAGCCTTTACATAAAACGTATGATGTGTGTCTTCCATCATGGCCATTGCCGGGCTGACATTATCACAGTTCTAGATGTTACATTTCCCAGTTCTTGGAAAAGCCCATGACTGACCCCGGGATAGATTATCCAATAATAGGCTCATTGTCAGACTCGGGGCTCCTCTTGCGCTGCTGTTGAGTGGCCACTCCTTGTGTAAGGTAATGTTTAGCCCAGCCTGGTGCTGTCTTCTGTAAGCTCTTAACATTCCTCCCATTCCATGACTGCGATTAACAGCTTTATAAACAGGTAGGAACATATTCACATTAACTCCTTAAAGTCAGACTATCATGCAAATTCGAAAAACAGGCAGTTAAACCTGTAGCTGGAGTTGTATCTGTACGACAAAGTACAAGGGTCCATCTTGGTACATTGCATCAATGAGGTCCTTTCAACTGAAAGCGCTGGAAGTGCACCAAAATTAACCAAAAATTGGACATGTGCCTTTCTTACCAACGCACAGCACCACAATGCATGGTAGTGCGTCAGCATGCTTTGTGGTGTGCTGCAACACATGTGCATTGGAGGTATGTTGGGTTAGTGCAGTGAGGGAAGGGGGGGGGGGGGGGGGCTGTACAATGGATGGCATTGTAATGTGCTATCGTACATATCATGCAGGGTGACCACATTTCCAAACTGCCATTCAGGGACACCCCCACCTTCCCAAAAATCAGCTTGTGCTGTAACCAATCACAGCACAGCCGAGGCACCGGGTGCGTGCTCTACCCAAAAGCAGTGTTCACGCCCCCCCCCCCCCCAAAAAAAAGCCTCCGCATCGCCACTTTACTCACTGACAGTAATTGTCCTGGCTGGCCGAGACCCGTTTTACCTTGTTCCAAAGCTGGCTCAGTGACTGGACACAAGAGGTGGGATTTATAATTTCTCCAATCACAAGCAAGGGGCGGGGATTGTGCCTCTCCAGACATTCCCGGCCTGGACAAGTACTGTCAGTGAGTAAATGCGATGTGACGGCCTTTTTTGGGGGCATCAGATTGGCCCGAGGGGATTTCTGTGTCAGTTTTATTCCGGCACACTGTATTGTCGTGGAATGAAGGAACCCGGGATCTGGGACAGACCTACAAAATGCGGGACTGTCCCGGGCAATCCGGGACATGTGGTCACCCTAATATCATGCTCTGTGGTAACGCACATTACCTCAACACATTGCACTGCAGAGATGTGCATGGACCCTAATGAATGACAGGTAGGTCTCTATAGTCCCTGGGACAATGTCACCTCTGCTCAAGGCCAACACTTTACACTTTCAGGGTGGTCATTTACAGACCACACCCACCTTCTGATGTGGCCTTGTCCAAAAAATTCAGGGCCTCCCACTCACAGTGCAAGCTCATTAACTCAAATAAGGGTAATGCTGTGAACCCAGGACACAGCCCGGGACACAGCATCATCGGGACAGAGGTCCAAGATGTCCTGCAAATCACCCCAGAGCTAAAATGGGGAGTCGAGAAAGGATATTGGGCTCCAGTCACTTTGGTCTTTTTAAAGTTTTATTGCCGAACAGTTAAGGATTTGAGGGTTAAGGGTTCCAGATACCGTAGCAGACCACTTACAGACTCTCCATGTCCAGATCAATGTCCAGTTTACCGTGTCAGAACCTTTAAGCTGACCTGGCAACACCGTAAGCACGTTTCCAAATTTCAGTACATTCTTCAAGTGAGTCACCAGGCCCTTCTGAGAGACCAGCCTTCTTCCTTGCTCTCTCCAGCAAGAGGCCTCCCCTGGGTCTCCTCCTTGACACAGCTTCCTTCAGACCAGGCAGGACCACGTCAGCACACATTAGGCTCAGAACCAGGCTATTGGGTCTAACAGCAGAGCTCCATCAAGCAGCACCTCCCTAGGTCCCAGTCCAATGGGACAACAGTGAGCATGTTGGCCTGTCCCAAATATTTATATCCTCCCCCAGCATGCACCAGTGGCATAAACCTCCTACTGGATTGGCTGAAGAAAATATAAATATTCATAGCTTAGTTTTGTTTGTGAACTCTCATACTAGGACCAGTGATACCAGCCAAGGCCGGTACAAGGGGTGGGCGGAAGGGGCGGATGCCCTGGGCGGATCAATTAATTGTAGGAAGGGGGCGCAGTGCTGGCAGGCAGTGTGTTCTTAAACTTCGTGGGCAACAAGTGACTATCACACTGCAGAGCTGCGCCTGCTTGCGAAGCTGTGCAGAGGCATACTAAGTAGGGGGCGGGCCGCCCGGGTACCACACACTGGGGGGGGGGGGGTGTCAGGCCGCCCCCCCCCCCTCCGGGACTGAAGCGGTGGCAGTGCTGCGGATTTAGGCAGCGGCGCAGTGACAGGCACAGGCAGGTAGAGGCGATCTACATTGTAATGCAAGGGAGAGGGGGGGTGCAGGGTGGCACCGCTGCACCTACCTTCCCCTCCTCTCGCGGCCGCGGGCTGTCTGTCTGTGCGATCTCGGATGTCACACAGGCACAGCCGACCAGAGTGAAGCCGCCTCCCCCTCCTCTCTGTTTATGTGCAAAAAGGGGGAGGAGATCTGCTGAGCATGTGCCGCCGCGCTGATCTGAGGTACTGAATGGGGGGGAGCTGAACGAGGGCTACACTGAAGGGGGTGTCCTCACTGAACAGGGGGGGTGTCTGCACTGAACAGGGGGGGTGTCTGCACTGAACAGGGGGGGTGTCTGCACTGAACAGGGGGGGTGTCTGCACTGAACAGGGGGGGTGTCTGCACTGAAGGGGGGGGGTGTCTGCACTGAAGGGGGGGGTGTCTGCACTGAAGGGGGGGGTGTGTCTGCACTGAACAGGGGGGGGGGGTGTCTGCACTGAACAGGGGGGGTGTCTGCACTGAAGGGGGGGGTGTCTGCACTGAACAGGGGGTGTGTGTCTGCACTGAACAGGGGTGTGTGTCTGCACTGAACAGTGGGGGGGTCTGCACTGAAAGGGGGGGTGTCTGCACTGAAGGGGGGCTACACTGAAGGAGTCCAGAGGTCCAGGGTGCTGTGTAATGTAAAGGGGTGCAGGGGGCTGTGTAATGTAAAGGGGTCCAGAGATGCAGGGTGTTTTGTAATGTAAAGGGGTGCAGGGGGCTGTATAATGTAAAGGGGTCCAGAGGCACAGGGTGCTGTGTAATGCAAAGGGGCCCAGAGGTGCTGTGTAATGTAAAGGGGTTCAGAGGTGCAGGGTGCTGTGTAATGTAAAGGGCTGCAGGTGGCTGTGTAATGTAAAGGGGCCCAGAGGCACAGGTGGCTGTGTAATGTAAAGAGGCCCAGAGATGCAGGGGGCTGTGTAATGTAAAGGGGCCCAGTGGTGCAGGGGGCTGTGTAATGTAAAGGGGCCCAGTGGTGCAGGGGGCTGTGTAATGTAAAGGGGCCCAGAGGCGCAAGTGGCTGTGTAATGTAAAGGGGCCCAGAGGCGCAGGTGGCTGTGTAATGTAAAGGGGCCCAGAGGCGCAGGTGGCTGTGTAATGTAAAGGGGCCCAGAGGCGCAGGTGGCTGTGTAATGTAAAGGGGCCCAGAGGCGCAGGTGGCTGTGTAATGTAAAGGGGCCCAGAGGCGCAGGTGGCTGTGTAATGTAAAGAGGCCCAGAGATGCAGGGGGCTGTGTAATGTAAAGGGGCCCAGTTGTGCAGGGGGCTGTGTAATGTAAAGGGGCCCAGTGGTGCAGGGGGCTGTGTAATGTAAAGGGGCCCAGTGGTGCAGGGGGCTGTGTAATGTAAAGGGGCCCAGTGGTGCAGGGGGCTGTGTAATGTAAAGGGGCCCAGAGGCGCAGGTGGCTGTGTAATGTAAAGGGGCCCAGAGGCGCAGGTGGCTGTGTAATGTAAAGGGGCCCAGAGGCGCAGGTGGCTGTGTAATGTAAAGGGGCCCAGAGGCGCAGGTGGCTGTGTAATGTAAAGGGGCCCAGAGGCGCAGGTGGCTGTGTAATGTAAAGGGGCCCAGAGGCGCAGGTGGCTGTGTAATGTAAAGGGGCCCAGAGGCGCAGGTGGCTGTGTAATGTAAAGGGGCCCAGAGGCGCAGGTGGCTGTGTAATGTAAAGGGGCCCAGAGGCGCAGGTGGCTGTGTAATGTAAAGGGGCCCAGAGATGCAGGGGGCTGTGTAATGTAAAGGGGCCCAGTGGTGCAAGGGGCTGTGTAATGTAAAGGGGCCCAGTGGTGCAGGGGGCTGTGTAATGTAAAGGGGCCCAGAGGCGCAGGTGGCTGTGTAATGTAAAGGGGCCCAGAGGCGCAGGTGGCTGTGTAATGTAAAGGGGCCCAGAGGCGCAGGTGGCTGTGTAATGTAAAGGGGCCCAGAGGCGCAGGTGGCTGTGTAATGTAAAGGGGCCCAGAGGCGCAGGTGGCTGTGTAATGTAAAGGGGCCCAGAGGCGCAGGTGGCTGTGTAATGTAAAGGGGCCCAGAGGCGCAGGTGGCTGTGTAATGTAAAGGGGCCCAGAGGCGCAGGTGGCTGTGTAATGTAAAGGGGCCCAGAGGCGCAGGTGGCTGTGTAATGTAAAGGGGCCCAGAGGCGCAGGTGGCTGTGTAATGTAAAGGGGCCCAGAGATGCAGGTGGCTGTGTAATGTAAAGGGGTGCAGGGTGCTGTGTAATGTAAAGGGGCCCAGAGATGCAGGGTGCTGTGTAATGTAAAGGGGCCCAGAGATGCAGGGTGCTGTGTAATGTAAAGGGGCCCAGAGATGCAGGGTGTTGTGTAATGTAAAGGGGCTCAGTGGTGCAGGGGGCTGTGTAATGTAAAGGGCTGCAGGTGGCTGTGTAATGTAAAGGGCTGCAGGTGGCTGTGTAAGGTAAAGGGGCCCAGTGGTGCAGGGGGCTGTGTAATGTAAAGGGGTCCAGAGGTGCAGGGTGTTGTGTAATGTAAAGGGGTTCAGAGGTGCAGGGTGCTGTGTAATCTAAAGGGGCCCAGAGGCGCAGGTGGCTGTGTAATGTAAAGGGGCCCAGAGGCGCAGGTGGCTGTGTAATGTAAAGGGGCCCAGAGGCGCAGGTGGCTGTGTAATGTAAAGGGGCCCAGAGATGCAGGGTGCTGTGTAATGTAAAGGGGCCAAGAGATGCAGGGTGTTGTGTAATGTAAAGGGGCCCAGTGGTGCAGGGGGCTGTGTAATGTAAAGGGGCCCAGAGGTGCAGGTGGCTGTGTAATGTAAAGGGGCCTAGAGATGCAGGGTGCTGTGTAATGTAAAGGGGTCAGTGCGGGGGATCGCTGGACTCCAGGTTAGCAGGACTGGGGGGGATGGGGTCCAATGTAAGTTCACCTTACAATTTAACCATTTGCTGAACCGCCGCAGTACATATACTGCGACGGGGCTGCAGCTACAGTATTGTATTCTTGTATTATTTTGAGTGTTTTCTGGTTTTGAAAGGACACTGACTCTTTCTTTATACGGGGGGGGGGGGGGGGGGGGCGCAGTTTGCCCTGGGCACCAGATGGTCTTGTACCAGCACTGATACCAGCGATATCTACTGGTGACAGTGAGAAATCACAAGCCAACTTAAGCTTAAAGCCAAGTGAAAAACAATACAATCAGTCTGAGCTAACGATAGACCAGCCAAAAGCTAAACTGACATAGGAGCCCCTGCTTAGGACAAAGGGGGCTACACTATGATATGGCTATAAAAAAATGTAAACATTTGAGTACAGGAAGATTTATGTAAGTGTCAAGATATCAATAAACAGGAGATGATCTGGCAGGTAATACCAGATTGGAAAATAATTGTACACCTATTGACTACTTTTTGCCTGTGCAAGCTGTTCCAGGTTGATTGAACTTGGTGGATAATTGAGTTGCTGAAAATAAAATGCTAAAAAGGATTAAAGTGGAAGTAAACCCTCCTATCGTTTTCAGCCAAGGAAGCTGCCATCTTGGCCTCTGTTTAATCTACAACTGCCATGATGCTGCACATGTGATCCATTATGACACCAGCCATTAGATGGTTTGACAGTTTGGTTGAGAGCACAACCAATGGGAGTGTTACATTTCCGGCACGTGCCGGAAAGGTAACTGTTTTATTGATGGGTTTACTTCCGCTTTAAGGGGCATTGAGAGTTAGAATTTCGATGACGTTTTAATAAAAATTTGAAGATTTTGCCAAAAATTTGCCGATTTGCATTGCAGTCAGTGGGAAAGGCAAAACTAAGGCATTTTAAACTGATGTGTGCTGGATTTTGAGATCTCAGGTCTATGGCTATGTCTACGGCTGGCTTTTGCCATCTCATTTCTACAGCTATGTCTTCAGCTATGGCTGGCTTTTGCCATCTTATGTCTATGGCTATGTCTACAGCTATGGCTGGCTTTTGCCATCTCAGATCTACGGCTATGTCTACAGCTATGGCTGGCTTTTGCCATCTCAGGTCTACGGCTATGTCTACAGCTATGGCTGGCTTTTGCCATCTCATGTCTATGGCTATGTCTACAGCTATGGCTGGCTTTTGCCATCTCATGTCTATGGCTATGTCTACAGCTATGGCTGGCTTTTGCCATCTCATGTCTATGGCTATGTCTACAGCTATGGCTGGCTTTTGCCATCTCAGGTCTATGGCTATGTCTTTAGCTATGTCTGTCTTTTGCTATCTCAGGTCTACGGCTTTGGCTGGCTTTTGCCATCTCATGTCTATGGCTATGTCTACAGCTATGGCTGTCTTTTTGCCATTCCAGGTCTACGGCTATGTCTTCAGCTATGGCTGGCTTTTGCCATCTCATGTCTATGGCTATGGCTACAGCTATGGCTGGCTTTTGCCATCTCATGTCTATGGCTATGTCTTCAGCTATGGCTGGCTTTTTCCATCTCATGTCTATGGCTATGGCTACAGCTATGGCTGGCTTTTTCCATCTCATGTCTATGGCTATGTCTACAGCTATGGCTGGCTTTTGCCATCTCAGGTCTACGGCTATGTCTACAGCTATGGCTGGCTTTTGCCATCTCAGGTCTACGGCTATGTCTACATCTATGGCTGGCTTTTGCCATCTCAGGTCTACGGCTATGTCTACAGCTATGGCTGGCTTTTGCCATCTCAGGTCTACGGCTATGTCTACAGCTATGGCTGGCTTTTGCCATCTCAGGTCTACGGCTATGTCTACAGCTATGGCTGGCTTTTGCCATCTCATGTCTATGGCTATGTCTACAGCTATGGCTGGCTTTTGCCATCTCATGTCTATGGCTATGTCTACAGCTATGGCTGGCTTTTGCCATCTCATGTCTATGGCTATGTCTACAGCTATGGCTGGCTTTTGCCATCTCAGGTCTATGGCTATGTCTTTAGCTATGTCTGTCTTTTGCTATCTCAGGTCTACGGCTTTGGCTGGCTTTTGCCATCTCATGTCTATGGCTATGTCTACAGCTATGGCTGTCTTTTTGCCATTCCAGGTCTACGGCTATGTCTTCAGCTATGGCTGGCTTTTGCCATCTCATGTCTATGGCTATGTCTTCAGCTATGGCTGGCTTTTTCCATCTCATGTCTATGGCTATGGCTACAGCTATGGCTGGCTTTTTCCATCTCATGTCTATGGCTATGGCTACAGCTATGGCTGGCTTTTGCCATCTCATGTCTATGGCTATGGCTACAGCTATGGCTGGCTTTTGCCATCTCAGGTTTATGCCTATGTCTACTGCTATGGCTAGATTTTGGCATCTCATGTCCATGCTATGTCCATAGCTAGCCTAACACATAGCCAGTATAATTAGCGGTGTGGTCAGGTCATGTCATTTGCATAAAACGTTTGGCACCATAGAGTATACCACTTCTTCGCCTCAAAAAATTGAGATCACCCACAATTAAGTTTTTCCTCCTTGGTTCCCAACTCCATCCATCTGTCACAGCCAAGAGTAGCCTTTCTCTCCCCCTGTTCAATTTTTTATTTCATGATCAATATTAGGAATACTGAAAGAAAAGTAAGTCGACCACCCACCACAGAACGTGACACCCCCCCCCCCCCCCCCCCCCGGCCTGACTAGAGACCGCAATATGGCGACAGGGGGGAATCCCATAGCTGATGAACATCCTGTAAGAAGCCACTGAGCCTTCCAGATAGCAATTGTGGGTAGACCAGTCCTGTAATATTAAAAGGAAACAGCCAAACAGTCTTCTGACAAAATAGGAAGCTATACCGAGCTGGAAATAATTCTCTAACTCTTGTACGGAATGTAATAAATGAGCACTGAGGTATTTTATCAGATGGCCTTGTGTTGTTTAAACATTTAATAATAGGCGGTGACAGCACTTCCTAGAGAATTTTATCTTCTCCAAATACATACTTGAAGGCAGGATGCTTCTTACATTGGATCACTTTATTGAGGAGTAATTTAATAATGGACTAATATTAAACACACACATATAGATTTGATTGTTCGGTTTTAATTTTTTTTAGATGTTGTGATAACCTCTAGGGAAATTTGAAAAGCACAACATTTCTTCCATCATCCATATTTTCCAGCACAGCTTGCTGCGTGCTGTAGGGACGCAGGGGTCGAAGGATGAAACCACAGTGTACAGGAGGGGACACAGGGTTCAGACACTCCCAAAAGAGTCTAATGTCAAATATACTGAAGGGAGTGGCAGTGCTGGAACGAAGTGAAAATAGGAGGAACAGTACATGCCACCAGAAAGGTGGATATATTACCTCCCAATTTTACTGGGGGGGCTGCCATTTTGATTTGTCTAGAGCAGTGGTCTCCAAACAGCAGCTTGTCCTTTCCCGGAAATTGCGTATGCGGTGACGTCAACGTGCCGCTCCACCCTACGTGTTTTGTCACAAGCTGGCGTTGTCCTGGGCTGACGTCACAGACTCTCTGCCTTCCCAGCCCATGGCCAGACAAGGTAGATCCATTTAAACTAGGAGGAACTGGGCCCATCCAGTTTTTTCCCGTGCTCCAACTGCCCGTGGGAGTCCAAGTTTTTCTTCTAGCCGGTACTAGCCTTCAGAGCCTCCATCATACCAGCAGGGATACTATACAGCCAGATATTCCAGCTCCCGGTGGGCCAGAGTGACGGCGTAGCACCCATACTGAACATTGATAAGAACAGATATTACACTTGATCTTAGCCAAAAGGCAGAGAAGCGACACTACAAGTTGTGTACAGATCACAGCTAGATAATGCTGGACATCTTCCAGCCAGGAAATGAGATGGGCTCTGCCCGACTTGCTGAAGCTTCTAATGCACATTGTGTGCTGTGAAATCGAAAGAGAGGAGCCAGGACAATTGTGCAAGACTAAAGGAAAGGTTGGAGTTTGGCCTTCAACCTCCGTGCAGCCAGAACAGACACAGCCCAGTAAACCCCCAAAAAAATAACACAAACGTTCATTAGCCAAACGTATTGAAACCTGCTGATGGCAATATGGAGCCGCCGCTGGTGCAAGCCACCAGAGCTCATCATTCTCCCGGGGGCCAAATACAACTGGCAGCCTTTGATCGCTGACAACATAGGAAGCCTGATTAAGTAGGAGGGGAGAGAAGAATAGGGGGACCAGGATGTGGCACAGAGGGGTTTTCATCCAGAACAATTCATAGTCACTGAGTTGTACTGACACAGCACGGATATTTGGTTGGCCACGCCCCCTGCATATCTCCTGCCTAATCTACCGGCTGGGGCGACAGACACGCCAACGGCTTTCAGTGAATACAAGGATTTTTTCATTCAGCCGTATTATTTTTCCTGCAAATCTTCTTTTGTTAGCTTTGCATTAATTTTAAACACGAACGTCTACGGAAAAAAAAAAAAATTCATGGAACTCGGATTGACGTACTGGGACTGTCAAGCTGCCCCGACCTGTACACTCAAGTTGGCCAGAACAATGTGTGCAACCTACGAATACTAAGAGCAGGAGAATGATGTGATTTATTATCGCTGCTGGATAGATGAGGCCCTATTGTATCCAGTTTACTGTTTTATTGAAGGCCAAACCTAATATTTCAGGTTTGCATAGTCAACTTAGATACACAGACATGTGATGATAACAAAAGACTAAATGCTCCCACCCCCTCGGGTATGTCCTTTTTGTAAAGGTTTTTTTTTTTTTTACATTTTTGTCCAAGGATAGAGTAGACCCTTGTTTAGCCCAAGCATGTCACCTATAAGCCAAAACATTATGACCACCCACCATAACTCATTAAGGCATGGACTCCACCAAACCTCTGAAGGTATGCTGTGGTATCTGGCCCCAAGCCATCTGGATGTTGCAAGGCAGGGGCCTTCATGGATCGGACTTCTTTTCTAGCACATCCCACAGATGTTCGATTGGATGGAAGACTGGAGAATTTGGAGGCCAAGTCAACACCCCAAACTCCTGGTTGTGTTCCTCAAACCATTCTTGAACTAATCAGACAAGACCACCTTCTTACGTTGCAGTTTCCAGGTCTCACCTACACAGGGTGATGGGGCAAGTTCTTTCTTCCCCCAGTGGCACACACTCTGCTCAGCTCCCCCACCCAGCCCAGTACAGTCCATAGCTCCCAACTGTCCCTGATTTCGAGGGACTGTCCCTGATTTGGAACAAAGTCACCCTGTCCCTCTTTCCTCCTCATTTGTTCCTCATTTTGGTCTGATCTATATAGTTATAAGTGCTAAACCTTCCACCCAATTTCTAAATTGCTGCATCTGTAAATTCCAAAAGCCAATATAAAGGACTAGCAATGGTAAAAAAGCACTTGTGGGTTTAACCAATCATTTTTTTTTTTCAATTCCCCCTTAAAGGGGGCGTGCCAAGTGGTATGTCCTATGCCTAAATACTTTTGCTTTTGGGGCAGGCCACATTCTAAGCTGGTGAAAGTAGTGGGCTTGTGTGTGAATCTAGAAGTCAGAAGGCCTGCTCACCCCAGGCAGGGCCCAGGCTGGCCCCTCTGCATTTCCTCTTTTACATACAAGCCCACCACTTTTACCTGGCAGCTCGGAGTGTGGCCTGCCTACCCTACCTTGCATGCACGTGCACAGTTTTGCAGGGCAGGGAAGGAGGGGCTGTACTGGGCTGGACGGGGGACTGAGCAGAGAGTGCTCTGCTGGGGGAAAGGGCTTGCCCCGCCACCCTGCGTAGGTGAAACCAGAAACCCAGAGAGCCCAGGATCTGCTTGGGTGGGCCCCTGCCTGGCCAGCCCAGGTCCTCTGAGTTTACTGAATTATGTACGTAGGGTGACGCAGTAAGCGCTTTTCCCCATTAACACAGTGTAAAACCTAAGGTGACAGGGAGGCCACATGGGGCCCCTGGAGCAAAGGTGGGGTCGCCCCTCAAGCTCAAGTTGTTAGGAGGCTGGTGATCCCAGCAACCAACCATGGTGGAGGGAGGGGACTGGGGGAGGGTCATGGCTGGCTGGCTGGAGGTGGATGTGGCCATCACCGTATTATGATACAAAGACATGTGCATTCACTGCCAGCCAGCTGGGTAGTTTCATGGACAGCTGCTGAGGGCCAGGTGAAATCTTGTAGTGGGCTGGATGTGGGCCATGGGCCGTAGCTTGGAGATCCCTAAACTAGATGAAAACTCAGTGTGTCCACCCATGTGTACTCTGAGACAGTCCACCCATGTGTACTCTGAGACAGTCCACCCATGTGAACATTGAGACAGTCCACCCATGTGTACTCTGAGACAGGCCACCCATGTGTACCCTGAGACAGGCCACCCATGTGTACCCTGAGACAGGCCACCCATGTGTACCCTGAGACAGGCCACCCATGTGTACCCTGAGACAGTCCACCCATGTGTACTCTGAGACAGAGCACCCATGTGTCCTTTGAGACAGTCCACCCATGTGTCCTTTGAGTCAGTCCACCCATGTGTCCTTTGAGACAGTCCACCCATCTGTACTTTGAGACAGTCCACCCATGTGTACTCTGAGACAGTCCACCCATGTGTACTCTGAGACAGTCCACCCATCTTTACTTTGAGACAGTCCACCCATGTGCACTCTGAGACAGTCCACCCATGTGTACTCTGAGACAGGCCACCCATGTGAACCCTGAGACAGCCCACCCATGTGTACCCTGAGACAGCCCACCCATGTGTACCCTGAGACAATCCACCCATGTGTCCTCTGAGACAGTCCACCCATGTGTATCTGAGACAGTCCACCCATGTGTACTCTGAGACAGTCCACCCATGTGTCCTTTGAGACAGTCCACCCATGTGTCCTTTGAGACAGTCCACCCATCTGTACTTTGAGACAGTCCACCCATGTGCACTCTGAGACAGGCCACCCATGTGTACTCTGAGACAGGCCACCCATGTAAACCCTGAGACAGTCCACCCATGTGTACCCTGAGACAGTCCACCCATGTGTACTCTGAGACAGTCCACCCATTTGTACTCTGAGACAGTCCACCCATGTGTACTCTGAGACAGTCCACCCATGTGTACTCTGAGACAGTCCACCCATGTGTATCCTGAGACAGTCCACCCATGTGTACTCTGAGACGGTCCACCAATGTGTATCCTGAGACAGTCCACCAATGTGTACTCTGAGACATTAGTCCCAATTGCATATTCCAAAACCATCACAGGTCAGTGTGGACTTAACCAAGGAAAGCGCTTCTAAAGAGAATGTAAAGTAAATCAGCAACCAATCAGGTTTTCCTTTTCTGTTCATGGAACAGACAAAACTACAAAATCCCCGGGGCCTAAGAAAAGTGGTGAATGACGGGTGTACAGAATTTGCTGGATATCAGGTTATGAAACTTCCTTCTGGATATATAAATGTAAATCACGCCTGTGATCTCCGACACGTGCTGAATCTGTCCTGTATATCAACTGCCTGACCTGACATGACTTATCTGCCGGGGTGATGACTGTAGATCAGGTGAATGGAGGACGCGGGGCTGGAGGCCTGAAACAACCGAGGAAGTAATTAATAATGCCTAAAGAACTTATCGGGGAAACACAATCCGCCAAAGTGCAGTAATCCAAAGCAACCAAAAAGGAATTGACAGTTTTACCTACACCAATTTTGCTGCGATCTGACTGGTTGGTATGGGTACTGCATAACACTTTGCGGGGGGATATTTATAAAGAATGTATGTACATTCGTTCTGTGCAAATGGATACAAAATTGAGCGCTAATATTATTAGTTATTCAGGTTGAATATTTTTCATTCATTGGAAATAGAGTGAGACAAGAAATTAATACATTATGGCCACTAGATGGAGCTGATGATCACAGGAAATACTTATTTACTATGATCGTCAGCTCCATCTAGTGACCATAATACACTATTTTTACTTTATATTTTAAGAACCAATGATCATCATTGATGTCAGTGGGTTGTACAGTGCCTCATCATTGGTACCAGTGGGAGGAATAGTGCCTCATCATTGGTGTCAGTGGGAGGAATAGTGCCTCATCATTGGTGTCAGTGGGAAGGATTATGTCCCATTGTTGGTGTCAATGGGAGAAATAATGCCCCATGATTGGTGGCAGTGGGAGGAATATGCCTCATTTTTTGTGTCAGTGGAAGGAATAGAGCCCCATCATTGATGTTAGTGGGACGAAAAGTGCCCCATTGTCAGTGTCAGTTTATGTCCTACTGTTGGTGTCAGTGGGAGAAATTATGCCTTATTGTTGGTGTCAGTGGAAAGAATAGTGCCCCATCATTGGTGTCAGTGGAAGGAATTATGCCCCACTGTTGGTGTCAGTGGGAGAAATGATGCCCTATAGTTGGTGTCAGTGGGAGGAATAGTGCCCCATCATTGGTGTCAGTGGGAGGAATAGTGCCCCATCATTGGTGTCAGTGGGAGGAAGTATGCCTCATTGTTGGTGTCAGTGGGAGGAATAGTGCCTCATTGTTGGTGTCAGTGGGAGGAACACTGCCCCAAGGGCCAGATAAAGGCAAGCAAAGGGCCTTGGTTTGGAGACCACTGCTTTAGATCTATCATTAACTATGTAGTGCAGAGACATACCTGTGTGGATACAAACTGAATGGCTTGTTTCGGTGTGTCCTAATACAGTATTATATATAATGTATCAGATATATTGAACTCCAGACTCTCCAAACTCTGACTGGTCCAATCAGTGTGATAAATCATTGTATACAGCCCTGTTCATACTATTGCTCTGCGACAACACATGCAGTACTGCAATGCATGGCAGTGTGCATTAGGCATGTAGAAAACTCCTCCAACGTGTTTCGCCCTTTTTGGGGCTTCGGGGACGAAACGCTTTTGGGGAGTTCTCTACAGGCGGAGTACAGGAGCAGAACCCCTCTTTTACCCATTTCATTCACATTTTTTGCAACAAGGAGTCGGTGTCTGTGTGCAGACAAATTAACATTTGACATAACGCACATTAATGCGCAGGTGCTGGCGCAGCACAACAGTGCGAACGGGGCATAATGGGACCCCTATATCATGAATTTTCCTTTGTTTCTTCACAGCTCTGCTTCTGATTGTACGGGGTGAAGAGCCAGACACAATACAACAGGGGTGTACCAATGGAGGTTGCTACCCCGCCACAGGAAACCTTCTCACTGGTCGAGACAACAACCTCGGCGCCACATCCACGTGTGGAATGGAATCGAGCCAGGATTACTGCATTGTCAGCCATCTCTCGGTAGGACAATAATATATTTATTGGTTACCTGTCTTATTATAAGACTCGGGGTTCAGGTCATTAAGCTAAGGACTAGTTCACACTAGTGGTTGGGGGGCCGCCCCTTTTATTCATTGGATTTCTGTCAACCATGGAGACTCAGCATCACAAGTGGGCGTTACCTATGCAAATACAGCCTGCCCGGGAACGCCCACTTCTCCAGACTGATATCCACCCATCAAGACATTTTGATATTTGCATAACTCCTCCCAAAAGCCAGCCCATTGCTTACATCAGGACTCTTTAGGAGGAGTGCTGTGATGTTTTCAGGAAGGTAGGTAGAGCCCCTTGCTGGCTCCTCCCACCAGCCATGATCTTCGTGCACTTGTGAGCTACCTGCATTGCATAAAGAAGCACAGAGACACAGTGATGACATAGTTGGAAAAAAAAAATGGTGTGGCAGCCACTCCCACCAGCTGTGATGTATCTGCATTACATAGAGAAGCACAGAGACCCAGTGATGACCTCAATGGGTCTAAAATAAAATAAGTCATGAAAATGGAAAGGTTATATATAAAAATACCATTACATTTAAAATATAAGCCGAATAAAATGTCAGCTTTAAATAAAAAGAAAAACATAAACATTCTAAGAGTGATTTAATACCCACTTGACCTCCGGAAGAGTTACCCCCCTCCCTGACCAGGCCATTTTTTGTCATACTGCACTGCGCCGCTTTAACTGACAATTTGCGCGCTCGTGCGACGCTGTACCCAATTAATTTTTTTTCCCCCCACAAATAGAGATTTCTTTTGGTGGTATTTGATCACCTCTGTGGTTTTTATTTTTTGCGCTATAAACAAAAAAAGACTGAACATTTTGAAAAAAAAAAAGTATATATATATTTTTTATTTTCTGCTATAAAACATATCCAATAAAAAAATGTAAAAAATCGAATTTCTTCTTCAATTTAGGTCAATATATATTCTGCTATATAATTTTGGTAAAAGAAAAAATCCCAATAAGCGTATATTGATTGGTTTGCGCAAAAGTTATAGCGTCTACAAACTATGAGATATTTTTTCTTTTTTTAAAAAATTTTTTTTTTACTAGCAATGGCGGCGATCAGCGACTTATAGCGGGACTGTGATGCTGTGGTGGACAGTTGGATACTAACTGACACTTCTGACACTTTTTGGGGCCCAGTGACACTAATACAGTGATCAAAAATATGCACTGTCACTGTACTAATGACACTGGCAGGGAAGGGGTTAACATAAGGGGAGATTAAAGGGTTACACGTGTGCCTAGGGAGTGTTTTACTACAGTGGGGGAGGTGCTTTTACTAAGGGAAGGCATAGATCCATGTCCGTGCTTTGCACGAACACAGGATTAATGCCTTCCCTACTGACAGAATGGCGATCTGCCTTGTTTACATAGACATATCGCCGTTCTGCCTGTGTACTGAATGATCAGCGGGTGCAGGCGGACATCAAATCCATGGGACCCGCTGTGTATAATCACAGCGGTAGCGACCCTCCGGCGGCGCGCACTCGCGCCTGATACCCGGAAATGCAGGATCATGCATATATACACGTGATCCTGCGCAGCGCGCCCGCCCTGTAGCAGTAAGTGTCCTATGGGGCGGTCCACAACTGGTAAATAATAGGCGATTCACACATACATTAACCACTTGCCGACCAGCCGCCGCAGTTATACTGAGGTTGACTCGGCTGCGCTAATCGGTGTCATTGTAGGTCGGGCGCGTGCTAGGTGTTCTGTGGTGCGCGTGCGTGCCCATTCGCTAGCGGGGGGAGCCAACCAACGGGTCCGGTGGACTCTGTGTCTGCCGGCCACCCGCCATCACTCCACAGAGAGGCAGAATGGGGATCTGCCTGTGTAAACAAAGCAGATCCCCGTTCTGATAGGAGAGTAGAGTGAGATTGTCTGTTCCTAGTGATCAGGAACAGCGATCTCTCTCCTCCTCCAGTCAGTCCCCTCCCCCCACAGTTAGAAAACACCTCCCTAGGGAACATTTAACCCCTTCAACGCCCCCTAGTGTTAACCCCTTCCCTGCCAGTGTCATTTATATAGTAATCAGTGCATTTTATAGCACTGATCGCTGAATAAATGTCACTGGTCCCAATCAAATCCAATGATGCGGCCACCGGGGGGTGGGACCGAGACATAGACTCTGTGCTTATGGATGCAGGGGGGGGGTTAGCTATTGCAGGGAGGAGGTGAGAGAGCCGCCGTGTGACCCCAGAACAGGAGGATCGGGGCCAAAACGAGCTGCACAGTGGAGGTAAGTATGACATGTTTGTTATTTTAAAAAAATAAAAAATGAACCTCCCCTTTAATTGACCCTCAGCTTTGCAGTCTAGGGGTCAATAAGGCTGTGATCTAAAAGATCTGGTGTGTATAAACTGGACTCTCAGAGCAACTTCCATACGGGTATTCACCGACCGAGGTAGACCAATCATAATGGGAAAAAAGAAAAAAGCCAATAGTGAAGTACCGCTGGTACCAGATAAACTGCGCAATGAAACAACACCGCTCACGAGACAACTCTGCAAAACAGGCATCAGTATGTTCCGGGTTTGCCGCTGGACGGCGTGCGTTCCGCGGATAGCGGAAGTCACATCACTGGTTCGTGAAACCGGAAAATACATCGACGCGTTTCGCCCCTCCTCCAAAGAGTGACCATTTTGAAAAAAAATATATATTTTTTTTTTTACTTTCTGCTATAATACATATCCAAAAAAAAATATTTAAAAAAACTAATTTATTCATCAGAATATATATTCTTCTACATATTTTTGGTAAAAAAAAACAAAACGCAATAGGCGTATATTGATTGGTTTGTGCAAAAGTTAAAGTGTCTACAAAATAGGGGATAGATTTATGGACTTTTGTTTGATTTTTTTGTTTTAACTGGTAATGGCGGCGATCTGCGATCTCCCAACGGCGTGCCTGCTATCTCCCAATCACGGACCGCCATGAAGGCTACAGCAGAGCCGACCTGCTGCAGTATAATGACGGCGGCTGGTCGGCAAGCCGTTAATTAATTCTTTTAATACAAACACACTATAATACCCAATTTTTTGTTAAAATATAAAAGATGATATCACACTGAGTAAATCGATACCTAACATGTCACGCCTCAAAAATGCATACACTCTTGGAACGGCGCCAAACTACGGTACCTAAAAATCTCCATTGGCGATGCTTTATATGCCTTTACAGGTTACCAGTTTAGAGTTGCACAGGAGGTCAGGGGCTAAAATTATTGCTTTTGCTCTAACGATTGCAGCAATACCCTAACATGTGTGGTGCGATCGCCGTTTACATATGCGTTTGGGACTTACGTATGTGTTTCAAAGGGGGGGAGGGGTGCTTAAAAAAAATGTCATTATTTTAATTACAGTAAAACCTTGGATTGTGAGCATAATTCGTTCCAGAAACATGCTTGTAATCCATGCTTGTATCTGTACCCACTTCCGGCATAGATAGCCGCAGAATCTGCGGGTATTTACGCCACTTCCTGCTCCCTCCCCGCTGCCTGCTGGGAAACACACAGGTCCCAGAGGCAGCAGGGACCATCCGTATTGCGCTGCGCGACTCGCGCATGCGCAGTAGGGAACCGGGAAGTGAAGCCGCACGGCTTCACTTCCTGATTCCCTTACCGAAGATGGAGGCGGCAGCACCCGAGGACGGAGAGAGGCTTCGGCCTCGGGTGCCGACATCGCGGGCGCCCTGGACAGGTAAGTGTCCATGTTTTAAAAGTCAGCAGCTGCAGTATTTGTAGCTGCTGACTTTTAAAAAAAATTTTTTCGGTGGCGCTCCGCTTTAAGGACCAGCCTCGTTTTGGATTTTAGGTGTTTACATATTTAAAACAGGTTTTTTTTGCTAGAAAATTACTTAGAACCCCCAAACATTATATATTGTTTTTTTTCTAACACCCTAGAGAATAAAATGGCGGTCATTGCAATACTTTTTTTTTGCACCATATTTGCGCAGCGGTCTTATAAGCGCACTTTTTTTTGGAAAAAATTCACTTTTTTGAATAAAAAAATAAGACAACAGTAAAGTTAGCCCAATTTTTTTTTATATTGTGAAATATAAAGTTACGCCAAGTAAATTGATACCCAACATGTCACGCTTCAAAATTGCGCCCACTCGTGGAATAGCGTCAAACTTTTACCCTTAAAAATCTCCATAGGCGACGTTTAAAAAATTCTACAGGTTGCATGTTTTGCGTTACAGAGGAGGTCTAGGGCTAGAATTATTGCTCTCGCTCTACCGGTCGCGGCGATACCTCACATGTGTGGTTTGACCACTGTTTTCATATGCGGGCGCTACTCACGTATGCGTTCGCTTCTGCGCGCGAGCTCGTCGGGACAGGGCGCTTTAAAATTTTTTATTTTTTTTTATTATTTATTTTACTTTATTTTATTTATTTTTTCACTGTTTTAAAAAAAAAATTTGGATTTATTCCTATTACAAGGAATGTAAACATCCCTTGTAATAGAAAAAAGCATGGCAGGTCCTCTTAAATATGAGATCTGGGGTCAAAAAGTCCTCAGATCTCATATTTAGACTAAAATGCAAAAAAAAAAAAAAAAAAGAAAAGAAAAGTTGTTTAAAAAAAATGACACAAAAAAATTGTGCCTTTAAGAGAAGTGGGCGGAGCCGACGTAATGACGTCGCTCCGGCCGTCCTATGGTATAGAGACGGGTGGGCGCCATCTTGGCCTCACTCGTCTCTATACCCAGGCACAGAAAGGACCCGATCGCCTCCGCCGATACCGGCGGCTCCGGTAAGCGGCGGAGGGCGCGGGAGAGCGGCGGGTGGCACCACTCCCGCCGCCGATAACAGTGATCTTGCGGCGAACCCGCCGCAGAGACCACCATTATCGTGTACAGAATCGCCGGCCCTAAAGATGGATTCCTCGGTTGTGGCAGCAGCTGCTGCCGTTGCCGAGATATCCATCTTTAAAGTGATGACGTATATATACAGTGGCCGGTCCTTAAATTAAAAAGATTATAGCAATGTGACCAGGTTGTGTAACTATACAATGTACATTTACAAATGGAAACCTCCACAAGGGGATTAGAAGCTAAATCCAGCAGGAGCTCCAGAGAATAAAAGGGAAGACAGGCGCCTCTAAGTGTAGCAATATGTTGCTAAATGTTGTACCTTCCTTAAATGTAACCATATTGCTACACTTAGAGGCGCCTCTCTTCTTTTTTATACTCAGTTGTGACATGATGCTACTTGTATATCAAGACATCGCTTGTATACCAAGTCAAAATTTATTTAAAAATGCTGATTGTCTTGCAAATCGCTCTCAAACCAAGGTTTTACTGTATTTATTTTATTCAAAATATTTTTTTTAAACTGTCTCTTTAACTTTTTTTTTTTTGGATCAACTTTGAACAACATCCCTTGTTAAAGCGGAGTTCCACCCAAAAATGAAACTTCCGCTTTTCCTGGTTCCCCCCCCCCCCCCTCCGGTGTCACATTTGGCAACCTTTCAGGGGGGGAGCAGATACCTGTCTAATACAAGTATTTTGCTCCCACTTCCGGGCATAGATACCCGAGCCACCCGCGGGTATCTACGCCACTTCCTGCCCCCTCCCCCGCACACAGGTCCCAGAAGACAGCGGGGACCAGTGAGGACGCGCAGCCTTGCGGCTTCACTTCCTGATTCCCTTACCGAGGATGGCGGTGGAAGCAGCACCCGACAGCTGAGGGATAGATCGGATTCGGGTGAGGACATCGCGGGCTCATTGGACAGGTAAGTGTCCTTATTTTAAAAGTCAGCAGCTGCAGTATTTGTAGCTGCTGACTTTAAAAAAAAAAAAAAATCAGCGGAGCTCCTCTTTAAAGCATGGGCTGTGACAGGTCCTCTTTATGGAGATAGACCCCCCCAAATCTCTCCTCTGGGCTCCAATGCAGCCAATCAGACGCAGATCGGTCTGATTGGCCGCTACCCTGCTTTCCGGGGTCAAAGAGACGGAAAACCCCCCCCCCCCCCCCCCCCCCCCCCCCCGTCGCAGAAATGTTCAGCCACTTTAATCGCTTCTGGCAAAGAGGGAATTTTCATACAGAGGTGATGCCTGCAGGTCCCGGCATCATCCTGGTATAACTACTTCAACCCGAGGACGTCATATGACATCATATAGGCAGCAAATGGTTAAAACCGCACCTAAAAAAAAAAATGCATTGAAAAGAAAGCATTTGTGCAGAGTCTTAAGCTGGCCATACACCATACAATTTTCTTATTCAATCTTCTTTATATTTACCTTCAACTATGTAGTACAAGGACCTGCCTGATTGCATACAAATGAAAAGTGTTTAGGTTTGACCTCCTATTATATGGTTTTGGTAAATCTAAAAGGAAAGTTGTACAAGAAAATTGTATAATGTATGGCCAGCCTTACTGTCCGTCAAGTAATTGTTTCCTCCCCATCTCGTCTGTATGCCCCCCCCCCCCGATCCAGACACACAGATCTCATTATAGTCCTGTCCTTGGAGACACATTCCCGGCCCGTCCTAATCAGAATGATAACAGAAATGCCAACCAGGATACAGGAATCCGGGCCGACGCTTTATCTGAGAGCCCGAGCGCTCCGCAGGTACAATGCGGCTTTGTCTGCTGATACCTCAAGAAAACTAAAGCTGAACTCCGGGGCAAACAATAATACATACAGTATATGAACCACTTCGACCTGACGGAGAAATTTAATGCCGAAGTTTAGCTAAAAAAACGTTTTCTCTACTGCTTTAGTGGCACTATTACAGAGCCTTCAAAAAGTATTCATACCCCTTGAAATGTTCCACATTTTGTCATGTTAGAAGAAAAACGTAAATGTATTTTATTGGGATTTTATGTGATAGACCAACACAAAGTGACACATAATTGTGCAGTGGAAGGAAAATGATAAACGGTTTTCAAAACTTTTTACAAATAAATGTGTGAAAAGTGTGTGTGTGTGTGTGGGGGGGGGGGGGGGGGCATTTGTATTCAGCTCCCTTTACTCTGATACCCCTAACTAAAATCTAGTGGAACCAATTGCCTTCAGAAGTCACCTAATTAGTAAATAGAGTCCACCTGTGTGTAATTTAATCTCAGTATAAATACAGCTGTTCTGTGAAGCCCTCAGAGGTTTGTTAGAGAACCTTAGTGAACAAACAGCATCATGAAGGCCAAGGAACAAACCAGACAGGTCAGGGATAAAGTTTTGGAGAAGTTTAAAGCAGGATTAGGTTATAAAAAAAATCTCCCAAGCTTTGAACATCTCACAGAGCTCTGTTCAATCCATCATCCAAAAATGGAAAGAGTATGGGACAACTGCAAACCTACCAAGACATGGCCGTCCACCTAAACTGACCGGCCGGGCAAGGAGAGCATTCATCAGAGAAGAGCCAAGAGGTCCATGGTAACTCTGGAGGAGCTGCAGAGATCCACAGCTCAGGTGGGAGAATCTGTCCACAGGACAACTATTAGTCGTGCTCTCCACAAATCTGACCTTTATGGAAGAGTGACAAGAAGAAAGACATTGTTGAAAGAAAGTCATAAGAAGTCCTGTTTGCAGTTTGTGAGAAGCCATGTGGGGGACACAGCAAACATGTGGAAGAAGGTGCTCTGGTCAGATGAGACCAAAATTTAACTTTTTGGCCTAACAACAAATCTCTATGTGTGGCGGAAAACTAACACTGCACATCACCCTGAACACACCATCCCCACCGTGAAACATGGTGGTGGCAGCATCATGTTGTGGGGATGCTTTTCTTCAGCAGGGACAGGGAAGCTGCTCAGAGTTGATGGGAAGATGGATGGAGCCAAATACAGGGCAATCTTAGAAGAAAACCTGTTAGAGTCTGCAAAAGACTTGAGACTGGGGCGGAGGTTCACCTTCCAGCAGGACAACGACCCGAAACATACAGCCAGAGCTACAATGGAATGGTTTCGATCAAAGCATATTCATGTGTTAGAATGGCCCAGTCAAAGTCCAGACATAAATCCAATTGAGAACCTGTGGCAAGACTTGAAAATTGCTGTTCACAGACGCTCTCCATCCAATCTGACAGAGCTTGGGATATTTTGCAAAGAAGAATGGGCAAAAATGTCCATCTCTACATGTGCAAAGCTGGTAGAGACATCCCCAAAAAGACTTGCAGAGAAAGGCGGTTCTACAAAGCATTGACTAGGGGGGCTGAATACAAATACACGCCACACTTTTCACATATTTATTTGTAAAAAAATTTAAAAACCATTTATCATTTTCCTTCCACTTCACAATTATGTGCCACTTTGTGCTGGTCTATCACATAAAATCCCAATAAAATGCATTTACGTTTTTGGTTGTAACATGACAAAATGTGGAAAATTTCCAGGGGTATGAATACTTTTTCAAGGCACTGTACCTACAATGAAGTAGGTCCCACGATGTGCAGGCTGCTGGACTCTGTAGAAATCTTCCCTGCAGGGAATGTCCCGTCCTCTTCTTCCCACCGCTGAACCTCCGGCGCTGTGGGGGTTACCAAATTCCGGTCTCTGGGCTCAGCTGCACTAAAAATGATTCAATGGGGACACGCCCCCTCCTGCCCTCCTGTCATTCTCCAGTGTTAGATGGACAGCGCTGTACAATGCAGCCGAGTCTAACCGGAGCTTCACCCCAGTGTAGGATATCACAGTAGGCTGTAGGGATGAATAGAATGATTTAAGAAAAATTGGAATGTTACTGAAGCAAAAACTCTTAGGTCTCGTTTATACTTGTGCTGCTCTCTGAGGCCCCATTCACACCTCAGCGTTTTGGAGCTTGAAGCTCCAAAACCCTGGAGGGGAAAAAAATCTATTTATTCTCAATGGAGACGGTTCACATCTCAACTCCAAGTCGCCTGAAGCTCAAAAAAGTTCTGGAGTTTTTTTTTTTGTCAGCTCAGATCCGGCAGATTTGAGTGTTTTTTGGGCACGTTTTTATGCTCATAGAAATAACTGTAAACGCGCCATTGGTGCTTTTTTTTTTTGTGCACATTCACGCGTTTTGTCACGCATTTTTGCGCAATTTTCTGCTCAAATGGAAAAAAGTAATAAAATAAAATAGTAATAATATATGAATAGATAAATGTAAAATAAATACACAAATAGCTCGAAATCATCATAAATAAAAAAAATAAAATAAAATCAATAATATGTAATAATACATGAATAAATAATAATTAACCCCTAACCTTAAAAAATATTAAATTATTATTATTATAATTGTTATCATTAGAAATATTAATACTAATAAAATAACAATAAATACCCAAACCTGAAAAAAAAAAGATTTATTATTAATAACAATTTATTTTGTGTTAGGGTGTTTAGTTATTTATTACTATTTTTTTTATAAAGGGGTAGGGGTTAAAGTTAAATGTTAATTTTTTTATTGTTACTTAGTATTTTTTGAATTTATTTTTTTTTTATGTATGATTATTTTTATTTATTTTTGTATTTATTTTAAATTTTTTAAATTTATTATTATTATTATTATTATTAGTAGTAGTAGTAGTAGTAGTAGTAGTAGTAGTAGTGTAGTGTAACATCCGCCTGTGCATGGATGTAGGATGTTCCGGGCGCTTCTTATGTTATCTGGGGCTCTTCTGACCATGCAGTACATGTAGTACTGCAGTATGGGATGTGTCCGGAGGTATCCAGGACCAGCGTGGAGCACAAGTGGCCGGGATTTTAGGTCGTTCGTAAGTCGGAGACGTTCGTAACTGGGGTGTTCGTAACCCAGGAACTTCCATGTAATAGTTATAGTTTTCAAATCTTTTTTATTAATTTTCATTGAAATAAATAACATTACAAAACATCTAAAATAACATTCCTACATCCCCAACCACACATAACATATAACATTCCTAGAGTATGCACACCACAAAAATAATCTTTAAAATATCCTTTAAAATATGATTATTCCTCATTTTCTCTCTCTCCCAAAAAAAAAAAAAAATTAAATTAAAAATTTTCCCTTCCTTTTTCTTCCCCTCTTCTTCCATTTCCCTTCCCTCAAAAGTGAAATCATTTTAATTGTGATTAAATTAAGAGTCATTTTCCAAATATTTCCTCAGTTACACTACTTCCTAGTGAATTGCTACACCCTAGTGAGAAAAATAAAAGTAGTAGTAGCTATAGTAATAATAAAAAGAAAATAATAATAAATAACCCCAACTCCTAATCCTAACCCTAAGCTAAACTGAACTCTAAACCCTTACCCTAACGAAAAAAACATTATAAAAATGAATAATAATAATGAAAGAAAAAATAAAAGCTAATAGAAAAGCTAAAAAAAGCTGAAACACCTAGCAACAAATGATTCAACAGATAATAGTTTTCTCTATTGGCTAATACAAAAAAAAAAGCCAAAGCTCAAAAAACGCTGTATAGAAACATGCAAGTCCCGCATAAAAACGGGCCAAAATCGCGCATTAAAAACGCGTGACAAAATGCCGGAAAAGCACTCAAAGACGCTACCCTCAGGTGTGATCGCAGCCTGAAGAGCGGTCTGCATTTGGGTCACTCTTCAGAGAGAATTGGACAATAAAGAGGAGTTGTATTGTCTTCTCACACACTCCCCTCTCCCCCAACCATTAGTGTAAAGGAGCCCTTAGGTGTCTATTTCTAAAATAACATTTGCATAGCAATTCACCCTGTGCAAGTGCATTTGTTCCGTGTGAATGGGGCCAGACAATGGTGGTGGATGCAGTAAAAAGAGGTCATAATGCCAAAGCAATACATCTTAGGTAAATACCGAAGGTCATACCAAAGGTGTAGAGTTCCTAACCTGCCTATACTAGTATCTCCGAAATCTTGTTCTGTGTTTTCCTGAATGGTATAAGAAGCTGAACCTTCAATTAGATAAGAACTTGGCTCCTTAGCTAGGAGTTCATAGGAAAGTCCTGCTAACCTCTGAAATTGTTCCTCTGTGGGATATTAGTTACATTTCCTGGAGGTGTGTACCCGCATACATAACACCTGATTCCTCTCATCTGGGGTCATGCGCTCATGGACTTGGGAAATTTTTTAAAAATGTTTCCACCATGCCAGAAAAAAAGTAGGTGGTTGCCACATCCCCGGATAATTCGAAGAAATAAAAATACCCCCTAAAATGGGATTTTAACGGCAACAACACTACAAAACTTGTATGAAACCAAATTGGTATAAAGGGGATGTCACAGTATAGGCCAAACAAGGTCCTTCACTTTCCTTCAGTAAGCAGCGTGATAGCTCAAAGCACTGCCAGGGAGGACGGCACGTAGACAGGACAACATAGAACAGGGTGAGGACTGGAGGCTGTGTATCTATCACGCTGCTTATTGAAGGACCCTGAATGGCCTTGTTTGGCCTATACTGTGACATCTCTTTTATACCAATTTGGTTCTTGTTACCTGCTCAAACACCCAGTTTTGCTACCTTTCATTGTGAGGACCTTGGTGGGTTTTTTTGGTTGAGCTCAGTGGCTGCACTAAAACCTCCATCTGCTGCAGTGACAATTCAGTCCCTGCTTGAACAATTGCACTTTTGAGCATTGCACCATTTATCCTATTTGACAAGTTTTTGAATGTAGGTTCTACTGCATAAGTACCCCTGACGAAGGGCCTGAAGCTGAAACGCGTCGTGTACCGAAGATTATTCTCTGATATTGGCGAGTAACATTAGTTACTTATGCCATTTTGAATGTTTGCAACGATCCTGTCATTTGCTCTTGCTCTGTTCTTATAGATCAGGGATATGCAATTAGTGGACCTCCAGCTGTTGCAAAACTACAAGTCCCATCATGCTCTGCCTCTGGGTGTCATGCCTGTGGCTGTCAGAGTCTTGCTATGCCTCATGGGACTTGTAGTTCTGCAACAGCTGGAGGTCCGCTAATTACATATCCCTGTTATAGATCATCACATGTGTGATTGATCATATTTTATATATGACTAAATATTGGTTTTATACAACTTTGGTAGTGTTGTTGCTGTTAGAAATCCCATTTTAGGGGATATTTCTATTTCTTCATGGACTTGGGAAAGTTCACATTTATCATGTCCACTTGTGATTTAACTCTTAAAGTGAAGCCAGACTTATTACATTACACAGTACATTTTATATTTCATGTATGAGGAATCCAAGGGGAGTTTTAATCCATATTTGAGATTTTTTGGCAATACACTGAAGAAATTGTAGATATATAGCATGAAGAGATGGTTTCACATGTTGATTTCCACACATGCTTTTTGCTGGATTATTTTTTAGCTATGCAGTTTTTTAATTTATTGATGAATTTGTGACATTGACTTTTTATGCTAAATCTTAAGTTTTGCTTTGGATGCCATTCTCCTTCTCTAGTACTCTGCTGCCTTTTCCAGTGCTCCCTCACCTTTTCCTTCTCTAGTGCTCCACTACTTTACCCTTTTCTACTGATCCCCCACTTCATTTTATCCAATGCTCTCCTACCTTCCTCTTTTGTGTTCCCCTACATTCAACTTCTTCTCTTGTGCTCCTTTTACATTCTTATTCTCTAGTGCTCCCATAATCTATCCTTCTCTAGTGCTCTACAATTGCTCCCCTTTCTTGTGCTCCCCTGCCTTCACCCTATCTAATGCTCTTCTACTTTCTATTTCTTTAGTGCTCCCCTTCCTTCAGCTCTCCTTCCCCAGTGCTCCCCTACATTCTCCTTCTCTAAAGCTCTATGCTTTCTCATTTTCCTGTCCTCTTATCTTACCCTTTTCAACTATCCCTCTTCACTCACCATCTTTATTGTTCCCCTTTTTCTTCTCCATTAATGATACAATGCCTTCTACTTTTTTAATGTCCCACTATCTTGCTCGCCTCTGGTGCTCCCCTGTCTTCTTCTACAGCTCTTTAACACCTTGATATAAATATATGGGTAAACCACTGGGTGGTTCTGTGGAGACCCGTCTGTCTTACAGTAACTAGTGCCACATCCTAATTACAAAATTTAACTAGAAAATTATTGGACTCACATGGACTTTTTCGGCACTCAACACAATTGATTAAAAGATACAAATTTTATTGGTACATAAACATTAAAATCTTACAAAATTTTCAATTTGACAATATTAAGACAACACCCCATTACACTTCAAAAAGGGGGGGCACCCCCATAAGGTTGTATATAACATTTAAAATCCAATGAATGTAGATGGAGATACCACTACACTTTTATTCTTGGCTCAACATGTTCAGTGGAAAACCGCTTCATTAGGAGCGAAACTTTAACACCTTGACCTTGTCTAATGTTCCCGTACCTTTCTCTTCAGTTCTTTCTCATGCTCTCCTACCTTGTTCTCCTCTGATGCTCCCCTGCCTTCTTCCCTGACACATTTATCATTATATCCTTGTCTAATGTTTCCTGTACCTTTCTCTTTAGTTCTCTCCTGCTCTAGTGCTCTCCTACCTTGTTCTCCTTTGGTTTTCCCTGACCCCTGCCTTCTTCTCTAGCACATTTACCATTATACCCTTGTCTAATGTTCCTGTACCTTTCTCTTCAGTTCTCTCCTGCTCTAGTGCTCTCCTACCTTGTTCTCCTTTGGTGTTCCCCTTCCTTCTTCTCTAGCACATTTACCATTATACCCTTGTCTAATGTTCCTGTACCTTTCTCTTCAGTTCTCTTCTGCTCTAGTGCTCTCCTACCTTGTTCTCCTTTGGTATTCCCCGCCTTCTTCTCTAGCACATTTACCATTATTCCCCTGTCTAATGTTCCTGTACCTTTCTGTTCAGTTCTCTCCTGCTCTAGTGCTCTCCTACCTTTTTCTTCTCTGATGTTCACCTGCCATCTTCTCTAGCACACCTACCATTATACCCTTGTCTAATGTTCCCGTTCCTTTCTCTTCAGTTCTCTCCTGCTCTAGTGCTCTCCTACCTTGTTCTCCTCTGGTGTTCCCCCTGCCTTCTTCTCTAGGACATCTACCATTATAACCTTGTCCAATGTTCCCGTACCTTTCTCTTCAGTTCTCTCCTGCTTTAGTGCTCTCCTACTTTGTTCTCCTCTGGTGTTCCCCTGCCTTCTTCTCTAGGACATCTAAAATTATACCCCTGTCTAATGTTCCTGTACCTTTCTCTTCAGTTCTCTCCTGCTCTAGTGCTCTCCTACCTTTTTCTTCTCTGATGTTCCCCTGCCATCTTCTCTAGCACATCTACCAATGTACCCTTGTCTAATGTTCCCATTCCTTTCTCTTCAGTTCTCTCCTACTCTAGTGCTCTCCTACCTTGTTCTCCTCTGGTGTTCCCCTGCTTATTCTCTAGGACATCTACCATTATAACCTTGTCCAATGTTCCCGTACATTTCTCTTCAGTTCTCTCCTGCTCTAGTGCTCTCCTACCTTGTTCTCCTTTGGTGTTCCCCTGCCTTCTTCTCTAGCACATTTACCATTATACACTTGTCTAATGCTCCTGTACCTTTATCTTCAGTTCTCTTCTGCTCTAGTGCTCTCCTACCTTGTTCTCCTCTGGTATTCCCCGCCTTCTTCTCTAGCACATTTACCATTATTCCCCTGTCTAATGTTCCTGTACCTTTCTCTTCAGTTCTTTCCTGCTCTAGTGCTCTCCTACCTTTTTCTCCTCTGGTGTTCCCCTGCCTTCTTCTCTAGGACATCTACCATTATAACCTTGTCCAATGTTCCCGTACCTTTCTCTTCAGTTCTCTCCTGCTTTAGTGCTCTCCTACTTTGTTCTCCTCTGGTGTTCCCCTGCCTTCTTCTCTAGGACATCTAAAATTATACCCCTGTCTAATGTTCCTGTACCTTTCTCTTCAGTTCTCTCCTGCTCTAGTGCTCTCCTACCTTGTTCTCCTCTGGTGTTCCCCTGCCTTCTTCTTTAGCACATTTACCATTATAACCTTGTCTAATGTTCCTGTACCTTTCTCTTTAGTTCTCCCCTACTCTAGTGCTCTCCTACCTTGTTCTCCTCTGGTGTTCCCCTGCCTTCTTCTTTAGCACATTTACCATTATACCCTTGTCCTTGTTAAATGTTCCCATATCTTTCTTTTTGGTTCTCTCCTGCTCTAGTGCTCTCCTATCTTCTTCTCTAGAACTTCCGTCTCCTCTTCTAATACTCATGCCCTACTTCCCGATACAGTCCAATATTTCTCTAACACTGGCACCAGACCTGTCTATCTTCCTGTCATTGTAAATCTTTGCTAATATTTTCTTTATAAAGCTAAAAAAGCACTGTCCGTGTCTGTAGGAATTTTTTTTATATTAATGATCTGTTTTTGCATTAAAGGAGTCGGAGAAGTGTTTCATCTGTGACTCACGGGTGCCCTACCAAAGGGGGAGCCACAGGATTCAAAATGTCATTTACCTGACGGGACCCGATGGAGAGAAGACATGGTGGCAATCCGAGAATGGTGAGGGATTAACTAGAGGGCTTGTGTCATATATACCCGCGATCTTTACATTAAACCAGAAACATGAGGAATTCACACTGACCGTATGCCGATAAAGTAGGGGTTACCATCAGTGAACATTGCAGGCCTAAACAATCAGTAGTATTAGCGATATAGTCCTGTCAGCTTCTGGAATTTCTTTATTGGCCATTTAAGGATGAAAGTAGGAAAGGGTGGGGCAGAGCTCGACTTTTGCAATAAAAGTCAGGATTTGCATGTACCTTTTGGCTGCCTGTATTTCTGCATCTCCTGATCACTTTGCTATCCAGTTTTAACTAAAGGTATCTTAAAGTTGAATTTGTGACAGGTTGGTTTCAATTAATCTACAACTAAAGGCCCTTATATGACAGTCTAAACAGAAAGAAAAAAAACAACTATATGATGCTCACGTACTTCATTTACCCTCCCTGAATGAACCAACTCTTCCTACACTGGGGTAGATTTACTGAATCCCTCCTACTGTGAGCTGCAGTGTCTGGGAAGGGGAGCATGTGAGACACCCTGAGGTTGATTTACTAAACGCAAATAGATTGTGTACTTTGCAAGTGCAGTTGCACTCTGCAAGTACAGTTGCTCCAGGGCTTAGTAAAGGCAAAGAAAACCCAATCGCATGCAGGGAAAAAAAAATTGAAAATCCAGCATTTTTGCTCGTACATGATTGGATGATGGAAGTCAGGAGATCTTCTTCTCATTTTAGCTGTGGAGAAATTGCACTTGCAGAGTGCCCAGTCTATTTGCCTTTAGTAAATCAGCCCCAGAGTGTCTCACACGCTCCCCCTCTCAGACACTGTAGCTCACAGTGGGAGAGATTCAGCAGCAAATACAAGGGCGCCAATCAAGAAAGCAGTGGGTGGGACTACACATGCCCAGGTGCTGATTGACAGTGACAATGCCAATAGCCACACCCCCTTCTCCTCCCACTGCAGTGCAAGCAGGCACAGCCTACATGAGAGTGACAACGCTGCTCTGAATTCAGGAGCAGTGCAGCATCGTTGCCATCCCATCACAGGAAGCTGCATTGGGTGAACTTCACTGGCAGGATCAATAGGTATTTGTGGAACTCGGCAGGGGGGACTAAGAAAAAAATGAAAGTGCAGAAGTTTTATTACTTATTTCGTTTTCAATGAGAGGCCATAGCTCTCTTTTTAGTATTACTGCAATACCCCCCCCCCCCCCTCCCCCAGGATCCCTGTAGTCACACATAGTAGCCAAAAAATGTTACTAAACAATGAATTCAGCTTTGCCCACCCAATTTGCTATCATTTGTTGTATTCCTTCCTAAACGCCAACTATGGGACCTCGGATGATTGAACGGGCTAGCGTGACACAGACAGAGCTTACTTCCTTTTGAACACTGTAATAAATTGCTTTTAATTGCTCTAAATCTCCCTATTAAAACCTTATTTGCATACATTTGCATGTCGTTAAACACTCGCCGGCACAAAAGCACGGCGGACCAAATAGGATCGAAGTATCAATGGACCACGCTGGGCAGGCGGCAGGCAGTCTCCTGGCTCCTAGCCACGCCATTAACCCCTTCTGGTGCCCCGGGCAACCTGCAGATAAAGTGGAATCCGAGTTGGAACTCCGACAAATTTAAGGAACTAGTAAAATGAAAAGGAAGACTTTTTAAGTAATGCCATTCACAAAGAGTAAATGTCTGAGAAATAGAACTGAAATGAATACATTTCATTAGAGTGTATGGTTATAATGAATATTGAAGAGACCCATTCATTTTAACAAACTTGTTCCTCTAAAATTCGATTTGCAATCATTGTTATTTAACTGCAAAAGCCTCCCTTGTGTAGATAAACTATATAGTCAAAAGTATTGGGACGCCTGCCTTTACACGCACATGAACTTTGATGGCATCCCAGTCTTAGTCCGTAGGGTTCAATATTGAGTTGGCCCACCCTTTGCGGCTATAACAGCCTCAACTCTTCTGGGAAGGCCGTCCACAAGGTTTAGGAGTGTGTCTATGGGAATGTTTGACCATTCTTCCAGAAGCGCATTTGTGAGGTCAGGCACTGATGTTGGACGAGAAGGCCTGGCTCGTAGTCTCCGCTCTAATTCATCCCAAAGGTGTTCTATCGGGTTGAGGTCAGGACTCTGTGCAGGCCAGTCAAGTTCCTCCACCCCAAACTCGCTCATCCATGTCTTTATGGACCTTGCTTTGTGCACTGGTCCAAATCATTTTGTGGAGGGGGTATTATGGTGTGGGGTTGTTTTTCAGGGGTTGGGCTTGGCCCCTTAGTTCCAGTGAAGGGAACTTCTAAGGCGTCATCATACCAAGACATTTTGGACAATTTCATGTTCCTAACATTGTGGGAACAGTTTTGGGGATGGCCCCTTCCTGTTCCAACATGACTGCGCACAAAGCAAGGTCCATAAAGACATGGGTGAGAGAGTTTGAGGTGGAGGAACTTGACTGGCCTGTACAGAGTCCTGATCTCAACCGGATAAAACACCTTTGGGATGAATTAGCGCGACGACTGCGAGCCAAGCCTTCACGTCCAACATCAGTGCCTGTGCCACCAGGTGCACGCACCTAGTGCATCACCAGAAAACATTTATTCAATTGAAAAGCAAATAAAAGTGAATATTTACAAAGTAGCAACTAAAAATAGCCATCGAACCACACAGTAAACATCAACATCAAAGAGGTGTAGAGCTGACATGTTTCAGGGGCACACCCCCCTTCCTCAGGGCTCAGCTACTCTGTGAGGAAGGGGGTGCACCCCAAAATGCATCAGTTCTACACCCCCTTTAATGTTGATGTTCATGACCCTGCATGGCATTGTGTGGTTTGATGGTTATTTTTAGTTGCTACTTTGTGAGTATTCACCTTCATCTGCTTTTACATCGAATAAATGTTTTTCAGTAATGCACTAGGTTGCGTGCACCTTCTCGTCAGTTTGTTTTTGCAGCAAAGTTTATAATAACGGGACCCCCTAAGTGTTGTTATCACTTGAACAGGTGCATTTGGGAGGTAGTTTTGTATAAGGTGACTTACATTGGGCTTGCTAACCCTTAAAATTGTTGCACCTCTTTAGTTGCTCTATCTACTGTAATGGTGGGGTTGATTGAACTTGATTATGTGAATATTTATAAAAACTGTGGAAAGCCAAAAGGAGGAAAGACATTAAAAGACAGTTCATTCTCCAATATTGTGAAGATCCTTTGTTCTATACATTGCCCTCCAGTGTTACAGAACTGTCAGTTAGAAGGAAAGGAAGTTATTTTTATCCCCCCCCCCCCCCCCCCCAACCGCAGGTGCTGCATTTTATAAGCCACAAGCCTTCAATTAACGGCCCTTCAGACAAACATTTTTACCAAGATAGAAAAATTCTAACTTATCAGTCAGTGTTCTACCATACCTCCCAACATTTTGAGATGGAAATGAGGGACACCTACTAACAAACGTATGTAGGCATAGGACACGCCCCCTGCCACACCCCCTTAAAGGAGAATTAACCAAAAGAAAGGTTAATTAAATACACAAGGGGCTTTTTATTACCACTACTATTCATTTATATTGGCTTTTAAAATGTACAAAAGCAGCAATTTAGAAATTGGATGAAAGATTGAATGAAATTTTTATCATTTTTTCCCCACAAATAGAGCTTTCTTTTGGTGGTATTTAATCACAGCTGGGGTTTTTATTTTTTGCTAAACAAACAAAAAAAGATGGAAAATTTTGAAAAAAAAAAAAATCATGTTTAATAGTTTGTTATAAAATTTTGCAAACAGGTAATTTTTCTCCTTCATTGATATGCACTGATGAGGCGGCACTGGTGGGCACTGATAGGCTGCACTGATGGGCACGGATAGGCACAGATAAGGCGGCACTGATAGGCACAGTTAAGGCGGCACTGATAGGCACAGTTAAGGCGGCACTGATGGGGACAGATAAGGCGGTACTGATGGGCACAGATAAGGCGGCACTGATGGCCACGGATGGGCGGCACGGATGGGCGGCACGGATGGGCGGCACGGATAGGTGGCACGGATAGGTGGCACAGATAGGTGGCACTGATGGGGGGCACTGATGGGGGGCACTGATGGGCGGCACTGATGGGCGGCACTGATGGGGGGCACTGATGGGGGGCACTGATGGGGGGCACTGTTTGGTGGCACTGATGGGCAGTGATGGGCGGCACTGATGGGCACTTATGGGCACTGGTAGGTGACACTGATGGGCACTGATAGGTTGCACTGATGTGGGTGCTGATGGGTGGCACTGATGTGGGTGCTGATGGGTGGCACTGTGGGCACTGATGGATGGCACTGTGGGCACTGATGGGTGGCACTGTGGGAACTGATGGGTGGCGCTGATTGATGGCACTGTGGGCACTGATGGGTTAATCTGGTGGGCACTGGTAGGCAGCACTGCTGCCTATTGCTTTGTGTTATAAGATCGCCGTGATCGGGACTGATGTCCCGATCACGGCCGCCGGTGATCGGGTTTTTTTTTTCCTCCTCACGCTGTAAGCGCGAGGAGGAAAAATAGCCGATTACCGGCTCTGTTTACATCACATGATCAGCTGTCATTGGCTGACAGCTGATCATGTGGTAAGGGGTTGGGACCAACCCCTTACTCTGATCTGTGATCAGGCGAGTCTCATAGACTCGCTGATCACCGAGCGCGCCGCGCACGCCCTGCAGGGGGCGCGCAGGCCGCTCGTGCACGGGACGGCGTCAATGGACGTAGTCCCGGCAATTTAGATCTGCGCTGTTGCCGTCATTTGGCAATGGCCCGGATCTGAAGCAGTTAAAGCAGAACCAAAGTATATATTTTTAATGCAACTACTCAAGTTGAAATTTGTGCAAGCGTGCATGCATGCAGATCTGTAATACGTGTAGCGGTACCCCCCGTAGGGGCTGCTGAGTTATGAACCTCCCAACATTTTGAGATGGGAATGAGGGACACCTACTGACAAACAGGGATGGTGCTAACACTAGGCAAACAAGGCAGCCGCCTAGGGCGCACTGCTGCCCTAGGGCGCCCAGCCACTGGTGTTCCTACTCTCTTCTCTCTGCAGCAAGCAACTAAGTCTCAGCATCAGCAGGCATGATGCTCCGTTTGCACATTGTGTCAGAGGCGCAGCGGCAACGGAGGACTGTATCTGTGTCCCGACTCCCAAATGAGTAAAATCAAGCAAACATTCATTGATGGGCGCTGGTAGGCTGCATTTGATGGGAGCTGGTGAGGCTGCATTTGATGGGAGCTCCTGAGGCTGCATTTGATGGAGGCTACTGAGGCTGCATTTGATGGGCACTGGTGAGGCTGCATTTGATGGGCGCTGGTGAGGCTGCATTCGATGGGCACTGGTAGGCTGCATTTGATGGGCGCTGGTGAGGCTGCATTTGATGGAAGCTGGTGAGGCTGCATTGATGGGCGCTGGTAGGCTGCATTTGATGGGTGCTGGTAGGCTGCATTTGATGGGTGCTGGTGAGGCTGCATTCGATGGGCACTGGTAGGCTGCATTTGATGGGCGCTGGTGAAGCTGCATTCGATGGGCACTGGTAGGCTGCATTTGATGGGCGCTGGTGAGGCTGCATTCGATGGGCACTGGTAGGCTGCATTTGATGGGCGCTGGTGAGGCTGCATTTTATGGAAGCTGGTGAGGCTGCATTGATGGGCGCTGGTAGGCTGCATTTGATGGGTGCTGGTAGGCTGCATTTGATGGGTGCTGGTGAGGCTGCATTTGATGGGCACTTCATTAAAAAGGTGGGGTATACATGGGCAGGGCAAAGGGGTGGAGTCAGGGGTGGAGCCAGGGAGGGTGGCAAAATGAGGTTTCACCTAGGGTGGCAAAATTCCTTGCACCAACCCTGCTGACAAAGGTATATAGGCATAGGACACACCCCTTGCCATACCCCCTTAAAGGAGAATTAACCAAAAAAAAAAAAGGTAAGCAAATCCACAAGTGCTTTTTTTACCACTACTATTCCTTTATATTGGCTTTTAAAATGTACAAATGCAGCAATTTAGAGTTTTTGAAAGATAAAAAGGGCATTTTATATACAACTACATTCAGACCAAAATGAGGGACAAATTAGGGGGAAAGAGGGACAGGGGGACATTGCTCCAAATCGGGACAGTCCCTCGAAATCAGGGAAAGTTGGGAGCTATGGAGTTATGTGGCCCACCTGTCACCCCGCCCAGCCCAACATTCACTTCCCAATCACCTTGGAGACAATGAACAGTTCATGTGCTTGTTTTTTGTATTTTTATTGAGGGATTTGAACTTGGATAGGGATATATGGGATACCCAATACAACAAGCAATTGGTTGATTGAATATCAATCCATTGGGACAACTATACAGACTTGGCTACTCCAGTCTCCTCCAGCACCTCCAGCACATCTCTTGCTTGCTGACTGTTACTCTCTCTCTTTCTCTTCTGCACAACACTTACTTTTCAGGCACAGCTAGCACATGGTTAGACCTGACACTGGCTCAGCCAGGCCTTAGAAACCGCCCTTTGTAGGCAGGGACCGCGGGCCCCTTTAATGTAGCAGAAATAGAAATAGGAAGTCTTTAGTGCTAGCTGTCCTAAATGGACTATTGCTCCCAGTAGGTCCTCTTCAGGCCCCCGCTAGCCCTCCTGGCTGCAGCTGCCCGACTCCACTGACCATGACATTGCAATCCTCACCGGCTCCACACTCAGCTCTGACTATTTCCTCTCATTCCTCTCTGGCATGCCTCTCCAGTCCTCCCGACTGCCAATGTCACTCACCAGCCCTCCTGGCTGCAACCGGTGGTTCCCTCCGGGAGACTTTCCCGGCAGTACTAGCTCTGGCTGTCCTCTCTGACTCCTCATGTGCCTCTTGTTCGGATCCCTTATGCGTTCTTGAAGGACTTATTTCTGCACCCGAGTCCCATGCTCAAGGTCACCCCCCCTCTAGACCTCTAGACTGGGGAGTTCCCTCAAAGGCCCCGCCAGTGATGGCTGAAAATGAAAATACTTAATAGGCTTTTTTGCAGTATTTCACACGTGCCTTAAAAATAAAATATTTTTAATAATTCATTTTTCAGCCGTCCATGAAAAATACTGTATGTGCCAAAGCACAATACGTTCTTTTGAAATGTGTTTCCCTCTAATTATTCGATGTCCTTGTTTTTTTAGGAGTGGAAACAGTAAGCATTCGACTCGATTTGGAAGCAGAATTCCATTTTACGCATCTCATCCTGAAATTCAAGGTACAGTCATTTAAAGAGGACATGTCACTTTTTAAAATAAATATGTGAAAGTGGTGACCATAAAGTACAAGAATTAAATATTTTGCTGATTACCATTTCTTAGATGCGTTGGCTCCATTTTTCTCTGTCCCCCCCCCCCCCCTTTTTTTTCACCTGGTGATCCTACCAATAACACTCTTCCTGTCCTAGGGTTGGGTTTACATATATCCATTTTCTCAGAGAACAGGTGCAGGAACTCCCCCTTTTGGTAGTTACCCATTGTCTTTGCCCTCTACCTACCTCTGAGCACCAGTCCTTGGTTCCACCTCCTAGCCACCTCCCAGCACTGCTCCTTTTAGAGAATACAGAACCAAGTAAAATGGTGTTTAAACCACACGTGTGAGGTATCACCGCGATCGGTAGAGGGAGAGCAATAGTTCTAGCACTAGACCTCCACTGTAACTCAAAACATGCAACCTGCAGAATTTTTTAAACATTGCCTATTGAGATTTTTGAGGGTAAAAGTTTGGCGCCATTCCACAAGCGGGCGCAATTTTGAAGCGTGACATGTCGGGTATCAATTTACTCGGCGTAACATTATCTTTCACAATATAAAAAAAATTGGGCTAACTTTACTGTTGTCTTAATCTTTAATTCAAAAAAGTGTATTTTTTCCAAAAAAAGTGCACTTGTAGGACCGCTGAGCAAATACGGTGTATGAAAGTATTGCAACAACCGCCATTTTATTCTCTAGGGTGTTAGAAAAAATATATATATACTAAAAAATATATATATATATATATACTAAAAAAATATATATTATATATATATATATATATATATATATATATATATATATATATATATATATATATATATATATATATATATATATACACACACCGGTATATATATATATATATATATATATATATATAGTAATTTTCTAGCAAAAAAAAAAACAGTTTTTAACTTGTAAACACCAAATCTCAAAACACTACTAATAAAAATGTAAAAAACATATACATAAAAAAGGATGGAGGAAGAAATCGATATCCTAGATGTATTATATGGAGGAGACAGACCTGGGGCATAGTGAATTCCCCACATCAATTAACTATAATTAATGAAGGAATTGATATCCCACTTGATGTTCATTCCATGTGGAGAATAACACTTGACCTGATATATCCACTTGGTCTCTAAACGTGATACTTCTCTTATCGTGTTACTACCTCTCTAGCTATTAGTAAATCTATCGACCCCAAGGAACATAGTACCTCTAGGGCAGTAAGGGTGAACCTTGGCACCCCAGATGTTTTGGAACTACATTTCCCATTGATGCTCATGCACTCTGCAGTGTAGTTGAGTATCATGGGAAATGTAGTTCCAACAGATCTGGGATGCCAAGGTTCGCCATCACTACTCTAGGGTCTCGATTGTGGCACAAATCATAATGTTTCGATAAACTGTGCTTAGGAAACCTTTTCTTTATATTGGCCACATGTTCACTCAGTCTCTCATGAAGCATCCGTATTGTGTGGCCAATATACTGGAGCCCACATGGGCACCGAACAACGTAAACGACATTCTTAGATGTGCATTTGATAAAAGGTTTTATGGGGAACTGCTCATTGGTGGAACATGACTCAAATGTCTCTGTCCTTCTACTCATATGTGCATTAATTTTACATATGCGACACGTCCTACAAGGGAAGAAGCCTCCCATATTTTGAAATGATATTCGGTGCTATTTGTGACCTCAATGGAGGAATTCCTCTAAATGCTACCTGTGGTTTCTCCAGTAGATGAGGTCCCAGAACCCTATCATTGCGGAGTACACCCCAATGCTTCCTCATAATTTGCTTTACTGAATAGTGCTGGTTGGAATAAGTGGTGAAGAGGGCTAACCTGAAAGAGTCATCCCGGCCCCAAGTTTTGGGGACCAGTAGATCATCTCTGACTCTCCCATCTGCCCCTCTTATAGCATCCTCCAATTCCAATAGTTGATATCCCTTCTCCAGGAACTTCATCTTAAGCCTCCCGGAGAAAATCACTCCTATTAGTACAATTTCTCCTGAGTCTTAGAAATTGACTCTTGGGCACTGACCTCAACCAGGCAGCATGATGACAGCTGTCGGTATTGATGAATCCATTTCTGTCGGTTTCTTTAAAATATGTGGATGTAATGATTTCTCTAACCAACATTTAACTTAATATTCAAATCCAAGAAATGAATTTCGGACTTACTGTTAGGTACCTGGTAGTAGAGCCTGACTTGTAGGAGAAGACCTCTCATACAACGCTGGTTCAGGAGCCACTGGAGTGGGAACAGTGGTCTCCTGAGCACAGTGGGGTAGGAGTGCCTGTAGAGCGGAGTCTTCTGGTACTGAAGTGATGAGAGATCCCACAGGGATGGCTGGACTGCAGATCAGGTGAAGACTGGAGGCCGCAAGCTGGAACACTTGTAGAAGCAGAGATCACTGGAGCTGAAGCTGAAGGTGCAACAGCAAAGACAACAGCAGGCACAAGCAGGGTCAGACGGTCCGGGTCGGCAGGGTTATAAGACAGGCAAACAGCAGGCAGAGGCAGAGTCGGTAGGCAGGCAAAGGTTGGCAACGGAATCAGGCAGGTAGCAGGAGAGTAGTCAGGCAGGCCGGGTCGGATAGGAGCAGAACGGATAGTCAAACAAGCCGGGTCAGATGGGTAACAGCAATCAGGTTCAGGTTAACACGAATCACAAAGCTGAGACGAAGCAGCAATGTGCCAGAGGCACAGGAGGGCTTTTATGTGCACTTTGGCGCCAAACCGGCGCTATCGCGAACGCGCGCACGCCTGTCCGCGCGCACGTGCACACGCGTGCGCGCCCAAGCGACGCGTACCCGCGCGCGCCCTAGCGCCGCGCTGACGCCCGGGAACAACAGGGTTTTGCTGAGATGTGTGTAACGGAGCGCGCCGGTGCATAGGCGCGTGCCGACGCCCAGGTCCGGCGCCAATGGTACCCTGACATTGCCCCCCCCCAAGGGGCAACCTCCGGGTGCCCAAAAGCCTTCTTTTTTCAGGATGGTTGGAAAAATAGGTTCGAACTAAACGCCTAGCATGCACATTACAATCTGGTTCCCATGAATTACTTTCTGGGCCGTAGCCCTTCCACTTGATCAGGAACTGGATCTGCCCTTGTCTTTTCCTGCAATCAAGGATAGTCTCGACCTCAAATTCCTCGTTACCATCAATTACAATAGGTTCAGGAGGTCTAGTTCCTCTACCGGGAAAGGGATCAGGTACAGCAGGCTTGAGCAAAGACACATGAAACACGGGGTGTATTTTAAGAGAGTCAGGCAAAGTCAGTTCATAAGAAACTTCATTGATCTTCCTTTTAACCGGGAAAGGTCCCATAAACCTAGGTGCCAACTTCTTAGAAGGACATGCTAGTTTGATATTACTTGTAGAAAGCCATACCTGATCGCCCAGTTGAAGCTTCAATTCCCCTCTTCTCCTCCGGTCAAAGATCCTCTTGCTGTCCACCTGAGCCTTGGATACTGCTTCCTGCAACATCTGGTTGTTATGTTTGATGAAGTCTACCGTGCTCTGTACTGCTGGAACTGAGGACTCTGGAAGGAAATAGGGTAAAAAGGTTAGATGGAAGCCATAATTAGCGAAAAAGGGGGATTGACCGGTGGCTGAATGTTTGACATTATTGTAGGCAAATTCTGCCAAGGGCAGCAAGGATACCCAATCATCTTGAGAGAAGGAGGTAAAACATCTGATGTACTGTTCAAAAGTCTGATTGGTCCTCTCTGTCTGACCGTTGGTCTGAGGGTGATAGGCCGAAGACAGGGCCAGCTTGATCTTTAAAGACTCACACAGGGCCCTCCAGAAGCGTGAGGTAAATTGTACCCCTCTGTCAGAGGTTATGTTTACGGGGATTCCGTGAAGTCTAATGATCTCCTTGATGAAGATGTGAGCTGTTTCAATAGCTGATGGAGTTCCTCTTAATGGAAGAAAATGGGCCATTTTGGTAAAACGGTCAACTACCACAAAAATAGCAGAACACCCCTCAGAACATGGGAGCTCTACAATAAAGTCCATGGATATCATTTTCCAAGGCCTATCGGGTACCGGTAAGGGTTTTAACAGGCCCCACGCTCGACTCCTGGAAGTTTTATTCTGGGTACAGATAGGGCAGGAGCTGACATACTTCTCGCAAAAGTCCTTTAAATTGGGCCACCAGAAGGTACGCTGTACCAATTCCAGGGTTTTACGAACCCCAAAGTGACCTGCCAGCGGGTGATCGTGAAGAAGTGCTAAGACCTTGACCCGAACCTCCTCAGGAACAAAGATTTGACACCCTTTCCAGAACAGTCCGTCCTTGTTACTTAAGGTAATCCCTGTGGGTTTGGCTGATTCAGAGGATGCTTCCTTAATCTGGGAGAGAAGATCAGTTTGTATGAGCAGAAAATTGTTTGCAGGTAAAATGGTATCCGGAGCAGATAAGTCCTTTGGGTTGTCATGCATTCGTGATAATGCGTCTGGTTTGACATTTTTTGAACCTGGCCGATAAGTAATGTGGAAGGAAAAGCGTGAGAAAAACAGCGCCCAGCGGGCTTGTCGGGGTCTTAGCCTTTTAGCAGATCGTAAATATTCTAAATTTTTGTGATCAGTATAAATTAGTACTGGATGCACAGCCCCCTGCAACAGATACCTCCACTCTTCTAATGCAGTCTTGATGGCAAGAAGCTCCCGATCTCCAACATCATAGTTCCTCTCCGCAGAGGAGAGTTTTCGGGAGAAAAACCCCACAGGATGCATATCGTCTTTACTGCCCTTCCGTTGCGAGAGTATCGCACCGACCGCTATCTCAGAAGCGTCCACTTCTAAAATGAATGGCAAGGATGGTTCAGTGTGACTGAGGATAGGTGCTGAGGTGAATAGTCTCTTCAGGTTCTCAAAAGCCTCCTGGGCTAGGTGATTCAAGGAAAAACGGGTATTCTGTTTGGTTAGTTGTGTGACTGGTGCGATTATTGCAGAAAAACCCCTGATAAATTTCCTGTAAAAATTTGCGAACCCGATGAATCGTTGAATCCCCTTCTTGTCTAGGGGTACCGGCCAGTCCAGAACAGCAGAAACCTTTTGTGGGTCCATCCTGATGCCAGTTGAGGAGATTATCAAGCCCAAGAACTGAATGCTTTCTTGCTCAAACTCACATTTCTCCGCTTTTGCATAAAGTCTGTGTAAGCGGAGACGACCCAACACCTGGCAAACATGTTTTCGGTGAAGATCCAGGGATTCTGAAAAGATCAAAATATCGTCTAGATATGCGATCACAAATAGGTCTAGGAAGTCTCTAAGCACATCGTTAATCAGGTGTTGAAAGGTCGCAGGGGCATTGCAGAGTCCAAAAGGCATGACTAAATATTCATAATGCCCGAATCGGGTCCGAAAAGCTGTTTTCCACTCATGCCCGGCCCGAATGCGGATCAGATTATAGGCCCCTCTTAGATCAAGCTTAGTGAAAATGACGGCAGTCCTTAATTTCTGAAACAATTCGGGTATCAAAGGTAGGGGATACCGATTTTTGACCGTGATCTTATTCAGTTCTCGGTAGTCAATACATGGGCGGAGAGATTTGTCTTTTTTAGCAACAAAGAATATTCCCGCACCTGCTGGAGAAGTAGAATGGCGAATGAATCCTTTGGCCAAGTTTTCGTCTATGTAAGTCTTCAATACTTCTTGTTCTTTCTCAGATGGGGAAAGATGCGTCCGAAGGGAATTTCGGATCCTGGCAGCAATTCGATGGGGCAATCGTAGGGGCGATGAGGTGGAAGAGAATCTGCCCCCTTTTTGCTAAACACATCAATGTAGTCATGATAATGTTTGGGAATGACCTGACAATCTTTCTGGTCGGAGTCCAGGCAAAGCAAGGTAGCTTGGGAATCCGGGTCTTTCGCCAAACAGTGTTCCTGGCAGTAAGATGACAGAAATTTCACTTCTCCAGAGACCCAATGGATGTGTGGGTTGTGAGCCCGTAGCCAGGGAATGCCCAGGATAATGGGAAACATAGGGGAGGTGATGGCGTCCAGGATCAACAATTCCTTGTGTCGACAGTCAATTGTAGTGGATAATGGCAGAGTCTCTTGTGTCACTTGTCCAGATCTGATACGAGAGCCATCGGCTAGAAAGACAGAAAGTCCATGGGTTTTAGTCCGTAAAGGGATGTTATGCCGACTAGCAAAGTTTAAGTCTATAAAGCAGCTGCATGCCCCGGAGTCAATAATTGCGTTGACTTGGAGTATCCTTCCTTGAAGCTGTAACGAGAGAAGAATGGCAAGATGGGTCGGATTTGTAGATAAAGCAGAAAGACTGGTAAGTATAGGAGATGGACACTTACTTATTCTGACTGGGCAATTATGGACAAAATGCCCGGTTCCTCCACAGTAAAGGCACAGATTTAATTGCCGACGTCGGGCACGTTCTTCGGAAGACAGGGCAGGACGCATCACCCCCAGCTGCATTGGTTCGGAGGTATCTGGTGTGGTATTGACTGAATTTGGACTGGGTGCAGGTAAGTAGCGTGTTGCAGGCATCGGAGCTCGGGTTGTCATCCAGGTTGGGCGGCTTGGTTGAACTGATCGTTCAGATCGGCGCTCTCGGAGGCGACAATCGATCTGAATGGTTAGGGTGATCAAGGCCTCCAAGGTATTTGGAATACCTACTCGAGCAAGTTCGTCTTTCAAACTTTCAGACAGTCCAATGCGGAACTGATGACGCAGAGCCGCGTCATTCCACTGTGTGTCCGCGCTCCAACGTCTGAATTCAGTAACGTAGTCCTCCGCAGGTCTGCGGCCTTGTTGAAGCGCGAACAGAGCTGATTCGGCTGAGGCAGTCAGTTGAGGGTCCTCATATAATTGTGCCATGGCCTCGAAGAAGGCGGGTAAGGATTGAGTTAGAGCAGAGTCCCCTTCAAGTAAACGATGTGCCCAGGTCTGTGGTTCCCCTTGCAGGAGGGAAATTACAAATCCAACTTTAGTGGCTTCCAATGAGAAGGTTCTGGGCTGTAAGGCAAAGAAGAGCTGGCAAGCATTGCGGAAGGCCCGAAACTTAGCCCGGTCTCCGGAGAACCTTTCAGGAATGGGGACCCGTGGTTCAGGTGGAAGCATCACAACTGAGGGCCCTGAAACAGTCTGAGTTGGAGCAGCAGCTGAAGAAGAGGCTGAAGGATTAGTCCCTGACAGATTCTGAACTTGTCCTTCCAGTCTGTTATAATTATCCTGAAGGGCTTGCACTGCTTGGGTGAGGGCTGCCAGGTGTGTGCATATCTCCTTCATTGGAGAGGTATCTCCTGCAGGCTCAGACATGGCTGCTTCGTACTGTTAGGTACCTGGTAGTAGAGCCTGACTTGTAGGAGAAGACCTCTCATACAACACTGGTTCAGGAGCCACTGGAGTGGGAACAGTGGTCTCCTGAGCACAGTGGGGTAGGAGTGCCTGTAGAGCGGAGTCTTCTGGTACTGAAGTGATGAGAGATCCCACAGGGATGGCTGGACTGCAGATCAGGTGAAGACTGGAGGCCGCAAGCTGGAACACTTGTAGAAGCAGAGATCACTGGAGCTGAAGCTGAAGGTGCAACAGCAAAGACAACAGCAGGCACAAGCAGGGTCAGACGGTCCGGGTCGGCAGGGTTATAAGACAGGCAAACAGCAGGCAGAGGCAGAGTCGGTAGGCAGGCAAAGGTTGGCAACGGAATCAGGCAGGTAGCAGGAGAGTAGTCAGGCAGGCCGGGTCGGATAGGAGCAGGACGGATAGTCAAACAAGCCGGGTCAGATGGGTAACAGCAATCAGGTTCAGGTTAACACGAATCACAAAGCTGAGACGAAGCAGCAATGTGCCAGAGGCACAGGAGGGCTTTTATGTGCACTTTGGCGCCAAACCGGCGCTATCGCGAACGCGCGCACAACCGTACGCGCGCACGTACACACGCGTGCGCGCCCAAGCGCCGCGTACCCGCGCGCGCCCTAGCGCCGCGCTGACGCCCGGGAACAACAGGGTTTTGCTGAGATGTGTGTAACGGAGCGCGCCGGCGCATAGGCGCGTGCCGACGCCCAGGTCCGGCGCCAATGGTACCCTGACACTTACTAGCCTCGTGCTTCAAAATAATGCCTTTATCATTACAATACTGTCGTGGTCGGTATACCCTTCCTTTTCCTGTGTGAAGGAGAAGAGAGAATTTAGCACAGCTGCCTTCTCCTTGTCATCTGTAACCACCTTCCCTTCCTCGTCCTTTATGGGGCCTATGTGTTTCGTCCTCGCCTTTTTACTGTAAATATATTTTAAAAAACGTATTATTTTCATTCTCCTCCGCTGTGTGTCTCTCATAGTCCTTTTTAGCCGCACTGATTGCATGCTTACACCTCACATTGCCGTTTGTACTTTTTAAAGGCCATTTTTTTGTCCTTTATATGACATTTTACGTTTTGGTTCAGCCACCCAGGTTTAACCTTTGTTCTTCTATATTTATTACCCCTTTGAATGCACTCGGTGATACATTTGTTTAATATATTCCTAAAGCACTCCCATTTTTCCTCTGTCTTCAATGCTTTAAGGATTCAGTCCCACTTAATATGCTGCCTCATTGAGTGCAGTTTAGAAGTTGGCTCTTTTGAAATGTAGTGTTCTTGTACTACCCTCGTGCCTCCCTTTCCCATGATTTATGCGGAATGTAATAATTCTGTGGTCGTTAGTTCCCAAGTTGTCCCATATTTCCACATCTGCAATCAGATCTGTATAATTTTGTAATTAAATGATATCCACCAATTGGGACATGAAGTTATCCTGTAGAACATTTAAGAAATAGCGGGCCTTTAATGAGTGGGCTGTCCCTTCCGCTCAGTCAATGTCGGGATAGTTGAAGTCCCCCATTATGATGACATTTGCCTGTCTTGCTGCCATTTCTAACTGTGAAAGGAGATCCAACTCCACCTCTTCTCTCGGGTTAGGGGGCCGGTACCATACCCCCACTAGTAATTTCCTGCTTACTTCCACCCTTTGGAGATCCACCCATATGGACTCCACCCTTGCCCCATCACTGATGTCAATCCACTCTTCTACCCATAAATCATTCCTGATATATAGACACACCCCTCCACCTCTCCTACCCTCCCTGTCCTTCCGATACAAGGAATACCCCTGGATGTTTGCCAGCCAGTCATGTGAGCTGTCAAGTCAAGTTTCTGTTATTCCCATGAAGTCCACTTCCTCCTAGTGTAAAAGCAGCTCCAGGCACTTTTGCTCCCACTGACACCAACAAGGGGGCATAATTCCTCCCACTGACACCAATCATGGGGCACTATTTCTCCCACTGACACCAATGATAGGGGGCACTATTCTTCCCACTGACACCAATGATGGTGCACTATTGATCTTTTATTGAAAAGAATCAAGCAACCAATTTTATACAAAAGTAAAAAAACAAAACCATAGTACAAAACTTCAACAGAAATCCAAGGAATACACATCCATGTTCAGAATATATAATATATATAATACAATATATACATAATCCACTACCAAAATTATTTACATAAAGCAGCAGAGAGGGCCTAAGAGGCACAACCCATCACCTATGTACGCAGCCATTTATCAAAAATTAATCCAAAAAATAATCTAGGGTGAAAAGAGACAGACAGCCGCACCCGGGAAAGAGACTCCTGGCAGTCAGGGAGGCTTGAAACCCCTCCACGCCTTCAACCAAGCCCCCTGACTCCGCTTGTCTCTCTCAAGTACCCGAATCTTCTCCACCTCATGCAAAATGTCATACACCACCACCTGAACAGGAAGGATTTTACGCTGAATGCAGACCTGACACCGTGCGTTCCAAGTGAAATAACGGACTACTATGCTAACTAGAAAAAGTGTATCTAAACAAAAAACCCCACCAGTATTGAATGCTCCGTACACCCACTCAGCATAACCCAGCCTGGAGAGGAAAGGAACACCGAGGGCCCGCCCCACCTGTTTGTACACCTCTATGTTAAAAGGGCAATGAAGCAGAAAATGGTCCATAGTCTCCTCCTCACCTGCACACTCCTCCCGAGGACAGCTACGATCCATCCCACTGCGGAATTTCAAATTGCCCCTCACATAGAGCCTCCCATGGAAGCACATCCAGGCCAGATCCCTGAATTTAGGAGGTACTCTGTCCAAATTAATAAGTCTTAACCCTGCCCTCAAAACTGGGCCTGGGCAATCCCTTAAGGCCAGTGGGTCATGAAAGACTTCGCTCAAGACTCGACTCATAAGGACTTTCCTCGGAACCGATCTGAGATCTTCAGCCGACAATCGCCACTGCCGTAGTAACTTCAGGCACGGAGCGACATAGGCTGGTAGCTGACCACGATGACCCCTGAGATTCTTCACTTGGCCACCTTCTTCCCAAAGTCGTAGAAAAGGCCTAAACCAAGATCTAAATATGCCTGCCCATCCAGGAGGTTCCACTGCAAGCATATTACCAATATTAAACTTTAGAAAAAGCAGTGAAAAGAAAAGAACTGGGTTGACCATACCTAAGCCACCCTCCCTCCTGGATAGATAGGTGACATTCCTCTTGATGGGGTTCAGTCTGTTCCGCCACAACATCTAGAAGAACACACTACTGACACTAGCATAGAGAGACACTGGCAAGATGCAGACAAAGCTGACATACAAGAAGATCGGAATCAGGTAAGCCTTAATCAGATCAACCCTTTCCCTCATAGATAACTTCCATCTCTTCCAGCTGACCACCTTAGTATTGGCAATTTCCAGTCTGCCTTCCCAGTTTTTGAGGCCATAATCGCCGGGTCCAAATTCAATGCCTAGAATCTTAATTCTTTCCTGGGGCACTGGAAAGGTGTCCGGGAGATCAAAACCCTCACCTTCCTTTCCCATCCAGAAAACTTCACTCTTTTCCTGATTGATCTTGGAGCCTGATGCTTCAGAATACCGTGATGTCAGAGAGACCACCTCCTCTGCTTCATCCGCCCCAGTGACAATCACGGACACATCGTCCGCATAGGCAACAACCCTCAAAGGCGGCTCACCTGGGAGCCCCACTGGCACCCCACACAACATGCTGCTCTCTAGCCTGATGAAGGGGTCGATTGCAAACACATAGAGCAGGGGACTCAGGGGACAACCCTGGCGCACCCCGGAGCCAACCTCAAAGGACTGCCCAACCCAACCATTAACAAGAGGAAAGCTTTCTGCCCCCTTATACAAGACTTTTAACCAATCGACAAAACCACCCGGCAGACCGTACTTACTAAGGAACAACCACAGGTACTCATGGTTAACACGATCAAAAGCTTTTGCCTGATCCAATGTCAGCAAATACTTTCCCCAGCCTGCAGCCCTGCACCGCTCCAAGGCCTCCCGGACAGCTAAAACTGCTGTGAAGGTGCACCTACCCTGGACCGAACAGTGCTGATGGCGAGAAAGCAAAGACTACTGACGATAGGCGCCAGAAAAATATCTTTGCCAGTATCTTTCTATCGACATTAAGAAGGCTGATGGGGCGCCAATTCTCAATCATCGAAGGATCTTTACCCTTTGAAAGAAGAATCAAAGCTGAGTGCCTCATGGAAGGGGGAAGTACCCCCTCAGCAAGGCAACTGTTAAAAACATCTACCAAATGTGGGGCCAGAATAGACTTAAAAGCTTTGTAAAACTCAGCCGTCAAGCCATCCGGTCTAGGTGACTTTTTGATGGCAAGCTGTTCAATTGCCCTTATCACCTCTTCAACTGTGATCTCCTCTGTCAAATTCATCAATGGGACATCTTCATCATTTAGACCTGGAGTAGAGTCCAAAAAGCTTTCCATCTTGTCACGGTCAAGCTCTTTCCTCCCAAGAAGGTCAGCATAAAAGGACCTCACGACCTCCAGAATCCCTGACCTGGACTTTGTCAAGGAACCTGTACTGTCCTTAAGGCCAACGACCGTTTTAACTGCTACACCTTGTTTGCAGTTCTGGTAAGGGTCAGGCGAGTGGTACTTCCCATAGTCCCTCTCCAGAACCAAAGAGGCATGCCGGTCATATTGACACTTCCTGAGAAGGAGTTTCACTTCGGAGATTTCCCCAGGATCTCCTCCTCTCGAGACAAGAATATCCAGCTTCCTCCGTAAACGTTGGTAGGTCATGTATTTATTAAACTGTTTTCTATTGGCTAGGCCCCTGAAAAATCCAGCGATCCTCTTTTTGGTCAGCTCCCACCACTCAGCCTTGCTGCTACAAAAGTCCAGGATGGTCACCTGTGCCTGAAAGAATTCCTCAAAGGATTGTCTAACATGTTCTTCCTTGAGTAGAGTCGAATTCAGTCTCCAGATGCCCTTACCCCTCTGAGGGGCGTCTGAAGCATTCAGGACCACAGATAGCATACAGTGATCAGAGAACTCTACTGCCTGCACCACTGGGGGTGAGAAAGCAGAGGTCTCCTTCAAAAAAAACCTATCTATTCTACTCTGACCAGAGCCGGTACAAGGCAGGGGCGGAAGGGGCGGATGCCCTGGGCGATAGAATTTGCTGAAGGGAGGGGGGCGCAGATGAAGTGCTGGCAGTGTGCTTCATCATAGTAGTACATACACACCAGCCGGCGCTGCTAATAGCTGTACTGTAACTATGTGCCGAGTGCACTCCTGCACCCGGCACAAGCCTAAACAGACTGCACAAGCCCCTTCCCTGTCAGCGCTTCTCTCCCCCTATGAAGGCGATTCGTAGTCCCGTCCTGGCGGCGTGACATCACTGATGGCCAGAGGCGGGATGGGAGGAGATAGAGAGCTGCTGCAGAAGCTGCAACCTAGAGGAGCCACCGAGGAGGAACCAACAAAGCAGTGGCGGAATTTTCAGGGTCGCAACAGTCGCACTTGCGACTGGGCCCTGGAATTCTGCCAGTGTGGGGGGGCCCCAAGACGCCGCACCTCCCCTGGCTGGCATCTAACTATACAGGAGAGGGGGGCGTAAGGGGGCGATCGGCAGCTATGTGATGTCTGCGCTCTGCGGGATGTCCCTCCAGGCAGCACACAGTTCACTTCCCGAATATCAGTGAGTACAATGGAGAGGGGAGGGGCCTCTGACCAGCAGATTGAGTGCACAAGTTTCTCCCTCTGCTTGTACACTCTGAGTCTTGCTAATACACGCTCAGGTCAGAGGCCCCTCCCCTCTCCATTGGATACAATGATATTCGGGAAGTGAACTGTGTGCTGCCTGGAGGGACATCCTGCAGAGTGCAGACATGACAAGGAAGCATGCTGCTTCTCATGTAAGTAAAGCACAACACTGGCCACCCACCTCTCCCCTCTCACACTGTCCCCTCTCACACTGTCCCCTCTCACACTGTCCCCCCACACACTGTCCCCTCTCACACTGTCCCCCCACACACTGTCCCCTCTCACACTGTCCCCTCTCACACTGTCCCCCCACACACTGTCCCCCCACACACTGTCCCCTCTCACACTGTCCCCTCTCACACTGTCCCCCCACACACTGTCCCCTCTCACACTGTCCCCTCTCACACTGTCCCCTCACACACTGTCCCCTCACACACTGTCCCCTCTCACACTGTCCCCCCACACACTGTCCCCCCACACACTGTCCCCCCTCACACTGTCCCCCCACACACTGTCCCCTCTCACACTGTCCCCTCTCACACTGTCCCCTCTCACACTGTCCCCCCACACACTGTCCCCCCACACACTGTCCCCTCTCACACTGTCCCCTCTCACACTGTCCCCCCACACACTGTCCCCTCTCACACTGTCCCCCCACACACTGTCCCCTCTCACACTGTCCCCCCACACACTGTCCCCTCTCACACTGTCCCCCCACACACTGTCCCCTCTCACACTGTCCCCTCTCACACTGTCCCCCCACACACTGTCCCCTCTCACACTGTCCCCCCACACACTGCCCCCTCTCACACTGTCCCCTCTCACACTGTCCCCCCACACACTGTCCCCCCACACACTGTCCCCCCACACACTGTCCCCTCTCACACTGTCCCCCCACACACTGCCCCCTCTCACACTGTCCCCCCACACACTGTCCCCTCTCACACTGTCCCCCCACACACTGTCCCCCCACACACTGTCCCCTCTCACACTGTCCCCCCACACACTGTCCCCCCACACACTGTCCCCTCTCACACTGTCCCCTCTCACACTGTCCCCCCACACACTGTCCCCTCTCACACTGTCCCCCCACACACTGTCCCCTCTCACACTGTCCCCTCTCACACTGTCCCCCCACACACTGTCCCCTCTCACACTGTCCCCCCACACACTGCCCCCTCTCACACTGTCCCCCCACACACTGTCCCCTCTCACACTGTCCCCCCACACACTGTCCCCCCACACACTGTCCCCTCTCACACTGTCCCCCCACACACTGTCCCCCCACACACTGTCCCCTCTCACACTGTCCCCTCTCACACTGTCCCCCCACACACTGTCCCCTCTCACACTGTCCCCCCACACACTGTCCCCCCACACACTGTCCCCTCTCACACTGTCCCCTCTCACACTGTCCCCCCACACACTGTCCCCCCACACACTGTCCCCTCTCACACTGTCCCCTCTCACACTGTCCCCTCTCACACTGTCCCCCCACACACTGTCCCCCCACACACTGTCCCCTCTCACACTGTCCCCCCACACACTGTCCCCCCACACACTGTCCCCCCACACACTGTCCCCTCTCACACTGTCCCCCCACACACTGTCCCCCCACACACTGTCCCCTCTCACACTGTCCCCTCTCACACTGTCCCCTCTCACACTGTCCCCTCTCACACTGTCCCCCCACACACTGTCCCCCCACACACTGTCCCCTCTCACACTGTCCCCTCTCACACTGTCCCCTCTCACACTGTCCCCCCACACACTGTCCCCTCTCACACTGTCCCCCCACACACTGTCCCCCCACACACTGTCCCCTCTCACACTGTCCCCCCACACACTGTCCCCCCACACACTGTCCCCTCTCACACTGTCCCCTCTCACACTGTCCCCCCACACACTGTCCCCTCTCACACTGTCCCCCCACACACTGTCCCCCCACACACTGTCCCCTCTCACACTGTCCCCTCTCACACTGTCCCCCCACACACTGTCCCCCCACACACTGTCCCCTCTCACACTGTCCCCTCTCACACTGTCCCCTCTCACACTGTCCCCCCACACACTGTCCCCCCACACACTGTCCCCTCTCACACTGTCCCCCCACACACTGTCCCCCCACACACTGTCCCCCCACACACTGTCCCCTCTCACACTGTCCCCCCACACACTGTCCCCCCACACACTGTCCCCTCTCACACTGTCCCCTCTCACACTGTCCCCTCTCACACTGTCCCCTCTCACACTGTCCCCCCACACACTGTCCCCCCACACACTGTCCCCTCTCACACTGTCCCCTCTCACACTGTCCCCTCTCACACTGTCCCCCCACACACTGTCCCCTCTCACACTGTCCCCCCACACACTGTCCCCTCTCACACACAGTGTGTGGGGGGCACACACTGTCCCCTCTCACACTGTCCCCCCACACACTGTCCCCTCTCACACCGCCCCCTCTCACACTGTCCCCCCACACACTGCCCCCCCCCCCCCCACACACTGTCCGCTCTCACACTGTCCGCTCTCACACTGTCCCCTCTCACACTGTCCCCTCTCACACTGTCCTCTCTCACACTGTCCCCCCACACACTGTCCCCCCACACACTGTCCCCCCACACACTGTCCCCCCACACACTGTCCCCTCTCTCACACTGTCCCCTCTCACACTGTCCCCTCTCACACTGTCCCCTCTCACACTGTCCCCTCTCACACTGTGCCCCCCACACACTGTCCCCCTTCTGTCATATCTACCCCCCTCTTGTTAAACAGTCCCCCTCCTTTCACAGTGCTCCCTCATTACACTGCCCCCCTCTTGTAATACTTCCCAGGTATCCTTTTCCTGTCACACTGCCCCCCTCTTGTCACAATATCCCCCTGTCATACTGCCCCCTCCTGTCACACTGCCCCTTCTTGTCACACTGCCCCCCTTCTTTCACAGTGCCCCCTCTTATCACACTCCCCCCTCTGGTCACACTTTCCAGATACCCTTCTTTGGTCACACTGCCCCCTCCTGTCAAAATACCCCGTCATACTGCCCCTCATTCTTTCACAATACCCCCCCCCCCTCCCCCATCATAGTGCGGGTCAGGGGCCCTTCATGGTTTCTTGCACTGGGGCCCTGAAGGTTATAGTTACGCCTCTGCAACAAAGTGTGTATATCACACAACGGACACAAGACAAGACACAAAAGTAAGCACTAAACAGATAATAACAAATGCAATGCCATCTGCAGATATTAAAATAAAGTGTCTGAATCCGATGAGGGGAGGGGAGGAGGCTGAGGAGAGGTTAATTACCAATGCTACCTATTTTTTAATTTCTGTAATATGCAGCATGGGAGGGGGGGGGGGGGTTAATGTACTGCCACTGGTCACTGATGCATCAGTGACCAATGGCAATACATTACCCCCCCCCCCCATGCTGCATATTACAGAAATTAAAAAATAGGTAGCATTGGTAATTAACATCCCCTCAGCCTCCCCCCCTCCCCCAATCGTATTCAGACAGTTCATTTATTAATCTGCAGCAGAATAATACATGAATGGGGGAGGGGGGGAGGCTGAGGGGAGGTTAATTAGCAATGCTAGTTTTAATTTCTGTAATATGCAGCATGGGGGGGGTTAATGTATTGCCATTGTTCACTGATGCATTTGTGACCAGTCACAGTTAATTAAGCCCTTTGTGCATTAGTTGCACCAGGCTCTACATTAAAAACCTTAAGCCCCCTTTCACACTGGGGCAGGGGCGGCATCGGTGGTAAAACTGAGCTATTTTTAGCGCTGCTTTACCATCATTACACACCACTCCTTCACTCCAAAGATGCTGCTAGCAGGACTTTTTTTACCGTCCTGCCAGCGCACCGCTCCAGTGTGAAAGTTCTCGGGGCTTTCACATTGGAGACACAGTAGCGGCTCTTTCAGGGCGTTTTGCAGGTGCTGTTTTTAGCGCAGTAGCGCCTGCAAAGTGCCCCAATGTGAAAGGGGTATAAGTGTAAACATCTAAGATAAAAGTTTTTGTCCTCCTATTTAATTCCTCCCCGCGCGCCGCCGCAGGTGCACATCGGGGAAAATCTGTGAAAAACAGGGGTCGGGGGGGGGGGGGGGGGCGCAGTTTGCCATCTCCGCCCTGGGCACCAAATGACCTTGTCCCAGCACTGACTCTGACTATTACCTCGATGAAAGGTGAACCCGGTGTCATCCGGGAGGTGCTTAATGTGCACATCCACAAGACCAGCATCCCTAACCATACTATTTAAAAAAACGCTATCATATCCCAGCCTGTCCTTGAAGTCCTTCCTGTCCTTGGGCCTAGTTATTGTATTAAAGTCACCTCCAAAGACCACTTGCCGGGATGTAAAAAGAAATGGCTTGATCCTTGTAAAAAGGCACTTCCTGTCCCACTTTGTGTGCGGCCCATAGACATTAATTAGGCGCAGGTCCTGCCCTCCCACAAGGACGTCTAAGACCATACATCTCCCAATCTCCACCTCAATAACCCGCCGGACAGTTACCATGCCGGTTTTAAACAACACCGCCACACCGCCGTAAGGCTCGGCCGCAAGAGACCAGTAAGATGGACCATACCTCCACTCTCTCTTGGCCATATGAATATCTGCCAAGGAGGTGAGCCTAGTCTCTTGCAAAAATAAAATTTCAGCATCTAATTGGCTGAACAAAAAGAAGGCCATAGAACGAGCTCTTACTGACTTAATGCTGGCGACATTTATTGTCACCACTTTTAATGGAGGGGGAACCGCCATTTGGGTTATTGGGTGGATTGCTTCTTAGCTCCCCTCTGCTGCTCATCACCAGAAGCCTCTCTCTTTCTTGAGGCCGCCTCAAACTCCATTTCGGAATCAGAACTTCGCTCCGAAGAAGCTCCAGATGAAGAAATATCCCAGTTAGAGGACCTATAACGGTTGGAGACAGGCACTGGAGCCTGTTCCGTCCTCACCACCTGCTTCTTCCGCTTCCCAACCTTCCTTCTCTCCTCCAGGTACTGCAGGTCAGCTTCAGAGATGCCCTCATCTCCTGTTTTTTTCTTTGGAGTCTTTACAGAAGACTCCTTTAGAGAGGAAGAAGCGACCTTTTTAGTACCCACTACCACTCCTGGGGGGGGTTGCTCCCTTTGAATCAGACTTAGGAGGGGTAGACTCCTGGGGGGTAACTGACTCGGGTGGCACAGACTTGGAAGGTTCTGACACAAGAGGAGAGGGTACAGTAGGCTGGGGGGACACAGAGACAGATACAGAAGGAATACTTACAGACACAGGAGGGGTGGCCACAGGAACTGGGGAGGGACCCTGAGCAGGACCAGGGGAGTCAGTAACCGCAGAGGAGGATGGTACACCAGGGGCCTCACCCTCCATCCTGTCCAGCCTTGACATGTCATCAATTACCTCCTTCTCCATATTGTGCCAGGCTTCAGGACATCTGCTGTAGGGGTGGCCAAGGCGCAGGCACAGGTTGCACCTGATCATCTCGGTGCAGTCCTTAGCCATATGACCCTGACCCCGACACACTGAACACATCAAGGCTGAACAGGAAGAGCTCAAATGTCCCTTTTCTCCACAGCGGTGACACAGCTTCGGCTGACCAGGGTAGAAAATAGTCATCCTATCCCTCCCTATAAAAGCTGAGGAGGGCAGGTGACGGACAACATTCCCATCCCTGGCCAACCTCACTGTTACTGACCAACCCCCAGTCCAGATGTTACGTTCATCAAGTATTTTGCTGGGCTTAGTCAAAACCTCACCATAGTTCCTTAACCAGACCTCTAGGTCCCGAGCAGGAACACTCTCATTGGTGAGTATGATGGTTATCTTTTTCACCGTTGACCTTTGCGAAACCGCAACTGGGGCCAGACCTTCCCATTCAGGTCTTGACCTGCACCGAGCCTCATATCGCTCCCAGAACAGGTCAAGACCCTCTGGCCTGGTGAAGCTAATGGTAAAATCCCGTGTCCCAGCTACATGTATTAGAGCATACAGGTCATTTGCCCCAAAACCCATCTCCAAAATCAAATCTACCACTGCATGCCGTGCTGGAGGTATTGCACCACCTTCCCATTTCAGAATTACCACATTTCTTCTCGGACCCCCAGCAGAAGCCAGAGACCCAAGACCAGATCCCGGGGTGCCCAAAGTGGTAGGCTGCAGGGGGAAAACCCGCTTGGGGGCGGAGCTACCAGGAGCAGAGCGTACCACCTGAGCAAATGTAGGTTTATCAGGGCCAAGGCCCCACACTGATGTTACATTATTATTATTATTTGCTTGGACTGAGCTGGGACGATTGTCCATCACACTTGTACAATTGCTATCAGTCACACACACGTTCAATTTCCCATCAGGAATAGTCACAGTTGCTGCAATACCAGCTGTCTCCTGATGCTGCACTGTAGAGTCTCCAGCAGCTGTGGGGTAAACAGATTTAGACTCAGCCAAAGGAGAGTTAATAGGTTCTGCTGAAACTTGTAGTTCCTTTTCAGAAATGTCATTTTTTAAATGCAGCTCTTGCTGCGCTGCAGCATCAGCAGGTACAACATTGCTACACATAGCATTAGAAACTTGATTGTCACTGGGCACACTTTCAACATTGCTCATGGTGTTAGATGGTACAAAAACAGATTCATCCCCTGCTTGGGGCTTGACATTATCAGGCACATTATCAGTTATGTCCTCATCACCAAACGCCAGCTGATCCTCCCGCACAGGAGACTCCATTACCTGGATGGCCCTGAGCATGCCTCCTGAGTCCTGGGAAGGCATGGGGCTGCTTACCTCTCCCTGAGGGGGCAGGGGGTCAGAACTGGGGGTCTCCTCCTCCACCTCCATCTTTGTCATCCTCGCAAACCTTTTATCATTGTAAAACTTTTCTTTAAATGGCCCATCTCTGCCTTCCATCATGGACACAATGGTCTCCTGATGTTCCACCCGAACCTTGGCCAGTTGGATCTCCGGATCCATGGATCCACGTCTCTGGCTATGCAAGCCCTCACGCTGCCTTCTCAAGCGCTTCAGCTCCGCTCTGAGCTTGTACAGCTTGTCTCTTTCCTTATTCAGGACTTTAATCCCGGCCACCACTCGCTCCCGGATGGCCCCGGAACCTTCATCCTCACCAGGGGTAGAGAGATCCCCAGCCATGGCTTGTACAGGGGCAGGTATGTTACCTGATGGCCCAGGAGATGGCTGGGAGCTTCCAGCAGGAGAGGCCCTGCTGGCCTCCATGGCTTCCCCAGAAAGGAGCCAGGAGAGCTGGGATAGATTTCTCCACCACTCCCCTCTCACACGGATCACCTAGAGCAGCTCCAGAGAGACAGCCTCCTCCTGACACACCTGTGCTCCAATGATGGGTGGGGCACTATTACTCCCACTGACACCAACGATTGGGGCACTATTCCTCCCACTGACACCAACAATTGAGCATAATGCCTCCCACTGACACCAAACGATAGGGCACTATTCTTCCCACTGACACCAATAATGGAGCACTATTCCTCCCCTGGACACCAATGATGAGGCACTATTCCTCCTACTGACACCAATGATGGGGGCTATTCCTCCCATTGTCCCCAAATGATAGGGGACTATTCCTCACACTGACACCAACAATGGGGGCACTTTTCCTCCCATTACCACCAACGTTTTGGCACTATTCCTCCCATTAACACCAACGATGAGGCACTATGTCTCCCACTGACAGCAACAATGAGGCCCTATTCCTCTCACTGACACCAATAATGGGACACTATTCCTCCCACTGACATCAACGATGGAGCACTACTCCACCCACTAACATCAACAATGAGGCACTATTTCTTCTGCTAATATCAGTGACGGGGCACTATTCCTCCCACTGACACCAACGATGGCGTACTATTCCTCCCACTGACACCGGCAATAGGGCATTATTCCTCCCACTAATATCGATGATGGGGCACTATTCTTCCCACTGATACCAACAAAGGGGGCACAATTCCTCCCCCTATTACCATGATCCCTGTCTGGCCCCTCTAAAGTCTGAAGAACAGTAAACTGACCCTTTGTTTAGAAAGTTTGGAGGCCCCTGTCTTAGAGCACTGAAGTCATGTCATCGCAGCCCACCCGGTCAAGATGGGCAAAGATGCCAAACCCAGAAGAAGACATTACAATAGTTGACAACAATGAGTTTTTTTTAGAATACTGACTGCCTGTCTGCAGTTTATAAGGTTTATGATTGAACCATAGCAGTACATTGCAGAACCTTCCTAAATGAGTCACCTTTATGTTTTCCACAGACGTTCCGACCAGCTGGCATGTTGATCGAGAGGTCGGCAGATTTTGGGCGCACTTGGAAAGTATATCGGTATTTCTCCTATAATTGCACCAAAATGTTTCCCGGGGTCCCGGTTCATGCCTTGCAGAAGATTGATGACGTGATTTGTGATCAGAGATACTCAGATATTGAGCCGTCCACGGAAGGAGAGGTCAGTGTTTACCACCGTGAAACCAGCAATTAATGGGCAACTCCAGGGCAGCAAACATAGGAGCTGCCAAGAGGTTTAAGTAATGTACAGCTACTGTATACTGTATATATTTTCGATTCACCCACCCAAGCTGATTTATTAAAATTATATCAGCTGATGCTGATTGGTCCATTGTCCCTTACAATTTATTACTTTTGTACAGTCCAACTTCCAGAGTTAGTTGCTCTGAAGACAATCAGGGACAAAAGCTATACAATTATAACATACATTAAAAAAATGAATATGAACTCTTCCAAAACAAAAAAAAAATAGTTTACAATTGAATGAGCTGTTCTTTTTTTTTTTTTAAGGTGATTTTCAAAGTCCTTGACCCAGCTATCAAAGTAGAAGATCCCTACAGTTTGGAGATACAAGGTAGGTCTCCCAATATCCAGTAGGGAAAGGAAGTCCTAAAATTCACACATCACAAGAAATACCTGTGAGGAGGTGTATGAGAGCCTCAGCCCGGCCTCCAACCAGGCCACGCCTCCCAACGCGTTTCACTTCAGGATCACTGGATGCCTCCTTGCAGTATCCACTGGACACTCTTCAGTGAGGGAGAAGTTGATACTCACAATGCCACAGGGCAGCCAGAATCATTCTAACTTTCACCAAACACTTTTCAGTGAGCTCTCCAGACCAGGTCTTTAGATGAAATTCACTTTATTAGCTCCAGAAAAGTGATCTTAGAAGCAGGCCCCCCAGCTATGCCACAGCTGGGACCTCAACGAACAGGCAGAAAACTCTAGCTTTCTGTCCAGAGGGGCACAGCCCTCAGGGTGGGGACTCCTCCTGCAGGATTAGACCCAGAACTCTCTCTCTCCCCTGCTCCAGGCCTCACACTATTTATGTACTCTTTAGCCACCTACTGGGCACACCTCCCCAGGGATTGGCTGAAGCACAATAAATATTCAGGATGCCCATTTGCCTTGCCCAACCTTCTATGTTCCAGAAGGCTCTAGAAAGCAGGCAAGGGCAATCAACCCTGCAGCATGTGAGACCCAAAACAGTCCAAAGCAATCAACAACTGCCCCACTGATAACGGAGGAGCCAAAAAAATTGAATTTATCTAACAACCTAACTAGGACGGTGCTCCATACATCATATACTATAAAATCTTTGGACTAAAGTTGACCATTTACCTTACATTGTGATTGTACAATCCGCCAACCATAATATGAGAGCTTGCCTGATTGGATAAAAACTGAGTGAATTGTTTAGGTAGGCTGCCATCTTACTTTTTTTCTATGAGAAATTACGCTGAGTTTTAACATTCAGCTTGCATCATGTATGGCCAGTATTAGCATTGGGCATTTTAATGGAATGAGCTACTGGTGGCAGAATGTGGTCAGCTTTATATTCCCAGCTATGCTTTATTGAAACAAACCATCATAGTAGAGTATAGAGAGATGGTTTTGTGTCGTTTGAACTGTGTTGAGCCTTATCTTTATTTAATAAATTCGGTCCAGAGGTGACCAGAAAAGGAAGCATGGCTAACTCCTGCACCCATTACCGTGTTGCCCAAGGCACTAAGCTATTAGCACCATTATGTTAAAAAACAGCCAGACCCCCAAGCTCACAAGAGCCCAGGACAACCAAGATACTTGCGTAACACCCTCCTACTTTAGAGCAGGCCACTAGGCAAATTTAGTCTGGCTCCCCTGTAATCAGTGGAACAGGGGTTGATTGTTTAGGGCTGCTCAATGTTTCTGTTGTCTGATAGTCTGAGGCCTGAGCAGCAGTGTTCCTGGGTCCAGTCCTGCAGAAGGAGACCCCTATGCAGGATCCTCGAGGAAGCTTTAAAGTTCCACCCAAAAGTGGAACTTCCGCTTTAAGTACTCCTCGCCCCCTGACATGCCACAATTGGCAGGTAATTTTTTTTTTTTTTTGGGGGGGGGAGTGGGTCCTTCTGTCTTCTGGCCTCCTCCTCTCCCCCTAGGTGACCCCTCCCTCCCTGCAATCTTCTGGGACACGTCACAGGTCCCAGAAGATTGCCTGGCCACTGACAGAGTGCAGCGCGACTCGTGTATGCGTAGTGCATGCCCCGCTGTGAAGCCGCAAGCTGTCACAGCTGGGCACCCACACTTACACACTTTGTAGCTGCTGACTTTTAATAAACTTAACAACCAGTGGAACTTCTCTTTAAAGAAGACACTGAGGTCCAAGCTTAACCTAGCTTGGGGGGGGGGGGGGCTTTTTGCAGATATATTGTCTAGGGATAGAGTTGGGTCCGAAGGAAGCTCACTAGAGGGAGCCAGGAGAGAGTTGGTGGAAACCAACAGTCCAACTGTCCTGTGGCGGTGTGAGTCTACATCTCCTTCATAAGGAAGAGCCTGGTGGATCTCGACAAGAGGCAACCGGTGATCCTGTGGCTAAGTGAGTAGATGACCCCCAATGCTGAAGGTCCCCAGCTGCATAGAGATCCTGAGGGGCATTAATTGTGAACAGTGCAGCCAACAACGTTGGGTAGTGCAGCCAGGAGTTTGTTCAGTTCAGTCAGAGACTGAGGAGTCCTCAAGTTGTTCAGTTCTGCAGTTTTAGGTACCGTATATCCCATACTCCCTTCCCCTTTCCCAATTCATCATTCCAAAAAAAAAAAAATTCAAAAAATTCAAAAAAAAAAAAAAAGAACCCCTAGACTGTTTTCTGAGCCAGTGGAAGAATGAAGAAAATGAGATGTGCGTAGCTGTGTGGGCTCTAAGAGGGGAGACAGGATTGCATTTACCAGCAGCTCCTACGGGAGTGTTGTACACTAGTTACAGTCATGAATGTACAAGAACCCCAAAATAAATCCAACCAAAATCTCATAGACACCCCAACAAGTTGCATTTTAAAATGGGAATGTATCGGAAAGCCTTAAAATGCTCTCTTGGTAAAACTTGGTCTGTTTTCTACAGAGCTCCTTCAGATTACAAACTTGAGGATCAATTTCACCAAGCTTCACACGTTGGGAGACAATCTGTTGGATCAGAGGGCAGAAGTCCTACAGAAGTATTATTACGCAGTGTACGAGTTGGTGGTCCGTGGGAGCTGCTTCTGTTACGGACATGCCTCGGAGTGCTCCCCTGTGGAAGGGATTGAAGGAGGAGTGGAAGGAATGGTAATTGAATACACCTTATGTCATGATATAATAGTGGGTGGAATCGTCTTGGAATATCATCACTGGGTGGAGATTTTCAAAGACTGAAGCAGAGTCAACCAGTCATTCATTGATAGAACAGGTATCAGTGTAGAGCCTGTGGTGTCTCATGTCTCAAAATTCCCTTTTGCTTAAAGAAGAATTCCAGGTATGGCATTTTTTTACATAGTTACATTGGTTCATTTATTGTACTGTCTATACTGTACCTGTGGGATCCCTCTAGATCAGGGGGTATCAAACTGAATTCCATGGCGGATTGCATCAGCATTATGGTTTCCCTCAAAGGGCCGGCTGAATCTGTACAACGACATACAACATCAGATGTCAAAAACCCACCCCCTCATCAGAGCAAGGGCTTTTCTTTTTGCATTCGGGAACTAGTGAAGTCACTCCGAGTCCTGACCCATGTTGTCTGAATTTCATATACTCCTAAACCTGCATTCTGTAAAATGCATAATCCTGACACCTGCACTGTGGCGTTTATTTACTAAGGCTGGAAGGTGCAAAATCTGATGCAGCTCTGCATAGAAACCAATCAGTTTTCATTTTAGTTTTTGACAAAGCTTAATTGAACAAGCTGAAGTTGGAAGCTGATTGGCTACCATGCACAACTGCACAGATTCTGAGTGCACCAGTTTTAGTAAATCTACCCCTCTGTATGATACATACTCCTGACACCTACACTCTGTATGATACATACTCCTGATACCTACACTCTGTATTATACATACTCCTGATACCTACACTCTGTATTATACATACTCCTGACACCTACACCCTCTATGATACATAATCCTGACACCTACACTCTGCATTATACATACTCTTGACACCTACACTCACTATGATACATACTTCTGACACCTGCACTCTGTACGATACATAATCCTGACATTTGCACTCTTCACATTACATACCCCTGACACCTACACTCTGTATTATACATACCACTGACACCCACACTCTGTATTATACATACTCCTGCAGCTACACTCTCTATAATGCATAATATTGACACTTGCACTCTGTATGTTGCATACTCCTGACACCTACACTGACTCTGCACATTACATACTCCTGACACCTACACTCTGTATTATACATACTCCTGACACCTACTCCTTCTATGATACATAATCCTGACACCTACACTCTGCATTATACACACTCCTGACACCTACTCCCTCTATGATACATAATCCTGACACCTACACTCTGCATTATACATATTATTGACACCTACACTGACTATGATACATACTCCTGACACCTGCACTCTGTACGATACATACTCCTGACATTTGCACTCTGTACATTACATACCCCTGACACCTACACTCTGTATTATACATACCACTGACACCCACACTCTGTATTATACATATTCCTGCAGCTACACTCTCTCTCTATAATACATAATATTGACACTTGCACTCTGTATGTTGCATACTCCTGACACCTACACTGACTCTGCACATTACATACTTCTGACACCTACTCTCTGTATTATACATACTCCTGACACCTACTCCCTCTGATACATAATCCTGACACCTACACTCTGCATTATACATACTCCTGACACCTACACCCTCTATGATACATACTCCTGACACCTGCACTCTGTACGATACATACACCTGACATTTGCACTCTGTATATTACATACCCCTGGCACCTACAATATGTATTATACATACCCCTGACACCCACACTCTGTATTATACATACTCCTGACACCTACAATCTCTATAATACATAATATTGACACTTACACTCTGTATGTTGCATACTCCTGACACCTACACTGACTCTGCACATTACATACTCCTGACAACTACACTCTGTATTATACATACTCCTGACACCTACACCCTCTATGATATATAATACTGACACCTACACTCTGTTTGATGCATACTCCTGACACCTGCACTCTGTATTATACATACTCCTGACACCTACAACCTATAATAAATATTTGCTTTTGGGTTTGATAATGCTTTAAAGTAGGTGGTTAGTAGGTGTCATATTGCCACCTTACTGCCTGTCAAATGCCCAACGCAGATCGCTTTTCAGAGGCCCACCAACCTTGTTGCACATCTATAGCCTGGGGAGAATTACTGACGCATTTTGCTTTACCGAGACAAACTAATTCCCACCCGCTGTCTCTTCCAGATCCACGGCCGATGTGTCTGCAAACATCACACGGTGGGTCTGAACTGTGAGCTGTGCCAGGACTTCTTCCACGATCTTCCCTGGAGACCAGCGGAACCCGACAACCCCCATTCCTGCAAAAGTACGCCTTCCCTCGACTGATCGCCTTCCATCCCGCCAGCACCGGGCACGGAAAATAATTGGTGATCCTGTTTTATGTCTTCCAGAATGCAACTGTAACAATCACTCCACAAAGTGCCACTTTGACATGGCGGTGTATCTGGCCACCGGAGGGGTGAGCGGCGGCGTATGTGATGACTGTCACCACAACACCATGGGGCGCAACTGCGAGCTGTGCAAACCTTTCTACTACCTGAACCCCTGGTCTGATATCCGGGCAGAGACGGCCTGCGTCCGTGAGTTCATTTTCCCTTCAGTCTTGCACACTTGTTGAGGCTCTTCTCCTGGACTGAAATGGCTTACTCTGATTTCACTGCACACTGTGAGCTTCTCAGAGTGTGCATCAGAAGACAGAACTTATCCTGACTGCCCAGGCCCTCCCCCTTTATTCATTGGATTTCAGTTCTTTTAATCATGGAGGGTCAGCATCGCATGTGGGCGTTAGCTAGGGTGGTCTGCATGCAAATACAGCCTGCCTAGGAACGCCCACTCCTCCAGACTGACATCATCCCATCAAGGCATTTTGATATTTATTTATTTATTTATGTATTTATTTCAGGTACTTATATAGCGCCGTCAATTTACGCAGCGCTTTACATATATATTGTACATTCACATCAGTCCCTACCCTCAAGGAGCTTACAATCTAAGGTCCCTAACTCACATTCATACATGCTAGGGACAATTTTAGACAGGATCCAATTAACCTACCAGCATGTCTTTGGAGTGTGGGAGGAAACCGGAGTACCCGGAGGAAACCCACGCAGGCACAGGGAGAACATGCAAACTCCAGGCAGGTAGTGTCGTGGTTGGGATTCGAACCAGCGACCCTTCTTACTGCTAGGCGAGAGTGCTACCCACTACACCACTGTATTTGCATAACTCCTCCCGCTGCTTGCATCAGGGCTGAGAGCTCTTGAGAGGAGTACTGAGACAGGGTCCCTCCCACCAGCCATGATCTACCTGCATTGCACAGAGAAGCCAGAAGAGACCCAGTAATGATGTCATTGATGTCATGATGATGTCATGATGATGATGTCAGTGATGATGTAATGAAAATGGAAAGGTTTGATCTAAAAAATCTCATTAGCGCGTTGATGGAGTGGGATGGGGGTAGGGGGGCACCAGGGAGGGCAATATATAAGCAGATTAAAGAACAAGATTCCTCAAAGTTTGGGATTTTAAATTAACACAAGGCAGTGGTAATAAAAAAATACAAAATTTATTTGACAAACAGTAAATTAATCAATGGTATGACAAAAATACAGATATCTGATGATAAAAACATATATAAAGGAAAAGCAGCTCAAAAAGAGGAGGGAGCTCGCAATAGAATGTCCGACGCCTTTAAATTGCATCATGAAGTGCAGATCTTCCTCAGGGACCTTGCGATTTGCACCACTCCAAATGCTGTAGTTCTACAAGGATAAGCAGATTAAACTTCCGCTTTTAAAGAAAACACAGAAACAAGAGAAAAGAGCTCACAGGCTCTGGTGCAATACCTTTTGTTTTATTGTAAAAACTAGATAAAAATGCACTCACAAGAAAAATTATTCAGAGCTTATCAATCACATCTCCCCACCACAGTACTGTGCACCGAATCCTCTCATCGCCCTTGATAGGAGGTCCAACTGACAGTGTGGATATGGCAGCAGTCCTGGATTGAATGCAGTTGCTGCTGTGCACAGTGGTGTAGTGGTTAGCACTTTCACCTAGCAGCAAAAAGGGTCGCTGGTTCCTGACCACGACACCATCTGCCTGGAGTTTGCATGTTCTCCCTGTTCCTGTGTGGATTTCCTCCGGGTACTCCGGTTTCCTCCCACACTCTAAAGACATGCTGGTAGGTTAACCACTAACGGACCGCCGCACGCCGATATACGTCCTAAGTTTGAAGAGGAATATCGTTGTTATGGCAGCAGCTAGCTGCCATAACCCCGGTCTCCTCTTCTTCGGCCGGCGGTCCGCTTTCCGATAAGAGTGGTCCTTGCGACGGATTCGCAGCAAGATCACTTTTATCGGCGGCAGTAGAGGGGCCCCCCCACCTCCCACCACGCTCCGGTGCCCTCCGCTGCTTACCGGAGCTGCCAGCAGTGGCGGAGGCGATCGGATCTTCACCCTTGCTGGATATGGAGACGAGTGAGGGGAAGATGGCCCCCACCCGTCTCCATACCATTGCAGGGCGGAAACTACGTTAAAACGTCACTTCCGCCCATAGCTCTTAAAGGGACTTTTTTTTTTTTGATTATTTTTTTAAATGACACATTTTTTTTTTCTTTTTATTGCATTTTAGTGTAAATATGAGATCTGAGGTCTTTTTGACCCCCAGATCTCATATTTAAGGGAACTGTCATGCTTTTTTTCTATTACAAGGGATGTTTACATTCCTTGTAATAGGAAAAAAAGAGACACAAAAAAAAAACAAAAACAGTGTAAAAAATAAAAATAAAAGGTAAAAAAAAGAGAAAAACATTTTTTTTCAACGCTCCCCGACCCGCCGAGCTCGCGTGCAGAAGCGAACGCATACGTGAGTAGCGCCCGCATATGAAAATGGTGTTCAAACCACACATGTGAGGTATCGCCGCGATCGGTAGAGAGAGAGCAATAATTCTAGCCCTGGACCTCCTCTGTAACTCAAAACATGCTACCTGTAGAATTTTTTTAACGTCGCCTATGGTTTTTTTAAGGGTAAAAGTTGGTGGCCATTCCACGAGTGGGCACAGTTTTGAGGCATGACATGTTGGATATCAATTTACTCGGCGTAACATTATCTTTCACAATATAAAAAAATATTGGGCTAACTTTACAGTTGTCTTATTTTTTAATTCAAAAATGTGTATTTTTTCCAAAAAAAGTGTGCTTGTAAGACCGCTGCGCAAATACGGTGTGACAAAAAATATTGCAACAACCGCCATTTTATTCTCTAGGGTGTTAGAAAGAACAATTTATAATGTTTGGGGGTTCTAAGTAATTTTCTAGCAAAAAAAAAATGTTTTTAACTTGTAAACAACACATCTCAAAAAGAGGTTCGGTCCTTAAGTGGTTAATCGGATCCAAGTATATGTATGAATGTGAGTTAGGGACCTTAGGTTGTAAGCTTCTTGAGGGTAGGGAGTAGGGACTGATGTGAATGTACAATGTATAGGTAAAACGCTGCGTAAATTGACGGCGCTATATAAGTACCTTTAAAAAAAAAAAAAAATCTTGTACATGCTGATGTGTTTTCCTAAGCATGTGAACTGTCAGCATGCATGAGATCAAGCACATCGGTGACTGCATTCGATCCAGGACTGCTGCCATATCCACACTGTCAGTTGGAGCTCCTATCAAGGGCGATGAGAGGATTTGGTACACAGTACCATGGTGGGGAGATGTGATTGATAAGCTCTGATTCATTTTTCTATTGAGTGCATTTTTATCTATTTTTTTTTATAGAATAAAAAGGTATTGCATCAGAGCCTGTGCACTTTCTCCCTTGTTTGTGTGTTTGTAATTTCCAGTGTCTGCTGGTTGCTAAAGCAGCAAGGTTGTGGTGCTATTGAAGATCACCCCTTTCAAGGCTGGAATTATATTGAACTTTTGGACCCCCTTTGTGCCAGTCATCTGTGGCATTAGTGCAAGTACTGGCATACATGTATACATGAGATGCTTTTAAAACAAACCTGTTGCTGTGTCCTGTATTGGCAAAGTACAGGCTCACTTCAAGGAAAATGCCATCCCAAAACTACTAATGTTTTATATCTCCCCCTTATATGGGTGGCTGTTAAAAGGCCAGTCCACTCAAAATGTTTAGTTATAGGTGGAGCTTACTTGCCTTGACTACTCCAAAAGCAAAATCTCAATACCATAATCCCTGACTCTGTTCCTGCCCACCTGGAAGTTTCAGGTGTCTCCGCCCACCTTGTTGTGTGTCCCAGCCCCTCCTCTTACATTTTCCATACTATAAAATACATAAAAAAAAAACTCCAGCAGGGGGAGTGTCAGCTCCTCTTAATGGACACAGCCAGTGTGCAGAGCAGAGGTGTCACCGGACCCTCGCCATCATCTGCCAGAAAATCTGACATACGAGTTTCAGGGTGGGTTAACCCTTTAAGTTTTCTGAAAAGACTTGGACATTAAACTTAATAATCCCAGTTTTATTCTGCAGCCTGCGACTGTGATCCGGTGGGCTCCTTGGACGGGGGGGTCTGCGACAGCCACACCAACGTCAACCTGGGGATGATCGCGGGGCAATGCCGCTGCAAGGAAAATGTGAAAGGGGAACGATGTGACAGCTGCAAGGAAAACTTCTATGGGCTCAGCAGAAACGACCCTCTGGGGTGTCAGCGTAAGTACTCTGCCCCCCCCCCCCATATCACTAATACTGTATATCTAATATTACTTCCTCAGTGGTGAATTTCTTGTACTATGGGGCCCGGGCTGTTTTTGTAATTCATGCACAACAACCCCCCCAGCAATTTAATTGGACCACGCATAAGGATCAGTTTAGAGAGACATTTAAGTTTTGGCTTCCTGCGTGTATTTGTGAAGCATTTGTTCAGGATTAAATACAGTGGAACCTTGCTTTATGAGTAATGCGGTTAACGAGCGTTTTTAAAGACGAGCAACTTTTTTTTTTAAATTCTGACTCGGTTTGCGAGTTTTGTCTTGCAAAACAAGCAGAATTCAAGCTAATGGGATGTGCAGTACCGCATTTGGTCAGAGGTGCGGGGGCGCCAGTGACACTCGGAAGGGTTCGGAGCCGTTCGGAAATACTCTGAATCACTCGGAAGTACTCGGAAACACTCGCAAATACTCCATTCCTGAGTGTTTCCGAGGCTTTCTGAGTTCAGCTGAGCTGTCCCCGAGTATTTCCGAGGCTCTCCGACACCCCCCCCACCTCTGGCCAGATGCGGTATTGCATGTAATAGAAGTCAATGCGGAACAAATTATCTTCGTTTCCATTGACTTCTATAGGGAAACTCGCTTTGATATGCGAGTGCTTTGGATTACAAGCATTCTCCTGGAACAGATTATGCTCGTAATCCAAGGTTCCACTGTATACAAATTGGTAATGCTAGGGGCACATTTGCATTTTCTGGTGCATTGAAGTGCTTGTAAACCCTTCCATATACCCAGTGAAGTGACTGGCCTGAGGTAATACACAGAGATGAAACAAATCTTCCTACATAAGTTGTAGTACCTGTTTATCTGCAGTATCCTCTTCTCTACATTCAATGTGCTAAATTTATAAAACTTGTCTGAGCTGGGGGGTGGGGAACTGAAATTACACTTTGCAGTGAGGAGAGCTCTGAGAGCTGATTGGATGGAAGAGACCCCCCCCCCCTCTGCACAGTACACAGGAACAGAGCTGATGCTGTCAATCACAGGTTGTGTGCTGGAGCTCCCTCCCCTGTCACCCTTGTTCTCTTGGTGTCAGGAAAACTTTTCAGAAGTGATTCATGCTGATAGCAGAGGAAGGAAGCAGCAAACAGAAATGACACTTAGTGCTCTGGATTGAGACAAGTACACACTATAGAGGAATATGCTTTGTTTATATTTCACGACTGAAGTTTACAACCACTTTAAATAGTCAATCAATAGACAGTTATATATATATTTCTCTCCTTGTGTGCTTAGTAGTCAGTCTCTACAGCCATTCAAAGTTCTGAATTTATATAGCTTGTCTGAGCTTTCAGAAAGCAGGGTTCAGAGAGCTAAAGTTACACTTTGCAGAGCTCAGTGAGAGTTGATTGGAGGAAAAGGACACCCCCTTCACACAGCACATAGGAACAGAGCTGAGGCTGTCAATCACAGGGTGTGTGCTGGAGCTCCCTCCCTTGTCATCTCATTTTCTCTTGGTGTCAGGAAAACTTGCCAGGAAAAAAATGGACACGGCCAATACTGATTTATTTGTTTGGAAAATGCTTGTTGCCTGGCTGTCATACTGCACTTATAGCTTTCATACCTTGTAAGTGGTTGACATAGATAAAACATGCAGACCATAAAACTTGGAGAAAAGTCAGGATTTCTAACCTGCTTATTTACTTTGATTCAGTTTATACGGAAAACACTGAGTCAGAAAAACAACTAGGCAACCAGAATTTTCAGAAGGAGATCTCACTAATGACACTTTCATAGTTCTTCAGTACTGGTTCCTTTAGGTTACTTGGGGGTGGGGCTTGGTAATTTCTACTAGAATGTAACAGGTAGAAAATATAAATACAATGTTGCACTTTTTGTGTCTTGTTTGTTTTCTTTCTTCTTGTTTTTTTTTTTAGCTCTGTTTTGTGTTTGCACCTTACAAAACTTTTTTCTTTTCTTTTTTTTCCAGCATGCCAATGTGACCCTCGTGGGATTGTGGCGGGTAACAGCCCCTGTGACCAGATTAGCGGTGACTGTTACTGTAAGAGATTTGTGACGGGGCGATATTGTAACCAGTGTCTGGTGAGTGCATGATAAAGCCCTATGAATTCAGTAAACAAGAAGACCTGATGTGTTAGAGATAGTAAACGTGTTTCTGGTGGGAACCAATCAGATCACACCTGTCATTTTCTAAAGTGTGTTAGAAAAATAAAGGATTTCTGCTTGTTGATCGAAGCAGTACTCCCACTTTTATTGTCAAACACTTTTAAAGGATAAGCCCCTCAGGGGAGTTGTCACAAAAGCCATACATTTAATGCATAAGCCCCTCAGGGGTGTTGTCACAACAGCCACGCATTTAATGCATAAGCCCCTCAGGAGTGTTGTCACAACAGCCACGCATTTATGCATAAGCCCCTCAGGGGTGTTATCACAAAAGCCATACATTTAATGCATAAGCCCCTCAGGGGTGTTGTCACAACAGCAATGCATTTAATGCATAAGCCCCTCAGGGGTGTTGTCACAAGAGCAATGCATTTAATGCATAAGCCCCTCAGGGGTGTTGTCATAACAGCAATACATTTAATGCACAGGCTCCTCAGGGGTGTTGTCAAAACTGCCAATCAATTATAGTATAAGCCTCTCAGGGGTGTTTCCCACAATATCTTAACTTTTAATACATGGTCTCCCTAAAGATGTTGCCAAAAGCAGCTACATTTTAAAACATGAGCCACTCAGGTTTGTTGCCCACGGCAGCTGGATTTTGATTACAAGAGCCCTCAGGGGCATTGCACACAGCAACTATAACTTTAATACATGATCCTCCCAGGGATTTTTACACCTGTCATTTTCTAAAGTGTGTTAGAAAAATTCCTGCTTGTTGATCTAAGCAGTACTCCCACTTTTATTGTCAAGCCCCTCAGAGGCATTGCATATAGCAACTACACTTTTAATACAAAAGTCCTCCAGGGGTTTTGCCTACAACAGACACACTTTTAATGCATGAACCCCTAAGCATGGGTGGGCAAACTGCAACCCTCCAGCTGTTGCGGAACTACAAGTCTTATTGTACCTCTGCCTTTGGTAGTCATGCTCGTAGCTGTCAGTCTTGAAATGCCTCAAGGAACATGTAGTTCCACAACAGCTAGAGGGCAGCAGTTACCCAACCCTGCCTAATGGCATTTGACTACAGCAGAAACACTTTTATTACATGTGCCACTCAATGGTGTTGCCTAAAGGAACTACCATTTTAATCCACGAGTCCCTCAGGGGTGTTTTCACAATAGTAAACATACATATAACACAGGAGCCCCTCAGGGGTGTTGCCAACAGCAGCCACATTTTAATACATGACCTCCTCAAGGGTGCTACCTGCAGCAGCTTTACTTTTAGTACATTGGCCCCTTAGGCATATTGCCAACAGCAGCTAAACTTATAAGACGTGAGCCACTCAGATATGTTGTCCACAGCAGCCACACTTTTCATACATCAACTCCTCAGGGGTGTTGCCCACAGTAGCCACATATTTAATACATGACCTCCTCAAGGGTGCTAAATGCTGCAGCTTTACTTTTAGTACATTGGCCCCTTAGGCATGTTGCCGACAGCAGCTAAACTTTTAACACATGAGCCACTTAGATGTGTTGCCCACAGCAGCCATATTTTTCATACATCAGCTCCTCAGGGGTGTTGCCCACAGTGGCCACATTTTTAATACATTGCCTCCTCAAGGGTGCTAAATGTAGACGTTTTACTTTTAGTACATTAGCCCCTTAGGCATGTTGCCGACAGCAGCTAAACTTTTAACTTTTAACACGAGCCACAGCAGGCATATTTTTCATACATTAACTCCTCAGGGGTGTTGCCCACAGTAGCCACATTTTTTAATACATGACTTCAAGGGTGCTAAATGCAGCAGCATAACTTTTATTACATTTGCTCTTAAGGACTTAAACTTTTACCACATGAACCACTTAGATGTGTTGCCCACAGCAGGCAGACTTTTCCTACATCAACTCCTCAGGGGTGTTGCCCACAGTAGCCACATTTATTTACATGGCCGCCTCAAGAGTGCTACCTGCAGAAGATTTACTTTTAGTACATTAGTCCCCTAGACATGTTGCTGACAGCAGCTACACTTTTAAAACATGAACCACTTAGATGTGTCGCCCACAGCAACCACACTTTTCATACATTAGCTCCTCAGGGGTGTTGGCCATAGTACCCAATGGGATGTTCACAATGCATAGGCACAGATGATAGCTCTTCTTACCTCTGTCTCTCAGTCTCAAGTGTCAAGCTTGTTTTTGAGAGTCCGGTTTCGATTGTTTCTCCTTTATTATAAAACGCGATTTTATATGCAATAAAACTGCCTCCTTGATTGTTCTTTTTTTCCCAATTTCAGCCAGAGTTTTGGGGTCTTAGCAATGACATGATGGGATGTCGGCCTTGTAACTGTGATTTTGGAGGTGCTTATAATAACAGGTATGTCTAACAATTTGTCGGCACTGTTGAGATGAAATATAATGGTGAACCAATGAATCCTTCGTGTTTATGGTTCAACCTGGATTGTAGTGACTGTCCTTCGCAAATGCCACCCAATTCTCTTCTAATTTGGCTGATTTTTTTTGGTAATAACACAATGGTTCCTGTTAAAGAAATAAACCCATTAACTACAATAAAATGGGAACTGTATGTTGGTGTGAGCACAGACATGTGTTGCTTGCTTCAACCAAGGATGAAATCTGGAGATAACTGTCCCAACCGAGGTTGAGGCAGGATACCACCCCCCCCCCCCCCAATGTGACCGGAGAAAGGACCAGGGGGAGCAGCAGTCACTGATGGTACAGACAGCAACACTGCATGTCCAATAAGTATATGGTGTACATGTTTGACCAAAATCATCGCCTATGTAGTGGGAGTGTGGCTCAAGGTGATCCCTTCCCTATGAAAATTTGAGAGGGGAAGGGATCACCTTGAGCCACAGTGACAGAGAGAATAACTTGTGAGTCTGCTGTTCCTCCTTTACTGTCCTGTCTGGGGGGTGGAATTGTGACCTGTAAGTGAAAGTGAAACTGCAGCAGAGAAAGATCAGATTCCCTCCCCTGCCAGGCAGAACTTTAGGCCCCATTAGCGGGTAAGATCGGCTTCCAAAAAGGTATGTATACTCATTTATTGTTTACAGGGATAGAGAGGTTAGTGTTAGATCCGTGGTGTCTATAGATGCAGGGATTTGAGTTTTTGCATGGACTTCCACTTTAAAGTTTGGGGTTAATTATTTATTATTACTTAGTATTCATTTATTTAATTTATTTATTATTTATTAATGGGTTTTTTTTTAATTTTGTATTTATTTTACATTTATGTATTCATTTATTACAATTATTGTTATTAGGTGGTGTCTATAGATGCAGGGATTTCAGTTTTTGCATGGACTTCCACTTTAAAGTTTGGAGTTCATTATTTATTTATTATTACTTAGTATTCATTTATTGAATTTATTTATTATTTATTTAAGATTTTTTTTAAATTGTGTATTTATTTTATATTTATTTATTCATTTATTGTTATTATTATTATTATTATTATTAGTAGTAGTAGTAGTAGTAGTAGTAGTAGTAGTAGTAGTAGTAGTAGTATTAGTAGTAGTAGTAATAGTAGTAGTAGCAACACCCTAACCCTAACAAAAAAATAAATAATAAATAACCCCAACTACTAATCCTAACCCTAACCTAACCTTAACTCTAACCCCTTACCCTAGCAGGAAAACAATATTAATAAATGAATAATAATAATAAAAAAAATAAATAAAACCTAATGGAGAAGCTAAAAAAAGCTGAAATACCTAGCAACAAATAATGCAACAGAGTCTTTTCTTTTGGCTAATAAAAAAACGGCAAAGCTAAAAAACGCGCAAGTCATGGATAAAAAAAAAAGCTGAAATCGCACAGAAAAACACAGAAAAAAAAAAACGCCCGAAAACCGCTCAAAGGCTCTACGCTCAGGTGTGAATGCAGCATTACTGTTAGCACTGGATGGACAAAAATACAAATCCTTAGACAGGCAAAACGTCTCCCTAACATGTATTTCATCTTTGTATTTAGTTGTATTTTAGTTGGATATAAGTGATTTGTCTGTGCACAGGTGTTCCTTGGAGGATGGTCAGTGTGAATGCCGAGCCAACATCATCGGGCGTCAGTGTGAGGATGCGCAGCCTGGATACTTCTGCATGCCGCTGGATTACTACACATATGAAGCAGAGAACGCCAAGGGGCTCTCCCCAACGGACCCCCAAACACCGGTAATGTTATTTAAGCTCTGGGGAGCAGCATTGTTCACTTTAACTGCTTTCCTGTATATATACAAAAATTATTGATAGCTTTTGAAATCTAACGCCAATTTTTTTTTTCTTTAAGTGGAACTCCAGGCTCATTGAAAAATTTTCCTAAATATACTACATGTTTTAGAGTGGTTGTAAACCCTTCCATATACCCAGTGAAGTGATTGGCCTCAGGTGACACACGGGGATGAAACAAATCTCCCTACATAAGTTGTACTGGTTTATCTGCTGTCTTCTCTTCTCTGCATCCATTCAGCATCCAGGATTTATAAGGGATGTCTGAGCTCAGGGGCGGAACTACCACCATAGCGACCCATGCGGGCGCTATGGGGCCCGCAGCTGAGTGGGGCCCGGTGAGGATGAGAGCACCTCCGGCACAGTCTCCCAGCCAGGGGAAGAGAGAGTAGAGGAAGAGGCAAGCTCTCCGTATCAGCAGAGAGCTGAATTGCCCGATGTAATAGCTTTCATTAGATTAGATTTGAGAGTTGATTGGAGGGAAGGGACACCCCCCCCCCTTTCACACAGTACACGGGAACAATACCCAAGACTGTCAATCACAGGCTTTGTGCTGGAGACCCCTCCCCTGTCACCATTTTATCTCTTGGTGTCAGGAAAAAGAAGTGACTCATACTGATAGCAGAGGAAGGGGGCAGCAGACAGAAATGACACTTAGATGAGACAAGTACACACTATAGAGGGATACGCTTTGTTCATATTTCATGACTGAGGTTTACAACTGCTTTAAATAGCCAATCAATAGACAGTTATTATTTCGCTTCTTGTGTGCTTAGTAGTTACTTGTTGATTCTGCCAGTGGCGGTGTGTAGCTTTCTTACCTTTGCAGGGCTGACAATGCGGCTGAATTAACAAGGGCCAGTTTCGAAGAAGGGTTGAGGTCACATGACTTCGTAGAATAGTAATGATATCGTGATTTCACCAGCGGGTTTAAGTAGCCGGTCATTTGCTCTAAATGTGTGTGTATATATATTTATATATATATATATATATATATATATATATATATATATATTCCAAGTAGGGTTCACAATAATGCAATAATAATAATAATAATAATAATACAATATTAAATAACAATAATTTTTATAATACTAAAATACTACTAATAATACAATTTTATAATAATAATAATTATCATTATTATACTATAATAAATAATAATTTTTGCAACATTGGGGTCTATCCACATAGGGGAATTGAGTGCCCCCCTCCCCCCCATTATCTTCTTACTTTAAATTTATGTCTGTAAAAAAAAGTACAAGTCCAGAAAATTACCTGTTGAACTTTCAGAATTTTAGTGAGTTCCTAAAGTGGTTCTAAAGGCTGGAGGTTTTTTTTTTTTTATCTTAATGCATTCTCTGCATTATGGTAAATACCCTTTCATGATCATCTAGCCCCCGCAAACACTTACCTTATGTGCTCACTCTCTCTCCCTCCTCACTGGACTCAGAGGCAGCAGCAGGAGTCATTGGCTCCTGCTGCTGTCAATCAAATCCTGTAAATCCTGTATTATAATAATAATGATTTTTTTTTCTATAAATAACTCGTTTAATTTTGGATAGAGCAGAGAGAAGTTACCACTTTTGTCTGTGACTCCAGGAGGGAGATGGCCCTTTGCATTTTATCGCTGTGACACCTAAGCAGGAGAAGAGAGGGGCGGAGCTTACCGGGACAGGAAGAAAATCCTGACAGTCCTTTATGTGATCCCAATAGAATCAACAAGTTTTGGGTGGAATTTGGCTTTAAGCGTTTTTTTTATTGGCACAGAAATATATCTGCCATATATCTATATTTGTTTGCAGGCATGAGACCCTTTCCATGCTTGTTAGTGAATGTTCATCTAATCATTGATCATAGATGATCATCTATTGATTAGCACCATTCAATAAACATTTATCAGCAATCGTCTTACTCCCCATCTCAGACATTTCCAGGACACATTTGTAGGTCCGCCGTTATCGGGATGGAGAAATTCCACCGGCGCGAAGTCCTAAAAAGAGCCCATTGTTATAGAAATGAAATGCGACCAAAGCGGTGGAGTTCTGCCAATACCATTCCTTGTCCGGTCCCTCTCCTTCCTATCTCAATCCCTTATCTCCTGAAAGTTGGAATCTGTAAATGACTTGTTTGTATCATTTTATTACCGGAGTCTCCAAAGGTTTCAGTACAACAAGGACCGCATTGTATATTTTACATATTTTTGTTGGCCTGAAAAAAAAAAAGCCATCAGAGTCCCAATTAGAGTCCCCCTCTTTAATTGGGGTCCACGTCATAGTCCCCCCTTACTTCAGGGTCCCCATTAGAGTCCCTCCTTACATCAAAGTACATATGAGAGTCCTCCTTACATCTGGATCCCTATCAGAGTCCACTTTACATTAGAGCCCCCCTTGCATCAGGGTCCCCATCACAGTCCCTCCTACATCAGGGTCCCTTCTACATCAAGTCCCCCTCTTTAATTAGGGTCCACATGAAGGTTCCCCCCTCACATCAGCGTCCCTATCAGAGCCCCCCTTTTATCAGGGTCCCTCCTTACATCAGAGTGCATGTGAACGTCCTCCTTACATCTGTATCCCTATCAGAGTCCCCCCTTGCATTAAGGTCCCCATTAGCATTCCCCTCTTTAAGTAGAGTCCCCATCAGGATCCCCCCTCACATCGGGGGCCCCATTAGAGTCCAACCTTACATCTTGGTCCATATTATAGTCCCCCCTTACATCAGAGTGCATGTGTAAGTCCGCCTTGCATTTGTGTCCCCATCAGACTCCCCCTTACATCAGAGTCCCTCCTACATTAGGGTCCCCACTAAAGTCCCCCTCTTTAATTAGGGTCCACATGAAGGTCCCTCCCCCCCTCACATCAGCATCCCTATCAGAGACCCCCTTACACCAAGGTCCCTATCAGAGTCCCTCCTTACATCAGAGTGCATGTGAAATTCCTCCTTACATCTGGATTCCTATAAAAGTCCCCCTTACATTAGAGTCCCCCCTTACATGAAGGTCCCCATTAGCATTCCCCTCTTTAATTAGAGTCCCCATCAGGATCCCCCCCTCACATCAGGGCCCCATCAGAGTCCAACCTTACATCTTGGTCCATATTATAGTCCCCCCTTACATCAGGGTCCCGATCTGAATCCCCCTTACATCAGAGTACATGTGTGAGTCCGCCTTGCATTTGTGTCCCTATCAGACTCCCCCTTACATCAGAGTCCCCCTTTACATCAGGGTCTCCATCAGAGTCCCCTCTACATCAGAATCCCCTTTAGAGTCCTCCTCTTTAATTAGGGTCCTCTCTCACATCAGGACCCCATCAGAGTTCCCCTTACATCAGAGTCCCCATCAGAGTTCCCCACTTACATCTCGTTCCATATCAGAGTACCCCTTGCATCAGGATCGCCATCAGAGTCCCCCTTACATCATGGTCCCCTTTAGAGTCGCCTCTTACATCTAGCTCAATATCAGAGCCCCCCTTGTATCAGGGTTCCCCCTACATCAGGTCCCCGTTATAGTTCCTCTCTTTAATTAGAGTCCTCATCAGGGTCCCCCCCTCGCATCAGGATCTCCATCAGAGGCCCCCTTATATCTTGGTCCATATCATAATCCCCCTTACATCAAGGTCCCTATCAGAGTCCCCCTTTAAATCAGAGTGCATATGAGAGTCCTTCTTACATTTTGGTCCCTATCAGACCCCCCTTACATTAGAGTCCCCCCTCACATCAAGTTACCCATCAGAGTCCCCCTTACATCAGGGTCCCCATCAGAGTCCCCCCCTTACATCTAGTTCCATATCAGAGTCCCCCTTACATCAGGGTCCCCCTAAGATCATGGTCCCTTTTAGAGTCCCCTCTTACATCTAGCTTCATATCAGAGTCCCCCTTATATCAGGGTCCTCCCCCACATCAGGTCCCCATTATAGTTCCTCTCTTTAATTAGAGTCCTCATCAGGGTCCCCCCTCACATCAGAATCTCCATCAGAGGCCCCCTTACATCAGGGTCCCCATCAGAGTCCCCCCCTTACATCTAGTTCCATATCAGAGTCCCCCTTACATCAGGGTCCCCCTAAGATCATGGTCCCTTTTAGAGCCCCCTCTTACATCTAGCTTCATATCAGAGTCCCCCTTATATCAGGGTCCTCCCCCACATCAGGTCCCCATTATAAATATAAAAGGACTAATGCGCAAAAACCACAATATGAATGAAAATCTGAAGCTAATAATGTGGTACCAGGTAGAGAGCTGCCAACATAGATGGGTCCACTCAGTTCCCCCAAAAGAGCAATAAATAAATGATAAAATATGTAGCGCCACTCTATCAAACAGTACCAAACCAATAATTTAAAACCTGACCGTAATCAACTAGGACAAGGATAAGAACTGCCAAAACCTCTGCTTAATGGTGTTTCCAGGATGCTAATTTCTACCAGGAACAGGTTGTAGTTAGCTCAGGATTCATAGCTCCATACTAGAATCCATCAAAGACATTGGTGCCAGAAAAACGTATATATGAGTGAAAACCAACCAATGAAGTGCCAAAGTGTAAAGTGAGATAAATAATGTGAAAAAAACCACCCCACCTAGAAGGGAAGTGACAGTATTGCAAACTGAAATAATAAAATAATAACTTCCCAAAATATGCTGAAAATCAAATAATCCCTAGTGTTGAGCCAAATGGTAAATCACTATTACCGTGAAAACGCATAAAATAGCAGCTAAAATCAAATGGTCCCTGGTGCTGATGCAAAATACCAAATATTTCATAAAGTGTAACACATAAAAATATTGTATAAAACAAACTAGTGTACATCAAAGTGATAAAAATGAAATAAAAATAAAAAGTGCGTATAAATTCCACATTCAATATCAATCCACAGTATTAAGAACAAAATTCTAAAAGTGATAATAGTGGTAACAGTGCAGTCATGCCCTCATACACGCACTGATGCGCTATGAATGAATGACTCATAAATATATAGACGAACAATCCCACATCAGAGATGCTGTCCCAGAGTGACAATAGTGCAATTCAGTCCATAAGTGTAGAGCTGTGCAACTATAATGAATGATGTCCACAAGGAACGATCTTTAAATAAGGTGCAAAGTGTGCAGTGACTGGTGCTAGTCTTCATAAAAGTTCTGGTGCACACATCAAGTGTTTCCCCCAGCCTCTCAACTCCAACAGCGGCCCCCAGTGGGCCAAGTAGAGCGGATAGATAATCTTGGAGAGGATGGGTTCCCTGGAGTGATGTCAGCGGACTTGGCTCTCTGAATCTCCTCCCGCCGCTCCCAGCAATCCCAGCAGTAGTAGTTAGGGACAAAGGAAAGGTCTCATAGTGCAGTAATTCTGAATAAGAATTTTATTGACAAACGTAGTAACTTACATTTAAAATTGCAACGAACAGTGGATGTAGTCAGCTTCCGGGTTCGGCCGTCCCCGAGAAGCGTCGGCACCTGACTCCTCCTACCCTGACGCGTTGCGTCACACCACATGACTTTATCAAAGGGATCCCCTTGCATCAGGATCGCCATCAGAGTCCCCCTTACATCATGGTCCCCTTTAGAGTCGCCTCTTACATCTAGCTCAATATCAGAGCCCCCCTTGTATCAGGGTTCCCCCTACATCAGGTCCCCGTTATAGTTCCTCTCTTTAATTAGAGTCCTCATCAGGGTCCCCCCCTCGCATCAGGATCTCCATCAGAGGCCCCCTTATATCTTGGTCCATATCATAATCCCCCTTACATCAAGGTCCCTATCAGAGTCCCCCTTTAAATCAGAGTGCATATGAGAGTCCTTCTTACATTTTGGTCCCTATCAGACCCCCCTTACATTAGAGTCCCCCCTCACATCAAGTTACCCATCAGAGTCCCCCTTACATCAGGGTCCCCATCAGAGTCCCCCCTTACATCTAGTTCCATATCAGAGTCCCCCTTACATCAGGGTCCCCCTAAGATCATGGTCCCTTTTAGAGTCCCCTCTTACATCTAGCTTCATATCAGAGTCCCCCTTATATCAGGGTCCTCCCCCACATCAGGTCCCCATTATAGTTCCTCTCTTTAATTAGAGTCCTCATCAGGGTCCCCCCTCACATCAGAATCTCCATCAGAGGCCCCCTTACATCAGGGTCCCCATCAGAGTCCCCCCCTTACATCTAGTTCCATATCAGAGTCCCCCTTACATCAGGGTCCCCCTAAGATCATGGTCCCTTTTAGAGTCCCCTCTTACATCTAGCTTCATATCAGAGTCCCCCTTATATCAGGGTCCTCCCCCACATCAGGTCCCCATTATAGTTCCTCTCTTTAATTAGAGTCCTCATCAGGGTCCCCCCTCACATCAGAATCTCCATCAGAGGCCCCTTTACATCTTGGTCCATATCATAATTCCCCCTTACATCAAGGTCCCTATCAGAGTCCCCCCTTAAATCAGACTGCATATGAAAGTCCTTCTTACATTTTAGTCCCTATCAGACTCCCCTTTACATTAGAGCCCCCCCCCTTACATCAAGGAGCCTATCAGAGTCCCCCCCTACATCAGGGTCCCCATTAGAGTCCCCCTCTTTAATTAGGGTCCTCTTTTACATCAGGGCGCCATCAGAGTCCCCTTTACATCAGGGTCCCCATCAGAGCCCCCCTTACATCTAGTTCCATATCAGAGTCCCCCTTACATCAGGGTCCCCCTTACATCAATGTCCCCATCAGAGTCCCCCTTACATCAATGTCCCCATCAGAGTCCCCCTTACATCAATGTCCCCATCAGAGGCCCCCCTTACATCAATGTCCCCATCAGAGTCCCCCTTACATCAATGTCCCCATCAGAGGCCCCCCTTACATCTAGTTCCATATCAGAGTCCCCCTACATCAGGATCCCCATCTGAGCCCCCCCCCCCCCACATCAGAATCAGCCAGGGACCATAGGCAGCTTCTAGTGCACATTGAGGATATGCCACTGACCAGATTTGGCCCATGGGCCCGTAGTTTGGAGACTCCTGCTTTATTATATCACATATTCCCATTTTATCACATTTTCATATTGTAATACTGTATATCGTGCCTTTCCTTTTTTTCCAGTACATTTATATCTTTTTCTATCACCTTTTTATTATTTTCTGTCTTTTTTACATGTACACTTTTACACCTTTTACTTTTTATCACGGAGAGCAGGAGTGTGGGATTTTAGGGGAAAATAGTGTATGATTTCTACAGGTTGAGCTTTGTTCTGCTCTTTTCCTGGGTTCACTTTTAAAGCAGAACTCTGGGCACAAAAAACTTAATTTAAATATATTCTTCAATAGCCACAAAGGATATAAATCCTCCTTATGTGCACCAAATGCTTTTACAAACCAAGTTCTTATCTTGTAAAAGTAGCAGTGAAATCATCACGTGTGCTGTATATGGCCTGTGCAGAGCTGTAGGATGAGCTCAGCAAGCTCCACCCACTACAGGCTGCTTGCAGAAAACTACAGGAGAGGGGCGGAGACAAGACCAGTCACCCTGCACAAGGAGAGAGAGCAGCAGTGAGCGGTCTTTATTACAGGAAGTCTCACACTGGATTACTGCACAGATCTGAAAGAAATACACAAAGCACAGGGAGAATACATAACTCTTGTACTTATACAATATTTGTTTAGGCCAGAGTTCAGCTTTAAGTCAAGAAGGTCATGCACTTAGTTCCAGTTCAGGAAGGCAGCCGTAAGGGGCAGTGATAATTATTGTACATGTTAAACAGGGTAACCCCAAACCAGAGTCTCAGACGGACTGTGTTGAGTACTACAACGCCATTCAGAATGGAAAGAAAGTGAGGCTACGCCGACACCGAAGAACCATCCGCATCCTGCAACAGAGGGCGGCCAAGCGGCGAGTACGCCAACTGCATCAAAGGGTGAGCCCAATGCTCCCGTATGTTAGAATCTGCTACTGTTATATCATTTGACAATATATGCTTCCAACACTTGACATCCCCAGCTGAGAATATTTGGGAACACCTTCATTTGAAGTTATTTCCATATTTCGTAAAGTTGGCCACATATGGAATGATTTTAATTAGTTGGTTTTACCAGTTTTACCAGCAACTGTGCAACGTTCAAACTAATAGTGGCCACTGTTGCCATGCTCACTTGGTATGTTGGTGGAAACTCAAGGGCAGGCATTGGATGGAGCTCATCCACGCTCGCCATACGTCTATGCTGTACAAGCTGGCCTCACACAGATGATCTCTGCATTTCAACAAAACTTTTTTGTTCCAGACAACATGCATAAAATAGCCCCGCCCCCACGGAACCTCCCTCTGAGATCATCAGTGTGGAGCCTAGATGAGCTTGATGGACATCCCATTCCAAACCATGGTCATTAAAGTGTATCTCTCTCTGTCAAGTTTTTATTGCTGTCTGTATCCCCGGACAGAAGATTTACCTTCTCAGTTTGTCTTGATGACCACTGCCACGAAAACAAAAAAGTGATGGGAATTCCAAAATGTTAGAGTTGTCACCAGAACAAGAGGTGAGAGCAAATCTTCCCCTCTTAGACAGATGTTCCCCATGGAAGTTTGACCCTCACCTCTTGTTTGGCTAAGATCGAGTGAAGTGTCTGTTAGGTGGACCAAGTTCATAAACCTTGTCCCTGTCAGGAGCCTTGCGTCTCGGGGGGGTTCAGAATAAGGTCCGACCCCTTCAAGGGAGGGAGGGGGTGGACAAAAGCACACCCTTAAGTGCACTTTTGTGTTTTCACATGCACCTTTCTTGTTCACTTAATGGTTTTCGTTTTTTTTTTTTGCGGGCCACCATTCACATGCATGGTTTTCCTTTCTTTTTTTGTGGACCATCGTCAATAAAAAAAAAAATTAAAGTCTATTCTTGTCAGTTTTTGGGAACAGAACGCTGGTGACTCTTGATAAATGGGGGCATCGGTTAGTAATTCCTGACGTAATAAGGTGGGTACGGTGGGAGGGATCCTTTTCCTTCCGGGTTGAATCTAGCCTGGTTCCCCAGGCTTGTCCCCAGTTGAATTCGGGACTTTTTCTAAGAGTCTGCTGGTAAGAATGGGGTTGCATCTGTCTGGATGGGGGCCGGGAGCTGCAAGGAGCTGCCAGTGATGTACCCCCTGGGATGGGCATCCCAGGGTGCCAGAGAAAACACTTTGGCAGGAGTGCACCATTGAGTTCTTCACTGGCACTAAAACACATCACTAATTGCTTTTCTTGCACGCACCTCTTGGTTATGCCTTTTGGCTAGACCAGGGGACATTTGTATACAGGCCTGCCATGTTATTGAACTTGGCACTTTTTTTATTTTTGACTATTTGTTATAGACACTTGCTGTGCATGTGTGCTTGTTGTTTTATATTTATGCACAGAGATTGAGGGTGCAGGTTATTGGGGCCTTCCCTGATGTCGTGGAGAGAATCTGTGGCTTTCAGGTCTTTTGGCCTTCAGTGGGTCCCTAAGCAATGGGATCCACCTGGATTCAGCCCAGATCAACCAACCCCTGAGGGGTTCAAGGTTTGAGACCCTTCTTCTTTGGAGGTTTGACCATTACTTTCCCCTTTGTGCACATTTTTTTGTGTGCTGTGATTTCACGGTTCACTTTTTTGTTCACAGGGGTTCAACAAGCACCATGGAGCTCCAGAAATCAAAAACTCCTAAATTTTGGATTTCCCATTACTTTTTGTTTAGGTGGCAGTAGTCACAGGACAAAGAGAGGGTGAATCTCTCCAATGGGGACACAGATACCAATGACAATGTGAGAGAGAAAGATACACCTTAATGTCCATGGTTTGAAGCAGGGGCGGACTGATAACTCATGGGGCCCCCCGGCAATAGGAGATTATGGGGCCACACAGTATACACACACACAGTATACAATCACACAGTATACACAGATGTAAAAAAAAACACAGATTTATACATACTGTCTCTGGTTTTACTGAGGCTGGCAACCCTGATGGGGCCCCCTAGTGGCCCAGGGCCCTCGGGCAGTGCCAGAGTGGCTCAATGGTCAGTCCGCCCTGGCTTGGAGTGAGTTGTCCAATAAGCTCATATAGGTATGATGGTCAACTTTTGGCCATATAATGTTTTTGCAACTGGAAAGAAGGAAGATGAAGTGGAAGTCTGGTCAAAACCTTGTAGATGGGGTGCAGCGGCAATAACCCACTCAGGCCCAGTGCAATGAGAGAACTTGTATTTAAATAATGCAGAGGCGGTTCACAAATAACCCGGTGGGCAGCCAGCTCGCAGTTCCAACAGCGTGTAGAGAGCAGGGCGCAGCGGAATTGACAGTGCCTGTAGAGAGGGGAAGAATGTGGGCTGGTCATCTTGTGCCCAAGCAGGCAGCTTTCCAGAGAAGTTGCGAGCCCTAGGCTTTCCCTTCTAGCCAGGAACCTTTTCCTACCACTAGTTCTGTCCCTACCAGGCGGGGTACCTGTCCCTACTCTGCCAACTCACAAATGCATGCCAAACCTGTGAGCCAGGGCTTCAGAAAGGCTCTGAATGACCCAAAATGGCCACCAGAGTCACATGGCATGATAACATCCAATTGGATAGCTTCCCCTTGACCCAGGAAACCATAGAGGAACACTGTCCCTCCTGACTTCCTCTCCAACTGCAGTGCCGCTGTGGAAGAGCACCACCTACAGTGAAGATACTAGACTGCACCTAACTAAGCTTAAAGCTGCTCCCATCCCCATTCTAAGACCTATACTAACTACCCTGTAGCGGAAAGATGTGTATGCTTACCTAATCTAAGGGCGCTCCGGTCTGGTCACATGATCGGCTCCCAGCGCTGGATTCAGTGGAGAGGAGGGACAGTGGACAAAGGATGCCCCATAGTAAGTCTATGGGTGATGACACTGCCCGGGCTCTGCAGCCATTGTTGCTGCTCTCTTCCCTCCCCTGAAGCTGGCCGCTCCGGAGATCACATGACCTGAGCACCCTTAGATTAGGTAAGTATACACGACTTTCCTTTACAGGGTAGTTAGTGTGGGGCTTAGAATAGGAATGGGAGCAGGTTTAAGCTTAGGTTTTGGCGGGACTTCCACTTTAAATGAACTTCTAGGTTTTCCCTGCATGGACAAAGCACAGGTTCACTTTAAATCCTACCTGGCTTTTCCTTTGAATCTGGTTGGGTTGGTTGAACATTACGTTATATCTCTCTGTACTTGTAGAGACTGACAAGTCTTTGGCAGCCAGGTGTTCAGGACACACCCTATGGCATCTAATTGTCTGTAAATCCTGAGTTTTGTGTAAGAATAACATCAGGCATTTCTGAACATGTGTGTGTGTGGGGAGGGGGGGGGGGATGATGACGTTCCCTACGCTTTGATGGAAATCTCTTCCCTGTTACTGTCTCCCACAGGCAGACATTGAGATCATCCGCCGTGAACACTCTCCAGATCACATGATCACCTGGACCGGGCCTGGCTTCGCTCGAGTTAGAGATGGTGCTGGCCTCTTGTTTCACATCGACAACATCCCATACCCCATGGAGTATGACATCATGATCCGATATGAGCCGGAGGTACCAGCGTGACCTAAGCAATGTCTCAATAATACATATCTAATGTAACAATGTGATTACCATAGCACCAGAGGGCAGTAATGTACAATAACCTAATTGACCAATCATATCCTCCTGACCTACCAGCCTTTCTCAACCTTTGTATCTGAGAGGAAGACTTGAAATAATTTTTAGGTCTTAGGGAACGTCAGGTAAAAGCGATTTTCATCAGAGGGGTCAATGGGAAGAATGCGCCTTACATTGGTGATCAGTGAGAAGAATGTTCCTTACATTGGTGATCAGTGAGAAGAATGTTCCTTACATTGGTGATCATTGGGAAGAATGTCTCTTACATTGGTGGTCAGTGGGAAGAATGTTCCTTACATTGGTGATCATTGGGAAGAATGTTCCTTACATTGGTGGTCAGTGGGAAGAATGTTCCTTACATTGGTGATCAGTGGGAAGAATGTTCCTTACATTGGTGATCAGTGGGAAGAATGTTCCTTACATTGGTGATCAGTGGGAAGAATGTCTCTTACATTGGTGGTCAGTGGGAAGAATGTTCCTTACATTGGTGATCAGTGGGAAGAATGTTCCTTACATTGGTGATCAGTGGGAAGAATGTTCCTTACATTGGTGATCAGTGGGAAGAATGTTCCTTACATTGGTGATCAGTGAGAAGAATGTCCCTTACATTGGTGGTCAGTGGGAAGAATGCCCCTGGTGATCAGTGGGAAGAATGCCCCTTACATTGGTGGTCAGTGGGAAGAATGCTCCTTACATTGGTGATCAGTGGGAAGAATGTCCCATACATTGGTGGTCAGTGAGAAGAATGTTCCTTACATTGGTGATCAGTGAGAAGAATGCTCCTTACATTGGTGATCAGTGGGAAGAATGCCCCGTACATTGGTGATCAGTGGAAAAATGCCCCTTACATTGGTGGTCAGTGGGAAGAATGTTCCTTACATTGGTGGTCAGTGGGAAGAATGCTCCTTGCATTGGTGATCAGTGGGAAGAATGTTCCTTACATTGGAGGTCAGTGGGAAGAATGCTCCTTACATTGGTGATCAGTGGGAAGAATGTTCCTTACATTGGTGATCAGTGGGAAGAATGTTCCTTACATTGGTGGTCAGTGGGAAGAATGCTCCTTGCATTGGTGATCAGTGGGAAGAATGTTCCTTACATTGGAGGTCAGTGGGAAGAATGCTCCTTACATTGGTGATCAGTGGGAAGAATGTTCCTTACATTGGTGATCAGTGGGAAGAATGTTCCTTACATTGGTGATCAGTGGGAAGAATGTTCCTTACATTGGTGGTCAGTGGGGAGAATTCTCCTTACATTGGTGGTCAGTGGGGAGAATTCTCCTTACATTGGTGGTCAGTAGGAAACGATGTCCCTCACAGTGGTGATCACTCATAATCCCACCCTTACCGCAGATAATAGGATCATAGGTGTCATGCTGCTGGCTCTGCCAAGTGGCTTTGAGCATGGATCTATGGGAGATGGACCTGTTACAAATCAAGGAACCCCTAGGTACCTTCGGAGGAACCCTGGTTGAAAAAGACTTTAGTGGAGTGAAAGTTACACTATTTTTAAAAGAAGTATAAAGATATAAAACGATATCAATTTTGTTCTGATCCACAATGATAAATGAGGCCCCCAAGGATTTACATCATTAAAAAAAACAGAACTCCAAACTTGGCATGTGGTCATGTGATCTCTGCTTTTGTCAATATTAAAGCAGCACAGAGTTCCATTAACTATTGTTCTCCATTGCTTTCCTCCTAGTCAGCAGAGGATTGGGAAGCCATCGTCAGTGTGACGTCTCAGATATTGCCCATGAGCCCCCGCTGTGGCAATGTGCTGCCCTCTGAGCAGATGTATAGGGAAAAACTGCCACATTCAGAGAGGTAAGTTGTAACATTATACAATCGTTCTCAGAATGTAAAAAGAAGTTATGAAGAAGGTGTTTTTGGCCTTAATTTGTATATATCAATGGTGGTCAAATTACTCAAATGTAGCACTTGACATCTGACTGAAGACATAATAGATGGTCGGAGACTGTGGACATGGTACAGGAGGAGTTGGCCAAAGACTGCGGACATATTACAGGAGATAGTTGGGAACTATAGACATGTTAAAGGAGATGGTCAGAGACTGAGGACATGGTACAGGAGATGGTCAGAGACTGAGGACATGGTACAGGAGATGGTTGGAGACTGTAGACGTTTTACAGGAGATGGTCAGAGACTGAGGACATGGTACAGGAGATGGTTGGAGACTGTATACATGGTACAAGAGATAGCCAGAGACTGCGGTCTGCAGACATATTACAGGAGATGGTCAGAAAATGTAGACATGTTACAGGAGATGGTTGAAGACTGGAGACATGATACAGATGATGGTCTGTAATTGTAGACAAGTTACAAGAGACGGTTGGAGATTGCAGATATAATGCAGGAGATGGTCAGTGACTGTAGGCATGTTACAAGAGATGGTCAAAGACTGTGAACATGATACAGGAGATGTTCAGAGACTGTAGATATGCTTTATGAGTTTTTAGAGACTTGGGACATAATCCAGGAGGCAATCATGGAGGAGGTTATATAAGACTGCAAGAGATCACTTGTAGTGGGCTGGATGTAGCCTAGGCCCCATAGTTTGGGGGCCTCTAATCTCTAGCAGTCTCATGTAATGTGTCTCCAGTCTATGACTATCTCCTGAAGCATGTGTCCAGTATCCGGGAACTCCTATAGCACGTTGGCAGTCTCTGCACGTCCATAGTCTCTGTAGCATTATATTCACTGATTACATACAACCCTTTGGTGATGTCAGTGCCAGCACCCGAGGCCCCCTATATTAAGACAGTTGACCACCCCAGGTATACAAGATAAAGGTTTTCTGTCTAATTCCGCATATGTCTTTCATATTTAGGTATCTGGTGCTCTCGAAGCCCTTTTGCTTTGAAAATAACAACCAGTATGAAATCAGCATCCGCTTCCAGCGTTTGGAGGCCACCAATCGACAGCCAGGATCCTTCATCCTCGTTGATTCGGTAAATAAATATTTGCTGTTACATATTGGAGGCAGGATTTCAATCACTCCTAAGACCATTATTACTCTTCTGGTCATAGTGCTATAAATGATCTAGGTGTGAAGAATGGATAGAAGAAACTTTTATAAAGTAAATGTTTCAAGTAGGCAGAGATTGGTATCAGTTATAAATCTCAGTTTCAAATCTAATGGCCATAAGCGAGATCATGTGCCGTATCACAGCCATCAATCAAAATTCAAACGTGCCTTGGGAAATTACATTCAGTAACCGATTTGAATCAGTGGCTGGATGACATCCTAAAACAATTTTAGTTTAAGAAAAATACACTGAAGGGGAGAAAAAGATATACTGTAGGTATAGAGCCCTTACAGGGCTGTGGATATTTGTGGATATCAGCTTCAGATCTCCCCCCTCCCCACTAGTAGATCCCCCCCCAGTACAGTTTCTGACCCAGTACACATCTCCCCTCCATTGCAGATTTATAGATCTGCCTCCAGTACACCCCCCCCCCCCCCCAGTATCGATTCCCTCCTACAGTACGGCCCCCCCCCCTCCAGTACACATTTCCACCCTCCATTACAGATCTGCCTCCAGTACACCCCCCCCAGTATGGATTCCCTCCTACAGTACAGCACAGCCCCCCCCCCCCCAGTACACATCTCCCCTCCATTACAGATTTATAGATCTGCCTCCAGTACATCCCCCCCCAGTATCGATTCCCTCCTACAGTACAGCCCCCCCCCTCCGGTACACATTTCCCCTCCATTACAGGGCTGCCTCCAATACACCCCCCCCCCCAGTATGGATTCTCTCCTACAGTACAGCGCAGCCCCCCCCCCCAGTACACATCTCCCCTCCATTACAGATCTGCCTCCAGTACATGCCCCCCAGTATGGATTCCCTCCTACAGTACAGCCCCCCCCTCCAGTACACATCTACCCTCCATTACAGATCTGCCTCCAGTACACCCCCCCCCCCCCAGTATGGATTCCCTTCTACAGTGCAGCCCCCCCCCCCCAGTACACATCCCCCCCTCCATTACAGATCTGCCTCCAGTACATCCACCCCCCCCCCCAGTATGGATTCCCTCCTACAGTACAGCCCCCCCTCCATTACAGATCTGCCTCCAGTACATTCTACCTCCCCCCGCATGGATTCTCTCCCATAGTACATTGCTCCCCCTCCATTATAAATCTTCCTCCAGTACCCTTCTAGTATGGATTCCATCCTGCACTACTGTTCCCCACCCCAGCACAGCTCCCCCCAAGTACATATATCCTCCTTAGTACAGATACTCCTCAGTACAGATCTCCCCCTTATTACAGACTTTCCCCCATTACAGATCCCTTCCCCCAGTATAGATTCAACTCAGTACAGGTTTTCAGACAGTACAGATCTTCTCCCATTACTGATCCTTTCCCCCCCCCAGCACAGATCCCCCCCCCCCCCCTCCCAGTACAGATCTTCCCACCTTATAGATTCCTTCCCCCCCAGTACAGATCTTCCCACCTTATAGATTCCTTCCCCCCCAGTACAGATTTTCCCCTTTTACCAATCCCCCCCCCCCCCCCCCAGTACAGTTACCCCTTACCACGGATCTTCCTCCTCAGTAGAGCAACCCTCAAATACAGATTCTCCCCCTCTCCCAAGAAAAAATCTTCCCCCAAGTATAGACTTCTCCCAACCTCAGTACAGTCTCCTCTCCCCACCAGTAAGAATTCTTTCCCCAGTGCAGCTCTTCACCAATCACCAGACCAGACATTTGAGTGGAGGGAAGTCCTCCCTCATCTGTGTCATGACCAGAGCCAAGGAGAGGATAACATAGCTCCCAACTGTCCCTGATTTCGAGGGACTGTCCCTGATTTGGAGCAATGTCCCTCTGTCCCTCTTTCCCCCTCATTTGTCCCTCATTTTGGTCTGATCTATATAGCTGTATATAAAATGCACTTTTTATCTATCAAAAAGTGTTTTCCAGCGCTAAACCTTTCATCTGATTCCTAAATTGCTGCATTTGTACATTTTAAAAGCCGATATAAAGGAATAGTAGTGGTAAAAAAAAGCCCTTGTGGATTTAATGAACCTTTTTTTGGTTAATTCTCCTTTAAGGGGGTGTGGCATGGGGAGTGTCCTATGCCTACATACATTTGCTAGTAAGTGTCCCTCATTCCCATCTCAATATGTTGGGAGGTGTGGGATAAGGTGAGCCTTCTTCTTAGCTTAAGTATGTATATGCCATACCTGTGGGATCCCCATGGAATCTGGAAATCCCTGTATTGGGTTCCACTACTCCAGTGATCCCCATTTGCTTCTGGGTCCCATTCCGTGCAGCTGCCCTGCTGCATTGTGAACACAGAAGATCGCTCGCTTGGCGCCATTCAGAGAACCCTTTACATTTTCTCAGTGAATGCAAAGTGTTCGCTTACAGAGGGTAGAGACGTCACTGCCTCACCTCTATACCTTGTCCACTCAGAGGACGCTTTGCTTTCATTGAGAAAAATACAAAGTGTTCTATGAATGGCGCCTGTGCTGATATAGCGACCTCCTGTGTTCAGTAAGTAGCATTGAAGCCGCTCGGCTCTGCATGTGGAAGGTAGTGGAGATCACTGTAGTAGCGGTGTAGTAGCGATGCCCAATACAGCGATTGTGTGCTTCCACTTCGATCCCACAGGTATGGCACAATCAACTCACATTGGTCCAAGCTGGACCAATGGACTATGTAAAAACTGCCATACCTGGAATACACCTTTGAACATGCTTTGTAGAATGGGAACGTGTAACAAATATAAGGTAGGCGGGCGCTATCTCAATTTGGCTGCAAAAGCAGAAGTACACTTTAAATATGACATCATTTTAGGGCAACAGTGCCACCTTCAGGTGTGATCTTGCACTGCATATCGTAGTCTGTCCAAAAATAGAAGGTAGAAGTCTAATCTTGTTTTATATACTTCATTCGTTTATATTGATATTTAATATTACTGACACATTTCCAGAGATTGCCAACAAATTCCAGTTTACTTTATACAGTATTTAGAGGAAATTATTTCAGTCTGGGACCTCCAAAGGAGCTAACAATCAAAAATCCCGACCAGAGTTATATGGGCAAGACATGTATTCTAACCGCTACGCCTTGGGTAGATGTAATGCCCAAACTCCTTTTTTTTTTTTTTAGTATTGAAAGGCCCCAACTTTTTTTTTTTTTTTTTTTTTTTTTAGCATTGAAAGTTTAAATGTTTTCACTTAAATAAATAAATTGGTCTTGTCGGAGTTCTTTTTTAACACTTGCTATATATCGTTGTGTCCCACAGCTGGTCCTCCTGCCCAAAGTCTATGAACTGCCCGGTTTCCACGGCAATGACCCCGTATCCACACACCACCGAGAAGAAATGGAGACCTACAGGTGCCTGGAGTCCTTCAAGATGGCCACCATGCCGGTCCTGGCAGAGATGTGCATCAAGCTGCTGTGTAGTATCTCCGCCATCGTCCACAACGGAGCTCTGCGTGAGTGACAGGTCCACTTCCCATGATGGTGGACGGTACATGGACACACCACTGCGCTGCAATCGCGTGCATTGCACGCGGTTGCAGGACGGTTGCAGTGTGGCCTCATTCACTTAAAATCGGTCAAGTATGGCAGGGGCGCCACCTGCTGGAAGCGACATGGTTTTTTGCGGGGTTTTTTCTTTGCTAATGCCACAAAACAAAGCATCATGGCCACAGGATTTGCACAGCCCTGTGCGGCTGCAAGCCCTTGTTCATGCAGCGGTGGTAAAACCGCGGATCAACCACCTGATTTTACCACCCTCTGGCCTCTCATGGGAAGGAAGAAAAGTAAAACTGCCAGGAAAATGTCAAGAAATGGGGAAAATTGGTGGAAATGTTGCAAACCTGCTGAAAACTAGTTAAAAAAAAAAATATATATATATATATATAACAGTGTATATACAGTATATACTGTGTGTGTATGTGTGTGTGTATATATACACTACCGTTCAAAAGTTTGGGGTCACATTGAAATGTCCTTATTTTTGAAGGAAAAGCACTGTACTTTTAAATGAAGCTAACTTTAAACTAGTCCTAACTTTAAACAAATATACTCTATACATTGCTAATGTGGTAAATGACTATTCTAACTGCAAATGTCTAGTTTTTGGTGCAATATCTACATAGGTGTATAGAGGCCCATTTCCAGCAACTATCACTCCAGTGTTCTAATGGTACAATGTGTTTGCTCATTGGCTCAGAAGGCTAATTGATGATTAGAAAACCCTTGTGCAATCATGTTCACACATCTAAAAACAGTCTAGCTCCTTCCAGAAGCTACAAAACTGACCTTCCTGTGAGCAGATTGAGTTTCTGGAGCATCACATTTGTGGGGTCAATTAAACGCTCAAAATGGCCAGAAAAAGAGAACTTTCATCTGAAACTCGACAGTCTATTCTTGTTCTTAGAAATGAAGGCTATTCCATGCGAGAAATTGCAAAGAAATTGAAGATTTCCTACAACGGTGTGTACTACTCCCTTCAGAGGACAGCACAAACAGGCTCTAACCAGAGTAGAAAAAGAAGTGGGAGGCCGCGTTGCACAACTAAGCAAGAAGATAAGCACATTAGAGTCTCTAGTTTGAGAAACAGACGTCTCACAGGTCCCCAACTGGCATCTTCATTAAATAGTACCCGCAAAACACCAGTGTCAACATCTACAGTGAAGAGGCGGCTGCGGGATTTTGGGCTTCAGGGCAGAGTGGCAAAGAAAAAGCCATATCTGAGACTGGCCAATAAAAGAAAAAGATTAAGATGGGCAAAAGAACACAGACATTGGACAGAGGAAGACTGGAAAAAAGTGTTGTGGACGGATGAATCCAAGTTTGAGGTGTTTGGATCACAAAGAAGAACGTTTGTGAGACGCAGAACAAATGAAAAGATGCTGGAAGAATGCCTGACGCCATCTGTTAAGCATGGTGGAGGTAATGTGATGGTCTGGGGTTGCTTTGGTGCTGGTAAGGTGGGAGCTTTGTACAGGGTAAAAGGGATTCTGAATAAGGAAGGCTATCACTCCATTTTGCAACGCCATGCCATACCCAGTGGACAGCGCTTGATTGGAGCCAATTTCATCCTACAACAGGACAATGACCCTAAACACACCTCCAAATTGTGCAAGAACTATTTACAGCAGAAGCAGGCAGCTGGTATTCTATCGGTAATGGAGTGGCCAGCACAGTCACCAGATCTGAACCCCATTGAGCTGTTGTGGGAGCAGCTTGACCGTATGGTACGCCAGAAGTGCCCATCCAACCAATCCAACTTGTGGGAGCTGCTTCTAGAAGCGTGGGGTGCAATTTCTCCAGCTTACCTCAATAAATTAACAGCTAAAATGCCAAAGGTGTGCAATGCTGTAATTGCTGCAAAAGGAGGATTCTTTGATGAAAGCAAAGTTTGATGTAAAAACAATGTTATTTCAAATACAAATCATTATTTCTAACCTTGTCAATGTCTTGACTCTATTTTCTATTCATTTCACAACGTATGGTGGTGAATAAGTGTGACTTTTCATGGAAAACACAAAATTGTTTGGGTGACCCCAAACTTTTGAACGGTAGTGTATATATATATATATATATATATATATATATATATATATATATATAGATATATATATATATCTATAGATATATATATATCTATATATCTATATATATATATATATAGATATAGATATATCTATATATGGATATATATACACTGTATATACACACACAGAAGTCCCCAAGTAATTGACTGTGATTGTCTATCCACTTTTCTACGGGGACAATAACTTTTTAATTTTTCGCACGCATGTTAATATCTGCATTTTTTTGGCATTAAACCTTCAATTATATATTTCATGAAAGCAGGGGCCCTGTAGAAAAAAATGGTGGAAATTTCAACATTTTATGTCACACAATAGTAGTGCAACTGTTTATAAAAAAATAAAATGAGTTTTATATAATATCTTTTTAATAATAATTTTATATATCATAATATCTATATTTAAATAGTTTTATATAATATAATAGCTATTTTATCATAAATTTATAGAATATAATATCTATTTTATATAACTGTTATATAATGCAATAGCTATTTAATAATAATTTAATATCTATTTTATAAAAATGTTATATAATGTGATATCTATTGTATAATAATTTAATATTATATAATATCTATTTTATAATAATTTTATATAACATAATATCCATTTTTATAATAATTTTATATAATGTGATATCTATTGTATAATAATTTAATATTATATCATATCTATTTTATAATAATTTTATATAACATAATATCCATTTTTTTGGTAAACTATAAAAGACGGGGTTGCAATGAGTAAATACCCAATCCTTAAAACTGTAGCCTAGTGGTCCTCAAACTGCGGCAAAGATGTGGCCCTTCGCTGTTTGCTTTTTTTTGGCCCTTAAGGCACCATTCCAATGATAGGGCACCATTCCCCCTACTGACACCATCAATGGGGCACTATTCCTCCCATTATAACCAATGATGGGGCACTGACGCTGGTGCACTTTCTACTACCGATGGCCACAGTCCAGCCCCCCAAAAGCCTGAAGGGCAGTAAAATGGCCCCTTGCTTAGAAAGTTTGGAGACCCCTGCTGTAGACTATATAACATATTAATGTTATATAATGTAATATCCATTTAATAATCATTTTAATAATCATTTTATATTTATATAATAGCTATTTTGTAATAATTTTATATAATATGATTGTCTATTGTATAATAATTTTATATAATATTTTATATAATACAATATCTACTTTATAATAATATTATATAATGTAATATCTACTTTATAATAATATTATATAATGTAATAGCTATTTTATAGTAATTTTATATAATATAATAGCTATTTTGTAATACATTTATATAATATGTTATCTATTGTATAATAATATTATATTATATTATATATATATATATATATATATATATATATATATATATATATATATATATATATATATTATTATTATTATTATTATTATTATACAGGATTTATATAGCGCCAACAGTTTACGTAGCGCTTTACAACTTGAGGGTAGACAGTACAAATACAATACACTTTAATACAGTAGGAATCAGAGGGCCCTGCTCCTTAGAGCTTACAATCTAAGATATATACATATATATACTATAATATATATTATATATAATATAATATATATTCTTATAATAATTGTATATAATAAAAATTTTTGGTAAACTGTAAATGGTTGCATCGAGTAAATAGACACCGAAGCCTTAAAACTGTAGGCTATAGACGACACTTTTAAAACTTTTACAGGTTATCAGTAAGGAGTTAATGTAGAATTATTGCTTTCACTCCAATGTTTGCCGTGATACCTCACATGTGTGATGCAATTGCTTTTTACATACACATTTGCACCCTATGCGTGCATTTGCCTTTGGGAGTGTGCATGGGGCAACAGGGGTGCTTTTTATTTTTTCATTTGTTTTATTATAATTAATTGCTCACTTTTTTACGTGACTTTATTGCTATCACAAGGAGATAAAAAGCCCCCCGGTGTGATAGCATGGCCAGGTGACAGGTCCTGTTGATGGAGACATCAGGGGTCTATTAGACCCCTGATGTCTCCCCTGTCCTCAACTGCAGCTAATAAAGCACAGATTATGTGGTGCTGGGTTGGGGGTAGGTGTGATGGGCACCTGTGTTTCTTTTTCCAGTAGCAGACATCATGGTTGTATTTCTTGTCAGCGGGGTCACTTTCTGCTCTGTTTTGTCTTCCAGCCTGCCTGTGTGATTTGCAAGGCTCGTTCAGCGCAGTGTGCAACAAAATCGGAGGGCAGTGTATGTGTAAGCCCAATGTGATTGGCCAGCGCTGTGACCAGTGCGCTCCTGGGACCTATGGGTTTGGCCCGTATGGATGCAGCAGTAAGTAGAGACCCTAACACATTTTCTTTCTATACATAACATTATCCTAAGGAGAAAAGAGAACAGAGAAGATTGCAGACGCACTCAGCAACTACTGTAATTGCTTGAACAGACGGAGTCCTTCTCCTTAAAGCCCGACTTTAGCCAGAATTTTGGATAGAGTGTGGTTAGAACCACTGTTGTTTTTTTCTTTTCAGCCAGTGTCCCCGTTTAGTACATTTCTCTCACTTCCTGTGATGAAAAACCTTTCCAGCGGGGACACAGGGTACAACAATATTTTTTTACAGTAATTTTGAGCACGTTCCCAACACGCACAAGGTGTGAACCTAGCCTAAGTGGCACCACAGATGCCAGCTTGTCAGAACTGTAAACATTCAGGATGTCTACTGTATTTATTGGCGAATAACACGCACTTCTTCACCCTGAAAATCGGGTGCAAATAGCGTGTGCGTGTTATACGCCAATACTTCAATTTTAGAAATTGAAGGTTTTTTTTCCTGAAACTTCCCTCTTAAAATGAATGTGCGTGTTCATTTGGGAGAGGCTCTGGAGACATCCTGGAGGCGAGCATGGGAGGAGGCAACAAGGGAGCTAGAAAGCAGGAGGTCCTGGGAGGAGCGGAGGGGACGATTTGGGCGATATCTGCAGATGAGGTTGGTGATGTAGTCGGGGGTGATGTTGTAGATAGTCTTATATGTTGTGGTAAGTATTTTATACGGTGGGGTAGTGGAAGCCAGTGAAGGGAATGCCAGAGAGGAACAGCAGTCATAGAGGTGTGTTAGTCTAACAGCAGCATTCATAATAGACTGAAGGGGGGATAGCCTGTGTAAGGGTAGACCATGGAGGAGAGAGTTACAGTAGTCGAGGCGGGAAATAACACAGTAAATACGTTGTTTTGTGGTGTCGTTAGTCAGGAAGAGGCGAGATTTAGCCGGCAAGATTTAACCAGTGATTGGATGTGGGGGCTGAAGGAGAGGTCAGAGTCTAGGATTACACCCAGAACCTTGGCGTGTGAGGAGAAACCAATAGTTGTGCTGGTGATCTCAATGGTAAAGTCATGGGGACAGGATCGGGGAGGAGGAAATATTACAAGCTCAGTTTTAGAAGATTGAGTTTGAGGAAATGGAGTGACATCCATACTGATATATGTTGCTCAGTAAGTTTGAGATCCGTGAGGAGGGTGAGTTGTGAAGTGGAGAGATAGATCTTGGTGTCAACATAGAGGTGGTATTGGATGCCATGGGAGGTTATCAACTGGCCCAGGGAAGAGGTGTAGAGAGAGAATAGGAGCAGCCCAAGGACAGAGCCTTTAGGTACCCCAACAGAAAGAGGAAGTGGACCAGAGGTGATGGTGAATGTGACACTGAAAGTGCGCTAACATAAGTAGGAGGAGAACCATGAAAGAGCAGAATCACAGAGGCCAAGGAGTGGAGTTTGTTGAGGAGGAGTAGATGGTCAACTGTTTTGAAGGCACCAGAAAGGACAATGAATAAGAGTATGGAGTACTTGCCATTGGTTTTAGCAGTTAGCAGTTAGTAGGTTGTTGGTGCGTTTTAGAAGGGCAGTTTCAGTGGAATGTTGTGGGTGGAAACCGGACTGTAGGGGATCAAGAAGGTTGTTGTCAGTGAGGTATATATATAGTCGTTCACAAGGCGTAATGAAATCTCCAGAGGTTTCCATCCGTTTTGCTATCTGTTCACCTGTCAGCTTGTGCCGCACGAACCGGGAACAGATCTTCTGCTTACCCAAATCTTCGCGCACAATGTTCCATGTTCTTGCTAATTCCAAATTCCCCCGCCATTAATTGTAGAGTCAGTCGCGATCTCATGCCAGCATTTGTCGCACTCGCTCAATCATGTCTGGGGTTCTGCTTGTCGGCAGTTGACCCGAACGTGGCTCATCCTCAGTTGTTTCTATCCCATTGTGAAAGCATTTGAACCAGTTGTAAGCGCATTTTCTGCTCACTGCTTCCGTCCCGTACACTTCCACCAACATTTCACGCCTCTATGTCACCGTTTTCCCCAATTTGTAGCAGAACTTGATGTTCACTCGTTGCTCCATGGCACTGTGCCTCTAATACCCCGTACACACGAGCAGAATTTCCATCCAAGATTTTTCCAACGGAATTCCGCTCAAGCTTGGCTTGCATACACACGGTCACACAAAAGTTCTCTGAACTTTCGACCGTCAAGAACGCGGTGACGTACAACACTACGACGAGCCGAGAAAATGAAGTTCAATGCTTCCGAGCATGCGTCGAATTGTTAACGAGCATGCGTGGCTTTTTACGCGTCGGAATTGCATACAGGCGAACGGAATTTCCGATAGGAACTTTTTCCGACGGAAAAACAGAGAACCTTGCTCTCAATCTTTTGCTGGCGGAAATTCGCCAGCAAAAATCCGATGGAGCATACACACGGTTGGAATTTCGGGCCAAAAGCTCTCATCGGACTTTTGCTGGCGTAATTTCCGCTCGTGTGCATGGGGCATTACTCTCACACTGACTACGTTTGACGGTCCGCAGCGGGTTTACCCTGGCGGTAACATGTACTCCACTCTAGGTGACGCTTCTCAAGGTGTCTCTGGATAGCCATGTGGACACACGCGCACCTGGCCCATGTTGCCGTTGAGATATCGGACCATTCACCAAACTTTTTAGACACACCTCGTAATACATTTCTGTAAGCTGAGTACTTATTAGGACTGAGCACTACACTGTACATATTATAAAGTCTCCATACCTGCTATGAAACTTCCAGAACAGACATCCAAAAAATATTTGGTCCTTTTTGAAACTTGAAAATGGAAATGTTTGTGCTGTCGGGTAACATGGAGATGGGGTTGCAAGTTTTCTCAATGCTGGATAAGACCGTCCGTAAACCAAAAAACTATTTTATTTCATAACAGAGTGCGACTGTGACTCTCAGGGCTCCATCTCCCGGTTCTGCAACCCCGTAACGGGCCAGTGTCAGTGCCACAGCAGTGTGGCTGGGAGACAGTGCAACCAGTGCCTTCCGGGACAATGGGGCTTCCCCCACTGCAAGCCCTGCCAATGTAATGGCCACTCCGAGGACTGTGACCCCAGGAACGGAGCCTGCAACAGCTGCCGAGATTTCACGAGTGGGCGGCACTGCGAGAAGTAAGTTCCAGCTGGGTCACCTAGAACCAGCACTTCAGGTTCTGGTCTCTTTTGTGTGTTTGTACGCAGAGCGCGTGTAAACACTCTCAGGTGGATGTATTAAAGGGATGCTGTGGTTTTGGGTCAATTTTACTTTATTTATTTATTTATTTTTTTGCTTTTCCTATATAATGTTTGTTTTTACAAACAAAAATGTAATACAGGATACACTTATGGCACAGGATTCTTAGAGCTTTATGAGTTTTTAAAACAGACAGCAATGTTTGCTTTCATACTCTCTCTCACTGATTGAAACTACAGACAGGTGAAGGAAGTGAGGGGAGATGAGTCACTAGGTTTATGTTGTGATTGCAAATCAGAGCTTGAGCTAGTGAGCCCTGTTAACAACAAGCTTTTCTTTTCTTTTTCTTTTTTTCAACAAAGTGGATAAGTATAGCCCGGAAAACATTTGGAAAAGAGGCTATAGCTCCACCTACTGGATGAATATGAGAATAGAACAATTTCATATGCAATATTTCTTATTTAATTAGGACAGGAAAAAAGTAAAAAAAAAAAAATATTTTGTTTTAATTAACAAAAAAAAGCAATTGGGCTCAATTCATAAAGCTTTAACACATGGTTAAGAATATTTGTTTTCAGCCATGTGACCATAATTGAAGTAATTGTACCAGGGATTGAAATACCAGAAATATGATAATAAACCATGTTGCCTTCTAACAATAATCTTCATTATTAAACTTAGTTGGAAGCACCCAGGGCTGGTTTTACCGTTGATGAGCCTTTGGCGGGTCTCTAGGGACAAGATTAAAGGGGGCAGCCCGAAGATTCAAAATGTAAAAAATGTTATCAGTTTTTTCCTTATTTGTTCATTTTTCTGTCCACATTTCTATACGTGTTGCAAAATTTAGCCAGAGAACTCTAAGGGGGAGGGGCTTCAGGGGATGATTAGAGGAGTTAAAAGACTCACTGTAGTTTAGAAAAATTAAACCATCCCTCCTTTCCCTTGTTTGATAGTTTGTACTATTAAACAATGGGTTACGGCATATAAAGCAGACAGAATTAATCCTCCAATAGCACATTCCAGCATTAAATCAATCACATGAAACGGGGGGGGGGTGGAGATGGTACAAAAGGACTTCATTATTCAGTTGTGCCTAGGCAGAATAATGTCAAAATATGGCCATGGTGGTATCTGATGATTGGAAGTACTCATTACTAAATCTATACTTGGCTTTATCCTTGCTAGCCTATTTGTTAGGAACAGCCCATTGAACTAGAGTTGTTCTATAATGTTGAAGAGGTTTTGCTACTCATCCAAGGAGCTTCCTCGGGTCTAATGAGTGTTCAGAACAGACCCAACCCAACATTTATACCCACTTGGGTCACCTTCATCTAATCAACAGGATCATACCCCTGGAAAAGAATAGAGTTACTGAATTGGGGAAGCCACTCGATTGAGTGATGAAACATCTTCAATACCACAGAACAAGTCCAGTTGACTTCTTCAGGCCCAGTCCAGTTGACTTGTACTAGAAACACCATGACCCGGATGATAAGAACTTTCATAGACATCGGGAACATCATCCTAATTTCAGATGTCCCTCTTAGGTGTCTGGATGGCTACTACGGAGATCCTATTCTTGGCACTGGCCAGCAGTGCCGTCCCTGTCCTTGTCCTGGCTATCCCGGTACTCAAAACTACCACGGCAGCTCCTGCTACGCGGACCGAGACTCCAGCCATATCGTGTGCCTGTGCGCTCCTGGCTATACAGGTAAGAAGCTGAGCATGTGGGTGACCTTAAATAGCCAAGAGGAATGTCTTCACTGACTCATAAATGCCATAAACACCAAAAAAGAAAAATTCTAACAACAATATAATATTTTCCTTTTCAGTCTTCAGGATTTTATTTTTGCGTTTTTGGGCTTACATATACCTTGAATATTAGACATGTGCAAAACAGAATTTGCTTTGTTTCGTTTTGATTCATTAATTAAATATTTTGTTTAGTTAAATTAGTTAACTTGTTTTTGGAATTTGTTTCGCTTCTTTGTTTAGACTTTGCCGAATTCGGTTGAATTAAATTCAGTTCGCCCGAATTAGGAAAATTCTAATCGAATTTTAATTCAAATTGGTATTTGAATTCAAATTTATTCTATTTGAATTTCGGAAGACGGTTAGATTCTTTCTAATTTATTCTGTTCTATTCTATTGTTTTTTCCATTCTGTTCTTTTATTCTATTCTAATTGATTCTTTTCTTTTTTATTCTATTCCTTTAATTTCTATTCTATTTTATTCTATTCTCTTAGTTTCTATTCTATTTTGTTATGTTTTACTCTACTCTTTTCTAGTGTATGCTTTTCTATTCTGTTCTTTTCTTTTATTTTCTATTCTGTTCTGTTTTACTCTATTCTTTTCCAGTCTATTATTTTATTTTCTATTCTTTTATATGCTATTCCTTTATTTTCTATTATATTCTATCCTATTATTTTATTTTTATTCTAATCTGTTCTGTTTTACTCTATTCTATTCTATGCTTTTTTATTCCTGTTTTCAAATTCGAATTTGAATTTGCATTTTGGTAGAATTTTGTTTCGTTATTTTGGATTCGGTTAAGTTCGTTACTATTGTATTCTGTAGACATGTTTCCATTAGTTTTATTCCGAATCGAAATATGGACAAATTTTTCATTATTCGGAAATTCTAATGTATCCGAATCTCTGAGTAATGAAAAATTTGTCTGCAATTCGCTTCGAATGAAACTAATGGAAACATGTCTACTGAATATCAGTTGACAAGACTGGACTAGTAGTCAGAAAATAAACTGCAGAGGTTTAAAAAAAAAAACGAGAGGCATAAATGGAGGCAGACAGTTTGTCCTGTACAGCCCAATCTGCTTGCTGAATTCTTTATGGCTGCAATTAGAAATGTGTGGTTCAAATCAAAATTTGGATGAAATTTTCGTGATTCGCAAATTTGGATGTATCCGCATCTCCGAATCACAATAGTAACAAATTTCAACAAATCTTAAATAAAAATTCTAACAAAAACCACAAATGAATTCATATTTATTTCTTTCATTCGAGTGACAGGATACGAAAGTTTGGGCCTTGGTTCTAAAGGCTCAACATTTTTTACCTAAAAAGCCTTCTCTGTGCAGCAGCCCCCTCAGCCCCCAATACTTTCCTGAACCCCATCTCGATCCAGAGATGTGTACAAGAGCCTTGGCTCTCTGGGGACTCTCACTCCTTTTTTGGCTGAGGCCGCAGCGGGAGCTATTTGCTCCCATTGCTGTCAATCACAGCCATTTATCCAATGAGGAGAGAAGTGGCAAAGCAGCAGCCCCCCCCCCACACACACAAAAAATGGAGCCACCAGTGGATGGAGATGGATCCATCAGAATCTCAAATTAACAAATTAAATCAAAACTAATTTTGTTCCATTGGTTACTTTCGGATGCACGTGACTCCAGTTGACCTAGTCCAATCAGCTTATTCCATTTATCTTTGTGGGTTGGACTAGTAGGGATGACTCAAAGTGCATAAATAGTCTCCCAAAATAACAAAATGAATATTAAAAAGAATACAGTGGAACCTTGGTTAACGAGTAACACGGTTAATGAGCGTTTGAAAGACAAGCAACATTTTCTTTTAAATCCTGACTCAGTTTGAGAGTGTTGCCTCGCAACACGAGCAGAATTCAAGCTAATGGGGTGTGCAGTACCGCATTTGACCAGAGGTGCGGGGCGCCGATGACACTGGGAAGGGTTCGGTAATAGTCGGAAATACTCTGTTCCCGAGTGTTTCCGAGCCTTTCCGAGGGTTTCCGAGTTCAGCTGAGCTGTCCCCGAGTATTTCCGAGGCTCTCCGGTGCCCCCACCCCACCTCTGGCCACATGTGGTATTGCATGCAATAGAAGTCAATGCGGAATGAATTATCTTCGTTTTCCATTGACTTCTATGGAGTGCTTTGGATTACAAGCATTCTCTTGGAGCTGATTATGCTCGTAATCCAAAGTTCAACTGTATTATTATTATTATTATTATTCAGGATTTATATAGCGCCAACAGTTTACGCAGCGCTTTACAATATAAAAGGGAGACAATACAGTTATAATACAATACAATACAATAGGATTAAGAGGGCCCTGCTCAGAGGAGCTTACAATCTAATAGGGTGGGGCAGGTGGTACAAAAGGTTGTAACTGTGGGGAATGAGCTGGTGGAAGTGGTAGGAGATTAGTTGGAGACGTGATAGGCTTTCCTGAAGAGATGAGTTTTCAGGGATTGCCTGAAGGTAGCAAGAGTAGGGGATAGCCGGATAGATGGAGGTAGCGAGTTCCAGAGGATGGGAGAGGCTCTGGAGAAATCCTGGAGACGAGCATGGGAGGAGGAGATGAGAGAGCTTGAAAGCAGGAGGTCTTGAGAAGAGCGGAGAGGTCGATTTGGGTGATATTTGGAGACAAGATTAGTGATGTAGCTTGGGGCAGAGTTGTGAATGGCTTTGTATGTTGTGGTTAGAATTTTGAATTTAATTCGCTGGGTGATTGGGAGCCAGTGTAGGGATTGAAGTAGAGGGTTGGCAGACACTGAGCGGTTGGTAAGGTGGATAAGTCTGGCAGCAGCATTCATGATAGACTGAAGAGGGGATAGCCTATGGAGCGGTAGGCCAATGAGAAGGGAGTTGCAATAGTCAAGGCGAGAGATAACAAGGGAGTGAATGAGGAGCTTGGTGGGTTCATTTGTTAAAAAAGGGCGAATTTTAGAGATGTTACGGAGGTGAATTCTACAAACTTTTGACAGCGATTGGATTTGAGGCTGAAATGACAAGTCAGAGTCTAGGATTACACCTAGTACCCTGGCGTGAGGGGAGGGACTGATGGTTGCATTGTTGACTTTGATGGAAAAGTCATGGAGGGGGGCACGGGCGGGGGGGAATATTAATAGCTCCGTTTTAGAGAGATTTAGTTTAAGGAAGTGGTGCGACATCCATGCTGATATGTCAGTTAGTAATGCGAGAGGAGACTGAAGGAGTGAGGTGAGGAGTAGACAGATAGATTTGGGTGTCATCAGCGTATAAGTGGTATTGGAAGCCATGGGCAGTTATTAGGTGACCAAGGGAGGAGGTGTAGATAGAGAAGAGAAGGGGTCCAAGAACCGAGTCTTGGGGGACCCCCACAGAAAGGGGCAATGGAGAGGAGGAGACAGAGTTGTAGGTGACACTGAAGGAGCGCTGTGATAAATAGCCAGAGAACCAGGATAGAGCAGAATCTCGGAGGCCAAGGGAATGTAGTTTATTGAGAAGGAGCGGGTGGTCAACAGTATCAAAGGCCGCAGAGAGGTCAAGTAGTAGGAGTATGGAGTACTGGCTGTTGGTTTTAGCAGTTAGTAAATCGTTAGTGAGTTTTAGTAAGGTAGTTTCCGTGGAGTGCTGCGAGCGAAAGCCAGACTGTAAGGGGTCAAGAAGGTTATTTTCATTGAGGTAGGAGCTAAGACGGTTGTAGACTAAGCGTTCTAGAAGTTTAGAGGTGAATGGGAGTAGTGAGATGGGTCTTAAGTTGTTCAGGTCGGTAGGGTATAGCCAATCTGTATAGTATTACATGCAGTGGCGGCCTGTCCATAAGGAGCACAGGGGTGCCGCCCCCCCATCCATGTGCCCGACCCCTAATCTACATGCAGGGCGCCGGACGCATGGATTTCAATGGGTTTTTTTTTTTAAGCATGTGATTAGAGCCTGAGGCTCTAATTGGCTTCAAAAAAGGGTGGGCTCGGGGCACAGAGCACTGCGCCCTGAGCCCACCCAGTTGTGTCACAAATTAATATTCGCTATTGTCTTCCTGATTCTCCTCCTGGCCAATCAGCAAGCGGGTCCTAAGACCCGATTGCCAGGGAGTCTTAGGACTCCCAGCCAATCGGGTCTCAGGATCCACTTCCTGTTCGGCTGGGAGGAGAAGCAACGACCCCAGGGCAAGGTCTCCTCAACTTGGAAGACCGAAGCCATCAGGGTGAGAGTCAGGGAGCTCCCTCTTCCAGGGATGGCTCACCTGCAGCCACATCCAGCACTCCATCGTAGAGCGCCACCGCATACTGTCCATCCCAGAGCTCTACCGTATACTGTCCATCCCGGAGCTCCACCGCATACTGTCCATACCGGAGCTCCACCGTATACTGTCCATCCCAGAGCTCCACTGTATACTGTCCATCTCAGAGCTCCACTGTATACTGTCCATCCCGGGGCTCCACCGTATACTGTCCATCCCGGAGCACCACCGTATACTGTCCATCCCGGAGCACCACCGTATACTGTCCATCCCGGAGCTCCACCGTATACTGTCCATCCCGGAGCTCCACCGTATACTGTCCATCCCGGAGCTCCACCATATATTGTTCATCCCAGAGAGCAGCAGCCCTACCCCCCCCTACCTCGGATCCTAGTCATCTGCCTCCTAAGGTAAGAAGGTCTAGGACCCCCAGTCTTCCCATCCATCTGTGGGGGGTGCTGGAGGTGTGTGTGATCGCCGCCTTCCCATCTGTCTCCCATGGGGTGGGGTGGCGTTGGTTTGCCGCCCCCCCCCCCTCCCCAAATATTGATTACAGCCACCGCTGATTGCATGTGAAAAAATAAATCAGCTTTATATATTGAAGCAGTATTTTTATATCTTTTTGTTAAGGTTCACGGTGTGATCGCTGCTCCCCCGGTTACTTTGGGAACCCGGACCAAGATGGCGGAGAATGTCGCCCTTGTCAGTGTAACAACAACATCGATCCCACCGATCCCGAAGCATGTGACTCGAGGACTGGCATGTGCTTGAATTGTCTCCACAACACTGATGGGCATCACTGCGGAGAGTGCAAAGCTGGTTATTTCGGCAGCGCCATTCTGCGCAATTGCCGCCGTAAGTACCCGCAGATTATTTCATTCATTACATTCACCATAGAAACAAAGTGCTGTAAGGCTCCATTCACACTTGTGCGACTCCAAAGTTGTGCGATTTCCGTTGCAACTTTGATGCAACTTTGAATGGGTGCAACTTGGATGTGACTTTGGCTTTGACTGTTGCACAACTGCCGCATTGATAACATTAAGATGCAACTTTTGAGAGTTTTCATTGCAGTCTACGGCACTCAAGGCTGATCAAAGTAGTGCAGGAACCTTTTTACAGTCGCTGTGACTTTAAGTCGCATAGATTTTAACAGCTTCCATTGAAATACATGGGCTGAGACTTGTCATGCAACTTTATATGTACAAACTCACATGACAATTTGCACAACAGTGAATACTTAAACCTTGATTATTACCTATATATCCTAACATTTTACAACAGCCATTAGCATTCCTGTGTTCAGGGAAAGAACAGTTGTCTTTATTGTATCTCTTGTTTGTTCCTAAATACTATATGCAGTTTTCACACCCAACATTGTAAAATGTCTGACAAAAAAACCTGAACGTTTCAAAAGTTTGTATCTTATAGGCCGGGTTCACACTGCTCCGACATGGAAGTCAGACGACTTCCGATAAGACTGCCCTACAACTTCATGTCTAACTTGCATGCGACTTCCATGAACGGGATCCGACTTTGATCCGACAATACCAGGCTCTTTAAATCCGGTCTAAATCTTGAGGGGGGAACCCCATGCCAGAATTTGAAAAAAATTAATAAATGGCGTGGGTCCCCTTATCTGAGCAGCCTGGCAGGTCAGGAAAGGGGGGGGGGGGGTGACCGAGCGCCCCCCCTCCTGGACCATACCAGGCCACATGACCTCAAAATGGGGGGTGGTTGTTTTGGGGCAGGGGGGGCACTGCGCCCCTCACCCCAAGGAACCTTGTCCCAATGTTGACAAGGGCCTCTTCCCGACAACCCTGGGCAGTGGTTGTTGGGGTCTGCGGGCAGGGGGCTTATTGGAATCTGGAAGCCCCCCTTTAACAAGGGGGCCCCCCGGATCCCACCCCCTCCCTTATGTGAATGAGTAGGAGTATATTGTACCCCTACTCATTCACCCAAAAAAATGTCAAAAATAAATAAATACAGTACACAGGTTTTTGACAAAGTCTTTTATTAAAAATGAAGAATGTCCCCCATCGTAACTCCAACGTGTCCTCTTTCTCCGGTGAGGTCTTCTCCCTCCGCTGCTGATGTCTTCTTCCTCTGGTTCTTCCTCTGGTTCTTTCCCCCTCCGCTGTCGTCTTCCTCTGGTTCTTCTCCCTCCACTGTCTTCTTTCTCTGGTTCTTCCTCTGGTTCTTCTCCCTCCGCTGTCTTCTTCCTCTGGTTCTTCTCCCTCCGCTGTCTTCTTCCTCTGGTTCTTCTGCCGGTTCTTCGCCCGAAGCCACCACTGCTTTGGCTTATACTGTAGGTCTGCATTAATTAATGTTGCATACATAGCTATGATCCCATACTCATAGGATACTCATAGGATGCTGTTTATTTTCCAGGCTGTACCTGCAATGAGCTGGGCACCCTGCATTCCCACTGTACAAGGGACACCTGCTACTGTGACAGGGTGACTGGGCACTGCCCTTGCCGGGCGAATGTCATAGGGAAGAACTGTGATCAGTGCGCCCCTAACTACTGGAACCTTGGAGCGGACCTGGGCTGTGAGCTGTGCGCCTGCCTGCCAGAGCACTCGCTCAGACAGGACTGCAATGTGGTAAGTGGGGCCTCATACAGGACCTGGTGCCATTCATAGTAATGTTACATTAAATCATACTTAAAGTGGAGTTCCACCCAAAAATGGAACTTCCGCTTTAAGTGTTGGTGACCCCTTGACATGCCACATTTGGCATGTCATTTTTTGGGGGGAGGAGCGGGTACCCTGTTTTTACAGGCACCCAGCTCCCACTTCCTCCCCTGGCTCCGTGGCGCCGGAAGGAAGATCGCCTCTCCCCCTTCCCTCCCTGCAATCTTCTGGGACATGTCACAGGTCTCAGAAGATTGCCCGACCATTCGCAGCGCGGAGCCAAAGCCGGGCGCCCACAGTTAGAATGCCGGCGCCTCGGAGAGGAAGGGGAGAGGAGCGGGGCTCCGAGCGCCTGCATCGCTGGACCGTGGGACAGGTGAGTGTCTGATTATTGTGTATAAAAGAACCGCGCTAAACACAAACCATGATCAAAATAATTAAGAAATATGTAAAGTGATCAGAAAATGCTAAACTCATATAGCAACATATGTGAAAAAATCAAATCAAAAATGCGCTATGAACCACACAAGAACAATAAATTATTGAGGCAAAAAATTAAAAATTAATCGAAAAATAATTAATAAAAATGTTGTGTAAAAATAAGAAAAACAAAAAACACAGTCCGTGAGGAAATAACTTCCGTTATCAACAGTCCTATTTAAATTTTCTTCCACCCAAAGTGACTGGAGACTTAAAAGACATCTTTGTGAGAAAAATCCACCACCTATAAAGGTATATGATTACCAGAGGTAAGCTGTAATAAAGCCTTGTGCTAGAGATCCACTCATTAAGGACATCACCATCTGTCACTGCATGGAAGGAAGATCACCCAGGATTCATCGGTAGTGATTGGCTCAGTAATGGAGACCCGGGAAGATAAGAAATATATCTACCATAGTGTAAATCCGTTTGACCAGTTTTATTTAAAAGATAAAGTAGCACACTTACCAAAAGAAACAGTTAAACAGCATATATAAAATCAGCCGGCCGGCCTGCAAACACCCGTTCGTTATGGAGTGGAAACGATGACGTCAGTGCGTCTGCCTTCCGACGTACGTTTCGTCCTATTGGACGTTGTCATAGGAACGGGCGACGCACTGACTCATCGCTCCTTAAATACGCTTGTACCACCATACCTCGTTATGACGCTCTAGTGGCCACATCCTGCCAGGAAGACAGGAAGTACCTAAAGCAAACCAAGCCTCCCTGTGAACCAGGAAATGACGCTCATCAACCAATCTGAAGCTAACAGGAAGCAGCTACACACCAAGCCTCCCTGTGATACCAGGAAGTCACGCTTGTCAGCCTATCCAATGTTAGCAAAAATTGCCAAACATAGGATACACCTTTAATGTAGAAGACACAAAACTAAAAAATTGGGCAAACTGAGGCCTCCCAAAATAATCCCATTCTTGGGAACGGACATCTGGCAAGAAAAACTTATTAAGAGTCATCCTATCAGAATCTATCTATAAAAGATTAAAAAGTTTTTTAGAAAAACGCCATCTAGTGGAGGTCAATCAGTTAGCATTATTTAAGACTTTCTAACATTTTATTTAAAAAGGTGGGTAATTTTTGCTATAATGACCGCAGAGTCACATAGCAATCCCTAAAAATTTTGGATCATCTCATTCCTTCATTATTATAAAAACGGTGTTTCTTGCGTGCAGAAACCTAAGAAATTTGTAAAACAAGTAAACTAAAATAGCCGTAAAACCATACGTGCCCCAAAAAACGGGGGGGTTTCTAATAGGCCTACTCAGCCAACCTATAAGAAAGATGGAATTATAAACTAATAAAAGAGGGCCTTTACTATGGATGGAGTATATCAGATACTGAGTGAACCCAAGTATGTATCCTACATGATAAATCAAATTAAGACATTAGCATTCATTACAAAAACCAGGCTTGGCAACTCAGCCACCATTCCAGGGGGATTGGAATATTCACAGGGAGACTTTATAAGGGATGGGGCATATCAAATAGTCGCTAAACCTACATGGATGTCCCAACCGATATATTCTACAAAATGTATGAAAGTCATTACAAAGAACCTAGATATTATGAAGCATAAAACCCATGTGTCCCCAAAATAGGGCCATACATCATCCCAACATAATGACCACAACTGTTAAATTCAAAAAACAATATGTGGCCAAAAGGGGAAACAAAAACAGTGAGAGATGGTGGACATCTATCCAGTTGGCAATAGAGTAAGGCCACCAAAGGGTCACAACGGGTTTACATTTAGGCAGCAAAATCCCAAAAAATTTTTTATAAAAATTTATACAAAATTTTTTCTAAAGAATTAATAATCCTAGACCATCACAATCAATAAGTACATTTTCATATATGTATACTCTCTTAGCCCTATAAGTATGTTGTAAGCAAATAAATTCATGAGTTGTCAAGAAAGGCGTTGAGGTCTACCTCAACGTTGAGCCCAAACGGAGTGTAACACCTAAGCCTGTATATCCAGGCCATCTCGAGCCTAGAGATCCCCCTTAGTAGGGAACCACCTCTCCAGGGTGTGGTATATCTATCAATACCTAAAAAGATGGTCTTTCTAGGGTCCCGATTATGACTTTCGAGATAATGCCTGGAGACTGGATGTTTAGGAAAACCTGCCAGAATGTTGGTTACATGTTCGTTGAGCCTCACGGATAGAGGGCGCTTTGTCCTCCCTACGTATTGCAATCCACAAGGGCATTGCAATAAATAAACCACACGCTCAGTAGAACATGTGATAAAAGTTTTAATTTCAAATTCGGCCAACGTACTGGTGGAAATGAACTTATGTGTCCTCCTGTGTGTACATCCACTCAGAGAGCATATTCTGCATTTTTTACATTGGTAAAAACCAGTCATATACTCAAAAAAACCCCTCTTAATTGGGGGAGGGTCAAGGATATTGGGGGCCACTCTCCCTCTGAGTGAGGGGGCACCCTTGTACACCATTTGTGGTTTTGCCGGGAGAATGGTACCCAATACCGGGTCATTACGAAGGACATGCCAATATTTGTTAATCAACCTTGCTACATTTCTATGCTGCAAGGAATAGGTGGTTATAAACGGTACAGATGGTGTCCTATCAACATTGGGAACCTTATCACTAAGTAGAGTACGCCTATCAATGGTGGCGACTTCATCCAATGTGGTTCTAAGGGACATCTCAGGGTAGCCTTTCTCGAGAAACCGTTCAATCAAGACATTAGCCTGAGTCAGAAATTCCTCATGATCTGAACAATTCCGTTTCAGGCGTATGAGCTGGCTTTTCGGTACTGACCTTAACCAGGCTTCATGGTGGCAGCTATCTGTAGGTATATAAGAATTACGATCAGTATTCTTGAAATAGGTTGCTGTAAAGAGTTGCCCATCTTTAATACTTATCCTAAGATCTAGGAAGTTGATCTCAGTCTGACTTGCCTCGTAGGCGAATCTTATGCCACGATTATTATCATTTAGCATATTCATAAAGATGTCTAGATCATGGCGATCGCCATCCCATAGGAGGAGGACGTCATCTATATATCTAGCCCACAAAGCCACCTGTGGCTTCTGATGGGCATAGATGACATCCTCCTCCCATAGGGCCATAAAGAGGTTAGCCAGGCTCGGGGCGTATTTAGCCCCCATGGCGACGCCTCTATCCTGTCTATAGAATTGACCCCCGAACCAGAAGTAGTTCCGGGTAGCTGCAAAATGAAGTAACTGCATGATGAAACAAATCTGTTCGTCAAATAATGCAGAATCGCGCCTTAAATAATATTCAACAGCGAATAACCCTAGATTATGTGGTATCACTGTGTATAATGAGGCGACATCAGCTGTCACTAGCCAACACCCTGATTTGGGGGTAACATTGGAAAGTAGGTTGATCACATGACGAGAATCTCTTAAATAGGACGGCATTTTGGAAACCAAGGGTTGTAAAAAGAAATCAATATACCTGCCCACCCGGGATGAGATAGAATCAATGCCACTAACAATAGGGCGTCCCGGGGGGCAGGTAGGATGCTTATGAATTTTTGGCAAATAATAAATAACTGGGGTGCGTGGGGCCTTAGGGACTAAATATGATCTCTCCTTGCCATTCAGGATGCCCTGCTCAAAGCCATATTGGACAATTGCTTCGAGTTCCCTTTTATATTGTGTCTTGGGATCTGATCTAAGGGGGGTGTATGTGTCACGATCACCCAAAATCTTTGACATCTCCGCGAGATTGTCTGATTATTAAAATGGGTGGAATTCCGCTTTCATGTAATGCTGATGTTTAATCTGCTTATAATTTGCCTTTCCTGGTTGCTCTTTTTCTTCCTCATTCTAAAGATGATCTTACTCTTAAAGTGTATGTCAGGGCAAAATAAATAAATAGTACATAGGTGGAATACATACACATGCAACCTTTAAAAAATGCTGCAAGTACAGAAAAAATGCAGATCTGCTGGAAATCCAGTGAGCTTCAAACTTCCTGTTTGAGCTGACAACTCTGCTGCAAATCCCAAGCAGTGTTGTCAGCCCTGCCCAGTTCACTTTTGTTTGGCTACAGAACGCCTCTCCCTCGTCATCTCCAGTTCAATAGCCCTAAGGTGGGGCTTGGGATTTCAGTGCAGCAAAGGAAGGGTTGTCAGCTCAGTTTTCTTATCGGCTGATAAGGAAAACAAAAATTTCTGCTTTTGGTGAATGTTTTTTGGGGTTTTTCTGGAAGAAAAGAGTTACAAAGTAAAAGTAAAGATTAGAAAGCAGAAAAATGAATGCAGATTTTCAGACAAGGCAATTGTCAAAAGATCTGAGCAAAAGGGAACTTTTAGCCTAGGTTAACATTGACGCGATTTGGCATGTGATTTGACATGACAAATTGTATGCCAAATTGACAGTTATTGACGACAATGGCACCGTCCGAATCTGTCCAACGCCGATTTTGTGGTGCCGCACCGATTCCCTAAAATAATTTCTGTACTACTTTTGGCGACTTCGGGTGCGATTTCAATAGACATCTGCGCATGAACCCGCACAGATGTCAAGAGCATTGAGGAGATTCCAGGAACTAGGCAGTTACAGGGCCGTAGAAGGTCCTTAACCCATCAGCAGGAACGGTATCTGCTCCTTTGTGCAAGGAGGAACAGGATGAGCACTGCCAGAGCCCTACAAAATGATCTCCAGCAGGCCACTGGTGTGAATGTCTCTGACCAAACAATCAGAAACAGACTTCATGAGGGTGGCCTGAGGGGCCGACGTCCTCTACTGGACCCTGTGCTCACTGCCCGGCACCGTGGAGCTCAATTGGCATTTGCCTTTGAACACCAGAATTGGCAGGTCCGCCACTGGCACCCTGTGCTTTTCACAGATGAGAGCAAGTTCACTCTGAGCACATGTGATAGACGTGAAAGGGTCTGGAGAAGCCGTGGAGAAAGTTCTGCTGCCTGTAACATTGTCCAGCATGACCGGTTTGGTGGTGGGTCAGTGATGGTCTGGGGAGGCATATCCATGGAGGGACACACAGACCTCTACAGGCTAGAAAATGGCACCCTGACTGCCATTATGTATCGGGATGAAATCCTTGGACCCGTTGTCAGACCCTATGCTGGTGCAGTGGGTCCTGGGTTCCTCCTGGTGCACGACAATGCTCAACCTCATGTGGCCAGAGTATGCAGCCAGTTCCTGGAGGATGAAGGAATTGATCCCATTGAATGGCCCTTCACGCTCGCCTGACCTAAATCCAAAAGAACACCGCTGGGACATTATGTTTCGGTCCATCCGACGCCGCCAGGTTGCACCTCAGTCTGTTCAGGAGCTCAGTGATGCCCTGGTCCAGATCTGCGAGGAAATACCCCAGGACACCTTCCATCGTCTCATTAGGAGCATGCCCGTTGTCAGGCATGCATACAACCACGTGAGGGCCATACACACTACTGAGGACCACTTTGATTTTCGGGGTGTCTTTGAATTCAGCCCTCTGTAGGTTGATCATTTTCATTTCCATCAAACGATTTGGCCTCCTTTCCTTCCTAACACATTACCCAGTCAATACCAGTATAGATATCCAGTATGAGATTTTTCCCCATTGAGATCTGGTGTGTTTTCAAAGTGTTCCATTTATTTTTTTAGAGCAGTGTACAATAACTATCATAAACCCTTATAAACTTTATTCTGTTGTCCTCTCCGTAGTACACAGGGCAGTGCCACTGCCAGCCTGGCTTTGGAGGGAGAGTCTGCTCACAGTGCCAGGAGAATTTCTGGGGTGATCCGAAAAGAAGATGTGAAGGTAGGGTGACCCGAGATTTGTCTTACTTACTGTTGTGTGATTACTGGAATACTTGTACAGCACACAAATAAAGCAAAACTGCACGCATGGAGCTGTTGCTTTAATCATGCATGGTCCAAGTACAAGTGCCCCTTAAACGTAAAATGGTTGTAAACCGCAGACATAAAATATGAACAAAGCATAGCCCTCTATAGTGTGTACTTGTCTCAATCCAGAGCACTAAGTGTTATTTCTGTCTGCTGCCTCCTTCCTCTGCTATCAGCATGAGTCACTTCTGACAAGTGTGAAGAGTAGGTGTGTCCCTTCCCTCCAATCAGCTCTCAGAGCTCTCCTCACTGATATAATTTAAAGTGGTTGTAAACCCTCCTTCCTGACTTATACCTATTATACCTATAGGTAAGCCTATAATAAGGCTTACCTATAGGTAGTGGAAATATCTCCTAAACGTGCACCATTTAGGAGATGTTTCCCTTGTAGTGCGCAATGATGTCATTGGCACATGCGCTGTGAAGAAAGGGACCTCCATGCTGTTTCTTCCCCAGAGTGTGCCGTGACTGACGGCTCCTGCGTGCATGTGTGGGAGTGAAGTCACAGAGCCAGAGTCCGCAGCCCCTGGAGGAAGAGGGGCGAAGATGGACGCGGCTTGCACAGGGGACAGTGCAGGTTTCGTTTGCAGGTAAGTGTCACTAGACATGTGCACTGATAAAAAATGTGTTTGTTTTATTTGTTTTTTGCTTTTTTCGAAAATTCGGAAAACCGAAAATTAGTATTTTCGAATTTCCGAATTTTCAAATTTTCGAATTTTTGGATTTCCGAATTTTAAATTTTCGGATTTCCAAATTTCTGAATTTCCGAATTTCCGAATTTCGAATTTCCGAATTTTAAAATTTTCGGATTTTCGGAATTCGAAAATTTGGAAGTTCAAAGATTCGAAAATCTGAAAAAAAGAAAGAAAATCAGTAAAACAGTAAAATAATAACGAACTATTAATTATAGGTATTGGAATTTCCTTTCAAATTTGACTGTTAGTGAACGTAATGAATACAAATTTATCTGAAGTTGCGAATTATCCGAAATAACAAATGCCGCATCTAAACAAATGGAATGGAACAAATTAATAATAAATAATAATAATAATAAGGTTTTATTGATATTATTGTTGGTTTCTATTATTAGATTGTTACGTTCCATTCGTTTGGATACGGCATTCGTTATTTCAGATAATTCGTAACTTCTGATAAATTCGTACTCGTTACGTTCACTAACAGCCAAATTTGAAAGGAAATTCCAATACCCATAATTTAATATTTATTATTAGTTGTTATTTCAGATTTTCGGGTTTTTAAATTTTCCGATTTTTATTCTTTTGAATTCTCAGATTTTCATTCTTATTCTTGGATTTTCAAATTTCCAAATTTTAGAATTTTTAAATTTATTACATTTCGAATATTCAAATTTCCTAATTTCGGATTTTTGAATTTCCTAATTTCGAATTTTCGAATTTCTGAATTTCCAAATTTTCGAATTTCCGAAATTTCGAATATCCGAACTTCCGACCTTCCCAATTCGAAATTGCAAATTTACGAATTTCCAAAATTTCCAATTTCCGAAATTTAGAATTTTTGGAAATTTGAAAATGCGGAAATTCAAAATTCGGAAATTCGTAATTTCGGAAATTTGGAAATTTTGGAAATTCGGAAATTTCGTAATTAACGAATTTGTCAAAATTCGTTAAAAAACAGATTCGGAACTAAACGAATTGCACATGTCTAAGTGTCACATGCGATGCACACTAGCTCATTATGCTTTTAATTTGCAGGGTTTGCAGGGAGCAAAAGAGGAAGTAAAACCCATCATTGGAGTACTGGTTTACTTCCTCTTTTAGCTCTCCACCCCCTGCTTTTCAGAGCTGAGAGATCCTGTCTAGATTGTGCACTTTGAATGGATGTAGGGGAAAGATATGTAGGAGGATTTGTTTCATCTCTTTGTATCACCTGCCAGTCACCTCATTGGGAACACACCTCCCAACTTTTTGAGATGAGGGACACCTACCAGCAAAAGTATGCAGGCATAGGACACACCCCTTGCCACACCCCCTTAAAGGAGAATTGTACAAGAAAAAACAAGATTAGTTAAACCCACAAGTGCTTTTTTAACACTACTATTGCTTTATATTGGCTTGTGGAATTTACAAATGCAGCAATTTAGAAATCAGATGAAAGGTTTAGCACTGGGAAACATTTTTTGATAGATAAAAAGTGCATTTTATATACAACTATATAGATCAGACCAAAATGAGGGACAAATGAGAGGGAATGAGGGACAGTGGGACATTTCTCCAAATCAGGGACAGTCCCTCGAAATCAGGGACCGTTGGGAGCTATGCTGGGAATATGGAAGGGTTTACAACCACTTTAATACTATCTGCTGAGACAAGACCCAACTTTTCCCACCAGTATGTCTTAAGATTAGCAGCAGCAACTCACACCTGGAAACCCGGAAACCTCATACAAGTTGTGTCCATGATGGTGATTAAGCATAAAATCCCAGCGCTGTAAGGCATCAACGCTAACCAGCAGTGCCAGAGCAAGGTCCTTTATAACCCAAGGCAAAAAGGCCAAAATGCACCCCCTCCTAATGAACATTGATTTACTTCTGCAAGATATTTTTCAGGTCCTTCCTTTTTTTGCACTCCTCTTCTACTGAAGCACTGAAGGCGCCCGCCACTTCTTCCTATCCCTCGGCCCAGCCCTGCTGATCATTGCCCCACCATCTTGCCCAATGCTGCACCATTATTTTCCCTGCTTTCTGATCACTTCTCTCTTTCCTCCAGCTTGTAACTGTGATGCGTACGGCTCAGAGATCCGACAGTGCGATCACCGTACAGGAATGTGCCACTGCCGGGAGGGGTTCACAGGGCAGCGGTGTAATCAATGCGGCAGAGGTTTCCGGGACAATTATCCCAGGTGTTCCGCCTGCCACCAGTGCTTCTACCAATGGGATGCCACCATCTCCGAGCTCCAGAACCAGCTTCGGGTTATACAGAAGAGGGTGTCCGACCTGCAGGACGGAGTGGAAGCTCCTGAGCTCAGCAACAGCCTCATCAAAGATCTGGAGGACAAACTCAGGATCATCAAACAAATTATCGGGGAGGGGACCATCGAAGGGGCGCGCATGCTGGAGCAAATGAACAAGCTGGTCAACAAGATAAGGTAGGTTCTCTTCTACTGGTGAGACCTCATCACATACCGCCCAACTTTTTGAGATGGGAATGAGGGACACCTATCAGCAAAAGTATGCAGGCATAGGACACACCCCTTGCCACGCCCCCTTAAAGGAGACTTGCACAAAAAAACAAGATTTGTTAAACCCACAAGTGTTTTTTTTACCACTACTATTCCTTTATATTGGCTTTTGGAATTTACAAATGCAGCAATTTAGGAATCAGATGGAAGGTTTAGCGCTGGAAAACACTTTTTGATAGATAAAAAGTGCATTTTATATACAACTATATAGATCAGACCAAAATGAGGGACACATGATGAGGAAAGAGGGACAGAGGGACATTGCTCCAAATCAGGGACAGTTGGGAGCTATTCATCATCACTCATATAAAAATAGAAAAAAAGACTGAATAGTCCATCAAGTCAAGTCTCCAGTTAGTTTGAGGTCATGTCCCCGTGTTCTTCATTTTGGATTCCTACTCCTACAGCTTTGAAAGCTAAACTCGGGGCAAACAACTTAATGCACAGAATACATATAAGGGAGCTTGTTTAACTGCCAAATTATGGCTTAATTCTGTCCATCCAGTCCTGAAATCTACACAGCTCTGCCACACAGTATACAGTTTTTCTCTGCTGCAGTTAAGATACCCTAAAGCTGGCCATACACTTAGGGCTCATTCACATGTGCGGTGCTTTCTGAAGTGTGATACGCATTCAGATCCCTCTTCAGAGAACATTTGACAGGCAGTGAGGTGGCGCTGTATTGCCAGCTCACCGCATCACTACGGAGACGGCCTCTGTCTCCTGTTCATTCATCTTCAGTGTAGCTGAAGCTACACAGAAAGGAATTGAAGAATCTGTGTCCTCAATTCTCTTCTCTGTCTCAAAGGTGAGATGTCAGGGGTCTACTTAGACCCCTGATATTTCACCAAAGCCACCCAACAGCATTGTTAAAAAAATAAAAAAATGTAAAAAAAACAATTTAACAAATTTAAAAAAAAATATTATAAAAATAACTTTTAAAAACTATAAAAAATAATTTTAAAACAATTGTAAAAGTGTATTTTAAAAAATAAAATTAAAAAAAATTATATATTGCATTTTACATTTTTTTTTTTACAATGCTGTTGGGTGGCTTTGGTGAAATATCAGGGGTCTAAACAGATATCATCTTGACATATGACTTACTTTTTTGCATTGGTGGTGAACTGTATTCATACCCTCTTTCATTAATATTAATTGATATTATACAGTCATCCCATTAGTTTGGATTTGTTATATATTGTAATATGTCATTGATTGCTAAATCATTTAAAATATATATATACATTTTGCACCACATCTTTAATAAACATATATTTGTAAAAAAAAAAAGATATACACATATACATATATATGTGTATATATATATATATATATATATATATATATATATATATATATATATATATATATATATATGTGTGTGTGTATATATATATATATATATATATATATATATATATATATATATATATATATATATATATATATATATATATATATATATATATATATATATATATATATATATATATATATATATATATATATATGTGTGTATATATATATATCTTTTTTTTTTTTTACAAATTTGTTAAATATACTTTTACAATTTAATTTTATCTATCTATCTATCTATCTATCTATCTATCTATCTATCTATCTATCTATCTATCTATCTATCTATCTATCTATTTATCTGTGCTTATTAAAGATGTGGCGCAAAATGTATATATAAATTAAATGATTTAGCAATATAACAAACCCAAGCTAATAGAATGACTGTATAATATCAATAAGTATTTTGATGAAAGTGGGTGTGAATACAAAAGTAAGTCATATGTTAAGATATCTCACAATCGGAAGCCACAATTTTTATATTAAAGAGAGAAGAAAGAAAAGAAAGAAAAGAAAAGAAAAAAGAGAAAAAAAAAAAGTAATGGAGGAAAAAACAAAAAGAAAAAAAAAAGTTAAAAAAAAAATTACAAAAAATTATTCACACGGGTTCTCTGACCCATCCAGTGTAAATGAACCCTTTGTTTCATGCGGTGAGAGCCGTCTGTTACTCTATGAGGATGCAGCGGCTGTATGAACACAGCCACAGGTCTTAATCTGGAAGGTGTGCAGGTGGGGGTGAGTAGCCCCGAATGCACACTGTCATTGTTCGGGGGCCATACACCTGTATCCACACACCTGTTAAATGAGGATCTGAGGCTGTGTTCAGACAGCTGCTGCATCACCATAGCGTAACATAGACTGCCTGCACACAGCTCCAGCCACCTTTAAAAAAAAACATTGGTTCACACTGTACAGGCCACATCACCCATGTGAAGGAGCCCCAAGATCTCATTTACACACAGAACTTTTTTTAACTCAATACAGTTTTATCTTTTATATTTAGCAGGAATTGTGTAAGTTAAGTTAGGTTTGTGACCCCTAATAAGGATTTTAGTGTATTTTTTGTGAAAATATTGTGTTGATACGTTGGGGGGGGGGGGGGGGGGGTCTTGTCAGGTAGGGTATAGGTGGCCCTGTGATTTCTAACAAACAGCCCTGGGAGCCTGTACAACTGTGCAAGTCTGAAGGGAAGACTAGAGGTCAGATTTGATACATAGTGACATATCTTAGTAATTGTACTTATATAACTTCCAATGTCATGCAGACTTGTCTGTACAGAGAGACGCGACGGGGGGACTGAGCGCTGAGCTATATATAGGTGTCCAGAGCTCTGTTTTTAATGGTGTGCTATTAATAGCGGAGAGTTTATGAGGCTCTATGATGAATGATCGAATGTTTTCTCCCCCCCCCCCTCCACCTCTCTGCAGGACGGAGGTGGCCCAGCTCTCCTTCAAACTGCATTCCCAGGAGAAGAGGATGAATGACACCATGACCAAAGACGGAAGGCAAAAGGAGAAACTGGACAAGCTGAACGTAGAGCTCAGCCTGCTCAATGTGACCGTGCACATACTCAAGACGCAGACAGAAGCCATCGCAGCCTCAGGGTTCAATGGTAACACACCGTCTGGTTTAGAAGTAGAACTATTTTTGCAACACATTATCCATTTTAATAAATCCAGGGACAATAAGTCACTTTACAGACATAAGCCTTTACCTCCGACTTTTCTCTCCCGGTGTGCTGAGATCAGCCATCATAGGCCCAGGCCAATGAAAACTTTGCTTTGTTTAAAACCATCATGTCTGCAGTCTGCGCTGATCAGGGCTGCAAGCATCCACTGCCCTACTGACCGCGTCCACTGCCCTGCTGACAGCGTCCACTGCCCTACTGACCCTGTCCACTGCCCTACTGACCCCGTCCACTGCCCTACTGACCCTGTCCACTGCCCTACTGACCCTGTCCACTGCCCTACTGACCCCATCCACTGCCCTACTGACAGCGTCCACTACCCTACTGACAGCGTCCACTGCCCTACTGACCCCATCCACTGCCCTACTGACCCCGTCCACTGCCGTACTGACCCCATCCACTGCCCTACTGACCCCGTCCACTGCCCTACTGACCGCATTCACTGCCTTACTGACAGCGTCCACTACCCCACTGACAGCGTCCACTACCCTATTGACCCCATACACTGTCCTACTGACCGCGTCCACTGCTCTACTGACCCATCCACTGCCCTACTGCCCCCGTTCACTGCCCTACTGACCCCTTCCACTGCCCAACTGACCATGTCCACTGCCCTACTGACCCTGTCCACTGTCCTACTGACCCTGTCCACTGCCCTACTGACAGCGTCCACTGCCCTACTGACCCCATCCACTGCCCTACTGACCCTGCCCACTGCTCTACTGACCCCGTCATCCACTACCAGGGTTGCAAAGGTTGCACTTGTGACTGGGCCCATTCCGCCACCATGGCGAGGCCCAAGACTGCAGGAAGGGGGTCCACTGCACAACATGTGAAAGGCATCCACTGCAGGACCGTAAGGGTCCCGGGATCAGTGGGAAGGGCTCTGGGCTCAGAGGGAAGGGCCCAGGCAGGAGGTCTGGGGGCTCTTCACGGTTTCTTGCACGAGGGCCCTGAAGGTTCTAGTTACGCCTCTGGCACTGATCAACATGATGGTTTACAGTACAGCTAGATGTTCACTGTGCTTAGTGCGAGGAGCTATAAACAATTAGTTATTTACTGCACTGCACCTGTATGGTCCCAGGAGAGGCAGATCACAAACTGTTTAAACGGGCCCTAACCATGCATAAAACCCATGTGACTCCAGATGATCATGTTGTGTAAAGGAGATGACAAACCTAGAGGGGTTGCTGCTCCCGTTTTCTGTTTGGCCTGCAGCCTTGTGCCTCTAGACCCCTAGTGCCCAACCGGTAGCCCGAGGGCCACATGCGGCCCTTTGGTATATTATGTGTGGCCCTCAGTCTGTAGTGGGAACATTGATTAGGGTAATAACATTGATCTCTACTAGCCTCATATAACATGTTCCAGGTTACGTATTGTCTTCTGCACCATATCCCCAGCCAACAATGTATCCCGTCCACACTCTCTGATCGTCATTTGGGTCTGCTGTTTCTGGCAGTCTTCTCAAGCATTATGTGCGGCCCTTGGGTGATGTCAGGGGCTGCATTTGAGGCCCCCTTTAGCTTATAGGCTCTAGACCAGTGGTGGTCAACAATAAAGCCAGCACCGCTTCAGGTTGGTCCACCACTACATTGCCCTTGCAGATATCCAGGGAGCAGGTTTGGCTTGTACCGTGACAGTGCAAGAATGAGAAAGTGGATAACCGCACACCTCGAAGGAATAAAACTCCAGCTTCTTCATTTCAACAATTTAATATTTTTGACAGGAGCACAAGGAATACGGTTGACGCATTTCATGTCAACACTAATCTGTGTCCAGCTGAGATAGAGTTGAGCTGTGATTACTGGCTCTATATATGCTCTCTGCCCACAGATGAAGTAGGTTATGCTTAAGCGTCTGTGATGTGAAATTGTCATGGACATACTACTTCCAGACCTGCAACAGGGCTCAGGCGCATCCCCACCAACAGGTTCCCAGTAACGAACAGGCGTGCGCCAATGCGCATGTGCCGATCGCAGAGATCGCACGCACAGTGATTCGGCTTTGGCGCCCAGTGGCCTTTAAGAGGGGCTTCCACAATTCAGCACTTGCTGTTTGATCTGCAGCTTCACCTGTGACCTGTTCCTGTAATCAGCATCCGATCACCTGACCTGGCTCTCTGACCACGCTGCTGTCTCCAATCCTGAACCTTGGCTTTCCCTGTCTCTGATTCTGTTTACCTGCCTGTCTGATCTCCTGTTACCAGAAACCAGCCCGAACTTGACTATTCCTTGCCTGCCGAATCTGTTGAACTGATCCACTGTGTATGACCCGGCTTGTCTGACCTTGCTTCTGCCTGCTGTGTGCACCCTGCTGACCTGCATCCAGCTTACCTGCAGCCTGCTGACCTGCATCCAGCTTACCTGCATCCTGCTGACCTGCATCCAGCTCACCTGCAGCCTGCTGACCTGCATCCAGCTTACCTGCAGCCTGCTGACCTGCATCCAGCTCACCTGCATCCTGCTGACCTGCATCCAGCTTACCTGCATCCTGCTGACCTGCATCCAGCTCACCTGCAGCCTGCTGACCTGCATCCAGCTCACCTGCATCCTGCTGACCTGCATCCGGCTTATCTGCTGACTTGCATCCAGCTTACCTGCACCCGGCACTCCAGTCAGTTCCAGTGTCTCCCAGTGGACATCATCTCCAGTTCCAGAGAATCCACCAGGCACTCATACCCCACTGTGCTCCTACGGTCACTGTCCTCAACTCCAGTGATCTGGGAACCAGGGCTGTACGAGAGGTCTCCCTCTGCACGTCAGGCTCACATACAAGGTACGTGTCAGTATCAAACAGCCATGCCTGAGCCTGCAAGAGGGACCTCTGCTACTGATGAAATCTGCCAATTACTCTCCGTCCTCACTCAAGAGGTGAAATCTCTTCAGGACAGCTATGAACACCTGGTGAGACAAGTGCAGTCCCGGAAGAGTATTACCAATCCTTCTTCCAGTGGGTTGTCATCAGAGGCTTCCCCCGCACTCCCTGTAATGATGTTATCTCCAGAACCCAGGGTCCCAATTCCGGAGAAGTTTTCTGGGGATCGAAGCAAGTTTCGGACTTTCCGTAATGCATGTGAGCTGTACTTTTCCTTACTACCCTTAACCTTTTCGCGGGAAAACACCAAGGTGGGTTTTGTTGTCTCACTTCTGCTGGGAGATCCACAAGCCTGGGCTCATCACCTGCTGGAAGAACACCATGTTTCTCTGGACTCTCTGTCATCCTTCTTTGACGCAATGTCACTCTTATATGATGACCCCCAACGAACTTCCACTGCCGAAGCTGCTCTTAGCACGCTCCAGCAGGGCCGCAGAGTGGTCGAAGATTATATAATGGACTTTAGACGCTGGAGCGCGGATACCCAGTGGAACCATGCAGCTTTACGGCACCAGTTTCGCCTAGGCTTGTCAGAAGGACTAAAGGATGAACTGGCTCGGGTCGGTGTACCAAATTCCCTGGAATCCTTGATGACCCTAACTATTCAGATAGACCGTCGTCTTCGGGAACGCAGGATGGAGAGGGTGACCCAGCAGACTCAACCAACTTGGATGTTACCCCAAGTGCCTACGACCTCTCGCCCTGTTCCCCTTAGACCGGTCCCAGTTAATTCTGCACCAACCAAACTAAAACCGGACTTTCAGAAATCTGGGCAGGTCGGACTAATGAGACCCGCATTGTCTGCTGAGGAACGTCTACGTCGGCAACAGCTCAACCTGTGCTTGTACTGCGGGGGACCAGGCCATTATGTACATTCGTGTCCTGCCAAGTACCGTAGATCTTCATCCATCCCACCACACAGTCACCCAGCTCTCTCTACTCACCTGGCTATTCCCATCACCCTTCAGTTTTCTGGAAAGACTGTGTCTGTTACTGCAATAATAGACTCTGGTGCATGCAGTTGTTTTATTGATTTGAACTTTGCCAACCAACAACGCATTCCACTCCAGCACAGGGCTCAAGGACTGTCTGTTTTCTTGGCAGATGGATCCCGTATTAAATCTGGCCAGGTGACTCAAGAGACTCCCCCACTGCCTGTAATTACTGTCTCAAACCACAAGGAACTGCTTAAGTTTGATGCTATTGCTTCCCCTCTGTTCCCGATCATCTTGGGTCTACCGTGGCTTCAGGCCCACAACCCGCAAATTGACTGGGGCTCCGGAGAAATCAGGTTTCAGTCCCTCTACTGTCAAGAACATTGTCTGCCCTTACCTTCCAAGATATCTGGTCCTTTGCTGTGCCTGGAAGCTGACTCAGAATTACGCTCAGCAGTACCTGAACAGTATCACGAGTTCTTAGACGTTTTTAGTAAACGAGGGGCAGAGACACTTCCTCCTCATCGTTCCTACGATTGCCCGATTGAGTTACTGCCCGGAGCTGAAATCCCCTTTGGGCGAATTTTTCCTCTGTCTGAGCGGGAGTTGGAGGTTTTAAAGGAATATGTTGACGAAAACCTTAAGAGGGGGTTCATCCGGCCATCCACCTCTCCAGCTGGGGCAGGGATCTTTTTTGTGGAGAAGAAGGACCACTCATTGCGTCCCTGTGTGGACTACCGGGAGCTGAACAAGGTCACGGTCAAGAACCGGTATCCCTTACCCCTGGTACCTGAGCTTTTTCAAAGATTAAGAACTACTGTTGTGTTCACCAAACTCGATCTTCGTGGGGCCTACAATTTGGTTCGCATTCGTGCAGGGGACGAGTGGAAAACGGCCTTCCGTACCAGGTTTGGCCATTATGAATATCTGGTGATGCCCTTCGGCCTGTGTAATGCCCCTGCGACCTTCCAGCACCTGATAAATGATATCTTCAGAGATTATCTGGACATTTTCGTCATAGCCTACTTAGACGATATCCTGATCTTTTCCTCATCCTTGGATCAGCACCGGAAACACGTCAAGATGGTACTCTGCCGACTCCGTCAGCATGGCTTATATGCCAAACCAGAAAAATGTGAATTTGAGCGGCAGAGTATCCAATTTCTGGGCCTGGTAATTTCCACAGAAGGGTTCAAGATGGACCCACAAAAAGTCACAGCTGTTCTGGACTGGCCTGCACCCTCAGATAAAAAGGGGGTGCAACGTTTTGTTGGCTTCGCCAATTTTTACAGAAGGTTCATCAAAGGATTTTCTGCAATTATCTCTCCGATCACCCAGCTAACAAGACAAAACGTCCGATTCCAGTGGAATCCCCAGGCTCAAGCTGCCTTCTCTACCCTAAAGGGACTCTTTACCTCTGCCCCCATCTTGAGCCATCCGGATCCCTCTCTTCCTTACCTACTCGAGGTTGATGCCTCAGAAACAGCTGTGGGGGCAGTTATTTCTCAGCGCCAAGGACTCAAGGATCTCATGCACCCCATAGCATTCTTCTCTCGGAAGCTTTCGCCTGCAGAGAAGAATTATGATGTGGGGGACCGTGAACTTTTGGCCATTAAAGCCGCACTCGAAGAATGGCGATACCTGCTAGAGGGAGCGGCACATCCCATACTTATTTACACGGATCATAAAAATCTGGAATATTTACGAACTGCCAAACGTTTGAAGCCGCGTCAGGCACGATGGGCGTTATTCTTTTCCAGATTTTCATTTCACATCACCTACCGGCCAGGATCAAAGAACATCAAGCCTGACGCTCTCTCTCGGATGTACGATGACCCCAAAGAAACTTCAGTTCCGGACACCATCTTATCTGAGGGCAACTTTCTGCTTTTCCAGACAGACCTGATGTCCAGTCTAAAACAAGCCTCAGAGGGGGTGACCGGTCCTCCAGGATCAATCTTGATACCCAGGGATGGGATGCTTTGGAAGGACAGCAAAATTTTTGTGCCAGAAAGTTGCCGGACAGAAGTGTTGAGCCTGTGTCACGACCACCCGCTGGCCGGACATTTTGGGGTTCACAAGACTCGTGAACTAATCCAGCGCATGTTTTGGTGGCCGAAGCTTGAGGAAGATTGCAAGGACTATGTTAAGTCATGTGTCATCTGTACCCAAAGCAAGTCTGCCAGGACCAAGTCCTGGGGCCTCCTCAGACCACTACCAATTCCTGACAGACCCTGGAGCATGATTGTCATGGACTTTGTAGTGGAACTACCCCCTTCTGAAGGACATACAGCTATCTTTGTAGTGGTTGACCGTCTGTCTAAGATGGCCCACTTCATACCCCTAAAGAGTACGCCGTCTGCTTTGGAAACCGCCCGGGTGTTCATCAGGGAGATCGTAAGGCTGCACGGGGTACCAACCAACATTGTATCTGACAGGGGAGTCCAGTTCACCTCCCGCTTCTGGAGATCACTATGCCAAATTCTGAAAATTGAACTTTCCATGTCATCTGCTTTCCACCCCCAGACTAACGGACAAACTGAAAGGACGAACCAAACCCTGGAACAGTACATCCGTTGCTTTACCTCATTTGTCCAAGATGATTGGGTAGCACTGTTGCCTTTAGCGGAATTTGCTTTCAACAATGCCAGCCATTCAGCCACAGGTCAGTCACCGTTCTTTGCGAACTATGGGTTCCATCCTGTCTTCCTGCCTAACATTATTCCAGAATCTCCTGTTCCAGCAGTACAAAGCACTGTCGAGTTCCTGGGTCGCAACAACAAGTTGTTGCAAGAAGCTATGGCCAAGGCGCAGGCAACCAACAAGAGGCTTTATGACAGGAAGAGAAGAGGTGAATTACGTCTCCAACCAGGTGATCAGGTGTGGTTATCTACCACCAACCTCAAGATGGCTTGCCCTTCAAAGAAGCTGGCACCCAGATTCATTGGCCCTTTCCCAGTTAAAAGGAAATTGAATGAGGTCTCCTATGAACTTACCCTGCCTGAGTCGCTCAAAGTGCACCCGGTGTTTCACGTGTCTCTGCTTAAACCCACAGTACCCGACCCTTTCCCGGACAGAGGAACGGGGCCACCCGGACCCGTTATTATTAATAAGGATGAGGAGTATGAGGTGGAGGCTGTCGTAGACTGCAGGAGAAGAGGTACCCAACTTCAATTTTTAATCAAATGGAAGGGCTATGGACCAGAGGAGAACTCATGGGAACCTAAGCAAAATGTGCATGCCCAAGAACTGATCCAGGCCTTCTTCCGCAGACATCCTCATAAAAGAGCTCTTTTGGGCACCCGGAGGTTGCCCTTAAGGGGGGGGCAATGTCATGGACATACTACTTCCAGACCTGCAACAGGGCTCAGGCGCATCCCCACCAACAGGTTCCCAGTAACGAACAGGCGTGCGCCAATGCGCATGTGCCGATCGCAGAGATCGCACGCACAGTGATTCGGCTTTGGCGCCCAGTGGCCTTTAAGAGGGGCTTCCACAATTCAGCACTTGCTGTTTGATCTGCAGCTTCACCTGTGACCTGTTCCTGTAATCAGCATCCGATCACCTGACCTGGCTCTCTGACCACGCTGCTGTCTCCAATCCTGAACCTTGGCTTTCCCTGTCTCTGATTCTGTTTACCTGCCTGTCTGATCTCCTGTTACCAGAAACCAGCCCGAACTTGACTATTCCTTGCCTGCCGAATCTGTTGAACTGATCCACTGTGTATGACCCGGCTTGTCTGACCTTGCTTCTGCCTGCTGTGTGCACCCTGCTGACCTGCATCCAGCTTACCTGCAGCCTGCTGACCTGCATCCAGCTTACCTGCATCCTGCTGACCTGCATCCAGCTCACCTGCAGCCTGCTGACCTGCATCCAGCTTACCTGCAGCCTGCTGACCTGCATCCAGCTCACCTGCATCCTGCTGACCTGCATCCAGCTTACCTGCATCCTGCTGACCTGCATCCAGCTCACCTGCAGCCTGCTGACCTGCATCCAGCTCACCTGCATCCTGCTGACCTGCATCCGGCTTATCTGCTGACTTGCATCCAGCTTACCTGCACCCGGCACTCCAGTCAGTTCCAGTGTCTCCCAGTGGACATCATCTCCAGTTCCAGAGAATCCACCAGGCACTCATACCCCACTGTGCTCCTACGGTCACTGTCCTCAACTCCAGTGATCTGGGAACCAGGGCTGTACGAGAGGTCTCCCTCTGCACGTCAGGCTCACATACAAGGTACGTGTCAGAAATGCATCAGCCGTGTTTCTCATGTCGCTGTGCTGCTGTCAAGATTTTAATTGTTGAAATGAAGCAGCTGGAGTTTGATTCCTTCGAGGTGTGCGGTTTTCCACTTTCTCATTCTTGCACCAGGGGTGGTCAACTTGAAAATTCCAGAGGGTCGCACAGTAGCAGCGCATTTTTAAAATGTGCCAAACTAGGCAGCCCATTCATAATGATTGCACTATAGCACATCTCAACAACCAAAAAATGTGGTCCTGTTGCATTTTATGCAGTGAACCGCAATGCACATGGAAGAAAAAGTTGGAGTACCATAACCCCCAGCATTGGTGTCAGTGGACTCGATAATAACCCCCAGCATTGGTGTCAGTGGACTCGATAATAACCCCCAGCATTGGTGTCAGTGGACTCGATAATAACCCCCAGTATTGGTGTCAGTGAACGCAATAATAACCCCTAGCATTGGTGTCAGTGGACGCAATAATAACCCCCAAAATGGGTGTCAGTGGACACAATAATAACCCCCAGCATTGGTGTCAGTGGACTCGATAATAACCCCCAGTATTGGTGTCAGTGAACGCAATAATAACCCCTAGCATTGGTGTAAGTGGACACAATAATAACCCCCAAAATGGGTGTCAGTGGACACAATAATAATCTTCAGCATGAGTGTCAGTGAATGCAATAACAACCCCCCAGCTTTAGTGACACTAGATAAAGTAATAACCCCCAGCACTGGTGTCAGTGGCAGAATAATAACCCCCAGCTTTGGTGGTAATGGAGGCAGTAATAACCCCAGCACTGTTGTCAGTGGATGGAACAATAACCCCCAGCATTGATGTCAGTGGACACAATAATAACCTCCAGCATTGGTGTCAGTGGACACAATAATAACCTCCAGCATTGGTGTCAGTGGACACAATAATAACATCCAGCATTGGTGTCAGTGGATGCAGTAATATAAAAATTATAAAATATAAAAGTATAAAACTCTATATTATAACTATACAATTATGAAGAGATAGTTTCCCTATAGAACCAGAATATTTTGTAAACTCGCTTCTGGTTTAGCTTCTAATTGGAGTTTTTATTTGTTAGGGGATTACATGTACTACAGATCAGCAGTTAATCGTCAGGATCGTGTTTTTCTCCCTTTCTTTATTTTTCCATGCCAGATATTATTTTGAGATTGTATCAGCAACATTTCCACTTTATTAGATTTCACACCAGAAAAAAATCCTGCCTGTGTCAGATAAGCTCTGTGTTCATGACATGGTCATAAATGGAAGCACTTTGTCAGCCTTTTACTAAATATAGATAATACACTGACTGCGTCTGCAGGGTGACTCTGTCTAAATACACTTCATCGTTAGGATGTTTACCAAGAGTCCAAACACTTGTCAGAGGATAACTCCGCCCATAACTACAAAATGTCGTTTTAGATTTGAAGTTGAGCTTTTGTATTCATTAAGTTACTACATGTAGACTTAAAGCTGAACTCCAGGCACAACTATTTTAATTCATATATATATATACAGTATGTACAGTAGATTTTCAATGTATTAATTTATTTGATTTTTCTATTGGTTGAGCTTGATGGACTGTCATGGTCATGGGTCAGGGTCAGAGACCAGTAGCTAGCTATAGCAGTGGAAAGGTTCCCACTGACCAGCTGGATAAGTACACAAGCAGGTCACCCCTGGCAGATGACGTAGGCTCACCTGAGGTGAGGGGGTCTAAGTACTAATCGGTTTTCACCAGAGTTTCTGATGGTGGAGATTGGTTTTGCTACGTGTTTGTACCAGGTCGTGGTCCTCAGGATCGCCCCACCAGGAGGTGAGCAAGTTGGTCTCCAGTAGCAGATATAGCAGGTAGAGATCAAGCAGAAGCATAGTCAATAAACAAGCCAAAGGTCGATAACAAGTGGTTGCAGGTTGGGGTCAAGCGGAAGTGTAGTCAAGGAACAAGTCAAAGGTTGGTAACAAGTGGTAATGGAGACCAGGACAGCTGCAGGTATGCAAAGGGGCAAGATATCGACTGGAGAGAGCACAATACTCTGGCAAATGAGAAGTGCAAAGGCGTGGCTTAAATAGGAAGTTCATGGGACGAACAAGGAGTTCAAAGTTCACCTGAAACAAGGTACAAGGCAAGATTATCCAAAGGGATCAGACAGGATGCTGTCCAGCATCTCAGGTGGCTCAGCAAGAAGAGCTACCAGATGCAGCAGAGGTTGTGGGTTCAGATCCCGCTCCTGAGATGGACTTGTGTCTTTTTTTCTACTTGACTATGTAACTATGAATTGTGGAAAAGATAATCAGTCACACACCGATAACATCAGTTTGAATCAAAACTTTTTTTATTGACAAGGATAATGGATAACTGTACAGTACAGTAAAAAGGTATACATAGAAAATAGCATCAGAAACGTATGCATAGTGTATATACCCAAATGCAGAGTATGCAGTTACCTGGTACCAAGCTCATATAATCTTATTTCTGGTAAAACTTAAAACGAACTGAAAGAAAAAAAAAAAAGAGAAAAGAAAAATAAAAAAATAAAAAAGAGAAAAAGCACCTTCCTCCGAGCTTGTTTGTAGGCAAGTGCACCAAATGATGTTTCATCTGCACGTCATATATAAGATCTCGGAATTGAGAGTCAATCCGTCTGAACCATATGTTGGAAATCCAAATAGGAGAGTAATGGGAAATATATAGGACCTGCGGTGCCCAGATCATCTTGATCAGGTTCACCTGCCCCACCACCGACGGGCGGGAGCCTACACCAACCCTGACATTTAGTACGTTGCTTGTCCAACAAAGGAGTTAGGTTAAGTTTCAGGTATTCCTTTGAGTCCGGTGATACCGTTACTCCCAGGTATTTAAAGGTGTTAACAATGGCAATTTGGGACACCTCTGCAGGGAAGAGAGATTTGAGTGGATCAAGGGGCATAATTATAGATTTGGAGCAATTGATAGTGAATCCAGAGAATTCACCGAATTTGATAATAGTTGCCATCAGAGTTTGCAATGAAACACTGGTATCCCCCAGATATATTAGAGCGTCATCAGCACAATTTCCTGGGTGTTACAAATTATCAGGGCAAGTGGCTCCACTGCCAATGCAAATTAAAGGGGGGGCATCCCTGACGAGTGCCCCGGTATAACTTGAAAGGTGAAGAAGGGGAGTTATTGATTCGGATCCTGGCTCGAGGAGCAGAAAAGAGAACCCACACCCAGTTGATAAAAACGTTCACCAAGCCAAATCCAGCTAGAATCCCCCAGAGATAGGGCCACTCAACGCTGTCGAAAACCTTGGCAGCGTCTAAGGATAGAATGGCTCTACCCCCGGTAGGGCCATTCTACATTAGGAATAATTAAGGAATAAGCGTCGGATGGTCACAGTGAACCAGCCGACCAACAATCCCCGAAAGCCTATTAGCAAGGACCCTAGCGAGCAGCTTGACATCTGTGTTAAGCAAAGATATAGGGCGATTCGAATCCAGTACCTGTCTATCCTTGCCTGGCTTTGGGAGGACCACAATAATGGCCTCCTTCATCAAATCAGGTAAATGACCTGTTTTAGCCACCTCATGTAAGGCCCGCAACAGCGGAGGTAGGAGGATCGACCCATACCTGGAGTTTACCTCAGCAGGTAGTCTATCTGAACCCGGGGATTTGTGATTGGGTGCGTCTGCCAGCGCCTCAGTCAGTTCTTCCATGGTTATTGGAGAGTCTACGGTGGCTTTTTCATCCATGGAGACCTGGGAAAAGGTGTTGTCCTGTAAAAACAAAGCCAAGTCGGTAGGGGTAGCCTGAGTCTTAGAGGTGTATAAATATGCATAGACTCGCTGAAATGTATCCAAAATGTCAATGGTAGGGGTACAAACATCACCATGCAACATCCTAATCTCAGTAATGGAGGTAGTTTCTTGTTGTGCCCTAGCGACCATAGCCAACAAATGGCCCGTATTCTCTCCCTCCTCAAAATAGTTTTGTTGTAGAAAGTACCGCTTTTTCTCAGCTGCCAACAGTACTACTTTGTTATATAGGGATTGGGCCTCAGTCCAGCTACTGTGATTGGCTGGAGTAGGATCAGCCACTAGCGCCACCTTCCTGCGTTGCAATTCAAGATGGACCGTATCCACCCATTCTCTAGACCTACGTTTTATACCAGAGATCTCCCTTATGAGGAGACCCTGCAAGAATGCCTTGGTGGAGTCCCATACTATCGCCCCACTAGCAGACTGCTTATTAAAAAGGAGGAATTCCCTCAGTGCTCCAGGAATGGGGTCAGAAGCAGGGAACAGGGTTAACCAAAATGGATTAACTCTCCACAATGGTCTGACAGTTGAGGCTGCAGTGGACACGTACCCAGAATGGAGAGTGATCCGAAAGGAGGCGAGGTTCGTATGCAGTATCCATAACATGTGGGAGCAGAATATAATTTCCTATGGGAGGCAGAATAGCAAGAGTAGCATTGTACAGCCCTGTTACTCCCCCTCCAGACATCTCGAAGACCCATCTCTGAGAGCAAGGCAGCGAAAGCGATTGCATGGGACATCACCTGTTTAGCTCCAGGATGGGTGGACAACCTGTCCAGCTGTGGGTCAATAACATTAATAAAGTCCCCTATAGCTAATACTGGAACCCCGGGGTGCAATGCCATGAATTGCGCCAGTTTCTTTAGAGGGTCTAAGGAGAAGGGTGGAGGGATATACATAGCAGCAACAATACATCAAAAACCCCCAAGGTTACATAGTAAAAATACAAATTTACCCTCTCTGTCAACCTACTTCTCCAAACAATTGAAAGAGATATTATTAGCAATCAGCACGCTCACTCCCCTAGAGAAAGGAGTAGGTGGAATGGATCTGCACAGGAAATTTACGTGAGCGCAACAGGTGGACAGAGTCAGGTTGTAAGTGCGTCTTCTGGAGACACACGATGTGAGGCTTCATTCTAGACAGAAACTGAAACATTGATCCACTCTTAGTTCTATCGCTCAGTCCCCTCACGTTCCATGAGAGGAAGAGCAATCCCTTTTCAGGGTTATCAGGCATAATACTGGTAAGTATTATGAAATGGTATTAAGTATTAAGAAATGGGGGAACACTATGAGCCCTTCCCCCCTCCTGTAAAGCATTACCCACATTGTAAATTAGCAGCCTAAACAGTAGTATTGGCAAATATATACTTTGGAACTTTCTGTCTCCCAGAAAAAAAAAGACCTGGTTAGAACCCCCTCTAGTGTCACATTGCAAGACAGTTAGTTGTTGAATAATCCAGTCCAGACCCATTAGCACAAATAAATAAAAATAATTTAAAAAAAAACTGTAAAGAAAAAAGGTGAAGAAAACCAGGAAAAAAACAGAGTACATAGTTCCAGGACCCATGGAGTCATAGCATACCATACCATAAGAAAGAGTCCACTCAGGACCATTTTGCGAGGGGGGGGGCCATAATGTACCCCAAATGGCATACAATCCATATAACTGGTGTCAAGCGTGACCACTTGAAGAATGCCCCATAAAGTGGTGTATAAACAGAGCAGTGCAGGAAGGGAACAACAGGCCATGAGAAGGAGAAACAACCGTTTATAACCTACCCCACCGCATAGCCCATATCAAACATAATGCATCGATGAGAATAATTGTAGACTTCTTTTATCAACCTTCGGGCTGACGCTGCGCCAGATTTCGTTCCTCCCTGTCCAGCCAGTGCATGGCGGATGTACGATTATCAAAAAAGTGAGAGGATCCATTGGCAAGGACCTTTCACTTTTATGGGTACAGCATAAAATATTGAACATTCAGGGCCTGGAGCCGTTTCTTGATATCCAGAAATTTCGCCCTTTGCCTTTGCACCTCTGCCGAGAAGTCAGGAAACAGAGAGATTTTTGCGTTATCTACTTTGAGAGAGGCAGCTGTTCTGGCCTTAGTCAATATGGTATCCCTGTCTCTGTAATTGGGGAGAAGGAACAGGAAGGGTCTTGGTGGCGCTCCCTGTGGTGGAGGATGTGTTGGGACTCTATGGGCTATCTCAACTGCAAACATAGGCGAAAAGGTGTCTCGCCCAAAGGTGTCAGCTAGCCACGCTTCAATAAACGCCACAGGGTTCTTGCCTTCCGCTCTCCCAGGCATACCCACCGCACGCGCATTGTTTCTGCGAAGGAGGTTTTCCATGTCCTCCAACCTAGCTGCGTTAGCAGAGGCCACAGAATGAACAAGTTTAACATCTCTTTGCAATGGCTGACAGTCATCCTCAAGTGTGCAATTCAGTCTATTTTTAGATTATTTGAAACACTGTGTTTATACAAGTGTGCTAATACGCCCCCCCACAGCAGATGTATGTTCCCACAGCTTCTGCATATCTTGCCTCACGAAAGACATTTCCATCTTCATACCTTTCATCTTCCCTGTAAGATCTTCAATCGAGGAGTTACAGACAGTGACAGCAGCTAGTAAATACCTAAGGGTTGGCTCAAGATCGGTGCTGACATGCTGGCTAAACACCGCCATGTCAGATGCCTGTGGCTGTGTGAGGCCTAGAGTCACAGGGGACAGAGCAGGCGGATCAGCCAGGATCAGAGGTGTGTCTTTCAGGTCCCCCAGATCCTCCTCCGGATTATGTCCAGTAGGCACTGGGGTTGGTGGGGGGACTTTTCCCCACTTAGAGAAGAGGCGTTGGGCAGCCTCTTTAGCTGATCAGGGCGGGAGGCCGCCATCTTGGATGGGAGCGTCTAGCGGGACTCGAGGGCCTTGTCCTCGCCTAGCCATGATGGGGCACAGAAATATTACCAGCCAGATGAAGGGCAGGATCAGCGGCACCCAGCAGTGTCAGTCCCGAGGCTGTAGGGTACAGGATGGCGGTGCAGTGACAAGGATTCCTCAGGATATTCGGCGAAGCTAATGGCTGCACTTCCTTCTACATGCCTCGCTCGGCCACGCCCCCACCGATGACATCACTGTATCAACAACTTTATTCCACAGACAAGCACAGTGAAAGTCTCCACCTGAAGGCCGCCTTCTTTAATGCCTTTAACCCCACCAGGCTTAATCGTAGAACTTCTAGAAAGGGCAGTCTCTAAGTGGGGACTATCATTCTGGTGTCTGTGGAATAAAGTTGCTGATACGGTGACGTCATCGGTGTGTCACTGTTCGTCTTTTACAAGCTGCATTTAGAGCATGGATGTCCCCTACTCAACATGAAGCCCATCTTCAGGAGATGGTGGGAGTTTCATGTTTTGGAGTGGTGGATGGTTCTTACCTTCTCCAAGTGTATATACAGTAACTATGGATGTTGAACCCACTAAAAACCTGTTGCTATTATAATGTGGGTAACATGAAACAACTTGAGCCAATTATCATATTTCAAAGTAACCACTGTATGTAAACTAAGGCCCCAGTGAATGCTAAAATAAGATCTATAACAATTCAGAGCTGTCATACTAGACTCAGATCAGCCTACTAAATAAAAATGTATCAGTTATACCAAATTCCTTGTAACACATCCAATTTCTTAACTTGACTGGTGCCATTTTATTTTTCAGAGACATATGGGAGCATCCTGAAGGCCTATTTAGATTCCACAGCTGCTGAGAGACTTGCCAATGACTCTGTATATGGAGCGGGTAGTCCCGTGAGCCATTCAAAGGAAACACGAGATGAGACGGAGAGGCTTCTGAAAGAGGAACTGGACAATTACCGAAGGTCCATGACCGCCCATCGGACCTCGCTGAAAGAACTGCAAAAGAAGGCCAAGGATCTTAATGTCTTTAAAATCAATGAGAAGGTACAAACCTAATATCAATGAAGTAATTCAATTACAGCCTAGGTTGAGCCACAGAAATGAATATGAAGTCTGACAGACTTTATACCAGGGGTAGGCAACCTTGGTGGAGATCTACCTGAACAACATGAAAGAAAATAAAGATCAACTACTCCTGTAATTCAAACCCAAATAGAAGTCATTATTGGCAAACCTGTGGCGATGGCATACATCATGACTAAAGTGCCCTATCCAAAAGCAGCCAAGCAGATAAGAGTTAATATTCTGATTGGCTGCTGTGGAGTACTGTCAGGGTTTGGCTTCCATTGGCGGGAGCTTATAGGCAAACGGTTACTGCAGCTGATTGGATGCAGTCATTGTTTTGGATGAATTTTTTCACCCAGCTCCTTCGATTTCTCAGTCCAAATTCGTCAAGTCGGTTGGTGTTGGAAGGGCCGTCCACTGGTCGAATGTCAGCCGATTCACAGGAATCAGCCAACATTTGAGCCAGCTCAACTCTTTGACTTATTCGACCTTACTAAATAAACAGCACAAGAACCATGTTCCATGCATCCCTGTGCCGGCAGTCGCATTGCTGTCATTGGGACGCCACAGCTGTACGGACACAGCCGCTGCTCCCAATGTGCCCTCCATGCAGGTGTGGGTGCATGGCCCGGAACACTGCCCTGCATGGGACATGGATAAAAACACCCCATGTTATGGAGGACTATTGAAGCCTAATTTGTCCATGAAGGATTCTTATTGGATGTAGCACTTTGCATTTAGCTCTTTGATCCTTGTGTCATTGTATACCAAACAGATTAGACCTGATAGCTCAAGTGCAGTGTGTAAACAGACAAAACAGATGCTTTCTGAGGCCAAGTTGCCTAATCTTAGTGAATGTCTTGGTTTCGTTCTTTTAAATGGCTATTCCCCTGACAAATGCCGGACCTAACAGGACTCACATAATCAGTGCTCTAGAAAAGTCATTGTGACTCATTGTGCGTTTTCTCTTTTATAAGATTTGTGGAGCACCGGGGGACAAGCCTTGTGACCAGGCTCCATGTGGTGGAGCCAACTGCAAGGATGACCAGGGCAAGAGGAAATGTGGCGGAGAGAACTGTAATGGAGCTCTGCCAATCTCAGCAAAGGCCCTCGCCTCTGCCCAGAATGTCAAAACGGACCTGGAAAACATGGCCACCCAGCTGAATGACATCTCTGAGAAGGTAGGCGTACCATGCCCTGGAAGGAGGGAGCCCAAACAATATACATTTTTTAATAAAATTAAGTAAAATTTCACATTTATTTAATCCTGATTGACCTTTTCAAGTCTTTCCTTCTTGAGGGAAAAAGAGATACAAAGATAGATAAGATATACGATGCTTATTTTGTAAGGACGTCTCAGTTGGTAAATTTGGTGAAGGAGTCTTAAGGCCCCCTGACCAGTTGTCTTCTTCACCCTTTGTAATTACATCCTATTTTATATCCTTTTACTCACACAAATTCTTAGTTTCAAGCTAGAAATTTGTAAAAATAAATTATTGCATTCTCAAGTAATGCTCTTTGAATTGTAAAAAAACATTTGTAGATCCAGGAAGTCCAAAACATTGCCCAAGAAGCCAAAGAGAAAAGTGAATCCACCTTGAACAAAGCCAAAGACACCAAGCGGAAAATTGAAGACTCTACCGAAAAACTGAGAGCTTTCATCAAGAAGATTAAAGATTTCCTAACTGGTAATGCCAGTCTTGTGTTTGTATTGTGTTTGCGTTGCCTTGCTTTGTCTTGCCTTCCTTTCCCTTTCCCAATTCCATTTCTTTTTCCCTTCCCTTCCTTTCCCCTCCCCTTCTTATATGGCACACATGACTAACCAATGGACCTCCAACAATCATATTGGAAAATTGTGATATTGAATCTGTTTGTATGTCCTGTCCACAGAGGAAGGAGCTGACCCAGAGAGCATTGAACTGGTAGCAAGGCAGGTGCTAAACATCTCACTCCCGGCCAGTCCTGGAGATATCGCTGCTCTCATCAAACAGATCACAGACAGCATTGGTAACCTCAGCGAGGTGGACATGATCCTTAATGTTACATCGGAGAGCGTAAACGCTGCCAAACTGCTCCTGCAGAAAGCTGTGGAGGCCAGGTGAGATAATCAAGATACTTTCTTTTGCCCGGTTACCTTTATATCTGGAGACTATTGCATTCAGAAGAGCCACTTTCTCCCTTTGAACTGATCTTCCAAATAATTGGCTGGCCAAGAAAATGGCTACAAAACTTTTGCCGGAATTGGCCCAGCTGTAGAAAGGTCAAATCTGTGGTCACTAATCGATGTTTGGAAAGTTTGTCTAAAGCCTTTTAGCAGAGGATGTGTTCATTATTTTTGCAGATGGGTTAACCATAAAATACATAGATAGACGGATGGAAAGCTTTTGTGTGTAAATTCCAGATGTGTCCACACAAAACCTCTGGGCTGTAGTAAGCAAAACCCGGTTATTATTTTACAGATGTTAAGGAGCTCTTGTAGTTAGGAAAATATGTGATGATGATGGGAGCCGCTCACGCAGCTTGTTTGCAAATTCTCATTTTGGTCATCACAACTCCAGAACAGAAAAGTCCTGTCTGGATCCATGCTAACATACAAGATTCACCCAACTTTTACCCAGGAACAACACTTTTTTTTCAACTGAATCCAATTAGAAAAGTGTGTGAATCTTGGGTGAAAGTTGTAAGAATCTTGTGTAAAAACAACAAAACCTTAACCCTAGGTTCACATCTATGTGGCTGTGGTTGATGCGTTTTTCTGTCCCGTTTCGCGTTTTTAAACCCAGGTTTTTGATACGTTTTTGCGTGTAGTTTTCATGCATTTTGCATTGTTTTTTTTGTTTTGCTTTCTCTTTAACAAACTGTAAATAGCTGGTTGTTAACCACTTCAGCCCCGGAAGATTTGGCTGCTGAATGGCCAGAGCATTTTTTGCGATTCGGCACTGCGTCGCTTTACCTGACAATTGCGCGGTCGTGCAACGCTGTACCCAAACAAAATTGACGTCCATATTTTCCCTCAAATACAGCTTTCTTTTGGTGGTATTTGATCTCCTCTGCGGTTTTTATTTTTTGCGCTATAAACAAGAAAAGAGCGATAAATTTGAAAAAAACATAATATTTTGTACTTTTTGCTATATTAAATATCCCCATTTTTTTTTTTTTAAAAAGGCTAATTTTTTCTTAGTTTAAGCCGATATGTATTCTTCTACATATTTTTGGTAATAAAAATTGCAATAAGCGTATATTGATTGGTTTGCGCAAAAGTTATAGCGTCTACAAAATAGGGGATAGATTTATAGCATTTTTATTATTCTTCTTTTTACTAGTAATGGCAGCGATCTGCGACATTATGGCGGACACATCAGACAATTTTGACACATTTTTGGGACCATTGTCATTTATACAGCGATCAGTGCTATAAAAATGCATTGATTACTGTAAAAATGTCACTGGCAGGGAAGGGGTTAACACTAGGAGGCGCTCAAGGGGTTAACTGTGTTCCCTAGTGTGTTCTAACTGAAGCGGGGATGGGATGGGATGAAGCTAGGAGAAGAGATAGATCTGTGTTCATACTTTGTATGAACACACGATCAGTCTCTTCTCCCTCTCAGAGAACTGGGATCTCTGTGTTTACACACAGAGATTCCGGTTCTCGCTGTGTCACGAGCGATTGCGGGAGCCCGGTGGGCATCGCGATGCCTGCCGGGCTTTCGCATCGGTTCCGGGGGCGAGCAGCAGGCGCGTGCCCTTAGTGGGCACAAATATAAGCGACGTAACATGACGGCAATTCACGCAGCCGAGCCATGTTGCCGTAATACTACAACTGCGGCGGCTGGTCGGCAAGCGGTTAAGGAGCGGGCCAGGAAGCCGGCCGCTGCATCCTTAGCAACCGATGGGTCATCAGCTGTCAGCGGGGTCACCCGCTGACAGCTGCATGTAAAAACAAGAATTGCCGGCAATAAAAAAAGGTTGGCGCTATATAAATCGTGTATAATAATAATAATAATAATATATATAGAGATATCTCTCTCTCTCTCTCTCTCTCTCTATATATATATATATATGTATATATATATATATATATATATATATATATATATATATATATAGATCTATCTATCTATCGATATATATATAGATAGATATAGATGTATAGATATATAGATATACCTCTCTCTCTCTCTCTCTCTCTCTCTCTCTCTCTCTCTCTCTCTCTCTCTCTCTCTCTCTCTCTCTCTCTCTCTCTATATATATATATATATATATATATATATATATATATATATATATATATATATATATATATATATAATCTGTGTATCTATATAGATATATCTATATATAACACACAGAAGGCAACATAAAATACTGACAAGCGTTATAACCCTCCCTTACTAAGTGTTGCCTATAGGTATGCTTTAAAGTATCTCTGGGCAAATTATTATATTAATTATTATATTATATATACATAGATATATATAGATATATCTATACATATGTATATATTACTGTTGGAGCAATTACCCTCACTTCCTATCTCGTAAAACATTTGTCACCTAGACAGAAAGTGGGGGGAAATCTATCTAATGTCCCCCTAGATAGCATTAAAACCCAATAGGGGTTCTAATATTTCCCAACTCTATCAAAGCTGAAAACAGTTTGCATGGACATACACATTAATTTGGTCAATTATCTATATTTTTTTACCTCGTCAGTGCCCCGCCTTTAAACTATATCCATATTTAAACCATAAACCATATTTAAACCATATTCATGAATTGTTTGGTACTTTCCGAATGTCATGTCGAGATCTGTAGTTCCCCTGCTCATGGTGAATACCAATTAGGCTTTAAAATAAAAGCAATTACAATAAAAAAATGTCCTTATTCCCCTTTTCATGCAGAGAGAGAGCTGACGGGGTGAGCGGAAACATTGCCGAAACCAAATCTCTGCTGGAGGAGGCCGGGAACAAAGCCAAGGTCGCAGAGAAGGCGCTGAATGCCACCGAACAGAGCATCAACAGGTTGAAGAACACCGTGGACAATGTAAGGACCCCTGACCAGTGTTAAGCGGATTACCAACCCCATAGATTGTTACCATTTCTTATTTAATTCAGGAAATATTACAAATGTGCAAAAGGTAGAAGGTCCGCTTGTTATACTCACTGTGGAACCTAAAAGGTTAATCCTCTGCATTGTGTAAAAAGGCTGTTTGATCCTGTCTTCTCTGATCCTCCCCTTCTTCCACAGTCCCCAATCTATCTCCTGATAGAAATGAGCCAGAGGAGGCACTCTGCACATGCTCAGTTTGGTTTGTATTGTTAGAGAGTTTTTTTTTTCCTTTCTTGGGGGGTGCATGTGATCAGCACAGGGCCAATCAGCACTGTCCAGACAGAGGTCAGGGGTTGTGCAGCTTCATAAGACAGTCAGAGGAGAATGAAAACTCCTCCTACAAGCTTTAACCAGACACTGATAGAAGTCACAAGACTGCTATATACTGCTGAAGAGAAAAGGTATTTAGCAGTTTTATATTTACTAAAAATAATTGCATTTCCATGTTCTGTGTACTGTGGGAGATCAGATATAGTGACTGCAGAGTCCTGGGTTTAGTAACACTTTAATGTGTATGTTACCCTAAAAATATATATATATTTTCTATGCATGTGGTCCCAGATATGTATGTTATAAAATAGACATGTGCACTGCCAAAAAATGTGTTAATTTTTATTTTCGTTTTATTTGTTTTTTGGGGTTTGTTTTCTTTTTTTGGGTCATTCATTATGATCTAAATTCGTTATTTTGAATTAATTCGGAAATTTGGAATATCAAAATTCAAATTCGGAAATGAAAAAATCCGAAAATCCGAAAAAAAGAAAGAAAATTTTAAAATAAGAAAGAAAATCCAAAAATTTGAAAATCAGAAATAATAACTAACTAACTTGCTAATAATAACTATTAAATTATAGGTATTGGAATTTCCTTTCAAATTTGACTGTTAGTGAATGCAACAAATAAAAAATTTATCTGAAGTTACGAATTATCCGAAATAACGAATGCCGCATCTAAACGAAAGGAACGTAACGAATTAATAATAATAAATAATAATAACAACATTTTTATTATTATTTATTATTATTAATTCATTACGTTCCTTTCGTTTAGATGCGGCATTCATTCTTTCGGAAAATTCGTAACTTCGGATAAGTTCGTATTCGTTACGTTCGCTAACAGCCAAATTTGAAAGGAAATTCCAATACCTAAAAATTTAATAATTAATAATAGTTATTATTAGTTCGTTTTTATTTCAGATTTTGGAATTTTTCGGGTTTTCTAATTTTCGGATTTTCATTCTTACTTTCGGATTTTCGTTCTTTTGAATTTTCGGGTTTTCTAATTTTCAGGTTTTCATTTTTATTTTTAGACTTTATTTTTAGAATTTTTGGATTTTTGAATTTCCGAAATTTTCCAATTTTCGTAAAAAATTCATTAAACAGGTTTTCGTTAATTCGAATATTTCCGAGTTAACAAATTTGTCAAATTTCGTCAAAACTAATTTGGAACGAAACTAATTGCACATGTCTATTATAAAACATAGTCTCTATCATTTTCATGCATTTATTCTATCTGAAGCATCTGGTTGCTCCTGCCAGTCACCTTTTTTCTTTGTTCTAAACTGACCACACAAAGCACGGAAGCTGATCTGTGTTACGTGGTCAGTTTTCATCCTTTGGCTGGCCATTCAGAGGCAAAGGACACTCTGCAGACACACAGCATGCCTGGGTTGGGTAGTTTATTAAGTCACCACACCCCCGAACAATCACAGCCTGCCTCTGGCACACACCCCCTCCCAGTCACAGATTATTTCTGGAACACGTCCCCTACACAAGCACAGTCTATATCTTGCCCCAGGCTGAGCAGACTATGGAATATGGGCTCTAATAACACAAAGTAAAGAGGAAGTCCCTCCAAACTGAAGGAATGCCCTCTAGAACAGGTGTCCCCAATGGAAGATTTTCCCTCTATTCCAGTTCTGGTGACAAGCTTTTCCCTCACTTCATTTCTGGTGACAATGACCTTCTCTGCCTGATTTAGGGAACATTTGGTTGACCAGGATACATTTTCTCAGCTAGTCACCATTGTATTGGCCATGGAAAGCCACCATCTGCTGCAGTTCCTTCACATTCTATAGCAGTGTTTCTCAATCCGGGTGTTGTTTGGGTTTCTCCAGGGTACCCGAGGACAAGACCCGGTTTCTCCTGGATCATAGATGAATGAAAGGACTCTATATATTTGATGGAGGGGGGCTCTGATATATATCGGGGGCCTTTGATGTGATGGGAGAACTCTGATGTGAAGGGGGGAACTCTGACGTGAAGGGGGCCTCTAACATGAAGGGGGGACCTCTGATGTAATGGGAGAACTTGATGTGAAGGGGGACCAATGACGTGATGAGGACCTCTGATGTTAGGGGGACTTCTGATGTGATGAGGACCTCTGATGTTAGGGGGACTTCTGATGTGATGAAGCCTCTGACATGAAGGTGGGACCTCTGAAGTGATAGGGACCTCTGATGGGGGCCTCTAACTTGAAGAGGGGGCTTCTAACTTGAAGAGGGGGCTTCTAACTTGAAGAGGGGGCCTCTAGCTTGAAGAGGGGGCCTCTGATGTGAAGATGGGCTTCTGACGTGATGGGGGGCCTCTGACATTAAGGGGGGACCTCTGACATGATGGGTATCTCTGATGTGAATGGGGGATTCTGCCATGATTAAGGCCTCAAACATGAAGGGGAGACCTCTGATGTGTTGGGGACCTATGATGTGAAGGGGGGCTTCTGACATGATGGGGGCTTCTAACATGAAGAGAGGACCTCTGACATGATGGAGACCTCTAATGTGAAGGGGACTTCTGATGTGATGGGGTCTCCGACATGAAAGGGGGACCTGTGAAGTGATGGGGACCTCTGATGTGAAGGGGGGCTTCTGACGTGATAGTGGCCTCTAACATGAGGGGGGACCTCTGATGTGAAGGGGGGCTTCTGACGTGATAGTGGCCTCTAACATGAGGGGGGGCCTCTGATGTGAAGGGGGGCTTCTGACGTGATGGGGGCCTCTGCCATGATGGGGGACACTGATGTGATGGGCAGCCTTTGATGTGGAGTTGATATCACCAAGGTGGTTGTGTTCATCACTCCAGGCTCAGGTTTCCCATTCGTAAGCAACATTTATGTTATTTAGACTGCGGTGCTGCAAGATTTTGCATTCTTTTAAAGGTTGCCGCAACTGAAAAAAATGTTGAGAAACTCTACTCTATAAGCACAAACCCACACATTTGATCAATGCAAACATACAATACATGTCTCTGTAAGGTGACCGTTTATGCACAATCCAGAATTCATCTATTATCTGTAGGCCCTTGTGTAGTAGAGGAAAGGAACAAAGTACTATGTGTGGACTGCAGGCCAACGTCCCACAAATATTATGGAGCATGATGGGGTTAATGTGACCCTTCCAAGGATAAGAGGATATCTCAGGAGAATGCCCACCTGTGGTTTTATGGGAATAATATGCCATTTGTGATCAGCCCTCATTTGTCGTGTGCACCAGCGATGGGTTAACCATTGCGGAGGAGTTGCTGCCTCTGTATTACAATGGTGGCTTCCTCCCTTTCCTGTTATTATTCCCATACAACTCTGGCCCGTGTCCTCCCTCTACTATTACGGTGACGTACTTCCTCTGCTAGAGTCTGCCAGATCAGAGCAGAGATTGTACAGCTTGGGAAGGGATCCAGTTGTGAGCCAGGGGAGAAGTTATAAGCTGTGATAATGGCCATATCTTTCACGTACGATGGACATTTACTCCAGATATAGGTCCGGTTTGTCTTATCTGTCCCCTGTTTATGCTGCCTCACTAAAATGTCTGAATTGATTTTTTTTCCAGCTGAACTTGTCACCATGTTTACTGCGCACTACTGTGGGTTGCATTTATACAATGTCACTTTCTGCTGAAATTGTTTAGGCCTTCAGTTAAAGTGTGTATCTGGTGTAATATTGGGGAGCCCAGGTTCACCAGCCAACCACATTGGTCAAAGTAAGCAGTCTTTTATTTTAAAAAGTTGGAAAAAAAACCAGCTTGTTTGTAGCATCAAATAAACAAAACAGTCCACACTCTTGGTACAAATCAAACTTTTGGCTCACCACCTGAAAAACTTGTCCCTTACCAGGGTTACGTCCCCGCCTGCCTCAGGGTCCCAAGGCCAGGTCACCAGCCGCTTCAGACTCCCATGCACAGCCAGTCCACCTGTCTTTCTCATACTCACAGACACCTGCTGGCTGTTTCCTGTTCCTTTTCTGGCCTCTCGTGCCGACGGGTTAACCCTATCAGGACAAAAGTCCCTGTAATCAGGGTTTAGAGGCTCTTTCCTACTCAAAGTCACTCCGAATCAAAAGGACTTGCCAAACCTGAGAGCACTGTAAATCAGTCCTCTCATCTCCAACTGGGCTACCCTGGAACCCCGTCGACCTACATGGGTGGGAACCCCTGAAATCTCAAATTTGCGGTCATATCGTCCCCCCTTAAAGGGACCACAACCCAAATAATGAACCACGTATCTCCCATGCCAGGACCCATCCCTGGCATCCTGTACGCTGGGCAAATGAAAAAAAAAATCATATTACGTTTATCTTTGCAATACACGCATGTTTTCCTATGTTTGAGTACAGAAAAATACTTGATCTGCCAGAAAACCAGAGCACTCCTAACTTAAAGTGGTTGTTAAGTCACCTACCCCCATTACTTGTATCCTCTCTGTTTTATGATGCTCTGAAGTACAGTGTGTGTTACTTTTTGAATTCTAATTCGAAATACATTTTCTCACACTACCGCTCTGTGGTCACATGATCCCCCTCCACTCTCCTTCCCTGATCTAAGGAGAGCAGTGGGAGGAGCTGTGATTCCCCTCTAACGTCACCCAGCCAGCAGAGGGAGGTCACATCACCGCATAGCGGTGCTGTGAAAGGAGGCATGTGGGATTATGATGTAAAAAAAAAAAACGGACACTCTACTTTAGATCTTAATGAAACAGAGAAGATACAAGTAATGGGGTATGTATTGCAGCGGAAATAGCAGCAGGAGGGGGCGGGGAGGAGATCTCAGTACACAGACTGAGCTGACAGGCAGGGAGGGAGGGGGAGTGTGAAAGACTGCTGGATGACGGAGGCACGTAAACTCACCACGGTACCATGGATCAACAGCCATGATTACGGTGGTCAGTTCACATAGTGGACATGGGAACAGGCAGGATCAACCAGGTATTTTAGAACATAGAAAGGGACAAATTACGCTGCAACAGCACTATGCTGTTATTCATGCTTTGAAGGAACAGGAGCTTTTTATTCTTAGTGTTACAACTGCTTTAACCTATTCGGGCTGACAACACAGTGCCTCTTCTGCACTAAAATCACAAGCAGGATTGTCAGCCCTGCCTGCTGGACTACAGGACCCATCCCTGTCCCTCTCTGTCCCTCTCTACATACATACATACATTACTTTCTTTACCAGAAAAACAATGCTGCTGTTTTGACATCCCAGAGCCTGTCCACACACTGTATGTAGGGAAAGATGTATTTCTGAGCGCAAGACCTGAACTCCCAACAGCTCAAAGAATTTTACACTCTAGTGATGACATCAAAGGGAGTAATAAAAAGCTATTTTCTGATGCAGGAACAAGATAAAAGGAAAAAATAATGCTGAAGAGAGGGATGTTTGGGGGTAAATTCGGGTATTGCCTACACAAATCATTTAATTAGGCAAAGAACGTTGAGGTGGGTGTAGCAACCCAAGGCAACGCATCTGAGTATGCAGTAAGGTACCGCACAGCGTTTTTCAAAACGTTTTTTGGCATTCAGTAAAAAAATGCTACTAAAATAATGCATGAGTTATTTTATGAAGCAGTATTTTAGTAGTGGAAGCCTGTGGCAAACAGCTGGTTGTTAAGGAGCGGGCAGCCATTGTGTCCTTAACAACCGATGAGTCATCAGCTGTCAGCGGGGTTACCCGCTGACAGCTGAATGTAAAAATATAATGCAGGCAATGAAAAACTAAGAAAAAAAAATGTTACTTGAGCCAAGCGACAGTGTTCCAGAGTTACTTGAGCCAAGCACCAGTGTTCCAGAGTTACTTGAGCCAAGCACCAATGTTCCGGAGTTACTTGAGCCAAGCATCAGTGTTCCAGACTTACTTGAGCCAAGCAGCGTTCCAGAGTTACTTGAGCCAAGCACCAGTGTTCCAGAGTTACTTGAGCCAAGCACCAGTGTTCCGGAGTTACTTGAGCCAAACACCAATGTTCCAGAGTTACTTGAGCCAAGCACCAGTGTTCCTACCAACTGTTTAGAAAACAGATGGATACTTGTAATATATTGTGTACTACGATTGACAGACCCCATTCATGTCTGCTGAAATGTCATACTCTGTAAATATATATGTACGTGTGCTCTGGCCCTGTTTTACTGTTGTATCTTTTTCAGGCCTTGAAAAATCTTACAGGTGTGGAGTTAAAGGAGAACTCCATAATGGATCGTTTGACCAAGGTGGCCAAGGAGGTGGAAGCTTTAATGAAGAAAGTGGATTCCAACAGACAGATGGCCAACGAAGCAAACCAAAAGGCCACCAAGGCTATGCTGGCCACAGATGGGCTTGACAAGGTACAAAACTGGTGTTCAGGAATTAGTAGATGTCCAGTTCACCAGTTCATCCAAAACATAAGATATATGAGGACGTTTTACACCTAGAATTTATGTTTTTGCTTTAGCTTGGCTCCATTTAGCATAGTGTCTGGCCTGTCTATGTTGTCCAGTAATGCCGCATACACATGGTCGGACTTGCCAACGGGCTAAAGTCCGTCAGCATTTCTGACAGAAAGATTTAGAACATGTTCTATATCTGAGTCCGTCGGAAATGCCGACAGAGAAAGTCCGATGGGGCATACACACGGTCGGAATGTCCGACCGAAAGCTCCCATCTGACTTTTTCTGTCGGGAAGTCCGGCCGTGTGTACGCGGCATTAGAGTCTCATTCATTTCCTAATTTTCATTGGATATCTTATTTTCTTCTATGGACAACACAGACTAAATTTCTGTCTTGGGAAAGGGGCCCAATGGTTTAAAAGGGTCTTAAAAAACTCAAAATAATATTCTTTGTGGCATATTAATTGAAAGTTAAAAATATGGACTTACAGAGCAGAGTACGGCAGTTTGGGTAACTCCCAGAATTTCCCTAAAAAAACTCATGCTCATGTCCGGTGTTCTTACTTACAGGAGATGGAAGAAGTCAAGAAGAACTACAAAGACCTGAAAGACAAGGTTGGAGGAGTGGACACCTCCTCCGGGTCAGCCATGCAGAAAGTACAACAGATAAAAGAGGAGGCCCAGGACTTGTTAAAGAAAGCGACAGACGCCAAGGAGAAGCTAGATAGTAAGTGATACGCACCCTTGTTTCTTCATATCTCAAGATATTCTTTACTTGCTCTCCAGCTATATGCTCTTCTTATCTGTCGTTCCAATCTTGACATCATTTTACAGTCTATTTGATGTATTTCGTTTTTACAGAACCAGCCTATCCTGCTTCAGTTTACAGAGCACATCAGTCTACTACAATTTGGATTACACTCTGGTGTCCCCAGCAAAGCCATGTAGATTCCTAAAGAGTAACTGCACTTTTGTTAAGAAAAAATAACCCCCTCTGTACATTGCTAGAGTTTTAACAAACCCTTTTTCAGATCCTTACCTTTTGTTGCTATGAAGAGATAGCTATTTGTTCCATCATGTACTTTGTGGACTGGTTCTGAATGGGAGTGCCTGGTTCTTTATAATCACCTGGTGCACTCTCAGTGTTCTAATAGGAAAAGCTGTAGAGTCTGCAGCCCTTCAGCAGTATTTAACTCTTGGTGAATATCTCACCAAAAATGAAATCCCTATTGCAGGGGAGTGCCTAAAACTTGACTTGTATCTTAGTGCAGACCTCTGGGAAAATCAGTAAGCCAATCACATAAGTAAGAAATAAAATGAAGTTGAAGCAAAGACCATAGGCAGACTTCGCTCACCTTAATCCTCAATCTGGGAACATAGGGCATATGTCACTAACCCTAGCTTCATGCCGGATAAAATCTTGTAGCAGGTCATAGTTTGGAGACCCCTGCTATGGGGGTTCTGCTGGGGTCCCTGCAGATAGTTAATGGTGCCTTGGGTTTTATTTTGACTTATCTGTTGTATTATCTTTTTGTTATTCAGAGCTTGACCAGAAGTTCAAAGACAATGAAGAGAACATGAACAAGAAAGTGGAGGAACTTCAAGACCTGGAGAATAGAACGATGATTTTACTGAATTTTATCAGAGAAAAGTCCAATGTCTATGCAACTTGTTAGCACGGCAAACATCTCTTCTATTCCACAAATCTCCATTCATTCCACTTCCTAATTTTACTGTAAACCTCCCACCAACATCCCTGTCCAGGTCTGTCACCTTTACATGCAGGAACTGTTTGGTGGACAGACCTAATTATTATTCATACTGCCAGAAGCTTAGCATCTGTACCGCAATTTTGGCTGATCATGTATATCACTGCCTGAGAGGGAAATGATGAAGAACCTCATTTACATTGGTGTCTATCAGAAAATGGCTTAGATACATTGCTGGTGTGATAGGCACACTTTTCATCTATCTTTTAAAAGGTAAAAGGTAAAACTACAATCTGAATGTACACTCACTTTTAACAACAGCTAGGCAGAGCGAGGACATTTTAAATTTTGAACTCTGGTCAGAACAAACTAAGTACTAATGAAATGTTTACCAAAAGCTTGCTTCAGTCTATGGATGTAGACCTTGTATAGAGTTGAGAGGCCTCAAAGTATCAGATTCCTAATAAGATGACTGGTCACCACTGGTGACTGATCTTGTTACCACCCCTTTGTGGTTGAAGGGAAGCAATGACATAGGACATATGACATATGGCTCCTTGTAAGTTGATAAGCCAGGTCCCGCACCAGGAGGCCTACCATAGAACATGAGCATGAGAGGTTGGGTTACCTCTTCCTTGTAAGCAGAAGAGTTATCGCTGGACATACTGCAATCTCTGGGGCTTGCCAAGTTGTGAACATTCTCGTGGCCCAAAAGAGCAGCAACTGTTGCCCTGTATCTGTACAGAGACTTGACATGCCCAAATCTTCCACAGAACAGTCACTCACTCTCTCTCTTACACTCCAGGACATCAGTGGCAGCGGAATCCTCCATGCTCTGCATGACACCCTGAAGACACCATAAAAGGGACACAGTAAACCTACCCTCACTGTTCACAAAACCTAACAAGGGTTTATGGGCCTTTAACACCATACTCATCCTAGCTCTACCATTAATGGGATGTCCAGTCTTTTCTGCCATCTTTACAGAATAGAAAAAAGGCATTACAGGGTCCAAATAATGGTAGAACATTCAACGGTAACATCTCTTCCATTGGGTTCCAAGTACATGGCCACCAGTGATCTAAGTCTGTATCTTTTGCCATAGGGTTCAAAGTACATGGCCACCAGTAATCCAAGTCTGTATCTTTTGCTATAGGGTTCAAAGTACATGGCCACCAGTAATTTAAGTCTGTATCTTTTGCCATAGGGTTCAAAGTACATGCCTACCCCTGATCTAAGTCCATGTCTTTAGCTATAGGGTTCAAAGTACATGGCTACCACTGATCTAAGTCCATAGCCTTAGCTTTAGGTTTCAAAGTACATGGCCACCAGCGATCTAAGTCCGTGTCTTTAGCTATAGGGTTCAAAGTACATGGCCACAAGTGATCTAAGTCCGTATCCTTAGCTGTGGGCTTCAACATACATGGTCACCAGTGATCTCAGTCTATATCCTTAGCCGAAGATTTTAAAGTACCTGCTCACCAGTGATCGAAGTCCTTATTTTTAGCCATGGGTTTTCAACGTACATGGCCACCAGTGATCTAAGTCCGTAGCCTTAGCTGTAGGTTTCAAAGTACATGGCCCCAGGGATCTAAGTCCATATCCTTAGCTGTAGGCTTCAACATACATGGCCACCAGTGATCTAAGTCTGAAGCCTTAGCCAAAGGGTACAAAGTACATGGCCACAGGTGATCTATGTCATAGGCTGTCCTCACAGAACTATTCTCCTGAATAACTGGACTAGGTCCTGAGCTGGGCCCACTTAGGGGGTAGACGGACCCATGGCTCACCCACCGTCACCTGCTGCAGTCCATATCCCTAGCTGTAGCCTTAGCCTTAGCTGAAGCCTAAGCCAGAGGCTTCAAGGTACGTGGCCAAAGGTGATCTATGTCATAAGCTGCCCCCACAAAACTATTTTCCTGAATGACTGTATTAGGTCCAGAGCTGGGCCCACTTAGGGGGTAGAAGGATCCATGGCTCACCCACCATCACCTGCTGGAGCACTCCATGGTTCTGCTAATTCCATAGACCACCATACTAACAGCTCAATCCCCAGTATATAGACCCAATAAGAGGAAAAGGAAGGCCTCCCAGAATGGCTGGAAACTAGAGAGAGCCCCATTCTAAAATTATACCCCCCTCCCCCACTCTTTTAAACCTCCCCCACATTGCTAAAACATTGAAGTGATGACATTAAGAAGGATACATTTTACCGGGAAAAGGTGTATGCAATGTAAAATATTTGTAAGTGTTTTTACACTGTAATTGTTCAAGGGGAAAGGAAAAATTGAGAGTGAAAAAGGAGTTCAACCATAAGGAATCCCTCGCAGTACATAGATTGTATAGAGATTGTAACATGTGATTGTGTACTCAACTTTAGGTCCGCTAATCAGGTCTGACCAACCGACAAGAAGGAGGATATTTTTCTGCTTAGTCACTCTTGTATTACCCTTAATCCTAATGGCAGCCAAAAAAAAATGTTTTAGATGGAGCGGGAGAGGGTTAAGCTGGCCATAAATGGATAGAATTTCGAATAAAAATTATTACGAGAAGTCTTGGAAAAATCGTACAAAAATCCTTAGAAAATTTTCAGAACATTTGAATATTGTTCAAAAGTTTTTTCTTGTCAATGCGGTTGAAAATGAACATCAATTCGACCCCACTAATGATTAGAAAAATGAAAAAAAATTCTTAAAAGTTTAATTTTCTAAGAGTTTTTGTTCAAAATTCTGCCCATCTATGGCCAACTTCAGAGCAAATGTCAACTTTTCATTGTCGTCTTTGTTCCTTTTGGAAAGATTTCCTCTTAATGCCTTTTTAGAACGAGAAGTGTGGAGAGAATGAAAGTGCAACGGATATAATAGTATAGATATAAAAGTCCAGTAAATCTTTACAGGAGGTTACAAGAAAAGGGCGACGCGTTTCGGGGGCCTAACACTGCCATTTATCAGGGCTTAGAGGCTGATCGTAAATAAGGGGAGAATACTGGATAACAGATTGTATGCTATATCTCTCCAAAAACACATCTAGAGGGAGGAGAGGTTGAAATGTTGGTTACACAGTGCGCCAATTTTTGTCCCCGAGGTATGGAGACAGGAAGTGAGGGACAATTTCCCCGAAGGGGCCACAGACAGACTTAAAAAAAACGTTAAGGCTCGGTTCACACATATGCGAATTGGACGCATTTTTAACCGCATCCAATTCGCAAAGGATGTAAACATGAACGGCTTTCAATGCAGCCAGTTCACACATGTGGGGGGCGGCCGCGGTGCGGTTTCAAAAATGGCCCTGTGCGTTTTTGGGTTCGGTTTCAGGTAAAAATTTGCACCTGAATCTCACCTGTGAACAGAAATGCACCGGACTAGAGATGCGCACTGACAAAAAATGTGTTCGTTTTTGCTCCATTTTTTTTTTGCTTTTTTCGGAAATTCGGATTTTCAAATTTCCTAATTTTCCAATTTCCAATTTCCAAAAATTCGGAAATTCGGAAATTCAAAATTCGGAAATTCGGAAATTTGAAATTCGGAAATTTGAAATTCGAAAATTTGAAATTCGGAAATTTGAAATTCGGAAATTTGAAATTCGGAAATTCGAAAATTCGAAACTTGGAAATTCGAAATTTGGAAATTCAAAATTTGGAAATTCGAAATTTGGAAATTCGGAAATTGAAAAATTTGGAAATTCAGAAATTCAACATTCGGAAATTTGAAATTCGAAAATTTGAAATTCGGAAATTTGAAATTCGGAAATTTGAAATTCGGAAATTTGAAATTCGGAAATTCGAAAATTCGAAACTTGGAAATTCGAAATTTGGAAATTCAAAATTTGGAAATTCGAAATTTGGAAATTCGGAAATTGAAAAATTTGGAAATTCAGAAATTCAACATTCGGAAATTTGAATAGCGGAAATTGAAAAATTCGGAAATTTGGAAATTTGAAATAAAAAATTCGGAAATTCAGAATTCGGAAATTGAAAAATTTGAAATTCGGAAATATGAAATTCGGAAATTGAAAAATTCGGAAATTTGAAATACGAAATTTGGAAATTCAAAATTCGGAAATAGGGAAATTGAAAAATTCGAAAATTTGAAATTCGAAATTTGGAAATTCGGAAATTCAAAATTCGGGAATTTGAAATTCGAAGTTTGTAAATTCGAAATTCGTAAATTCAAAATTCGTAAATTCAAAATTCAGAAATTCAAAATTCAGAAATTTGAAATTCGGAAATTTGAAATTCGGAAATTGAAAAATTTGGAAATTTGAAATTTGAAATTCGGAATTTCGAAAATTGAAGAATTCGGAAATTCGTTAAATAACAAATTCGGAACTAAATGATTTGCACATGTCTACACCAGATTGCCGCACTGAAACCGCGGACTCATATGTGTGAACCCAAAAAACGAAAAAAGAAAATAACTTGAGTTGGACTTTAAACACAAACTCTAGCCAAAAACATCAAGATACAAATGAGTAGACTATTGAAAGATTAACATCAAATCAGCTTTTGCTGCAATATTCACCATCAGTCTAGAGATCTCCCCCGCAGTACTTTTTTTTTTGATGACCAGCATCATTCAACCCACCTCTTCTGAGCCCAGGTCATCCTGGCCCCACCACCAGCCTTCGGCTGGACAGTGAAAGGAGAAGCAGTGCAGTGATGAGCTCATTTCTGTCACCTTGTCCTCTCCTCCTATCAATACGCTTCTTGTCAGTTGACATGTGCACTGTCAAAAATTTGCTCGTATTCGTTTTCATTTCATTTGTTTTTTTTTTTTTTCAGGTCACCTGTTATGATCTAAATTCGTAAATTTGAGAATTCGCAAATTTGAAAATCCGAAAATGTGAAAATCCCAAAAATAAGAAAGAAAATTCGAAAATTCGAAAGAACGAAAATTCGAAATAATAACTAACTAACTAATAATAACTAACTATTAAATGATAGGCATTGGAATTTCCTTCCAAATTTGGCTGTTAGCCAACGTAACGAATACGAATTTATCCCAAGTTACGAATTATCTGGAATAACGAATGCCGCATCTAAACAAATAGAACGTAATGAATTAATAATTGATAACTTAGTAAAAATAATAATAAAACGTTTTTACTATTATTATTATGGTTATTTATTATTATTAATTTGTTACGCGCCATTCGTTTAGATACGGTATTTGTTATTTCAGATAATTCGTAACTTCGAATAAATTCGTATTTGTTACGTTCTCTAACAACCGAATTCGAAAGGAAATCCCAATACCTATAATTTAATAGTTAGTAATAGTTAAGTTGTTATTAGTTAGTTATTATTTCAGATATTTCGGGTTTCCGAATTTTCGTCCTTATTTTAGGATTTTCGTTCTTTTGAATTCTCGTTCTTATTTTCGGATTTCCAAATATTCCAATTTACGAACAATTGGAAAAATTTGTTAAACGGGTTTTCAATCATTCGGATATTTCCGAATTAACGAATTTGTTGAAATTCGTTAAAAAATGAATTCGGAATGAAGCGAATTGCACATGCCTACTTGTCAGCACATAAACTGATTGACTCCTTGTGCTGCTTTCTCCCCTTGAGCTCCAGCCCTGCTGTACCTGGTCACTTTTAGCAGGAGATGAGCTAATCAAACAAAAAGTGCTGCTCAAAGCCCCCCCCCCCCCCCCCGTGTACAGCCCGGTGATTCCAAACTCTGCTGGGTGCTGACTTCGCAAGGGCCGTCTCACCCGATTGACAACTATAAAGGAAAAAATAAAGTAGAAGCACACACCAGGAAGCCGCTTGGTTTCAAATTTGTCAACTAGGCTTTAGCCTCACCTCTTCCTGAGCCATGCCACCTTTAACACGTTTCGCCCTCCTGTGGGCTTACTTTTACATGTCCTTTACGATTAAGCCCACAAGTGGGTAAAACGTGTTAGGGGAGCATGGCTCAGAAGGAGATGAAACTGAAGCCTATTTGACATATTTGTAGCCAGGCGGTTTCCCGGTGTGTGCTTCTACTTTTTTTCTTTTATAGGAGAGGAGCTAACGTGCATTTCACTCTCATTGATTCCACAAAAAACAATATGTCCCAGCGCGTTTCGTCTACAAAATATGACCGCCAACAGACAACACTCACTGGCTGTATTACCGTTTATATCCTGACACTATTTTTGATGGTTCTGGAGTTTCGTGCTCATTAAACATGTCAGCGAATTGCTTAAGCCCTGATGAAGGGGGATCTTTTTGGCACCCAAGACGCGTTGGTTGCCTAGTGCATTTTTAAAGAATCAGTAAAAGCCTTTAGATGTTGTTTTGGGGCTCTCATCGGTGCGATTACATGTAGATTCCTCAGTCTGGGTGACCCCCTATCTAAGAAGGGTGATGAACCCAAGCCATCGGGCTCAAAGAAGGACTCATCTCCTGCCAGACAGGCCTGTGCTGTGTGACCGAGCTGTGTAAATCTCAGGACTGGATAGACACATATACAGTATAAACCCTTTTGGAACTTATCTATTTCATTTGTTCCCTCTGTATGTGTTTCATAGCTGTTTGCCTGGCGTTCAGCTTTACATTCTGTCTATTTCCTGAGATTTACCCTCACTTCCTGTCCTATCTGACACCCATCACCCGAGACAGGAAGTGAGGAGAAATCTCCCCAGTCAGGACACACAGAACATATTTAAATCCTTTAAAGTATAACTAAAAGGCAGATTTCTTAAGCTTTGGATAAAGCGGAGAGGGATTAGAACCCCTGTATGTTTTTTTTTTATTGATGTCTGTGTCCCCGTTAGGAAGAGTCACCCTCTCCATTTGTCCTGTTTATCATTATCACTGAATGTAAAAGAAAATCCCAAATTTTAGTTTGTCACCAGAACAGGAATAGAGGGAAAATCTTCCAATGGGGGTACGAGTTCTGGTGACAACCAGGGATTCCCTCACTTTGGAGGGAATTCCTCTCACTTCCTGTTTTGGCTGTTAGACGGGAAGTAAGGAGAAATCTCCCCAGTTAGGACACACAGAACACATTTAAATGCTAAGGTTTAAAGTATAACTAAAAGCTTTTTTTTTTTTTTTTTTCAGTTTTGGATAGAGTGGGGAGGGATTTGAACCCCTGTCAGGTTTTTATTGGTGGCTGTGTCCCTATTAGGGAGATTCGCCCTTTCTATTTGTCCTTTTTACTGTTATTACTGAAGGTGAAAGGAAATCCCAGAGTTTTGGTTGTCACCATTACAGGAATAGAGGGGAAATTTTCCCAATGAGGACACCAGTGCTGGTGACAACCAGGGACTCTCAATCCCTGTTTTGGCTACGGGACAGGAAGTGAGCAGAAATCTCCCTAGCTGGTACACAAGGAACACATTTAAATTCTAAGGTTTAAAGTATAACTAAAAGCATTTTTTTTGGATAGAGTGGAGAGGGATTAGAACCCCTGTCGGGTTTTAATTGATGACTGTATCCCTATTAGGGGGATTCACCCTCTCTATTTGTCCTTCTTACTGTTATATTAGTCCTTTTTACAAGACGTGCACTGCCGAAAAATTCGTTCTTTTCGTTTCATTCGTTTTTTGGGTTTTTTTTCGTTTTTTTTTTTTCCGGGTCATTCGTTATGACCGCAATTCGAAAATTCGTAAATTCGATAATCCGAAAATAAGAAAGAGAATTCGAAAGAACGAAAATCCGAAAATTCGAAAGAATAACTAACTAATAATAACTAACTATTAAATTACAGGTATTGGAATTTCCTTTCAAATTTGGCTGTTAGTGAACGTAACGAATAGGAATTTATCCGAAGTTACGAATTATCCGAAATTAAGAATGCCGCATCTAAACATATGGAACGGAATGAATTAATAATAGTAAAATAAAAATATTAATAATAATAAAACCTTTTTATTATTATTATTAATTTTTTCCATTCTATTTGTTTAGATGCGGCATTCGTTGTTTCGGATAATTCATAACTTCGAATAAATTCGTATTGGTTACGTTCACTAACAGCCAAATTTGAAAGGAAATTCCAATACCTAGAATTTAATAGTTAGTTATTATTAGCTAGTTATTCTTTCGAATTTACGGCTTTTCCTTCCTTTGAATTTTCGGATCTTCTTTCTGATTTTCGAATTTACGAAATTCCGAGTTTTCGATTTTACTTATTGCGATCATAACGAATGATCAGATAAACGAAAAAAATAAAAATAAATTCCAAAAAAGGAAATTCCAATAACTATAATTTAATAGTTCTTATTTCAGATTTTCGGATTTTCAAATTTTCGGAAAAATTCATTAAACGCATTGTCGTTAATTCGGATGTTTCCGAATGACCGAATTTGTCGAAATTCGTTATAAAAAACGAATTCGGAATGGAACGAATGACGCATTCCTACTTTTTACTGGTATTACTGAAAGTGAAAGGAAACCCCAGAGTTTTGGTTGTCACCAACAGAGGAATAGAGGGGAAATTTTGCAATGGGGACACTAGTTCTGGTGACAACCAGGGACTCTCAATTCCAGTTTTGGCAACTGGACAGGAAATGAGCAGAAATCTCCCTAGTTGGTACACAAGAAACACATTTAAATGCTAAGGTTTAAAGTATAACTAAAAACATTTTTTGGATCACTTTGGAGGGATTTCCTCTCACTTCCTATTTTGGCTACGGGACAGGAAGTGAAGGGAAATCTCCCCCAAATGGGACACAGATGGCAAAGGAAAAAAAAAAAACCGACAGAGGTTACAACCCTCCCTTACTCTATCCCCAAAAACATTTTTTAAAGTTTTTCTTTTTTCACAAATTTTTATTTTTTATTCTTTTTATTTTTATTATTTTTATTCAATAAAAGTTTGGCCTTTATTCTACGAAATCTTTAATCTAAAATTGGGCTATAGCTTTAAACACATTGGCCATCTCCATCTCATCCTCCTCGTTCTCCCCCATATCTTCCCCTATGTACGCTGTTTTTATTCGGTTATAGTCTGTGTACAGGAAACCAGATCAGCGACTTTAGACTATCTCATCCATGACCATGTCTATCTCTCTGTGACCCTGGAAGGTCACTAATTACTACAAGACGTTGGGAAGGGAAAAAAAAAAAATATGTTAAATAATAACGACTGGAATTCAGTGTGTTCTAGGTGAGTCTGAAATATGTTTGTATTTGCAGATTGTTCTAAAATTTGTACTTCAAGCAAATAAATATATGGAAAAAAAAAACCCAGCAGGTAGTTGACTTTTTTGTGTCTTACTCCTTTTAAGGGTCTATTTATGAAAAAGCCACCACAAATACTCCCCATCATTTTCCTAATACGTTTATTTCCGTCAGCTCCATCTAGTGGCCATAATGCAGCATTTTTCCTGAAATATCTCAATTGGGAAAAATACCACATTATGGCCACTAGAGGGAGCTGACGACCACAGGGAATGAATGTATTAGGCAGAGCACGGGGGTTATTTGTGACGGCTGTGCAAATGTCTCAAGCATTTTTTTTTAAATACATTTTACAAATGGACCCCCCAAAAAAACATGTTTTTGCTCATTCATGACATCTTCCTTTATACTAAAGTAAACCTAAACTCAGTCATTAAAATCTCATTTAACCTTAAATGTTTATGTAATATCAAATGTAATTTGATACAATATAAATTGTCATATATATTTTAGAAATCTGAATATTTTATTAATATAATACCCAGTGATCCCGCCATTTTCAGGCATTTCCTCTTGTAGGTGGCAGCGGCACAGAGTCATCTTTAGAGTGTCCCCCATCCCCAGTTCCATGCAACTACCAGGGGAGAGGGGAGAAGAAAACGATTATGTGATTCTGCTGCATACAATGTATCCAAAATCCAATATATATAGTGTGTGTGTGTAAATATATATATATAGATATATATAGATATATATATATATATATATATATATATATATATATATATATATATATATATATATCTATATATATATATATGTATATATAATTAATTTTTTTAAATATATATATATATATATATTTTTTTTTTTTTTCTTCTTCTTTAAATATATATATATACACACACACACTTACCTGCCACTTTATTAGGTACACCTGTTCAATTGCTTGGTAACACTAATTGCTAATCAGCCAATCACATGGCAGCAACTCAATGCAATTAGGCATCTGGACGTGGTGAAGACGACTTGCTGAAGTTCAAACCGAGCATCAGAATGGGGAAGAAAGGGGATTTAAGTGTCTTTGAACGTGGCATGGTTGTTGGTGGCCAACGGGCTGGTCTGAGTATTTCAAAAACTGCTGATCTACTGGGATTTTCACACACAACCATCTCTCAGGTTTACAGAGAATGGTCAGAAAAAGAGAAAATATCCAGTGAGAAAATATCCAGTGAGCGGCAATTGTGTGGAGGAAAATGCCTTGTTGATGTCAGAGGTCAGAGGAGAATGGGCAGACTGGTTCCAGATGATAGAAAGGCAACAGTAACTCAAATAACCACTCATTACAACCAAGGTATGCAGAATACCATCTCTGAACGCACAATGCATCGAACCTTGAAGCAGATGGGCTACAGCAGCAGAAGACCACACCGGGTGCCGCTCATGTCAGATAAGAACAGGAAACTGAGGCTACAATTCACACAGGATCACCAAAATTGGACAATAGAAGATTGGAAAAATGTTGCCTGGTCTGATGAGTCTGGATTTCAGCTGCGACATTCAGATGGTCGGGTCAGAATTTGGCACATGGATCCATCCTGCCTTGTATCACCGGTTCAGGCTGGGGTTGGGGGTGTAATGGTGTGGGGGGGATATTTTCCTGCCACACTTTGGGCCCCTTTTACCAATTGAACATGGTTTAATCACCACGACCTACCTGAGTATTGTTGCTGACCATGTCCATCCCTTTATGACTACAGTGTCCCCATCTTCTGATGGCTCCTTCCAGCAGGATACTGCACTATGTCACAAAGCTCCAATCATCTCACCACTGGACAATGAGGTCCCTGTACTCCAATGGTCTCCACACTCACCACATCTCATCCAATAGAGAACCTTTGGGATGTAATGGAATGGTAGATTGGCATCATGGATGTGCAGCCGACAAATCTGCAGCAACTGCGTGATGTTATCATGTCACTATGGACCAAAATCTCTGAGGAACGTTTCCAACACTTTGTGTGTCGGGAATTCCGATGGAAAATGTCCGATGGAGCCTACATACGGTCGGAATTTCCGACAACAAGCTCCCATCGAACATTTTCCGTCAGAAAATCCGACCGTGTGTACTAGACATGTGCGCCGTCAATAAATTTGTTTCGTTCCTTATTAGGATTAATTCGTATTGCGTAATTCGCGTCCGAATTTTCATAAGAATTTAATTCGAAGGTTCCTTAACTTTTCGTAACAATTACGAATGTTCGTTATGATTAATTTTTCATTATGAGGGGCTCCCCCCATCCCTGTGCTGTGCTCATTATGAGGGGCTCCCACCATCCCTGTGCTGTGCTCATTATGAGGGGCTCCCACCATCCCTGTGCTGTGCTCATTATGAGGGGCTCCCCCCATCCCTGTGCTGTGCTCATTATGAGGGGCTCCCACCATCCCTGTGCTGTGCTCATTATGAGGGGCTCCTCCCATCCCTGTGCTGTGCTCATTATGAGGGGCTCCCACCGTCCCTGTCCTGTGCTCATTATGAGGGGCTCCCCCCATCCCTGTGCTGTGCTCATTATGAGGGGCTCCCCCCATCCCTGTGCTGTGCTTATTATGAGGGGCTCCCACCATCCCTGTGCTGTGCTCATTATGAGGGGCTCCCACCATCCCTGTGCTGTGCTCATTATGAGGGGCTCCCACCATCCCTGTGCTGTGCTCATTATGAGGGGCTCCCACCATCCCTGTGCTGTGCTCATTATGAGGGGCTCCCACCATCCCTGTGCTGTGCTCATTATGAGGGGCTCCCCCCATCCCTGTGCTGTGCTCATTATGGGGGGCTCCCACCATCCCTGTGCTGTGCTCATTATGAGGGGCTCCCACCATCCCTGTGCTGTGCTCATTATGAGGGGCTCCCACCATCCCTGTGCTGTGCTCATTATGGGGGGCTCCCACCATCCCTGTGCTGTGCTCATTATGAGGGGCTCCCACCATCCCTGTGCTGTGCTCATTATGGGGGGCTCCCACCATCCCTGTGCTGTGCTCATTATGAGGGGCTCCCACCATCCCTGTGCTGTGCTCATTATGAGGGGCTCCCACCATCCCTGTGCTGTGCTCATTATGAGGGGCTCCCACCATCCCTGTGCTGTGCCGACTTCCTGTTTTTTTTTAACTTTTAGGTTCGTTAACTTTTCGTAACAATGACGAATGTTCTTTAGGAATTTGGATCCGAAATTCGTAAACGAAATTTGGTATTTCATACAAAATTCGGAAGCATAGCAATTCGTATTTCCGATCCTCCCGAATGTACGAATTTACGGAAATTCGTAGGAATTTTCGATTCGTACGAAACGAATCGCACATGTCCAGTGTGTACGGGGCATAAAGAAATGTCAGGAAAGACCTACTAGAACAGCTGAACTTTATTTGGGGTTAATCAGAGGCACTTTAAATGATGGCCGGTGTGCACTGACTTCAATTTAACATGTGATTGCCTAATTCTGAACAGAGATACAGCCCCAGTATTAGGGTGTGCACACTTATGCAAGCACATTATTTTAATTTTTTATTTTTACTTCCCCTCCCCCACTTAACCACTTGCCGACCGCCGCACGCCGATGTACGTCCAAAGTTTGGCGGCGGATATCGTTGTTATGGCAGCAGCTAGCTGCCATAACCCCGGTATCCCCGTTTTCGTGCGGCGGTCGGCTTTCAGATAAAAGTGGTCTCTGCGGCGTAATCGCCGCGAGATCACTTTTATTGGTGGAGGGAGAGGGCCGCCCCTCCCGCCGCGATCCGGTGCCCTCCATCGCTTACCGGAGCCATCGGTGGCGGCGGAGGCGATCGCGTCTGTCTCCTTGCTGTGCCTGGAGACGAGTGAGGCTAAGATGGCGCCCACTCGTCTCCATGACATTGCAGGGCGGAAGCGACATCAAAACGTCACTTCCGCCCACACCTCTTAAAGGCACATTTTTTTCAATGTCGTTTTTTTAAATGACTTTTTTTTTTTTTTATTATTGCATTTTAGTGTAAATATGAAATATGAGGACTTTTTGACCCCCAGATCTCATATTTAAGAGGACCTGTCACGCTTTTTTCTATTACAAGGGATGTTTACATTCCTTGTAATAGGAATAAAAGTGACACAATTTTTTTTTTAAAACAGTGTAAAAATAAATAAAATAATGTAAAATAAAAAATAAAAATACATTTTTTTTTTAAAACCCCCGTCCCGACGAGCTCGCGCGCAGAAGCGAACGCATACGCGAGTAGCACCCGCCTATGAAAACGGTTTTCAAATCACACATGTGAGGTATCGCCGCAATCGTTAGAGCGAGAGCAATAATTCTAGCCCTAGACCTCCTCTGTAACGCAAAACATGCAACCTGTAGAATTTTTTAAACGTCGCCTATGGCGATTTTTAAAGGGTAAAAGTTAGACGTCATTCCACAAGCGGACGTAATTTTGAAGCATAACATGTTGGGTATCAATTTACTCGGCGTAACATTATCTTTCACAATATAAAAAAAATTGGGCTTACTTCACTGTTGTCTTATTTTTTTATTCAAAAATTGAATTTTTTCCAAAAAAAGCGCGCTTGTAAGACCGCTGCGCAAATACGGTGTGAAAAAAAGTATTGCAATGACCGCCATTTTATTCTCTAGGGTGTTAGAAAAAAAAAACAATATATAATGTTTGGGGGTTCTAAGTAATTTTCTAGCAAAAAAAAAAACTGTTTTAAACATGTAAACACTTAAATTCCAAAACGAGGCTGGTCCTTAAGTGGTTAAAGATTTCAGATTGTTTTTCAATTGAGTTGTACAGTTTATGGGTCGCATTAAAGGTGGAAAAAGTTCTGAAATTATTTATCTTTGTCTCATTTTTTTTACATCACAGAAACCTGACATTTTAACAGGGGTGTGTATACTTTTTACATCCACTGTATATATACAGAGCAGATTTTTTAATTTTTTTTAATGAAAGTAGCATCGGTGGAAGGAGTCTATCCTCGAAATGTTTAGACTCCCGGACGGGAAATGAAATAAATACATTTATAATAAAGGTCCCGCCATTGGCCCCCTGAGGGTAAAACAACAATAGCGCTTCTTTCATGCTCCCCCATCATGCGTTAGCGGCTCTGTTTTTTGTTTGGGGCTCATTCTTCGAGATTAAATGGGCGAAGTAAAGACATTTCATGACTGGTCGGTGATGTAAAAACTTGTGTGAAAGATTCATCAACAGACGGGATTGTGCGTTAATGAGGCATGGCGGAAACAATATTTTCCATGTTGACTTTCGGATCTTAAAAGACGGCGAATGTGGCTGCGTGTCGCCTCTTTCATCGCTCTTACAAATGAAACATAAATATTATTCATTCGGTCATCGGTAATTCAACCTGTCACACCCCCCGGAGACACGGAGCATGAAGAATAATAATCGATTAAACCCCACGCATAATTACCCATTTTAATACTTTCTATCAATTTAGGGGTTTATAAGAGACAGTCTAAATCTTTTGGTAGCTACATAAGTTGTATAAAGAAATTCAGAGATATTCAACCTTGAAAACTGGCATGCACATTTTTTTTTCTCTGCGAATAGGTGCAAATTTGAACATTTTCAGACTATTTCCTCTCTAAATCGAATGCTATTTATTTATTTAGAGTGAATCAAGACAATACTATATTATGGCCACTAGATGGAGCTGACAATTATATAACTAAATACTTGAAAAAGAAAAAGGGAGTTTGGAACTTTAAATGAGGCGCAATTAAGTGCCTCCATCCCGATATTTGGTATATACAAAAGGGGATTTGGGACTTTATATGAAGCGCTTAGGTAGTGGAGATAAAAAGTACCATGTTAAATTACATTAGGAAATGTTTATTGGTTGTAATAAATAACAAACAATAAAAAAGTATTCGTTTTATATACAATAACAAATGTATTCATTTCATGTAAATATAAGAATTATACACATAACATAATGACAAATATATATGCACGTATACAGCACATGGTTAGATATTAAAAATAAAGAAGCATAGTATTCTTGGCAGACACATGCCTGGTACCGATCGGTGCAATCACATGGTATATGTGTATATACTGAATCAAGCGGTTGGAAAAAACAACAATGGTATAAATGAGTAGAATTCTATATATAATATAGCTGGGACATCAAAAACAAAGCTCGACGCGTTTCGTGGGTATTCCCCACTCATCAGGAGCTGATGTAACCAAAGTTCCTAGAAAATGCATATGAAAAAAATATGATGAACCAAGGTGTCCATATGTAAAAATAGAAAGTAAATATGTCTATAATTATTTGATGTATCCAAATAATTGGATCAAACACACTCACCAACTCTGACAGCAAGTGCGGTGCGCGGCAATAGGCGTAGGGCGGGCCAGAAACATAGCCTCTCCTGTCTGCCAAGAATACTTCTTGCTTCTTTATTTTTAATAACTAACCATGTGCTGTATACGTGCATATATATTTTTCATTATGTTATGTGTATAATTCTTATATTTACATGAAATGAATACATTTGTTATTGTATATAAAACGAATACTTTTTTATTGTTTGTTATTTATTACAACCAATAAACATTTCATAATGTAATTTAACATGGTACTTTTTATCTCCACTACCTAAGCGCTTCATATAAAGTCCCAAATCCCCTTTTGTATATAACTAAATACTTATTTACTGTGATTTCAAGCTCCATCTAGTGACCATAATGCGGTATTATCACTCTATTCTGTTTAAAGGATTAACATTCAACCTGTGGAGAACATAGCTTTGTAACATTCTTAATTAATGCAGTTTAGCAGGATGAATAGCTCTGCAAATGTTTTTTTTCCATAGAGGTCTATATCTCAGACCAGGAAGAGGAAAAAGAAACATCCGAGGAGTAATAAGGAACAGAGGGACTTGTTTCCTATATAGGGACAGTCCCTGCAAATCAGGAACAGTTGGGAAGTATGGTTTTTGCCTAGGCTGAGATGATGATATCAATCGGCTACAGGCAGAAGGAAGTATTTTTCCATGTTGATCTATCATAAATGATCTAGAAAAAGGGGCATATTGACCTGCTCTTTGTAAATGAACTGCTACTGCAGGTGTCCTGTACTCCAAATATAAACGGCATGCCATGACAGATGTGCTCCCCTAGGGGGCAGGCTGTGTTCACCTTCCTGCTGGGAAGCTTTAATTAGAAGCAGAAGCCAGTTATAAGTTTGGAAGGAGCACACACATTCCTCATAGTGAGAGCCGGGAGCTGTAATTATGTGATAGACAATTAAAGAGGAAACTAAACATCAAACTTCAATCAGCAACCAATGTATGTGTGTTTGGGGGGCAAAATGGGTCATTAGGGCCGACACATTGAAAAAATGGGGAAATTGTTGTCACCCGAAGTGTAACTGACCTCCTGCAACCTGGAGCACCGATCTGATCTACAGGGAGAAATACTTCTAATGCCGCGTACACACGGTCGGACTTTTCGTCTACAAAAGTCAGACAGCCTGTCCGACAGACTTCCGGCAGACTTCCGGCAGACTTTCGACAGACTTGCGGCAGACTTTCTAACGAACGGACTTGCCTACACACGACCACACAAAAGTCTGACGGATTCGTACGTGATGACGTACACCGGACTAAAATAAGGAAGTTCATAGCCAGTAGCCAATAGGTGCCCTAGCGTGGCTTTTTGTCCGTCGGACTAGCACACAGACGAGCGGATTTCGGGGTCCGTCGTAGTTACGAAGTAAAGTTTTAAAGCATGTTTCAAATCTAAAGTACGTCGGATTTGAGGCTAAAAAAGTACGTTGAAAGTCCGGAGAAGCCCACACACGATCGGATTACCAGCCAGCTTTAGTCCGTCAGCGTCCGTTGGACTTTTGTAGACGAAAAGTACGACCGTGTGTACGCGGCATTAAGGATGGAAAGTGGAACAATCATTTCCTTATTACAAATGTAGTGACATTTCTTACTTAAGACAACTCCATTTTACACTTCCTTCCCCATCCTCTTCCTTCTCCCATCTCCTTTCTTCCTTCTTCTTCTTCCTTCCTTCCCCATCCTCTTCCTTCCTTCTGTCCTTCCTTCTCCCATCTCCTTCCTTCCTTCTTCTTCTTCCTTCCTTCCCCATCCTCTTCCTTCCTTCTCCAATCTCCTTACTTCCTTCCTTCTTCTTCCTTCCTTCCCCCATCCTCTCCCTTCCTTCCATCCTTCCTTCCCTTTTCTTCTCCTTCTTTCCCCCATCCTCTCCTTCCCTTCCTTCCTTCACCTTCCTTCCGTCCTTCCTTTTCCCATCCTCTTCTTTCCTTCCTTCCTTTTTCTTCTTCCTTCTTCTTCCCTCCTTTCCCCACCCCCCCCCCCCCTTCTTTCCTTCCCCTTTCTTCCGTCCTTCCTTTTCCCATCACTTCCTTCTCCCATCCTCTTCCTTCCTTCCTCTTCCTTCCCCCTCCTCTCCCCTATTTCTGTCCTTCTCCCATACCCTTCCTTCCTTCTTCCTTTCTTCCCCATCCTCTCCCTTACTTCCATCCTTCCTTCTCCCATCCCTTTTCTTCCTTCCTTCACCCATTTTCCTTCCCTCCTTCTTATTCCTCCTTCCTTCCCCCCATCCTCTCCCTCCCTTCCTTATCCTTCCTTCCCCCATCCTCTCCCTTACTTCCGTCCTTCCAGTGCAGGAATGGTGTGTGCGGTGCAGGAATGGTGTGTGCGGTGCAAGAATGGTATGTGCGGTGCAGGAACGGTGTGTATGGTGCAGGAACGATGTGCGCAGTGCAGGAATGGTGTGTGCGGTGCAGGAACGGTGTGTGCGGTGCAGGAACGATGTGTGCTTTGCAGGAATGCTGTGTGCGGTGCAGGAACGATGTGTGCTTTGCAGGAACGCTGTGTGCGGTGCAGGAACGGTGTGTGCGGTGCAGGAACAATGTGTGCTTTGCAGGAACGCTATGTGCGGTGCAGGAACGGTGTGTGCGGTGCAGGAATGATGTGTACAGTGCAGGAACGATGTGCGTGGTGCATGAAGGATGTGTGCGGTGCAGGAACAGTGTGTATGGTGCAGGAACGGTGTGTATGGTGCAGGAACGATGTGTACGGTGAAGGAACGATGTGTACGGTGCAGGAATGATGTGTGCGGTGCAGGAATGATGTGTACGGTGCAGAAACGATGTGTGCGGTGCAGGAACGATGTGTGCGGTGCAGGAACGATGTGTGCGGTGCAGAAACGATGTGTACGGTGCAGGAATGATGTGTGCGGTGCAGGAATGATGTGTACGGTGCAGAAACGATGTGTGCGGTGCAGGAACGATGTGTGCGGTGCAGGAACGATGTGTACGGTGCAGAAACTATGTGTGCGGTGCAGGAACGATGTGTGCGGTGCAGGAACGATGTGTACGGTGCAGGAACGATGTGTGCGGTTCAGGAACGATGTGTGCGGTGCGGGAACCGTGTGTGCGGTGCGGGAACGGTGTGTGCGGTGCAGGAACGGTGTGCGCGGTGCAGAAACGGTGTGCGCGGTGCGGGGATGGTGTGCGCGGTGTGGGAACGGTGTGCGTGGTGCAGGAACGGTGTGTGCTGTGCGGGAACGGTGTGTATGGTGCGGTAACGGTGTGTATGGTGCGGTAACGGTGTGTACGGTACGGGAACGTTGTGTGCGGTGCAGGAACGCTGTGTGCGGTGCAGGAACGGTGTGTACGGTGCAGGAATGAAGTGTGCGGTGCAGGAATGATGTGCGCGGTGCAGGAACGATGTGCGCGGTGCAGGAACGGTGTGCGCGGTGCAGGAACGATGTGTGCGGTGCAGGAACGATGTGTGCGGTGCAGGAATGGTGTGCGCGGTGCAGGAACGATGTGTGCGGTGCAGGAACAATGTGTGCGGTGCAGGAACGATGTGTGCGGTGCAGGAACAATGTGTGCGGTGCAGGAATGGTGTGCGCGGTGCAGGAACGATGTGCGCGGTGCAGGAACGATGTGTGCGGTGCAGGAACGATGTGTGCGGTGCAGGAATGGTGTGCGCGGTGCAGGAATGATGTGTGCGGTGCGGGAACGGTGTGTGTGGTGCAGGAATGCTGTGCGGGAACGGTGTGTGCAGTGCAGGAACGATGCGGTGCGGGAACGGTGTGTGCAGTGCAGGAACGATGTGTACGGTGCAGGAACGGTGTGTGCGGTGCAGGAACGGTGTGTGCGGTGCAGGAACGATGTGTACAGTGCGGGAACGGTGTGTATGGTGCGGTAACGGTGTGTACGGTACGGGAACGTTGTGTGCGGTGCAGGAACGCTGTGTGCGGTGCAGGAACGGTGTGTACGGTGCAGGAATGAAGTGTGCGGTGCAGGAATGATGTGTATGGTGCAGGAACGATGTGCGCGGTGCAGGAACGGTGTGCGCGGTGCAGGAACGATGTGTGCGGTGCAGGAACGATGTGTGCGGTGCAGGAATGGTGTGCGCGTTGCAGGAACGATGTGTGCGGTGCAGGAACGATGTGTGCAGTGCAGGAATGGTGTGCGCGGTGCAAGAACGATGTGTGCGGTGCAGGAACAATGTGTGCGGTGTAGGAATGGTGTGCGCGGTGCAGGAACGATGTGTGCGGTGCAGGAACAATGTGTGCGGTGCAGGAACGATGTGTCCGGTGCAGGAATGATGTGTGCGGTGCGGGAACGGTGTGTGTGGTGCAGGAACAGTGTGTGCGGTGCGGGAACGGTGTGTGCAGTGCAGGAACGATGTGTACGGTGCGGGAACGGTGTGTGCGGTGCAGGAACGATGTGTACAGTGTGGGAACGGTGTGTACGGTGCGGGAACGGTGTGTGCGGTGCAGGAACAGTGTGTGCGGTGCAGGAACGATGTGTACGGTGCGGGAACGGTGTGCGCAGTGCAGGAATGATGTGTGCGGTGCAGGAACGGTGTGTGCGGTGCAGGAACAGTGTGTGCGGTGCGGGAACGGTGTGTGCGGTGCAGGAACGATGTGTACGGTGCGGGAACGGTGTGTACGGTGCGGGAACGTTGTGTGTGGTGCAGGAATTGTGTGTGCGGTGTAGTAATCCACAGCAACCAATCAGATCTGAGGATTTTTATCAGAGCTGTAAAATAATGTTTTTTGATTGGTTGTCAGCAGTTTCATCACTTTGCCCATTACAGTTGCTCCTTGCTCTGCTTTATGAATGAGCCTGTTGGGTGTCAGTGCTGCCTGTCTGTCGGTGTCACACTACATGACACCCTGTGTGAGTATAATAGGGACATAGTGTAACATGAGTGGACTTGTGGCTTATTACCCCCCCTCACATCCCCGCTCAGCCAGCCTGGGAACACTCCTGCTTTGTATGTACAGTTGCCTGTGTGTGGAAACTTCTGTCTCTGCCACACACTCCGAGCCGCACTCCCTCCAATCCGCTTTCCTGACAGAAGGCTTTGGCTGGGACTGGATTCAGGCTGAGCTCCGGGACTGGAGAGCTCATCAGATCCCTATACTGGAGGGAGCGTCCGCTGTGTGAGAGCCAAGCCAGGGGTGAGTCTATGGGGGGCTTCCCAGATACACCTGTCACTACATGAGACCCCCGAGCTCTGCAGACACAGGGAGGGGGGTGATGGGGGGCTCCATGAATCTTCCCGCACTGCCAGATTCTCCTCTCCATCCCTCCACTGCTTCTTCTCTTCTCTGCCCTTTCCATATTTCTCTTTCCTAATTTGCCCTTCCATTCTCTTCTCTTCCCATCACTTTCTTTCTGCTCTCCTCCTGCCTTTCTTTCTCTTCATTTTTCTCTTCTCTTCTTTATCTTTCTTTTCCCTTCCATTCCCTCCTCTTCTCCTCACTTTCTCTCTCCTATTCTCTCTTCTCTTCTTTACCTTTTCTCTTTTCTTTCCTTCTCTTCTTCTTCCTTCTCTTTTCTTCCCTTCCCTTATCTTGTCTTCCCTTCTCTTATCTTTTCTTCCCTTCACTTCCCTTCTCTTCCATTCCATTCTCTTTTCTTCCGGTCTTTTCCCTCCTTGTCCCTTCTTTTCTCTTCCCTTTTCTTCCTGTCTCTTCCCTTTCCCTTCACTTTTCGTCCTTTCCCTTCTCTTTCTTCCCGTCTCTTCCCTTTTTTTCCTGTCTCTTTTCTTCCTTCTCTTCTCTTCCATTTTCTTCCTGTCCCTTTTCTTCTCTTCCATTCACTGCCCTTCCCTTCTCTTTTTTTCCCTTCTTTTCTCTTCCCTTTTCTTCCTGTCTCTCCCCTTTCCTTCTCTTTTCTTCTGGTTTCATCCCTTCCTTGCCCTTCTCTTCTCTTTTCTTTCTTTCCCTTCTCTTCTCTTTCTTCCTGTCTCTTCCCTTCACTTGTCTTTTCTTCCTTCTATTCTCTTCCTTTTTCTTCCTGTCTCGTTTCTTCTCTTCGCTGCACTTCAGTTCTCTTCTCTTTTCTTCTTTTCTCTTCCCCTTTCTTCCCTTTACATTTCTTCTCTTCCCTTCTTTTCCCTTCCTTTCCCTTCTCGTCCCCTTTCCTCCCTTCCCTTCCTTTCCCTTTTCTTCCATTCCCGTCTTTTCACTTCTCCTTTCTTCCCTTCCCTCCTCTCATCTTCTCTTTGCTTTTCTCTTTCATTCCTCCTTTTTCCTTTCTTTCCCATCCGTTCCTTTTCTCCTTTCCACTTTTCATTTCCTTCCATCCCCCTTTTTTTCCCCTTTCCTAACCTTTCCTCCTGTCCACTTCCTCTCTTTTCTTTCCCTTTCATTCCTCTTCTCCTCTTCCCTTTTTCTTCCCCACCCTCCCTTTGCATTTTTTCCCTTTCGTTCCTATTTTATCTTTCCCTTCTCTTCCATTCCTTACTATTTACAACCTATTTCTTTCTTTCTTTTTCTTTCTTTCTTTCTTTCTTTCTTTCTTTCTTTCTTTCTTTCTTTCTTTCTTTCTCTCTCTCTCTTTTCTCTTTCTTTCTTTCTTTCTTTCTTTCTTTCTTTCTTTCTCTCTCTCTCTCTTTTCTCTCTCTCTTTTCTCTCTCTCTTTTCTCTCTCTCTCTCTCTCTTTCTCTCTCTCTTTCTCTCTCTCATTCTCTCTCTCTCCATCTCTCTCTCCCTCTCTCTCTCTCTTTCTTTCCCTTCACTATTTCCCATCCATCTAAGGACACGACGCTCAGCGTTGGGCCCCGTTCCCAGCTCTGCGATTTATATGAGGTTTCGGTGTAATTCATTGATAAGGTCCTCCATGCTGCATCTTTGCTGCACTTTCATCCACACACACGTTCCATAGAGTTCAATGGCAACCCACCTGAAACGAGACGAAAGCGCAACTCATCAAAAACGCACGGCACAGATGTGAGCCGACCACATCTGCTTGTTTCTAGAAGTGGGCGCGTTCAGGTGACATCACACTGGTTATTCTGCCACCTGGGACACCCGGCCAGCAGCAGCCGGAGCACCAAAGTGCGACCACGCTTTACCCGATGGACATCGCTCCTTCTCTGGAGGAATCTTCATCATCAGAGTCTCTATAGCTGACCATACACTATACAATCTGATTGTACCGTCTTCTTTAGTTTTGTCGCCCCCCCCCAAACAAAAAGTTCAGGAGCCGCTCTATATGTCCTGTTTTCCATTATCATTGAAAGTAAAAGAAAATGTCAAACTTTGGGTTGTCCCCAGAACAGGAATAGAGAGGAATTCTTCCAATGGGGACACTAGTTCTGGTGACAACCAGAGATTCCCTCGCTTTGAAGGGATTTCCTTCCCACTTCCTGTTTTTAACTATGGAACAGGAAGTGAAGGGAAATTTCTCCTATGGGGACACAGATGGTAAAAAAAAACCTGATTAATGATAGTAAAAAGTTTAGCTTTTAATTCTACTTTAAGAGGTTGATCTCTTCAGCATTTATTAAAAACTGAAATATGAGTTTAGGGTGGACTGTCCTTTTAATATGGCTGTCAGCGCCGTCACACTTTGAATGACAATCGTGCGGTCATGTAACACTGTACACAGATGACATTTCTATCGTTTTTTTGAGACAAATAGATCTTTTTTTTGGTGGTATTTAATCACCACTGAGGGTTTTATTTTTTTCTAAACAAATGAAAAAAGACAGAAAATTTAGAAAAAAAAGAAAAGATTTCCTTTGTCTTGATTATAAAATTTTAGAAATGAGTGATTTTTCTCTTTCACTGTTGAGCACTGATGATTGGGCACTGATAGGCAGCACTGAGGATGAGGCACTGATGGGCACTGATAGGCAGCACTGATTGGCACTGATGAGGCGGCACTAAGGATGAGGCACTGATGGGCACTGATAGACATTACTGATGGGCACTGATCGGCACTGATAGGCAGCACTGATCGGCACTGATGAGGCAGCACTGATCAGCACTGATGAGGCGGCGATGATAGGCAGCACTGATCAGCACTGATGAGGCGGCGATGATAGGCAGCACTGATAGGCACTGATGAGACAGCACTGATCTGCACTGATGAGGCGGCACTGATGATGAGGCAGCACTGATCGGCACTGATGAGGCGGCACTGAGGATGAGGCACTGATAGGCAGGAAGGCCACTGATAGGCAGCACTGATGTGCACTGATGAGGCAGCACTGATCAGCACTGATGAGGTGGCAATGATCGGCACTGCTGAGGCGGCACTGATGATGAGGCACTGATGGGCACTGATGAGGCAGCACTGATCAGCACTGATGAGGCGGCACTGATGATGAGGCAGCACTGATTGGCACTGATGAGGCGGCACTGATGATGAGGCGGCACTGATGGGCAATGAGAGGCGGCACTGATGGGCACTGATAGGCTGCACTGATGGGCACTGATTATCAGTGTAAATGTACGCTGTCAGAATTGTCGTTTACCAACTCTCCTCCTCCTGTGATAGTGCATGAGGCAAGGAATGCCAATAACTACCAATCTTGTTTACATTGTGATCAGCTGTGATTGGCCCTTTACCGCAATCTGTGATCAGCTGTGTCTGAAGCACAGAGCACGCCGGATGCGGCAGAACAGAGCCGGATGTGGCTGGCAGAGCGCGCCAGATCCATGGACATCTCCTAGAACTGGTCGACCGCGCTGCAGCTTACCAATCATTAGATGTGGTGGCTGCATTAGTTTTCTTTTTTTTTAGGCTTTTTTAGGCTGGTGGCCAACACACCTCTTGTGTTAGAACGCCTCCACTCTGGATGAAGGAGCACGGGGGGCACAGGAGACGGCAGTCACTGTCAGAAGAGCCGCACTGGCTATTGAACTTAATTTTTCTCGGCTCGTCGTACGTGTTTTGTACGTCACCGTGTTCTTGGTGATCGAAATTTACGACAAGATTTGTGTGATTGTGTGTATGCAAGACAAGTTTGAGCCAACATCCGTCGGAAAAAAAAAAACATGGATTTTGTTGTCGGAATGTGCGATACGGGGCTTAAGCATAGGCGTGCGCACCCTAATCACCCTGTGTAGCACAGATTCCTCCCAACTGCCCTGGCTCCCCACTCCTTCCCTCTTCAGCACTTCTGGCTTCCCTCCTCTCCTCTCCTGCCGGCTGTTGCTGCGGAGATGTTTTAGGAGGAGTGAGGGAAGGGGCCGGTAAATATGTATTTATCAGCCCCTTCCCTTTCTGAATGAACATGGTGAGTGATGTGAGTAGTGTGTGTGTTTGAGCTTTGGGGCGCACACCTATGGGCATAAGATGTACTAACATATTTAGATACGCTAACAAATGGAAGCCAGACTCCAGCTAATGCTTTATAAGCAGTTACAGCAAACTGTTTTTTTTTTCCTTTGGGAGAAAAGGTTCTACATAAATAAATAAAAGCTGATCATTGTAAGCACCAAAGGCAGTGGTAAATACTTTGTCTCATCCATGTAAACTGATACATTCTGCTGGAGAGCTGTGCTTCCGGAAAAAACAGCAGACTTGTTGGCCAGATCACCAGATGAAAAATAAGAAAAAAAAAATAAGACTAAAAAAGAAAACAAATGCAGCCATCACATGCAAGAATTGCTAAACTGCAAAAGATAATAAATGTTTGCTTTTGGGTTTAATACGGCTTTAAATCTAACAATACTTTCCTTGCACCCTACACGTTCACTACGCTCGACTCCTCCAATAAATGGCAGTTTTGTTTTTTTTTGTTCTACGTCCCGTACACAGGAGGGAATGTGAGATGTAGAAAAGCTCCGGATTGTCTCAGCTCGGCAGCCAATGGCGGATCACAGACAGAAAAATATTTTCTTTGCAGTGCGTTCCGCTCATCGCTGCCAAATTAACAATGAACTTTCGTCTCTCCGTCAGCCCCGCCGCGGCTCGGGAATCGCTGTGAAGAGGACGCGGCTTCCCACAGACGGGTGTGAAGTTGATGAGGACGCCGTCTTCCCATCACCGGTGAAACGCGCCCGTCTTCTCCGCCATGTTGCCGGGACTTGCAGCGATCGCTGGTAAGTGACATTTAATTCACTTTTTCCTGAAACGTTCGTAGGAATTTATTAAAAAAAAAAAAAAAAAAAGATTCTCAGTTATAAGGCTGCATTCCCACCTCTGCGGGCACAGATTTTACTGCGATTTCCGCCCGCCGAGGTGTGAATGACAAATCGCAGAAAGCGCAATTTGAATGGCGCCTAAAATCGCAGTGCGGTGCTGTCGCGCGATAAATCGCGCTGCAGTCGGGACGACCCGCGTCGCTTGAAAGCATGTCGCTCCTGAACTTACTCAATACATTGTGACTTTGGCCGCATTCCCACATTTGCGTTTTGCATCGCGGGCACCAATTTGCCGCGATTCCAAAGCGCCGAGGTGTGAACGTCAAATCGCAGAATTTGAGATGCCATTCATTTGAATGGCGCCTAAAAATCGCAGTGCGGTGCTGCCGCGATTGTCGCGCGATAGATCGCGGCCACCCGCATCGCGTAAAAGCACGTCGCCCAAAAAGCGGCTCCTGAACTTTTTGTTGGGGGGGGCGACAAGCTTCACGCGGTGCGGTTTGTGGGAACAGAGCCTTAGGCTCTGCGATTCTGCTCATGATTTCAAAGCGCCGAGGTGCGAAAGACAAATCGCAGAACGCACATTTGAGATGCCATTCATTTGAATGCCACCTAAAATGGCGGTGTGGTTCTGCCGCGATTGTCGTGCAATAAAATGCGCTGCAATCACCGCAACGCGTGAAGCTTGTCGCCCCCAAAAAGTTCAGGAGCTACTTTTTGGGCGACGCGCCTGGTTTGTGAATGAAGGGTCCTGGTTTGTGAATGAAGGGTCCTGGTTTGTGAATGGACGGTCCTGGTTTGTGAATGGAGGGTCCTGGTTTGTGAATGGAAGGTCCTGGTTTGTGAATGGAGGGTCCTGGTTTGTGAATGGAGGGTCCTGGTTTGTGAATGGACGGTCCTGGTTTGTGATTGGACGGTCCTGGTTTGTGAATGGAGGGTCCTGGTTTGTGAATGGAGGGTCCTGGTTTGTGAATGGAGGGTCCTGGTTTGTGAATGGACGGTCCTGGTTTGTGAATGGAGGGTCCTGGTTTGTGAATGGAGGGTTCTGGTTTGTGATTGGAGGGTCCTGGTTTGTGAATGGAAGGTCCTGGTTTGTGAATGGAGGGTCCTGGTTTGTGAATGGAGGGTCCTGGTTTGTGAATGGACGGTCCTGGTTTGTGAATGGAGGGTCCTGGTTTGTGAATGGAGGGTTCTGGTTTGTGATTGGAGGGTCCTGGTTTGTGAATGGAAGGTCCTGGTTTGTGAATGGAAGGTCCTGGTTTGTGAATGGAGGGTCCTGGTTTGTGAATGGACGGTCCTGGTTTGTGATTGGATGGTCCTGGTTTGTGAATGGAAGGTCCTGGTTTGTGAATGGAGGGTCCTGGTTTGTGAATGGAGGGTCCTGGTTTGTGAATGGACGGTCCTGGTTTGTGAATGGAGGGTCCTGGTTTGTGAATGGAGGGTCCTGGTTTGTGAATGGACGGTCCTGGTTTGTGAATGGAGGGTCCTGGTTTGTGAATGGAGGGTCCTGGTTTGTGAATGGAGGGTTCTGGTTTGTGATTGGAGGGTCCTGGTTAGTGAATGAAGGGTCCTGGTTTGTGAATGGAGGGTCCTGGTTTGTGAATGGACGGTCCTGGTTTGTGAATGGAGGGTTCTGGTTTGTGATTGGAGGGTCCTGGTTAGTGAATGAAGGGTCCTGGTTTGTGAATGGAGGGTCCTGGTTTGTGAATGAAGGGTCCTGGTTTGTGATTGGAGGGCCCTGGTTTGTGAATGGAGGGTCCTGGTTTGTGATTGGACGGTTCTGGTTTGTGAATGGAGCGTCCAGATTTGTGAATGGAGGGTCCTGGTTTGTGATTGGAGGGTCCTGGTTTGTGATTGGACGGTCCTGGTTTGTGAATGAAGGGTCCTGGTTTGTGATTGGAGGGCCCTGGTTTGTGAATGGAGGGACCTGGTTTGTGATTGGACGGTTCCGGTTTGTGAATGGAGGGTCCGGATTTGTGATTGGAGGGTCCTGGTTGATGAATGTTTGTGTTTTATAATTGATACATCACATGACACATGTATGACCACCATGAGGATAGTAGAACATGTCACGTCACGTGTAAGTCAGTAAATCAGAGTCCAGCAGACACGCTCAGCAGTAACAATTTTCATTCTCACGGCTTCCAACATTCCCTGTAAATAATGATGACATATAAAAAGCCCAACTGAACTTTCCGTTCAAAGCAGCGAAATCCATTCCAGATGCATTGCAAAACAAAACATGTACAACGTGTTACAGTCACGTGTTTTCTTTAGACCCCGGCCACATCCTGAGGAGAAAAGCCCGTCCCCTGCCAGCATGCTGCAGAGAAGGACCCTTACTCTCTGTGTGGAATCAGTAGTCTCTCTGCAGCGGTCTGACACTCCCCCTTGTCATGCTATATACAAGTCTGGCGAGAGCTCGAGGTCTCCTAACATCAGGAGGCAGGAAGTTTGCTGATAGCAGAGCAGGGAGCCCTGCTGGACCTCTGTAGAGAGACCACTGCTTCCACACAGAGAGCAAGGTTGTCCCTCTGCAGCTGCTGGCAGGGGACAGGCTTTTCTAGATAGGCTGCGGCTGCTTTCTAGAGAAAATCAACCGATCAATTTCACCGACTAATTAAGCAGTGTGTGGCATGTGGTTGGGTTTCTTGCACCGTTGGGGACACAGGGATCGTTACATAATTGTTACATTGTTAACACTAATACTGATCCTGTAAATATAGTGATGAAAGAATTTTCTGTTTAAAATTTATTTTCTTTACTGTGATCCCTTCCATGGTGTTCCCACAACTACCCCCCCGGGTTGTCTCCATGTCTTAGTATTTGGAGGGGGGAGCTGACAACGTTGATCCCTCATTGATACAGCACAGTGAGCGTAGTCACTAGGACAGGAAGTATATTACTGGCAGGATCACCAGCTGAAAACTAAAGCCTAGAAAAGAAAACTAAGGAAGTCAATACATGAAAGGATTGGAAAGCTGCAATTTATGAAACTTTTGTTTTAGGGTTTAGTTAGCCATCTGATTGGTTGCTGGAGGTCGCTCATCTTGGTACAGCCAAGCTTGGCAAACTGAGCGCCAGTTCACACCCATGCAGTCAAGTGCCGGGTTTTTTTTCAGCATCAAAAACGCATTGAAAGGAGGTTATATGGTTTCCAACTGCATAGTTCACTTCAGTCTGGTCAGCTCCAGAAAAATAGAACGTGCTGCATTTTTCCGGCACTGGAATGTGGTAAAACGCATCAAAAACCGCACCGGAATGCACAGGAACACATCAAAAACGCATTAAAAACGCATTAAAAATGCACCTGACCCTAGTACAGTGGGGGAAAAAAAACAATAAAGAAGAAGAAAAAAGGATCTGGAAGGCATTCAGAAACACATCAAAAACGCAGCAGAATGCATCAAAAATGCATTAAAAAACATGCATGCACAAACGTATCCGGAATGGATCTGGTCATCTGGAGTGTTTTTTTTTGGAGTGAACCAGCCCTAAAATGCATAAAAACCGGAATGCACTGGAACGCATCAAAAATGCATAAAAAATGCACTGGACCAGTGAAAAATAAAAAAACAGTAAAAAAAGAAAAAAAAAAGCATATCAATGCATCTGGAAACGCATCAATACTGCACCAGAACGCATCAAAAAGACGTTAAAAACATGCATTGCAGAAACGCATCCGTAACGTATCTGGAGTGCGGTTTTGTGGTGTGAACCAACCCTGAATGTTCCCCTTCTATTTCCGTTACAGGTCGAATGTTATTCATTCATAAAACAACTGGTGAGCGAGTCAGGAAAATACCCAATTGTGTCAGCAGGTACAAATACTGTGACTGCTGACTTTTTAAAACCAGTGTCTGAGGTCCAGCGTTGTCTTCCCGCAGCTGCTGCGGTCGTCCGTGCCGCCATCTTGGATACAGGAGCCGACTGTGGCTTCCTGAGGAACCACAGCTGGCTTCCCTCTGTGCGTGTGTAAGTTCGCACAGAGTGCTTTGTGAATGGAGAATGGAGGGGCGGGGCAAGAGATCCTCACCTAGACAAGGACGGTGGAAGTGGGAGCCAATAAAAATCAGTACTTGCCTACCCACCGCCCTAAAAAAAAAAAAAAAAACTGTTACTTAGAGGCTGCTTGTTTTCTCCTTTTGATCTGTTTATTATAACATCGTAAACCTATCAGCTCTTATGCCTACTAACATGTGTACTGCCGAAAAGTTTGTTTTCCTTTCTTTTTTCGGGTCATTCGTTATGATCAAAATTCGTAAATACATACATTCGGAAATTCAAAAATCCAAAAATCCGAAATCCGGAAATTCTAAAATTCTGAGATTTGGAAATTCGGAAAATCCGAAAATTCAGAAATTGGGAAATTTGAAAATTCGAAAAATCCGAAAATTCGAAAATCCAAAAATTCAAAAATACAAAAATGCAAAAATTCAAAAATCCGAAAATCCAAAAATCCGAAAATCAAAATAATGACTAACTAATAATAACTATTTGTCAGAAACCATGAGATCAGACCGAGACAGAAGTACAGTTAAATCACACTTGTTTAATAATAAGACCCCTTTCACACTGAGCCGCATCGGCATCGTCGGTAAAGCGATGCTATTTTTAGCGCCGCTTTACCGTTGTTTTTGCGGCGCTATTCGGCCGCTAGCGGGGGGTTAAAACCGCCCAGCTAGTGGCTGAATAGTGCCGCTAAAACTACGGTAAAGCAGTGCTAAAAATAGCATCGCTTTACCGCCGATGCCGAAAAGGGGTTAAATCTGCCCATAAAACGCGCTTTGCCGGCGGTATTGCAGCGCTGCCCCATTATTTTCAATGGGCAGGAGCAGCGGAGGAGCGGTGTATTCACCACTCCTATACCGCTGCAAAGAAGCTGCTGGCAGGACTTTTTGTGACGCCCTGCCAGTGCAGCGCCCCAGTGCTTAGACTTTTTTCAGACGCTATGCAGGTGCTATTTTTAGCACTGTAACGCCTAAAAAAAAACCGCCTCCAGTGTGAAAGGGGTCCAAAAGTAAAAAGAACAAACGTAGTCAAAACATAGCCAAAGTAGTCAGCCAAGCCAGAAGTCAGGGATCAATGTAGTGGAACAGCAAGCAGGATCTGGAGCCAGAAGGGATGTCAGCAAAGCAAGTCTTGAACCAGGATCGCAGGAGATAGTTTCTGTGATGTTGACCAAGGCGAAGGCAGAGAACCTCTGGACTGGACGGCTTAATTAGGCAGGACTGACGAGCAGGATATCATCAACAGGTGAGTAACTGTGGAGAGAGATGGGAGCTGGCAATTAGCCGACAGCTGAGCGGGCAGCTCTGAGAAGGAAGGACTGTTAGTGAAAGCAAGGAATACAAATTTATCCGAAGTTACGAATTATCCGAAAAATAATGAATGCCGCATCTAAATAATTGGAACAAAAATAATTAAACATTAATAATAATAAAAAGTTTTTTTATTATTATTTATTAATAATTTGTTACGTTCCATTCGTATTCGTTACGTTCACTAACAGCCAAATTTGAAAGGAAATTCCAATAATTTATAATTTAATAGTTAGTAATAGTTAAGTTATTATTAATTAGTTCATTTTTTCAGATTTTCGAATTTTCCGATTTTCGTTCTTTTGAATCTCTGTTTATTTTCGGATTTTCGAATTTCAAATTTACAAATCTATGAAATTTCGAATTTCCGGATTTTCGGAAAAATTTGTTAAACAGGTTTTCGTTAATTCGGATATATTCGAATTTTACGAATTTGTCGAAATTCGTTAAAAAACAAACTCGGAAGGAATCGAATTGCACATGTCTATTAAATTTATACCATTTTTTTTAAACATGGATGTTTATATTTTGTAATAATATTGGACATATGTTATTTCTCAATTAACAGTTTGTGAACAAAAAAAAAAGTATATATTACCTAAGATCCAAAGCTCCATCTAGTGGCTATAATACAGCATTTTCCATACCCACTCTATTTTTTTTAGGAATGGATAACTTTCGACCTGTAGGGGAAATAGAAAGAGAACATTCGACTGATGCAAATTTAGTAATAAATACACTCCTTGGCATTTAATGAGGAACTCAACATCGTGTTATTTAGTAAACCAAATGATCAATCCTGGCTTCCTCGTGAACGGTCTGGCTGCCTCGCGGAACGTCGGTGGGGTTGGCAGCGTCCTGGTTTTCTTGCCTGGAGCTGCTCATTATTATTATTTTTTTTCCCGCGTTCTCTTTCACAGTACAGATAAGTGAAAAAACATTTCTGCCTCGGGTCCTGGGCAATGGATAAAACATTACAGGGGGGGCGGCCGACGCGTTTCCTGAAGTGAAACGTATGAAGCAGGACGATGTGATTTATACGGGGGAGGGGGGGATCCCAGGAGTCTGGAAGGAAAGCACATCAATAACAGGACCATTTCCACCCCGACCTTATAACATCTGCTCCTGTTTCTGCCATTACCGGGGAATACCGAGACGTTTAACTTAACAATAGAAATGAACTGCCATTCCCTGTTTTACGACTTTTCCTGAACTAGTAGTCTTGCACAATTGTAACGGCTCCTCTCCTGGCTTTCTCAGATTTCACCGCACACTGTGAGCTTCTCACCATGTGTATTAGAAGCTACAGAATGTGCTGGAGGCCACTTGCCATGATCTGCCTACATTGCATAGCAGTGGCGGCAGGTGGTATATATTTTTTTGGGGTGGGGGGGCGGCAAACAGTCCTACTCCTGGTGCTTTGCGGCGGCTTCCCCTGTATCTCCTCCCTCCTCCTCCTCGGCAGCCAATAGGATCGCTTCTCCTCCCGGTCAATCGGGCGACGGATCTCAGGACCCGCTTCCTGGCCAGAATCAGGAAGACAATAACGAATATTACTTCGCTATCGTCAAACAACTGGGTGAGCTCGGGGGCACAGTGCTCTGCGCCCCGAGCCCACCCTTTTTCTAAGCCTATCAGAGCCTCAGGCTCTAATCATGTGCTTCTTAAAAAAAAAAAACCCATTGGAATCTATGCACCCGGTGCCCTGCATGTAGATTAGGGGGCCGGACGCATGGATTACGGGGACAGTGCCTCTGAGCCCTGCATTTCGGGCCGCCACTATTGCATAGAGAAGCATAGAGATAAGTCATGTGCACTGCCGGAAAATTTGTTCGTTTGCGTTTTCATTTCATTCGGCTTTATTTTATTTTTTTTTGTTTTTCTGATCATTCGTTATGATCGCAATTCCTAAACTAGAAAATTCGTAAATTCGTAAAATCGAAAATTCGAAAATCAGAAAGACGATCCGAAAGTTCAAAAGAACGAAAAGCCTAAAATTCTAAAGAATAACTAACAAACTAACTAATAATAACTAACTAATAAATTATAGGTATTGGAATTTCCTTTCAAATTTGGCTATTAGTGAACGCAATGAATACGAATTTATCCGAAGTTACGAATTACGAATTTATCCGCATCTAAACAAATAGAACGGAAACAAATTAACAATAAATAACAATAATAAAACGTTTTTAGTATTAATATTGTTATTTTACTATTATTAATTCATTACGTTCCATTCGTTTAGATACGGCATTCGTTATTTCAGATAATTCGTATAAATTGTAACGAGACAATAATGTTCTCAGCCTTGTGCCTGCTAGGAAGACTGGGATCTTATGAAGAAAAGGGCAAGGCTCTATCTAAGGACTAAACATACGGGAAGCTGGATTATACCATTAACAGACATTAAAATAACAAGCTGTGCTTACACGGAATTGCCACTAGATGTCAGCACCAATACATTAACCTTGGTGCCCAACACGTGGCCTAAGAGGATGCCAGGCGCTATAACACTCTCTGTGTTTCAGCTGGGCACTGAAGGAAGACTAATGTGGGCGGAGTTATCTCACCCCCACCCACCTGCATTTGTGGTCATGGCAGTGAAAGTTAACACCCCCATAGATGGTAATGTGGGGTTACATTTCAATGGCACTGACCGCCAATGCAGGAAAGTGGGGGAATTAAGTTTCACTGTCTATGACCACCAACGTGGGGGGCTAATAGTACTGACACCAATGCTGGGGAGTTATTATTATTGTGTCCACCGACACCAAAGTTGGGGGTTATTATTGCGTTCATTGACAATAATGTTGGGGCTTTTTCATTACTGCCACTGCTCGGGGTTATTATTGATGCCACTGACGCCAATGCTGGGGGTTATTAATGATGCCACTGACGCCAATGCTGGGGGTTATTAATGATGCCACTGACGCCAATGCTGGGGGTTATTAATGATGCCACTGATGCCAATGCTGGGGGTTATTATTGCTGCCACTAACACCAATGCTGGGGGTTATTATTGCTGCCACTGACGCCAATGCTGGGGGTTATTATTGCTGCCACTGACGCCAATGCTGGGGGTTATTATTCCTGCCACCGATGCCAATGCTGGGGGTTATAAATGATGCCACTGACATCAGTGCTGAGGGTTATTATTTTGCTCACTGATGTTGGTTTTTTTTATTGTGTCCACTGCCACCAATGCAGGGGTTATTATTGTGCCCACTGACATCAAATAACCCCACGAACACCAATGCTGGGTATTATAATTGTATCCATTGACACCAGTGTTGGGGGTTTTTATTGATGCCACTGACACCAATGCTGGGGTTTAATATTGTATCCACTAACATCAGTTCTGAGGGTTATTATTTTGCTCACTGACACCAATTCTGGGGGTTATTATTGTGCCCACTGACATCAAATAACCCCACGGGCACCAATGCTAGGTATTATAACTGTGTCCACTGACACCAATGCTGGGGGTTATTAATGATGCCACTGATGCCGATGCTGGGGGTTATTAATGATGCCACTGACACCAATGCTGGGGGTTATTATTGTATCCACTGATATCAGTGCTGAAGGTTATTATTTTGCTCACTGCCACCAATGCGGGGGGTAATATTATGCCCACTGACATCAATGCTGGGGGTTATTATTGTGCCCACTGACATCAATGTTGGGGGTTATTATTGTGCCCACTGACATCAAATAACCCCGCAAACACCAATGCTGGGTATTATAATTGTGTCCATTGACAGCAATGTTGGAGTTATTACTGCATCCACTGGACACCAATGCTGGGGGTTAATATTGTGTCCACTGACACCAATGCTGGGGGTTATTATTGCTGCCACTGTAACCAATGCTGGGGGTTATTATTGGAGCCACTGACACCAATGCTGGGGGTTATTATTGCTGCCACTGTAACTAATGCTGGGGGTTATTATTGGAGCCACTGACACCAATGCTGGGGGGTTATTATTTTTGTCACTGACACCAATGCTGGGGGTTATTATTGCATCCATTGACACCAATGCTGAGGGTTATTATTGTTGTCACTGACACCAATGCTGGGGGTTATTATTGCTGCCACTGTAACCAATGCTGGGGGTTATTATTGGGGCCACTGACACCAATGCTGGGGGTTATTATTGCATCCACTGACACCAATGCTGGGGTTATATTACTCCATCGTCTTCAGTGTACATTGAGAGAAGGCGGACAAGGCAGGAGACTCTGAGCCCTGAATGTTCAGTTTTGTGAACACCGTACAAGGAGGTCGATGTTATTATCAGACGGGGACTCTTAGCTGTGCCCCGGGGGGGGGGGGGGAGAGAGGCTCGGGGGGGTCCTGCATTCCTGCTTTGATGGTAGCTGGCGCAGGTGTTTGACTTTGACAGAGAACCAGTTAAAGAGCTCTTTACAACAGACAAGGAGACGGTGTTAAGGTGCAAGCCTGGATCTGCCGCTCTGCAGGGGGAGTGCGGAGAAATAACGGTGCATTGTATGTCAGACATTTCCCAATGCTGTGTGGTTTTCACAGTCACAATGAGCTTCATGTGTAAAAAAGGGGCTGAATGCAAAGTGTCTGTGCTGCCCATTTGCATTTACAGGGGGCACAACATCAGATATAATTCCTCATCCTAAATCCATGCATACTGAGTAACACACACTTCCAGGAATTTATTACTTCTCACAAAGATCATAGTACTCCCACTTGACAATGCCTTCATGTGCTTTTCTCTCCAGAAGGCCAGAGCCATCTTTGTTCAGGCATCTACTTCCTGGACTGAGATGCCGGCTCAGAGATGACACAATCATGTAAATCCTGGCAGTTCCCTAGCTGTGTTCACAAACGTCTGACACAGATCAGCCCCCTGCTGCAGTGTCTCTGACTTGCTACAAAGCTACAGTGTTATGCCATCTACACACGGGCGGACTTTTCGGTTTTGGTGTGGTGCCATTTAAAAAAAGAAAGGGTCTTGCACTTCTTTTGTGTAATTTTTCACTCCTAGGGAAGCCCATTGAAATGAATAGGCGACACTAAACACGACACGTGAGCACACGCGCAGGTACACACGCGCACAAACGCATGTGCGCCGTCACACCTGCATAGGTGTGAATGAAGCCTTAGTAAATGTGTCCTTTTGACGCACATTTGAGATGCCATTTATTTGAATGCCACTTAAAATCACAGTGCGGTTCTGCTGCGATTATCACACGATAAATCGCGCTGCAATCTCGGCAACCCGCATCCCGTGAAGCAAGTCACCCAAAAGTGGCCCCCCAACTCTTTTTTTTTGGGCGACAAGCTTCACACGATGTGGGTTTGCCGCAACTGAACCATCTACAATGGCGGCAGAACCTCGCCGTGATTTTAGGTGCCATTCAAATAAATGGCATCTCAAATGTGCTTTCTGTGATCAGTCATTCACATCTCGGCGCGTTGAAATTTCCGGGGCAGAACCGCGGCAAATCTGCCCACGATTCAGATGTGAATGCAGACCTTCCTGTTGCAGGCTGACAACACTTAAGGCCCGTAACACGCGATCCAAAAATCGGAAGACGAATACCGCTTTCGAAGCGATCGTACGATAATCTGATCGTTAGTACACAGCTTTCGCGAGCCGATCACAACAGTTCATCTGACATTATCCAATGGTGCAAGCACAACATTTGTGCCCCTTACCACGTGATCAGCTGTCAGCGTGAGGGGAAACAAAAAGCCGATTACCGGCTTTCTGTCAGAGGGACATCGGTCCCTCACACAGAGAGCTGCGGGTGCCGAATCTGTGCCCACCAGTGCCATCTGCCAGTGCCACCTACCAGTGCCCACAGTGCCACCTACCTTTGCTCAACAGTGCCACCTATCAATGCCTGCCAGAGCTGCCAATCAATGCCCATCAGTGCCACCGATCAGTGCTGCCTATCAGTGTCACCTTCCAGTGCCCATTAGTGCCACCCATCAGTGATCATCAGTGCCCATCATTGCCACCTATCAGTGCCACCTATTAGTGCCCTTCAGTGCCACCTATCAGTCCCCCTCAGTGCCCCCATTAGTGCCAACCATCAGTGCCACCTCTCAGTGGCACTTCTAAGTGCCACCTATTAGTACCCATCAGTGCCGCCTTATCAGTGCTCATTGGTGCAGCCTATCAGTGCCCATCAGTGCCACCGATCAGTGCTGCCTATCAGTGTCACCTTCCAGTGCCCATTAGTGCCACCCATGAGTGATCATCAGTGCCCATCAGTGCCACCTATCAGTCCCCCTCAGTGCAAACCATCAGTGCCACCTCTAAGTGCCACCTATCAGTGCCACCTCTGAGTGCCACCTATCAGTACCCATCAGTGCTGCCTTATCGGTGCCCACCAGTGCAGCCTATCAGTGCCCATCAGTGCACATTAATGAAGGAGAAAAATTTTCGGTCATTTTTCGTTTTTTTAGCAAAAAAAACTAACAAAAACCTAGTGGTGATTAAATATCACCAAAATAAAGCTCTATTTGTGTGAAAAAAAGATAAAAAATTTAATTTGGATGCAGTGTAGCATGACCGCGCAATTGTCATTCAAAATGTGAGAGCGCTCAAAGCTGAAAATGGGTCCGGGCAGGAAGGAGGTTTAAGTGCCCGGTAAGAAAGGGGTTAATCGGTACAGTTGTCCAAAAATACAACACAAAATACACGACATCACTTCCGATTCTTTATTTTGTCGTATAAAAATTTTCGGAACTTCGGTAACCTCTTCAGTTTCAACATGCGACTAGCAAGCGGAAAAAGTCGGACGATCTGTCGTCTGATTTTCGGATCGTGTGTAAGTCCTTTAAGAACTCATATCCGATGAGGCCAATTGAGTTCGTTAGGTTTGGATCATACAAATGGCTTTTCTGTGTCTGGGTTCTCTGCAGCGGGTGAAGCTGTATATAAAAAAACAAAACAAAACTGACCCCGCCCTGCTAAAGTGATGCCAGGAGGAGGACAGCAAACAACCGACATCTTGCACTGAGCCTGGAGACTGGGACTGCTTGACATTGCTTTTGTTCTTGCGGAGTTCCTCTTTAGGGACTTGTGTCTGATGTAAAGCGGCCGATGGAGATAGTTGAGCCCTGTTCAGAAAAATCGATCTTCTATATCTCGGCTCCCTTCGTGGGTCAAACAGTGTAAATATAGACGACCCTGTCCTGCTATAGAGATTCCGGGAGGACTGGAGGCGAGGAGCCGATGTCTTGTACTGGGCTTGTCTAGAATCCCTCCCGGAATGTACATGGAGGACCTTCCACCGCTTCTCATAGGTTCTTATTACAAATCATTATTTCAGCTCAGTGTATTGAGCCTGCAGCCTATTATGACTGCTTGACATTGCTGAGGATCGGCGGTCTCCAAACTGCGGCCCTTTGCCTGTCTTTATCCGGCCCTTGGAGATTCCTCCCACTGACACCGACAATGGGCTACCTTCCTACATACAGTGGGACTAAGGCAGGGTGGCTTCATTCCTACATACAGTGGGACTAAGGCAGGGTGGCTACATTCCTACATACAGTGGGACTAAGGCAGGGTGGCTACATTCCTACATAAAGTGGGACTAAGGCAGGGTGGCCACGTTCCTTCAAAAAGTGGGACTAAAGCAGGGTGTCTACATTCTTATGAACAGTGGGACTAAGGCGGAGTGGCTACGTTCCTACATACAGTGGGACTAAAGCAGGGTGGCTACATTCCTACATACAGTGGGACTAAGTCAGGGTGGTCACGTTCCTTCATAAAGTGGGACTAAATCAGGATGGCTAAATTTTTATGAACAGTGGGACTAAGGCAGAGTGGCTATGTTCCTACATACAGTGGGACTAGGGCAGGGTGGTTACATTGCTATATTCAGTGGGACTAAGGTAGCGTGGCTACATTCCTACACACAGTGGGACTAATGCAGGGTGGCTACATTCCTACATACAGTGGGACTAAGGCTGGGTGGCTACGTTCCTACATATAGTGGGACTAAGTCAGGGTGGCTACGTTCCTTCATAAAGTGGGACTAAATCAGGATGGCTACATTCTTATGAACAGTGGGACTAAAGCGGAGTGGCTACGTTCCTACATACAGTGGGACTAGGGCAGGGTGGCTACCTTCCTATATACAGTGGGACTAAAGCAGGGTGGCTACATTCCTACATACAGTGGGACTAATGCAGGGTGGCTACATTCCTACATACAGTGGGACTAATGCAGGGTGGCTATGTTCCTACATACAGTGGGACTAAGGCAGGGTGGCTACATTCCTACATACAGTGGACTAAGGCAGGGTGGCTACGTTCCTACATAAGGTGGGACTAAATCAGGATGGCTACATTCTTATGAACAGTGGGACTAAGGCAGAGTGGCTACCTTCCTACATACAGTGGACCTGATGCAGGGTGGCTACATTCCTACATACAGTGAGACTTAGGCAGGATGGCTATGTTCCTACATACAGTGGGACTAATGCAGGGTGGCTATGTTCCTACATATAGTGGGACTAAGGCAGGGTGGTTACCTTCCTACAAACAGTTGGATTAAGGCAGGGTGGCTATGTTCCTACATACAGTGGGACTAAGGCAGGGTGGCTACCTTCCTTCATATAGTGAGACTAAGGCAAAGTGGCTACATCCCTACATACAGTGGGACTAAGGCAGGGTAGCTACATTCCTATATACAGTTGGACTAAGGCAGGGTGGCTACATTCTTATATACAGTGGAACTAAGGCAGAGTGGCTATGTTCCTACATACAGTGGGACTAAGGCAGGGTGGCTACCTTCCTTCATATAGTGAGACTAAGGCAAAGTGGCTACATCCCTACATACAGTGGGACTAAGGTAGGGTAGCTACATTCCTATATACAGTTGGACTAATTTAGGGTGGCTACCTTCCTACATATAGTGGGACTAAGGCAGGGTGGCTGCATTCCTACATACAGTGGGACTAAGGCAGGCTAAATTTGCCTAGCATCGCAGCAGTGTGAACCAGAACTAAATCAACCCTTATTGGCTACATTTTATGACATTTTATTTACACTGTTATGCCCTGTACACACAATCGGATTTTCCGACAACAAATCCATGGATTTTTTTCAGACGGACGTTGGCTCAAACTTGTCTTGCATACACATGGTCACACAAATGTTGTCGGAAATTCCGAACGTCAAGAATGCGGTGACGTACAACACGTACAACGAGCCGAGAAAAATGAAGTTCAGTAGCCAGTGCGGCTCCTTCTGCTTGATTCCGAGCATGCGTGGAACTTTTGTGCGTCGGAATCGTGTACACACGCTCTGAATTTTCCGACAACAACACTTGTTGTCGGAAAATTCGAGAACCAGCTCTCAAACATCTGTTGTCGGAAATTCCGACAGAAAATGTCCGATGGAGCCTACACACGGTCGGAATTCCTGACAACAAGCTCACACCGAACATTTGTTGTCGGAAATTCCGATCGTGTGTACGCGGCATAAGCGTACTTTACATTTTCCAGCGAGCTTCGCTTTAATTACAAGTGCGCTAACGTGGATACGTGGAAGATCCTTTAATATTCAAATTAAAAAAAAAAAAAAAAGCGAAGTGGAAATAGTCCGATCTTTCCCCGCGATATGAAAAGAAGGATTATATGAAGCACATTGTTAAGCATCAAGTAGGATAGAGATTAGTCCACTTCTTCCAGATCCAGATGGAGCGAAGTGACGGCACAGGAACACGCGCTGGCACCGCTCACCATAGCTGGAATGTCTCGGCGTTCCCATCATATCGGTGCCACGAACAATCAGATCCCTGTTCTGCAGCCATTGCAGCTGGAGAAGCTCCGAGCCAGGATACATACTTATGCCGTAACATAATTTTCTTCTTATAATTTAATTTTAATATCATTACAACCCGTCCTTCTCCGTCTACAGAGGAATGTGCTGAGGATGAAGCCATGGAAGGGTTGGCAAAGCCCGGCTCTCCAGCTGTTCCTGAACTCCATCTCCCATGATCCTTAGCTAGTATGTGGAGAATGGAGTTCAATGGTGGAAGGCTTTAAAGGAAACATTCAATTCCATAATGGCCCCCCTCTTCATTCTTATATCAAATATTGAAATAAAGGAAAATGGATGAAAAATGGAATGAGAATGGACTACTATTTTCTATGAACTATTGAATATAACACAGTACTTTTAAAGTCAAAGCTGCAGCATGCTGCAAATTTATATATAAGAAAGATAGTGCAGTGGGGTGGCAACATAATGCTAAAATTCACGTAGATCGGGGGTCTCCAAACTATGGCCTGCAGGCCACATCCAACCGCTACAAGATTTTTCCTTGGCGGGAGCTACGGTCAGTGGCATATACTTGATGTTAATTCTCCCCATCAAGTAATGGGGGACTCTGAAGGTGACCATGAGGTAAGGAGGGCTCTGATGGGGAACCTGATGTAGGGGATCTCTGATGGGGAACCTGATGTAGGGGAGCTCTGATGGGTAACCTGATGTAGGGGAGCTCTGATGGGGAACCTGATGTAAGGAGAGCTCTGATGGGGAACCTGATGTAAGGAGGGCTCTGATGGGGAACCTGATGTAAGGCAGACACTGATGGGGTCCCTGATGTAAGGAGGACTCTCATGGGGAACCTGATGTAAGCAGGTATAATCTCATGTAAGGGGGACTCTGATGGGGAACCTGATCTAAAGGGGGCTCTGATGGTGATCCTGAGGTAAGGGGAGCTCTGATGGCTAACCTGATGTAAGGCGGACACTGATGGGGACCCTGATGTAAGGAGGGCTCTGATGGGGAACCTGATGTAGGGGAGCTCTGATGGGGACCCTGATGTAAGGCGGACACTGATGGGCACCCTGATGTAAGGAGGGCTCTGATGGGGAAGATGATGTAAGGCGGACACTGTTGGGGACCCTGATGTATGGAGGGCTCTGATGGGGAACCCGATGTAGGGGAGCTCTGATGAGGAACCTGATGTAGGGGAGCTCTGATGGGGAACCTGATGTAGGGGAGCCCTGATGGGGAACCTGATGTTTGGGAGCTCTGATGGGGACCCTGATGTAAGGCGGACACTGATGGGCACCCTGATGTAAGGAGGGCTCTGATGGGGAACCTGATGTAAGCAGGTGTCTAATGTAAGGGGGACTCTGATGGGGAACCTGATATAAAAGAGACTCTGATGGGGACCCTGTTCTAAAGGGGGCTCTGATGGTGGCCCTGAGGTAAAGGGGAATTCTGATGTAAGGGGGACACTGATGGGGACTCTGATGTCTGGTCCGGCCTCATCTGGAGTATGCCGTCCAGTTCTGGGCACCAGTCCTCAGGAAGGATATACTGGAAATGGTGCGAGTACAAAGAAGGGCAACAAAGCTAATAAAGGGTCTGGAGGATCTTAGTTATGAGGAAAGGTTGCGAGCACTGAACTTATTCTCTCTGGAGAAGAGACGCTTGAGAGGGGATATGATTTCAATATACAAATACCGGACTGGTGACTCCACAATAGGGATAAAACTTTTCTGCGGAAGGGAGTTTAATAAGAAACGCGGCCACTCATTAAAATGAGCAGAAATTAGGTTTAACCTTAAACTGCGCAGAGGGTTCTTTACTGTAATAGTGGCAAGGATGTGGAATTCCCTTCCACAGGCGGTGGTTTCAGCGGGGGGCATCGATAGTTTCAAGAAACTATTAGATAAGCACCTGAACGACGACAACATACAGGGATATACAATGTAATACTGACATATAATCACACACATAGGTTGGACTTAATGGACTTGTGTCTTTTTTCAACCTCACCTACTATGTACTATGTAAAGGGAACTCTGATGTGGGCCCTGATGCAAGGGGGGCTTGGATAGTGACCCTGATTAAGAGGGGCTCTGATGGGGACCCTGATGTAAGGGGAAGAAGAAGAAAGTAATGTCACCAGCACACCAGGATCTCCAAAAATGGGTCTAAAGCTTTATTCAGTGTTCACATCGTTACAGCAGTAAGCAATGTTTTGGAGCCATGCAGGACCCCTTTATTAAGTAGATGTAAGGGGGGCTCGGATAGTGACCCTGATGTAAGAGGGGCTCTGATGGAGACCCTGATGTAATGGAGGACTCTGATAGGGCCCGTGATGTAAGGGGGCTCTGATGAGGACCCTGAAATAAGGGGGGCTGTGATATACAGGTAAGTGGGAATCTGATGTAAGGGGAACTCTGATGGGGAACCTGATGTAAGAGGGTCTCTAATGGCGACCCTGATATAAGAGGGGGCTCTAATTTAGGGTAACTCTGGTGTAAGGGGGGCTCTGATAGAGCCCCTATGTAAAGCAACCCTGATTAAAGTGGATATTTTTTGGGCCACAAATATTTGTAAAATATAAAGACATTTTGGAGCCCTCTGATGTAGATATGTGGGGTGGATAAAAGAAATGATGGCGCAGGGTGTGATTTTTGCAGGCACTGTGACCAGTTTAGATTTACGTTGTAGGATGGGATGACCACACTGGTCAGAGGTTGCATTCTGAACCTGTGGACTACATTCTAGATCAGGGAGGATGGCTGAATCATACCCGTCCTCCCCTGGTCGCTGGGTGTGGATACAACCGTCCCACAGATGTTCACAGCTGTGCTGGTAAAACGTATTATGGATAAAGTTGTGAAATGTCAGACATTAGAGTAGATTAGGAATGAAAAATTCCACAGAGGAGATTTAGACAGGAACGTGTCTACAGCCGTCATTCTTGAGGTCTACATCATGCTTGTAGAGGAGATAGTGCTGGAAGCCATGGTAGAACATACGAAGAAGCGAGGCAGCAGGTCCTAGCGCCTTGACATAATGCACATGGTGGGTCACCAAACAGTCTATATGAGCTCTTGCTAAACCTAATAAAGTGCCAAGGAAGCCTTATTTTCATTGGATTGTATTTATCATACATTAATTAAGAGCAATTAGCCAAAGTTAATGTAGAAACTTTAATTTGGTCCATGTGGGGTTGTCCTCTATTTATAGTACGCCTGTAGGTACCCTGTGATAAGCTGGAAGTATCCCTATCAGTGGTGGCTGGTGCTCAAAATTTTTTGGGGGGCGCAAACAAACTGAAAAATTCGGAAAAAAAACTCATCAAACGCAGCCACTGTGCCCCATCAAACGCAGCTACTGTGCCCCATCAAACGCAGCCACTGTGCCCATCAAATGCTGCCACTGTGCCCATCTTATGCAGATACTGTGCCCATCTTATGCAGCCACTGTGCCCATCAAATGCGGCCTCACTGTCCCATAAAATGCAGCCTCATTGCCTCTCTGTCCCATCAAACCCCCCTCCCCCCCCCCCCCGTTCTCCGTGGGAGGTCCGGCACTTACCTTGCTGTAGTGTCCTTTCGTCCTGCTTTGTCTCCTTCAGTGGGCAGCAGCGGCGGTGGAGGAGTCTGCTCTCCATGCTTCCTCCACTGGGAGAGAGAAAACCGGAAGTGACATCATAACTCGAATGTGACTCAAAGCACCCGGCCGTAGTAATACATACTACGGGCGCCGGGTGGAAGCTGTTTGGCGCTTTGGATTGCGCCGCAAGGCGGGACAACAGCCCGCAAATGAAGCGCCTCATCTGCAATCTCATGTTTGCATAGACGTGGCGCTTCGCATAGTGCACTGTGTCCAGCGCCCAAACACAGTGCACTTAAGGACCTTTTTTTCTATTTTTTTTTTTAAAGGGTCAGTTTTACTTTTTTTTTTTTGTGACTGCCTGGAAAGGGGGGGGGGGGTTGGGGGCAGCGCCCGTGTGCCCCCTATTCTAAATTTAGTGGGAAACTAGGCTGTAGTCAGCCTGAGCTCTGATTGCTATTGTTTTCTGCATTCGTTGATGATGTTGTGTATGACACAAGGGATAGTTGTAGAATTTAGGGCAGAAGTATACAACTTTATGCCAGGACAATCCTAAAAAATCTTTTTATTCCTTTTTAATTCCAAAAGGAAACAGAGCTGTATATTCATTGGCAATGAGAGGATTAGCTTACTTATCAACACTGAATAAAATATTAACACATGTTTACAAATCAATTGGCAGTCAATGTATTACCTGCAAGACTTCTATTACGGAGGACCTTCCTCCTGTGCTGCCTGGCGGTATCGGCATTAATACTTAGTGCTGACCTTGTAATCAGCCCATCAGTTTTCATACTGGAGATTTCATTCAAAGCAATGATATTATTATTATTATTATACAGGATTTATGTAGCGCCAACAGTTTACACAGCGCTTATGATATATTATTTATTACATGTCTTGTTGGGGTGTTCAGGCAAAACACACACACACACACACATATATATATATATATATATATATATATATATATATATATATTTTTTAGGCATATGGTATCTGCTTCAACTCCCGTTGCCCCATATAACAGGAGAGTTTAAAGTAAGGGTGGAGTTTTGATGGCGACCTTATTTAACGAGGACTTTGATAGGGACACTGATGTAAGGGGGTACTCTTATGGGGACTGTGATATAAGGGGGACTCTGACAGGGACCCTGTTGTAAGAGAGGCCCTGATGTAAGGGGGACTCTGATGGGGACCTTGATATATGGGGGGGGGGGCTCTGATGGGGAACCTGATGTAAGGGGACTCTGAATGGGACTCAAGTAAGGAGGACCCTGATGTAAGGGGGACTCTGATGGGGACCCTGATGTAGGGGGGACTTTTATGGGGACCATGATGTAAGGGGAAACCTGATGTAGGGAGGACTCTGATGGGAACCCTGATGTAGGGGAGGGGCTCTGATGGGCACCGTGATGTAAAGGGGGCTCTGATGGTGGGCCTGGTCTAAGGGGGACTTTGATGGGGACCCTGATGTGGGGGGGGGCTGATGTAAGTGGGACTCTGATGGGGGGCTGGTGTAAGGGGGACTTTGATGGGGACCCTGATGTGGGAGGGGGGCCTGATGTAAGTTGGTCTCTGATGGGGACCGTGATGTAAGGGGAACTTTGATGGGGACCCTGATGTGGGGAGGGGGCTGATGTAAGTGGGACTCTGATGGGGCCCTGATGTAACGGAGACTTATATGGGGACCGTAATGTAAGGGGGACCCTGATGTAGGTGAGAGGCTCTGATGGGGACCCTGAAGTAAGGGGGGCTCTGATGGGGGGCCTGGTGTAAGGGGGACTTTGATGGGGACCCTGATGTGGGGGGGGGGGCCTGATGTAAGTGGGACTTTGATGGGGATCCTGTTGTAAAAGGGGGGCTGATATAAGTGGGACTCTGATGGGGCCCTGATGTAACGGAGACTCTTATGGGGACCGTAATGTAAGGGGGACCCTGATGTAGGTGAGGGGCTCTGATGGGGACCCTGAAGTAAGGGGGGCTCTGATGGGGGGCCTGGTGTAAGGGGGACTTTGATGGGGACCCTGATGTGGGGGGGGGGGCCTGATGTAAGTGGGACTTTGATGGGGATCCTGTTGTAAAAGGGGGGCTGATATAAGTGGGACTCTGATGGGGCCCTGATGTAACGGAGACTCTTATGGGGACCGTAATGTAAGGGGGACCCTGATGTAGGTGAGGGGCTCTGATGGGGACCCTGATGTAAAGGGGGCTCTGATGGGGGGCCTGGGGTCAGGGGAACTTAGATGGGGACCCTGATGTGGGGAGGGGCTCTGATGAGGACCCTGATGTGGGGGGGGGGGGGGGGGGGCTGTGAATGGGACCCAAATGAGGAGGACTCTGATTTGCATCAGGAATTATGACAGGAGAACAGGAGGTGACAGTAAATCTTGCAATAGGGAAACCTGTTTTCGGTGACAACTGTCTAAGCCTGATTCACATCTATGGACCTATTCAAACCTTTGCGTTTTTACCTCTGTTGCGTTTTCCATTGGAATTTAATGGAAATTCATCAAAAAATCAACACGTGTCATAATGGATGTCAATGTACATTGAAACACACTGAGGGACACCAACCCATGTTATGTGTATGTTTTAAAGCATTCATTTTTATTTATTGCAGCTGAGCAAAGACATTAAATGTACATGGGTCACCTGAGCCTGGATTCAAACTTTTGCAATGTCTTTGCAGTGCGTTGCGCTAAAGAAATCCTTTGTCATTTTTTTTTCTTCTTCTTTTATTTATTTATGGCTCTTTAAAGTAACACAGTGTTCTGTGCTGTGCAATGTCTAGCTATGGCTAACCTCACCTAATGATATACTTTAATAATAAAATACTTTCCCCTCTTGCTGGATCTCCGACAAGTGCCGGGTTTTGATCACAGCAGAAGGAAATCCTAATTTATTTAATGTGAAAGTAACAATGGAAGGTATGAAATAAAAATAAAAAAAAACAAGTGGACCGGAAAACAGCGTAGGCCTAAATTTCGCTTCCAGAGACCCGGGAGAAGTCCCAGGGTGTTTAATAAAGGAACATTTTTATTATCAGATTTTTAATCTTTTCTTTGCCAGTGGAGCCCAGGTATTAAAGCTGAAGTTCAAAAAAAATAAAAATTAGCTTTAGCTTTAACCACTTGCAAATGACAGCGGGGCGGTGCGGCTCTCGTTCTGGGACGCCATCATATGACGGCCTCCCGGAATGGCCAGTCTCGCGCACCTGCGGGGGGCTCGCAGCGCGGCGATCCTGGCCGCGCTGTGTTGCTAGGACACGGCGCGACCCCGATCTCTATAAAGAACCATGTCCGCGGCTCTTTAACCATGTGACCGGCTGGGTCCAATCACAGCCGGTCACATGTAAACACGGAGATGCCGGTAATCGTCGCTCCTCGCCTCACACTGACAGAGTAGAGGAGGAGAGGAGAGCCGATCAGCGGCATCTCCTCACAGGGCAACAAAACATGTAATCAGTGCCCTCATTACATTATAGCGCCAACAGTGTCACTAACCAGTGCCCATCAGTGCCCACCACTGCCCACAAGTGCCACCAATCAGTGCCCATTAGTGATGTCAGTGCCGCCTATCAGTGCTGCCCATCAATGCCCATCACTGCTGTCCATCAATGCCCATCAGTGCCACCCATCAATACCCACCGGTGCCGCCTATCAGTGCCAATCAGTGCCACCTAACAGTGCCCATCAGTGCCACCTATCAGTACCCATAAGTGCGGCATATTAGTGCCTCCTCATCAGTGCCACCTAATCAGTGTCCATAAGTGCCACCAGTGCCAATCAGTGAAGGAGAAAAATTACTTAGTTACAAAACTTACTGACAGAAACTAAGTAAAATAAATTTTTTTTTTTAATTTTTGGTCTTTTTTTTTTTTAGTAAAAAAATAAAAAACGCAGCAGTGATTAAAGCGGTTGTATAGTCTTTTTGGTAACTTTTACCTACAGGTAAGCCTATAATAAGGCTTACCTGTAGGTAAAAAAAATATCTCCTAAACCTTTACGGTTTAGGAGATATTCCCCTTGCTATGCGCCGCTGACTGCAGCGGCGCATGCGCACAGGGGATTCTCGGCTGAAGCCCAGCAGCTGCCGGACCTTGCCGAGTAAGAAATCTCCCGCGCGCATGCGCGGGAGTGATGACATCGCGGTTTCAGCCACTCACAGCGCTGGAACCGCGATACCCGGAAGACACTAGATCTACTGATTACCAACAATACAGACCTGATAACAGATGTGGAAATACGGGGCAATTTAGGTAACAGCGATCACAGGTCAATTAGTTTCAGTATAAATCACACAAATAGGAGACATGAAGGGAACACAAAGACACTGAATTTCAAAAGAGCCAACTTCCCTAAACTACAAACCTTGCTAAAAGGCATAAATTGGGATAAAATATTAGGAACAAAGAATACGGAGGAGAGATGGGTTTGCTTTAAGAGCATATTAAATAAGGGCATTAGCCAATGTATCCCATTGGGTAATAAATTTAAAAGAGCGAACAAACATCCTGGATGGCTTAACTCCAATGTAAAAATGCATATAAAAGCAAAGGAGAAGGCCTTCAAAAAATACAAGGTTGAGGGATCATCCTCAGCATTCAGAATTTATAAAGAATGCAATAAGAAATGTAAGGGTGCAATTAGGACGGCTAAGATAGAACATGAAAGACACATAGCGGAGGAGAGCAAAAAAAATCCCAAGAAATTCTTTAAGTATGTAAACAGTAAAAAAGGGAAGACAGACCATATTGGCCCCATAAAGAATGAGGAAGGACATCTGGTTACAAAGGATGGGGAGATGGCAAAGGTATTGAATTTATTCTTCTCCTCAGTCTTCACGAGTGAATCGGGGGGCTTCAGTAACCAAAACTGCAGTGTTTATCCTCATGACACAACACAGGAAGCACCTACATGGTTAACAGAGGATGGAATTAAAATTAGACTTGAGAAACTTAACATTAATAAATCACCGGGACCAGATGGCTTGCATCCGAGGGTACTTAGGGAACTCAGTCAGGTGATTGCCAGACCGTTGTTCCTAATTTTTACAGACAGTCTACTGACTGGAATGGTACCAGCTGATTGGAGAAAAGCCAATGTAGCACCAATATTTAAAAAGGGCCCAAAAAACATCCCTGGGAATTACAGACCAGTTAGCCTAACATCAATAGTATGTAAACTCTTGGAGGGGATGATAAGGGACTATATACAAGATTTTAATAATAAGAATGATATCATTAGCAGTAATCAGCATGGATTCATGAAGAATCGTTCTTGCCAAACCAATCTATTAACCTTCTATGAGGAGGTGAGTTGCCATCTAGATAAAGGAAGGCCCATAGACGTGGTGTATCTGGATTTTGCAAAAGTATTTGACACAGTTCCCCATAAATGTTTACTGTACAAAATAAGGTCCGTTGGCATGAACCATAGGGTGAGTACATGGATTGAAAACTGGCTACAAGGGCGTGTTCAGAGGGTGGTGATAAATGGGGAGTACTCAGAATGGTCAGGGGTGGGTAGTGGGGTTCCCCAGGGTTCTGTGCTGGGACCAATCCTATTTAATTTGTTCATAAACGATCTGGAGGATGGGATAAACAGTTCAATCTCTGTATTTGCAGACGATACTAAGCTAAGCAGGGCAATAACTTCTCCGCAGGATGTGGAAATCTTGCAAAAAGACCTGAACAAATTAATGGGGTGGGCGACTACATGGCAAATGAGGTTCAATCTAGAAAAATGTAAAATAATGCATTTGGGTGACAAAAATATGAATGCAATCTATACACTGGGGGGAGAACCTCTGGGGGAATCTAGGATGGAAAAGGACCTGGGGGTCCTAATAGATGATAGGCTCAGCAATGACATGCAATGCCAAGCTGCTGCTAATAAAGCAAACAGAATATTGGCATGCATTAAAAGGGGGATCAACTGCAGAGATAAAACGATAATTCTCCTGCTCTACAAGACTCTGGTCCGGCCGCACCTGGAGTATGCTGTCCAGTTCTGGGCACCAGTCCTCAGGAGGGATGTACTGGAAATGGAGCGAGTACAAAGAAGGGCAACAAAGCTAATAAAGGGTCTGGAGGATGTTAGTTATGAGGAAAGGTTGCGAGCACTGAACTTATTCTCTCTGGAGAAGAGACGCTTGAGAGGGGATATGATTTCAATTTACAAATACTGTACTGGTGACCCCACAATAGGGATAAAACTTTTTCGCAGAAGGGAGTTTAATAAGACTCGTGGCCACTCATTACAATTAGAAGAAAAGAGGTTTAACCTTAAACTACGTAGAGGGTTCTTTACTGTAAGAGCGGCAAGGATGTGGAATTCCCTTCCACAGGCGGTGGTCTCAGCGGGGAGCATTGATAGCTTCAAGAAACTATTAGATAATCACCTGAATGACCGCAATATACAGGGATATGTAATGTAATACTGACACATGGTCACGCACATAGGTTGGACTTGATGGACTTGTGTCTTTTTTCAACCTCACCTACTATGTAACTATGTAACTATGTAACTATGTAACACGCCGAGGCAACATGACAGCTCCCTCGGCGTGGACCAGGTAAGATACTGACGCCTCGTTCTAAGGTAAGTATTTCATAATGAGCTAGTATGCGGTGCATACTAGCTCATTATGCCTTTTGCTTTACAGGGTTAAAAAAAAAAAAAAAAAATTTGCGGGTATACAACCGCTTTAAATACCACCAAAAGAAAGCTCTATTTGTGTGAAGAAAATGATAAAAATTTAATTTGGGTAGAGTGTAGCACGACCACGCAATTGTCATTCAAAGTACGACAGCACTGAAAGCTGAAAAATGGCCTGGGCAGGAAGGGGGTGTAAGTGCCCGGTAGGTAAGTGGTTATTCACATCACTTACCTGTAATGAAGTACTGTATGTCCCATGATGTGCAGACAACTAGAGCCTGGATAAATCTTTATTGCAGGGATGCCCCGTCCTCTTTCTGGCCCTGAATTTCTGCACTGCAATGAATGGTTAACAGCTTTGGGTATTCAAGCAGCACAGCAGTACAAAAGGTCTGATGGGGTTACGCCCCCCCCCCCCCCCCTCCTATTCCTCCATTGAGAAAAGTTCATTTGTAACCTGATCTGTGAATGGAGGAGAGAATCATGTGACTGGTCAGACTCTCCTCCATTCACAGTTTGTGTTACAGGCAAGAACTTTTCTCAATGGAGGAGGAGGAAGAAGGCTGTGTGTCCCATCTGTACTGCAGTTTCTGCCGAAGACCCAAAGCTGTTAACCATATCAGTGCCAGAAGTTCAGGAAGAGGAAGAGGCATCCCTTCAGTGAATATTTCTCCAGGATCCAGTGTCCCCAACCTGCACATACACTATATTGTCAAAAGTATTGGGACACCTGCCTTTACACGCACATAAACTTTAATGGCATCCCAGTCTTAGTCCGTAGGGTTCAATATTGGGTTGGCCCACCCTTTGCAGCTATAACAGCTTCATTTCCTCTGGGAAGGCCGTCCACAAGGTTTAGGAGTGTGTCTATGGGAATGTTTGACCATTCTTCCAGAAGCGCATTTGTGAGGTCAGGCGCTGATGTTGGATGAGAAGGTCTGGCTCACAGTCTCCGCTCTTATTCATCCCAAAGGTGTTCTATCGGGTTGTGCACTGGTCCAAATTATTTGGTGGAGGTGGGATTATGGTGTGGGGGTTGTTTTTCAGGGGTTGGGCTTGGCCCTGTAGTTCCAGTGAAGGGAACTCTTAAGGCGTCAGCATACCAAGACATTTTGGACAATTTCATGCTCCCAACTTTGTGGGAACAGGAAGGGGCCATCCCCAAACTGTTCCCACAAAGTTGGGAGCATGAAATTGTCCAAAATGTCTTGGTATGCTGACATCTTAAGAGTTCCCTTCACTGGAACTAAGGGGCCAAACATGACTGCACACCAGTGCACAAAGCAAGGTCCATAAAGACATAGATGAGCGAGTTTGGGGTGGAGGAACTTGACTGACCTGCACAGAGTCCTGACCCAAACCCGATGGAACACCTTTGGGATGAATTGGAGTGGAGACTGCGAGCCAGGCCTTCTCATCCAACATCAGTGCCTGACCTCACAAATACGCTCCTGGAAGAATAGTCAAACATTCCCATAGACACACTCCTAAACCTTGTGGACGGCCTTCCCCTAAGAGTTGAAGCTGTTATATCTGCAAAGGGTGGGCCAACTCAATATTGAACCCTACGGACTAGGAGACTGGGAGGTCATTAAAGTTCATGTGCGTGTAAAGGCAGGCGTCCCAATACTTTTGGCAATATAGTGTATACACTGCTAAGTATATTATATCATAACTGTATTGTCTCCCTTTTATGTTGTAAAGCGCTGTGTAAACTGTTGGCGCTATATAAATCCTGTATAATAATAATAATAATATTAATAATAAGTACCAGAAAAAAAAAAGCTCTATCTCTCGCAAAAAAAAAAAAAAATGATATAAAATTAATTTGGGTACATGACCGAGTCATTGTCAGTCAGACTATCACAGCACTGAAAATCTGTACTCCAAGTGGTAACCATTCCCTGCGTTATCCAGTACCATAAAAGTTTAACTTGTAAAGGCTGGACAGTTAGTTTCCACCATAATCCCGACCGCGAGGGTTTCTCTTAAAGGGAGGTGCAAAGGGTTACAGGGCCCGCGGCGTTGAACCTGCAGCGTCAGTTGGTGGGAGCTCCCCGGCTCAGCCCTCTGTTAGCAGGGATTGTACAGATGGAATGTGGGAGTGAGGACTCTGGAAATTTCAATAACTGACAGGATCAAAATTCTTCCCGGGAAATGATTAGATGGGAATGGCAACAAAAAAAAGCGAATTGTCCTGGCAGGGATTGTGTGCTGCAGGGAGGTGGCCCAGGAATGTGTAAAGGGCCGATAAGGAGTCAGCACACAGGGGCCCTGTCTAGGGATTGAGCCGGTATATATATATATATATATATATATATAGACATTCTGCAGAGGTGTCACCCAGTCTGCTGGGAGAGTTTATTCTGGGAGGGATCGCACTTTTATTAGAGGACTGTGGAACCCGCGGCAGTGTATTTCTGCGTCCGCGTGACGGGCCGTGACAAAAACGGAGCAGGTGTCACATCCCCCAAATGTCTCTCCCATCAGGATAGGCGATCCCTCTTTAGGATGTCCAACTGTCCGTCCTTCAGGTCTGACAAGGAGGGCTGTCTAATTAACCACTTGACCTCCGGAAGATTTACCCCCCTTCATGACCAGAGCATTTTTTGCGATATGGCACTTTGTTACTTTGACAATTGCGCGGTTGTGCGACGCTGTACCCAAATAACATTTTTTTTCCCCACAAATAGAGCTTTCTTTTGGTGGTATATCATCACCTCTGCTTTTTTTTTTTTTCTCTATAAACAAAAAAAAGGCAGTTTAAAAAAAATAAATAAATAAATAATAATATATAAATAAATAAATAAATAAATAAATAAATATATATATATATATATATATATATATATATATATATATATATATATAGATATATATATATATCTATATATATATATATATATTCCTTTCTGCTATAAAACATATCTAAAAGGGAACATTTATGACCAATCAGATGTTGTGTTTTTTTAATTCTGTGAAAAAAAAATCCTGGTTGTTATGGGATACGTAAAAACAGTAACTTGTCCGGCAAAAATCCCACCATTGGGAACTTTGGATGCAGTGAGGTTTGAAGGTCCTAATGCAAGAGGATGAGTGTGCAAATAAGGGGTTAAGTTTTCACTAAGGAGGGTTAGTGTTGGGGGTTACAGGGAGGGTTAGTGTTGAGATTACAGGGAGAGTTAGTGTTGGGTTTACAAAGGGGGTTAGTGTTGGAGTTACATGGGGGGTTGGTGTTGGGGTTACAGGGAGGTTTAGTGTTGCGGTTACAGGGAGGGTAAGTGTAAGTCTTGCAGGAAGGATTGGTGTTAGGCCTACAGGCAGGGTTAGTATTGACATTACAGGGAGGGTTAGAGTTGGGGTTACAGGGAGGGCTAGTTTTGACAGGGTTTACAGGGAAGGTTAAAACCTGGGGTCACAGGGAGGTTTAGTGTAGGGGTTGCAGTAGTGTTAGGGTTACAAGGAGGGTTAGTGTTGAGGTTACAGGGAGAGTTGGTGTTAAGGTTACAGGGAGTTTTATGGTTACAGGGAGGGTTAGGGATGAGGTTAGGGGGGGTTAGTGTTAGGATTACAGAACGGTTAGTATTGGGCTTACAGAAAAGGTTAGTGTAGAGGTTACAGGGAGGGTTAGCGTTGGGGTTACAGGGAGGGTTAGCGTTGGGGTTACAGGGAGGGTTAGTGTTGGGGTTACAGAGAAGGTTAGTGTTGAGGTTACAGGGAGGGTTAGCTTTGGGGTTACAGGGAGGGTTAGAGTTGGGGTTACAGAGAGGGTTAGTGTTGGGGTTACAGGGAAGGTTAGTGTTGAGGTTGTAGGGAGGGTTAGTGTTGAAGTTACAGGGAGGGTTAGTGTAGAGGTTACAGGGAGGGTCAGTGTAGAGGTTACAGGGAGGGTTAGTGTTGGGGATACAGGGATGGTTAGCATTGAGGTTACAGGGATGGTTAGTGTTGAGGTTACAGGGAGGGTTAGTGTTGAGGTTACAGGGAGGGTTAGTGTAGAGGTTACAGTGGGGGTCAGTGTAAGGCTTACACGAAGAATTAGTGTTAGGACTACAGGTAGGGTTAGTGTTGAGATTACAGGGAGGGTTAGTGTTGAGATTACAGGGAGGGTTAGTGTTGAGATTACAGGGAGGGTTAGTGTTGAGATTACAGGGAGGGTTAGTGTTGCGGTTTCAAGGAGGGTAAGTGTTGGGGGTTACAAGGAGAGTTACTGTTGGGGTTACAAGGAGGGTTAGTGTTGGGGGTTACAATTAGGGTTAGTGTTGGGGGTTACAAGGAGGGTTAGTGTTGGGGTTACAAGGAGGGTTAGTGTTGGGGTTACAAGGAGGGTTAGTGTTGGGGTTACAAGGAGGGTTAGTGTTGGGGTTACAAGGAGGGTAAGGGTACACATGCGGCTCCCATAGCCACTCCTCTGAAAAGTGGTCCAAGGTGGTTTGCTTTTAAGAGGGCATTTGACAGGCAGTGAGGAGGCTCTGAGGGTACTAATAACTAAACCTGAGAAAGGCAGACACCAGCTACACTGAATTGGGGTTTGGACATTGAAAATGACTTTGTAACCTGTGTAGGTCAGTTTTTGCTGCTATCTCTTTGGGTATCGTACACCCCTACATCTTCTCTCCTGAAAATGTAGTTTAGCAAAAAGTTGTAAAAAGTCTAAAGTGATTGGCACCCAATTTATTTTTCTCCCCATCATACCCCAAGAACCTAACCCTGGGATGGAAATGTTAGCATGCTATATTACATTTCCATTCCACACTGCCCCCAGAGGAGTGCTACATTCCAATTATAGTAAAGGGGTAATGTTAGGGTTAGGAAGGGTTAATGCCTGGTATACAGGAAGGTCAATGTTAGCTTTCCGGTTGTCCGCAGATAGGGACAACTTTATGTTAAGTGGGAGATTCTGTCCGTGCTGTGATCACATTGGCCAGTCCCAATTTTGCAGTAAGATTATATCAATGGACATTGCAGGGGATGCCTGTAATTTGCCGTCAAGCTACATGTAGATTTCAGTATAAAAGCTGAATACTGTTGTGTATTAAGTTATAAAGTAAAAATTTCTGGACTTTTTTTGTGAGGAAAGCGTGGTAATTTAGGTGGTTCCCAAAAGGATTATTTATTTCTTACAGTATACAGCGCTGATCATTTTTTGCAGCACTTTACAAATATATTGTACATTCACATCAGTCCCTGCCCTCAAAGAGCTTGCAATCATGGAAATTGTTCTTTTTATGCTCTGAAAAATCTGAATAAAAATAATAATAAAAAAAAAAAAAAGAGCTTGCAATCGAAGGTCCCTTACTCACATACAGTACATACACATACTAGGGCCAATATACCTACCAGCATGTCTTTGGAGTGTGGGAGGAAACTGGAATACCCGGAGGAAACTCACGCAGGCACAGGGAGAACATGCAAACTCCAGGCAGGTAGTGTCGTGGTTGAGATTTGAACCAGCAACCTCAGTGCTGCAAGATGGAGTGCTAACCACTTAGCCTTTGTGCTGCCCACATTTACAGCACTGACCAATCACATCACTATCTGCCCCCAATGAGCGTACAATCTAATGTCCCTAACGTTGATCCCTTACCCAGTTCCTTGGTTTATTGACCCTACTTTACATGTCCCTCCTCAAAATGCTGGGAGCATGCCTAAACTTGGTCCTGGTCAATAGGATCAGAACAAGGGCACCTGCTGCCTGGGTGGCACCGCGCTCTAGTTTAACACTCTTGACCGGCTGTTACTGACTGTCATTTAGAAGATGCAGACAAGCCCATATCACTTCTCCAATTTGAGGAATAGTAAAGTGACTGGTGTGTGGTTCCGGGGGGATTGTAATGCTAGAAGAAAGGAATGTGATGCCAAGGCATGGACACCAATGCTTGTCAGTAGAATTCAGAGCCATCTTAAAATACATGCAAGCGCTTTGCAGATAGGGCCCAGGTTAGAGCCTAGTCAACAACTCTGCAAAGCCACCTTGGCTGGGATGTGGTTGAGAAAGGTAGGAGTATGGTGGTGGAAGAAAGGAGTGTGACAGTAGACATGGACAGCCATGGTGGTCAGTATAAACCAGAACTCTTGAAGGAAACACTCATTACCTTCTTAAAGAACATAAACTGCATGTAAATAGGGCTCAAGTTGGAACTTGGCCAACAACTCTGCAAAGCCATCCTGGCTGGAATGTGGTTGTGTGGGAAAGGACATGGGCAGCCATGGTCGTCAGTAGAAACGAGAACACACATACCATCCTAAAGAACATGAATGCAGCAATTGACACATGCCCTCCAAGCAATACTACATGACATACCTTTTGCTTGCTGATTCCAATCTGATACCCCTGAGGAAGAGTATATCTCGAAATGCGTCGGGTACTCCCCGCATATGTGTTCCATGTGTTTTGGAGTTCTATGATTGTGAATTATTCTTTGCATTTTGTATTGCTACTTTTTTGTATGTATCACGCATGCTGCACATTTACCCCATGTATCACAGATCCATTTAAAGATCTATACTACTAATAAACACTTTATCATACAACTTTTGTATCTCCCACACTCTTTATGACCTAGGAGTAGGTGTTCCCTTTAAAGTCCCGTAAGAGGATCAATTTCCATGTAGCTAGTTCAATTTGGGATGTGGGTTCACCTACCCCTTAGACCAACCCAGCACCAACCACTGTCTATCGAATGTGGTTGTGTGGGAAAGAAGTGTGGTACATGGACATGGGCAGCCATGGTCGTCAGTAGAAACGAGAACACACATACCATCCTAAAGAACATAAACATTCCATGCGGATAGGACCCAAGTTGGAACTTGGCCAACTCTGCAGAGTCATCTTACAAAGTAGCAATTACCCAAAACTTCTGTCTAATGTCAAAACAATAGGACTAATGTTGGAACAGATGTGTCCTCCTAGCCCAAATATTATCCAAACACATCCTAGCCAAGGTGGCCTTACAGAGTTGTTGACCAAGTTCTAACCTTGGCTGGGATGTATTTGAGCGGGGAAAGTGTTTAATGGTGGAAGAAAGGAATGTGATACATGGATATGGACAGCCATGGGGGTCAGTAGAAAGCAAAACATTTGAAGGTAACGCATAACTTCTTAAAGAACATAAATTGCATTTAGATTGGGCCCATGTTGGAGGCTGGCCAGCAACTCTGCAAAGCCATCTTGGCTGGGATGTGGTTGAGGGGAAAAGGAGTGTGGTAAGTGGACATGGACAGCCATGGTGGTCTGAAGAAACCAGAACACATATAACATGAATGTACAAGAACATACAAACTCCATGCAGATAGAACCCAGGTTGGAACTTGGCCAACAACTCTGCAGAGCCAACACTTCTAAATAGTCAAAAACCACAGGACTGTTGTTAGAACAGATGTGCCATCCTAGCCCAAATGTTATGCAAAACAGTTTTTGGCTACAGGAAGCGCTCCTGCCCCAAAAATCTTTGTTCCAGTCTTTCGACATTTGTCAATTTGTGTAAAACTTTTGTGAGTAGCATGTACTAATGAGATTGATGATATAAAAATCTGTACAAACATCTAACTCTGCCATTCCTGCCAACAGCTCTGGTGGTGGGCGTATTGTCCCAATATCCCGAGCAGCCACATGGATGTTCTCAAGGCAGCTGCTATCCGGCCACCGGGGACCTGCTTGTTGGCCGCGCTGACAAACTCAAGGCCACGTCAACCTGCGGGCTCCAGAGAGCGCAACCCTATTGTATTGTGAGTCATCTTCAGGTGAGTCATGCCAAGAGGTTGTGCAAACAAAATGTGCTACTGATTAGCGAACCTCTATAGAGCCAAAAAAATTATGGAAACTGTTCAAAGGGAGATTTTAGTTTATTTTCAATGTTTTTTTTTTATTTTTTAGTTGTTATTGTTTGTTTGTGTGATTTCCACATTTTTATTTACTTGTGATGCTATAGTTTTATATTTTCATGGCAAGGGGCATCACTGACCGACTACTACAATCACTTGCACAAAGTAATTCAAAGTATAGACCACAATACTGAACTCCATAGGGGAGAGTTAAAAAAAAACTGGCGCACACAGAATCTGGTGCAGCTGTGCATAGTAACCAATCAGCTTCCAGGTTTTATTGTAAGCTTAATTGAACAAGCTGAAGTTAGAAGCGGATTGGTTACTATGCACAGCTGAACAAGATTCTGCATGCTCCAGTTTTAGTAAATCCCCCGCAAATAGTCTTTATACGTTTTTGCTTGTTCATGAATTTGCAGTGAGATAACAGTTGCTAATCACTGTCCAAGACTGCTAAGCAAGAATTAGAGCCTGCATATGTAATGAGCAAATATGTCTGCCCCCATTTACATATATCATTCAATTTGCGCATTTAAAATAGGAATGCATTCATAAAAAATTCCTACAGCTGTCCATCAAAACTGCATGTACTTTAATGCGTGCAAATGTGTGCAAATGTTTAAAACACTATGGGGTGTATTTTTGTTTTTTATTTGCATTACTGTTCGTCCAGCAAAACTGCATGTAAATTTTGTTCAAGTTGGTACAAAATCGAATGTACTCCAGCTATTTTCTCTGCAATTCGAATGTGTGAATGCGGAAAATACCACATTATGGCCACTAGATGGTGCAGAGGAGCATACTTGCTTCCTATAATTGTCATCACCATCTAGTGGCCATGAAACTGTATTTTCCGCATTCACACATGTCATAAGCTGAAGCCATAGGACATTGTTCTTGTGTTGAGACTGTGTTGGTCAAGCTGTTGGTGTGAAGGAGTCCTTTGTCTATACCTTGCAGACCCCCAGTGTTGAGACCTTCTCATCACAGTTAGGGGCTACTTCCACACTGGGGTCTCATTCCTCTTGCCTTGCGCTAGCCATACACCTGTAGAATTTAGTTAATTATCAGTTTTTGAACGTTTGATCTTCTAGGGGAGTCACAGGGACAATGATGTAAGGGGGGGCTCTCATGGGGACCCTGCTCTGATGGAGACACTGATATAAAGGGGAACACTGTTGGGGACCCTGATGTAAAGGAGGGCCCTGATGTAAGAAGGGACTCTGATGGGGACACTGATGTAAGAAGGGAGCTCTTATGGGGACCCTGATATAAAGGGGAAACTGTTTGGGACCCTTATGTAAGGAGGGAGCTCCGATGGGGACTCTACTCTCATGGGGACACTGATATAAAGGGGGACACTGTTGGGGACCCTGATGTAAAGGGGACCCAGATGTAAAGAGGGAGCTCCGATGGGGACTCTACTCTGATGGAGACACTGATATAAAGGGGGACACTGTTGGGGACCCTGATGCAAAGGGGACCCTGATGTAAGGGGGGACTCTGATGGGGACACTGCTTTAAGGAGGGCCTCTGATAGGGACCCTAATGTAAGGAGGGAGCTCCGATGGGGACTCTACTCTGATGGAGACACTGATATAAAGGGGGACACTGTTGGGGACCCTGATGTAATGGGGGGAGTTCTGATATGGACTCTCCTCTGACGTATGGGAGACTTTGGAACTTTGTTTTACTTAAAGAGGAACTGCAGTCTGCTCATATCATTTGTAATAAAAACATCTTTGCCATTCTGAAGCTTCCCTCCAACCACTTTATTATTATATTATATATATTATATATTATTATTATTTATTATATTTATTTATTTATTATATTCTTTTATATACACTGTGATTCTGTACTTGCCAAATATGCTGCAGAAATCTCCCTCCACTGAGTCTGGCTGCAGCCATTTTAACTGTGGGCAGCTGAAGCTGCTGCCTGTTCACTTCCTGGATTTACACAGACACAAAGAGGCACACCTCCAGCTCTGCAGCTCTCATTGGCCCTCTTATGACTCATCCCCGTTCCCTTGTGATTGATGTCATAAGCTTAGGCTAATGTCCAGACAAGAAACAGGAGGAGTGGGCTGTATAAAGTATTTACTGGCAGAAAAAAAATGTTTTATTATCCAAAGTTAAAACAACAACAAGGGCAGAAGATTTAATAGATGGAAAGATAAAAAAATGACTGAAGTTCCGCTTTAAGTTCTTTCTCTTTTGCTCTGAATCATATCGTTCTAATCCCAAAGACGATCTAAATAAAACCTAATATTTCATTTATTATTCCTTGACTTATAAAACTTTTTTTTTTTTTTTTCCACCTGGCATATATCTGTAAAATGTACGATGTGGCCCTCATACTGATAAGCCTGAAGGCCCCCAGTGTAGCCCATCAGAGAGCAGCCTCATGGAAAATTCTCACTTCCTCTTATTTTTAGATCTTGCACTTTGTCCTCCCCACCCCTTCACATTCCCTTTCTCCTCTTGTCCCTCTTCCCTGCCCCGGAACCCCCCCGGGGACCTCCCGAACCCTCTTCCTCTGGATTTATCACTCCTCAGTCCAGCTACATGTTTTCTGAAAGAAACACAAAAAAAAAAAAAAAAAACTGGATTTGGCCTTTCACCCATGAAAGTTGCGTTGACACAGCCAAATTCCCAGAATAGAAAAAGAAAATAAAGGGAAAAAAAATAGCCGTCTAACCCACCATACAAAAGTAGGATGAAAATTCCCCTGTAATGAATTGCCAATTAGGAAACAGGCATTAACCCTACAAACATACCAACGGGGAAATGCCAGTCATACAATGCACAAAGGAAACAGCAAAAACAAAGCTTTGGTCCTTGTTCAGTTTAATACATGAGATCTAAAAAATATCTAAAGGCTAAACTTTTTATTTTTTTTATTTTTTGTAGCTTTGGATAAAGCAGGTAAGGGTTTTGTTGCTGTCTACCGCCCCTCCTGTAGTTTTCTGCAGGTGGCACCGTTACAGAAAAATAAATAGGTGAACGTACACCGTATACCCTCCCCACTTCCCATACCTCCCAACTGTCCCCGATTTGGAACAAAGTCCCTCTTTCCCCCTCATTTGTCCCACATTTTGGTCTGATCCATATAGTTGTATATAAAATGCACTTTTTATCTTTCAAAAAGTGTTTCCCAGTGCTAAACTTTTCATCCAAGCTCTAAATTGCTGCATTTGTAAATTTCAAAAGCCAATATAAAGGAATAGTAGTGGTGAAAAAAGCACCTGTGGGTTTAACTACTCTTTTTTTTTTTTGTATAACTATCCTTTAAGGGGGTGTGGCAGGGGGTGTGTCCTATGCCTACATATTTTTGCTAATAGGTGTCCCTCGCTCCCATCTCAATATGTTGGGAGGTATGACTTCCTATTGTACTTACCTCCGCCAACGCTGAGCTGTCAGTGCCCAGGCAGCCGGCCCATCAATTTGAAATCCTCCCTTTTTCCCCCCTGCTCTGTGCAGAGCTTCTGAGACGGACCAGAGCAATTCACTGTGCAGGTGCTGATCAATCACAGGGAAGAATAGCAAACTCCATGCAGATATTGTCCTGTCTAGTATCTGAACTGAGGACAGTGCTGCCAACCTCCCGCAAACACGGAACATTTACTGGTGAAGCACATTTTTTTACTGACGACCTGAAAAATGACCTTTTAACCACTTGCTTACCGGGCACCTAAACCCCCCTCCTGCCCAGACCATTTTTTGGCTTTTAGCGCTGTCACATTTTGAATGACAATCACGCGGTCATACAACCCTGTACCCAAATGAAATTTTTTATCATTTTTTCCCCACAAATAGAGCTTTCTTTTGGTGGTATTTGATCACCTCTGGGTTTTTTATTTTTTGTTAAAAAAGTTAAAAAAGACCGAAATCCAAAAAAGAAATACAAAATCGTTTTATATTTTGTTAATAAATTTTGCAAACAGGTAATTTTTCTCCTTCATTGATGTACGCTGATGAGGCTGCACTGATGGGCACTGATAGGCTGCATTGATGGGCACTAATAAGGCGGCACTGATGGGCACTAATAGGCGGCACTGGTGAGCACTGATAGGTGGCATTGGTGGGCACTGATGGGTGGCACTAATGGGTGGCACTGATGGGCACTAATAGGTGGCACGGATAGCTGGCACTGATAGGTGGCAGTTATGGGCACTGATGGGTGGCAGCGATGGGCACTGATGGGTGGCAGTGATGGGCACTGATCGGCACTGATAGGTAGCACTGGTAGGCGGCACTGTTAAGGCACTGATTGGCACCACTGGTGGGTATTGATAGGTGGCACTAATTACTGGCACTTATGCCTTGATTCATGGCACTGTGTGGGCACTGGCAGGTGGCGCTGTGGGCACTGGCATGTACACTGGATAGCGGTATTGGTGGGCACAGATGAGGCAGCTTCGCCTCTTCCCCTTTGGGACCAATGTCCCTTGCACTGAAGCCGGTGATTAAAAGGATTACTGATCTTCTGTCTACATCACGTGATCAGCTGTCATTGGCTGACAGCTGATCACGTGGTAAGGGGCCAGGATAATTGACTCAGGTGATCACAGCGTGCACCCTGCAGGGGGCGTGCGGGGAGCATGGAAAGGGGAGGACGTCTCTTAACGTACTCCCAGCAAAGTAGATCAGCTATTCACCCGTCATTCGGCTATAGGGTGGATCTGAAGAAGTTAACAACTAAGATAATCGATATTTAAACAGTATAAACACAATACTGAACTCTGACAATACACATTACAAGTAATTTGCCTGCTTTACACTTAAAAAGTCAACACAGCATGACAAATTATCAGCCCCTGATATTTGCAGACAGTTGTACAAAGTCTCAGATTTTCACAAACTGTCTACAAATTTACTGACGGTTGGCAACCCTGACTGAGCACACCGGCAGAGCCAAGACAAGGGGTGGGCACATAGGTGTGCACAGCCTATTACTTTAGAATGCGCACCTCAAAGCTAAAACACATACATGTGTGTGCATGTGTATTTATACTGACGGTGTCAGCAGAGCAGTGGATAGTGTCAGTAGGGCAGGGATTGGTGTCAGTAGTTTTAATTTTTATTATTTTTTAATATTTTATTACTTTTGTTAGTTTTCTTTTTTATGAGCTCTGTTAGGGGGCTTTGGTGAAATATCAGTGTTTCAAACCAGGGAAATGTGCACAGCACAGATTGATTAGGGTGTGCCCAGGCACACCTGGCACACCCTGTGCGCATGCCTATGGGTGGGCAGGAGGGGAAGCTGCCCTGGGTGCAGAGAAACAAGGGAGCAAAGAATAGATGCAGGGTGGTACCTCCATTCTATGGCATGTATTAACAGTGGGGGGGGGGGTGAAGTTCTGGATTCTTTCCCTGGGCTCTGGACGACCTCAGTTAGATGTCCTAACCAGTGCTGTGTTTTGGCCTAGGCCAACAAGGCCCAGGCCTAGGGCGGCACTTCGCGGGGGGGGGGGGGGGGGGGCGGCAAAAAAGACCCCCCCCCCCCACCAAAACGGCATCTGTGCCCTCCCCCCGGCTCCCGCACAGTAGGGCACATAAGCAGAGTAAAGCTCAGCAGTGCAGTGGCGTCATGGCTGCAGATGGGGCTAGAAAGCAGAGTAAGCAGGAACCGTCATTCTCTCTCTCCGATTGGTCCTCTGCTGTGGCCAATCATGGGGAGGGAGAGAGCTGTCAGGAAGCTGGGCGGCGGCACGTCAAAACCAATTAGAGCCGCTCTCTCTCTTTCTTCTCTCTTCTCCGTTCAGCCGACAGAAAGGGGAGGGGGGCGAGCGGGGGAGTTCCCTGGTAAATGGAGCAGCAGCGCTGTGACAGGGAGAGGAGAGATGCGGGCTGTCTGTGTATCTCCCCCGCTCACCCCCCCCTCCCCTCCCCTTTCTGTCAGCCGAAGAGAGAGAGAGCGGCTCTAATTGGGGGGTGTTACAGGAGGAGAAAAAGAATACTGTGCTGGGGGAAGCCAGATAGGGAGCTGAGGTAGCAGAATAGTGGTAATGACTGCTGGGCAATGAACTTCTGGTATGCAAGGTTTTTTATTCCATTCTTCTAGCTAGCAAGAATGGACACTCCTGGCCCGACTAATGTCTACACGCCAAGAAGTGCCCGATACAGACAATTCAGTGTACATATAACTCTATCACATTACGTCACAAGCGAACAGATAATACATTTCCGTTACAAAACATTCTAACCTTTAAACAGTTAACCTACTCTTATTGATGCAAAGCAGTTTAACAAAGCATATTCTTTCACAAGCAGTTACACAAGCCTTGCTTTGCGGTTACCTTCTTAATCTGCTGACTAGCTTGACACATCCTGGACAGGAAAAGTGTGCTAAACTAAGCACAGATGGCTGTGCTAAGGGGGGGAAATGGGTGAATTCAGTGTCCCAATCCACAGCCTGTCAGGTTCTACAGACAAAATATTCTTAACATAGTTAATAGGAATGGCTTCTTAGCTGGAATTCTAAATCAGCCCTACTACACACATAACCGTGGCCATATAATCTGATCCCCATTCCTACTTCAGAGCCACACTGTACCAGCACCACCAGAGCCACACTGTACCCGCACCACCAGAGCCACGCTGTACCCGCACCACCAGAGCCACGCTGTACCCGCACCACCAGAGCCACGCTGTACCCGCACCACCAGAGCCACGCTGTACCCGCACCACCAGAGCCACACTGTACCCGCACCACCAGAGCCACACTGTACCCGCACCACCAGAGCCACACTGTACCTGCACCACCAGAGCCACACTGTACCCGCACCACCAGAGCCACGCTGTACCCGCACCACCAGAGCCACACTGTACCCGCACCACCAGAGCCACACTGTACCCGCACCACCAGAGCCACGTTGTACCCGCACCACCAGAGCCACGCTGTACCCGCACCACCAGAGCCATGCTGTACCCGCACCACCAGAGCCACACTGTACCCGCACCACCAGAGCCACACTGTACCCGCACCACCAGAGCCACACTGTACCCGCACCACCAGAGCCACGCTGTACCCGCACCACCAGAGCCACACTGTACCCGCACCACCAGAGAGCAACGCTGTACCCACACCACCAGAGCCACACTGTACCCGCACCACTAGAGCCACGCTGTACCCGCACCACCAAAGAGCCACGCTGTACCCACACCACCAGAGAGCCACGCTGTACCCGCACCACCAGAGAGCCACGCTGTACCCGCACCACCAGAGAGCCACGCTGTACCCACACCACCAGAGAGCCACGCTGTACCCGCTCCACCAGAGCCACGCTGTACCCGCACCACCAGAGCCACACTGTACCCGCACCACTAGAGCCACGCTGTACCCGCACCACCAGAGAGCCACGCTGTACCCACACCACCAGAGAGCCACGCTGTACCCGCACCACCAGAGAGCCACGCTGTACCCGCACCACCAGAGCCACACTGTACCCGCACCACCAGAGCCACGCTGTACCCGCACCACCAGAGCCACGCTGTACCCATACCACCAGAGAGCAACACTGTACCCACACCACCAGAGCCACACTGTACCCGCACCACCAGAGTCACGCTGTACCCGCACCACCAGAGAGCCAGGCTGTACCCGCACCACCAGAGAGCCACGCTGTACCCGCACCACCAGAGAGCCACGCTGTACCCGCACCACCAGAAAGCCACGCTGTACCCGCACCACCAGAGAGCCACGCTGTACCCGCACCACCAGAGAGCCACGCTGTACCCGCACCACCAGAGAGCCACGCTGTACCCGCACCACCAGAGCCACGCTGTACACGCACCACCAAAGCCACGCTGTACACGCACCACCAAAGAGCGCCACGCTATACCTGCACCACGAAAGAGAGCCACGCTGTACCTGCACCACCACAGAGAGCCATGCTGTACCCGCACCACCAGAGGAGGAGAAAGATGAAGCCACTGGCAGGGTACAGACATGCTACACTACTGACTAGAGTCGGCCTGGGCAACCCAGAGTGAGTGAACGTCCAGCCAGAGGGATCACTGTTGCGGTTTCATCGGGTCTGGTAAGAGAACCTGTTGGCCATTATCCATTACTGTTCCCAGGGACTGAGCCATTAGGAAGTGCCTAACCTGATATCCTCTAGGCCAACCCTAGTGACGCCACGGTCCCGGAGCCCACAAGTTCCGGCACTGAGTTTCGGTAACTGGCCAGACAGGGATGCGCCAGCGTGGGCACCCAGGACATTTGCTGCCCGGAGTCCCACAAGCGGCGATGGGCTTTGCGTGGCAGCCGACACCTCTCTCCCCACTGTCAGCCACACACACTCCTCGGCTCCTCCTCCCTTCTCCTTCTCGGCTCCAATGTTCTAGTGTACACAGCCAGGAGGAGAAGGAGCCACAGAGGAGGGACACGACTTCAGTGCAAGAGCCTCCCAAAGCACCCAGCACATATCCCCTTACCCCCCCAAATGAAAAGATGCCGCATCCCTCACTGTCCTCCTCCCGCGGCGTCCCTCTGTCCTCCCATGAAGATGACAGGGAGGATCTAAAAAAGGAAGGGGTGTGGCCTTGACAGTAAGTGGTGGGTCATAGTTAAATTAGGGGGTGCGCGAGCTTAGTCAGGCCTAGGGCAGCACAAAACCTAAATACACCACTGGTCCTAACCACTAAGCCACCATGCTTTAATGAACAGATTGCAATGCCTGTGGCTAGCTTGAAAGCCTAGAAAGCATGAATGCATGAAGCCTTAAATACAGCTGAGCCTCTTTCTCCAGCGATTGTGCAGTATTGTGATCAGTGCTTGTTGTCTGTCCACCAGGATGAGAAGAAGTGCTTTGTCTGTGACTCCAGAAGGCCTTTTAACCGGTTGACCAACCCCATCAGTCACCGCATTGAAAATGTTATTACCACGTTTGCTGAGGATCGCAAGAAAGCCTGGTGGCAGTCGGAGAACGGTAACATCATTTATGATAGTTTCATAAAATACTTCAGAAGTGCTGCAGATCTGATATTGCTAAGCACATCCATCATAATACAGTTTTGAAGGAACATGGGAAACTTTTTTTAGAAGTTATAAGTTTTATAATGTAGGATGTGCGGTAAAGATTGTACATGGGCATTTTGTTGGATCAGGACAGGAAAGTCATCTGTGCGATTCTCCTAAAAAGAGCCACCTGCCAAGAATGGTATAAACATCAAGACAAAAAAAAATAAAAAATGATATACTGTATATACAATACATAACACATACTGGGGCCAATCTAGACAGGAGCCAATTAACCTACCAGCATGTCTTTGGAGTGTGGGAGGAAACCGGAGTACACGGAGGAAACCCACGCAGGCACAGGGAGAACATGCAAACTCCAGGCAGGTAGTGTTGTGGTTGGGATTTGTACCGACGACCCCAATACTGCTAGACGGAAATGCTACGATCAGAGTTTTCTGTTCCCTCTTTGTTCTTTCCATTGAGATCTGCAATGGAGAAGTGCCCAACAGGTAAAACTCAGGAATGCAAAGGAGGGTGATCTCTAGAGGATCCCTATAGAAATATAATCCACTTTTTGTTTTGCAAAAAGTGATTTTTGACCCCTTTATCTCAGGTTGCTGAGACTTGACTGTGTGACATATGGTAATGGTGTTTTCACAATGGTACAGAAGAATTTCTGATTATGGGTGGAGTGGACCACATTATGGTGCAGAAGGATATCCATATTATATGGTTGTGGAAAGAACTTATTTCTATAAAGAAGAGGCAGCTACTGAGCAGGTAGAGTTCAATAGACTAAGTCAGGCTTCATTGCATTGCGGGAACTGCAGTCCAGAGGAGGCAGACTCTACTGTAATGAAGAGCTTTCAAACTGCATTTCCCAGGGGGAGATTGACGGGAGGAGTGGAAAGAGCTGCATTTTCTGCAGCTTTACAGGACACAGCTTCCTCTTGCCGTGAGGGAGGTTGGAGAGTGCACATCGCTATCCAGTGAGAACCATCAATGCAGCATATCGGCAGCTTGAGCGGGGAGTGCTGAGTGCAGACAGCGTGTTAGACATTCTGTATATAGCCCTACAGAACAGACAGTGCACAGTCCACTTGAACTTTATCTGCTGCTTAAAGGATTTGTAAAGGCAGAAGGTTTTTTATCTTAATGCATTCTATGCATTAAGATAAAAAACCTTCTGTGTGTAGCAGCCTCCCCATCTCCCCCTAATTACTTACCTGAGCCCCATCTCTCTCCAGCGATGTCCACTAGTGTCTTAGCCTTCCGGGACTCTCCTCCTGATTGGCTGAGACATAGCAGCCGCACCATTGGCTCCCGCAGCTGTCAAAGTCAGTTAGCCAATCAGGTGAGAGAGGCTGCGGGGCCCGGTTGGAACTATGTATCTGAATTGACACGTGGAGCTGTGACTCAGCTCGGGTGACCCCATAGCAAGCTGCTTGCTGTGGGGGCACTCGACAGGGGGGAGAGGGCAGGAGCAGCGAAGAGGGACTCAAAAAGAGGGGGGATCCGGGCTGCTCTGTGCAAAACCAACTGCACAGAGGAGGTAAGTATTGTTATTTAAAAAAAACAAAACAAGACTTTACAATCACTTTAACTGCAGACAAGAAACAGGAAACTTTATTCAGGGAAAAGACATAGAGCATACAGTATCATAGATGCAGCTACAAACATATAAACACTCCCATCTACTGGTTTAAGAATATATCTCTACTAAATACTGATGTACAGTAGTTGTTGCACAAAATACAATTCTGTAGCCCAACACAGTGTCACCTGGGTGCAGAGAAGAGAGTAGACCAGGGGTCTCAAATGGCGGCCCTCCAGCTGTTGCGAAACTACAAATCCCATGAGGCATTGCAAGCCTGACAGTTACAAGCATGACTCCCACAGGCAGAGGCATGATGGGACTTGTAGTTTTGCAACAGTTGGAGGGCCACCAGTTTGAGACCCCTGGAGTAGACTAATCGCTGTGTGTGAGATAGAGACTGAGCCCTTTAGGAACTGACCATACAGCCATCTAGTAGCCCTATTGCTGCCTGCAGACTTGACTGGGACTATTCTCATATGCACCAATGGTACGACTGGGCCCCAACGCTAGCCGGCTGAAGAGTTAGGACTAAAGAGTGTCCCTTAACAGCTGCTACGCAGAGACCTTTCCCCATTGCTTTTGCTAAGTGGTACCTCTCAGGGGACATTGCACCATATCCTAGCCATTCTCCTAGAGTGCACTCTAGACTAGTTATAGTACTATTATTCACATTGCAGTTAATGCTTACATGCACTGGTGGGGGGGTTAGGCACTACAATTCTTATTAGCTGTCTGTTTTAAATTACAATTAAACCTTTATTACGGTAACATCCATGACGCTCAGTTTGCAAATCATGCTGTCTAAAAAGGCAGTCCAGCCTTGGCTGCATGCTTGATGACAGCCTATGTATAACTGACAAAGCTAGACTAGCCTGCTTCTTTTGAGAGTAGGGGGGGGTACTTTACTATTTGAGCTGTTCATCAGCAGTGTACAATATGGTCGCCTCACTCTTCAGGTCTCTTACACAGCAGTGTTTCGCTTGAAGCTTGCCACCTGTTGGCTGCAAAGGATAAATATTACATAATTATATAAAGTGTTTTATATTTTGCTGTTTAATTAGAAATATTTTACCAACCAGAAAAAATGCATAAATATAACTACGTTAAAAAAAAACATATATGCACATGTATAAAGAACAAAAGAAAAACACCATATACCCCCCTTTAAGATCGAGACGGCTGAGCACATATAGCACACAAAGAGCATGTCAACGCAAATTACTGGTTGTAAAATAAGCGACACGGACCCCCTCTGTGTCTGTTTGAGACGTAACCAATAAAAATGTTGTTGAGGCAAGTTTGCAAAAGGGCCCCAGGCGCCACTGAAGGTAAATCCAGCCTGGGATTTGTTCACCTCTTTCCTTCCTCTCCATCATTAAAGCGGGTTAATTTAATTACATATATTCCCCTTTTGGATTAGTTCTGTAACATAGAAAAAAAAAAAAGGATACACAGCCTTTGAGGATTTCACAGGCTAATCCCGAAAGCTATTTTATCTGGAGTCTTATTAAAATTCTTTTCGTATCTTATTCCGAACAGTTTTTTTTATCTCTCGTGAGCAGGGCAGGATAGGACAATGAGAATTGTGGAAGACAGCATTTTCCTCCGTCCTCAGGAAATTCTGACTCATTTCTCCAATATTCACACGCAGGAGAAAAACATATTTGTTGGCCAGTTTTTTTTTGGAGTACAATAATTTGCCATTAGGGAAAAAAAAGTTTGGATTACTTTGTTTATTTAAAGTTATCTTTCACAAATTGTAGCTTCCAGTTTAATGCCACTCCAGTATTCTTGAATTATTTTGGTATTATCAGCCATATGCAAGTACGGCCAATTAGCATTGCCTCGCATGGGCAATTTAGGGGCTAGTGAGATAATGAGTTTCCAAGCATTGGAAGTGCTTGTTATAGTATATTGAGATTTTATAGCAAATGGGAAAGCTTTGGGTAAATTGGTTTTCCTTTCTATGGAGTGCAGGAAAAGAGCCTTTCACTGGAACGGAAGAGTAATTTGGACGGTGCTTTAGATTACAGGGAAATACACCTATATTTTAAAGGGCAGTCTAAGGGACTCCTTTTACTGAGGACACACAGTGACCCAGCTGCTGAAGACCCACAGACTGGCCTCTAGTTCAACATTTTACGACCTACAGAATTATGGTACTTTCTGTAAAGAATTATGAAGCCATCACTACCCCAAGGGGGTTCTGGGATTTCCTGGACGAGTTCAGTAACCAATCAGAAGGATTCCAGAAATTCTGGAGGATTCCAGAAATGATCTAGTATCTAGTTTTTCTCCAAGAGGAATACAAGACTTCCTGTGGGTAAACATGAAGCCAGTGATGCCCCAAAGGATTCTAAAGCTGGCCATAGGTGGTGCGAATTTTGCCTGGTTTCTGAACAGACCAGTCAAAACCGGCCACATCTTGCCCAACATCCTTCGACTGAAAATTGATCAAACAGCTTCTGCATCCAATCAGATGCAGGCACTGTTTAAATATTTTGACAGCTGGTGTGGCCAGCTGTCAAAATACAATAGCCGCAGTTGGAGATTCATCCATCCACATGTGGGGAAGTGCAGCGAGGTGTGGCTGCAGTAAACACTCAGAGTCCAGTTGCAGAGAATAAAACTTGTATTTATGTAAATGTTCAGCACACAACCAATGGGAAGGTGCCCAACCAGGAAAACTCGTAGCATGCAACAGCGATGTGTAGCAGAGAAGGTCTCAGGCGTGCCCACAGTGTCTGTCTTGAAGGACCGAATGCAGCCTGGCTGGTCCGTACCCAAATGGGGAGGTGTCCAGGAAGGTTGGCGTGTCCCTATCCTTTCCCCTACTTGTCTGGAATCTCTCCCTGCCGCTAATCACTGTCCCTGTCAGAGAGGTGACTCTACTGACTCTCAAATTGCACGCCAAGTCTTGGGGCCAGGGCCTTAAATAGGTTCTGCCTGACCTAAGATGGCTGCCAGAGTCACATGGGGAGCAGCATCCAATTGAAAAGCTTGACCCAAGAAACCATAGAGGAACCATGTTCCTCTTGACTTCCCCTCCAACTGCAATGCCACTGCTATCAAGCCTCACCTACCGTGGAGAAAATATACTGCACCTGCCTACATGTGCAATGTAGCATGGTTGGAGGAATTGGATAAAATTTGTTAGAAAAAGTCTATATGTGTATGGCCAGATTAAGACTTCCCAAGAGGGAACAGGAAGCCAGAACTTCCCCAGAGAATTCTAGGATATCCCACGAGGAAAAAGGAAGACAGTGCTGCCCAGAAGATTCTAGGACTTTCCATGAAGGGAACAGGAAACCAGTAGTGTCCCCAGAGGATTCTGGGAATTTCAAATGAGAAAACATAAAGTCACTACTGCCTCAGAGGATTCCGGAAGTTTCCATAAGAACATTTTTGAAAGCAATCCAAAATATGTCCTGCCCATGGGTGTTAACAGAGAGGAGGGTTGCTAGTGTGCCACATTGTTCCAAAATCATGCTCTTGGTTTCCCCTATCAGGCCATTGACCTTGCCAAGTGCACCCCACAAAAGAGGAAGTACAAAACGTTGTACATATATTTGTGTTCTGTATAAGTAATCCAATGCGTTTTCCAAACTTCTGCAAGTTGTAGTCCCAAGCAAATTTGGCAAAGTCTACAAACATGGAAAAACTCAGTCCACAACTTGTCCTGTCCATGGGTGTTAATAGAGAAGAGGGTTTCTGCAGTTCCATAATGTTCAAAAATCATGGTCTTAGTTTCTCCTAACAGGTCATGGGCCATGCCAAGTGTGCCCCTCAAAAGAGATCTGTGCTACTACTCCAACACTATATCTGGGCCTCTCCCTTAGCACCATACTAAAGGGATAGGTACCTTATATCAAGGGTAGGAACCCCCCAGTGTATCCAAGTAAATATCAAGAGGATCCTGGGACTTCATTTAAGAATTAATGTATCCAGTAATACCCCAGAGGATCCTGGGACCTCTTGTAAGGAACAATGTTTCAAGCAATACCCCATAGCATGCATTCCTGGGACCTCTTATAAAGGAACAATGTATCTAGTAATAGCTCAGAGGATCCTTGGACCTCTTGTAAGGATCAATGTATCCAGTATTACCCCCAGAGGATCCTGGGACCTCTTGTAAGGAATAATTTATCAAGTAGTACTCCAGAGGATCCTGGCACCTCATGTAAGAAACAATATATCCAGTTTTAACCCAGAGGATCTTGGGACCTATTGTATGGAACAATGTATCCAGAAATACATCAGAGGATTCTGGAACTTCTTGTAAGGAACAACGCATCTAGTAATACCTCAGAGAATTCTAGGGCTTCTTGTGAAGAACAATGCATCCAGTAATACCTAAGAGGATCCTGGGACCTCTATTAAGGAACAATGTATCCAGTGATACCCCAGAATATCCAGGCACTTCATGTAAGTGTAGCGCTGGTAGATTTTTAATCTACTGCTGATAGGTAAATATAGTGCGTTATCTGTTCAAACATAGTCAGATTTGCCTCTGTTCCAGCTCGGCTGAGTTGCATGTAATTTCACACTGTGCCTGTGGGTGTCGTTGTTACTATGGGCTGGTGTTGGAAAGGCAACACGTTGAAGTGTATGAGTGCTCCCCTGTCCCGGAGATAACTCGGTGGAGGTGGTCTTCCGAGTTGCATTCTGGGAGAGGGTATTTATGGGACAGACGCCATGTTTCAGGGTTCGTTTTCGTTCCACCTGCTGGCCCTCCTGGCAGACAGGTATGCGCTGAGTACTACCTCGTGGTCCTCCGATCAGGAGGCCCACGGCGCTGCGGCGTGTGGGTGGGCCCAGAGGATTGTCTGGGGCCTACCACAGCAGCAGAGGAATGGTCCTGAGCTGCCTATCCTATGTGAAGAAGCTGGACTATTGAGAAGATCCCAGGGGAGGACCCGTCACGGAAGGATCATGCAGAGTGCTGGTCTGGAGAGGGGCCTGGTGACTCAGTTGGAGGGCGTATCCTAAAGTAATCCTACCGCATAGCACTGCCGGGTTGGCTTAAAGGTCCTGGTGCTGTGTTCGTTGTTCACCGAGAACCAATACATCCTGTGGCAGAGGATCGTATGGGTTTTGTTTCAATCAAGTCTATGGCAGAGACTTTTGTTCGTGCTGCGTACTGGCTGCTAGGTTAGTGAGAGAAACCTATCCAGGCGGGCAAAGATTCAACTCTACAAAGAGAGTATATTCAGCTACAAGTTTCAATCCCTAATGCTACACAAAGAACATTATGAAAAGGTATTTGAGCTTCCCTGCAACTTTCCTTCTACCTCTTTCCTGCTACTTCCTTCAAATTTACATTTATTAAAGCATTGGAAAAGATACTCAAGTGTCCGGTGTCTACAGTGTATATGGTAAACTCAACGGGACCCTAGACCCGGTTCCGGTGAAATAGAGGTAAAGAAGGTGACGGTAACAGCCCGCTTAAACCAGCAGCTCCACCGAGAGTTATTTCTACATAAGAAACAAGGTACAATATCTAGTAATACCTCTAAGAATCCTGGGACCTCTTGTAAGGAGCAATGGGGTTAATTTATTAAAGTCAAATAGACTGCGCACTTTGCAAAATGCAGTTGCACTCTGCAAGCTGGAAGGTGCCCGACCAGGAAGTTTCCCAAACTTCTGCAAGATGTAGTTCCAAGCAAATTGGCAAAGTCTACAAACATGGAAAAACTCAGTCGACAACTTGCCCTGTCCATGGGTGTTAATAGAGAAGAGGTTTTCTGCAGTTCCATGATATTCAAAAATCATGGCCTTATGGGGCGTACACACGGTCGGACTTTTCAGCTACAAAAGTCCGACAGCCTGTCTGACAGACTTTCGACGGACTTTTGGCGGACTTTCGACGGACTTGCGGCAGACTTTCTAACGAACAGACTTGCCTACACACGATCACACAAAAGTCAGTCGAATTCTTACGTGATGACGTACACCGGACTAAAATAAGGAAGTTCATAGCCAGTAGCCAATAGCTGCCCTAGCGTGGGTTTTTGTCCGTCGGACTAGCATACAGACGAGCGGATTTTTCGACCGGACTCGAGTCCGTCGGAAAGATTTGAAGCATGATTCAAATCTAAAGTCCGTCGGATTTGAGGCTGAAAAAGTCCGTTGAAAGTCCGGAGAAGCCCACACACGATCGGATTTCCAGCCAGCTTTAGTCCGTCAGCGTCCGCTGGACTTTTGTAGCTGAAAAGCCCGACCGTGTGTACGCCCCAGCAGTTTCTCCTATCAGGTCATAGGCCTTGCCAAGTGTGCCCCTCAAAAGAGATCTGTGCTACTCCTCCAACACTATATCTGGGCCTCTCCCTTAGCTCCATACTAAAGGGATAGGTAAATTCTATCAAGGGTAGGAACTCCCCAGTGTAGTAAATGAGGTAAAGCTTCACTTTGCAAAGAATACCCAATCACGTGCAAGTAACATCTAAAAAGAACACATTTTTGCTTGCACATGAATGGATGATGGAAGTCCGCAGAGCTTTACCTCATTTACTAAGCTCTTTGCAAAGTGAACAGTCTATTTGCATTTAGTGAATCAGCCCCAATGTGTCCAGTAATACCCGAGAGGATCCTGGAACCTCATGTAAGGAACAAAGTATCCAGTAATAATACCCCAGAAGATCCTAGGATCTCTTGTAAGGAACAATGTATTCAGAAATACACCACAGATCCTATGACCTCTTGTAAGGAACAATGTATTCAGAAATACACCAGAGGATCCTAGGATCTCTTGTAAGGAACAATGTATTCAGAATTACACCAGAGGATCATGAGACCTCTTGTAAGGAACAATGTATCCAGTAATACCTCAGAGGATCCTGGGACCTCTTGTAAGGAACAATGTATCCAGAAATACACCAGAGGATCCTGGCACATCATGTAAGAAGCAATGTATCTAGTAATACCTCAGAGGATCCTAGGACCTCTTGTAAGGAACAATGTATTCAGAAATACACCAGTGGATCCTGAGACCTCTTGTAAGGAACAACTTATCCAGTAATACCTCAGAAGATTCTAGGACTTCTAGCGAGAAACAGTGACTACTCCAGTAATATCCCAGAGGATCTCTGGGACCCAGGGGCGGACTGACCATTCGGGCACTCGGGCACTGCCTGAGGGCCCCATGCCACTAAGGGGCCCCATCAGGGTTGCCAGCCTCAATAAAACCGGGGACAGTATGTAAAAATCTGTGTTTTTTAAAAAATCCCAAGATTATAGCTGCCCCGCCTCTTCAGTACTTTTTCAGTGTGTGTATGTGTATTCTGTGTGTGTATATTGTGTGCCTGTGTGTGTATACTGTATGTGTGTGTATGTATACTGTGTGGCCCCATAATCTATTGCCTGTGGGCCCCATAATCTCCTATTGCCTGTGGGCCCCATAATCTCCTATTTCCCGGGGGCCCCATAATCTTCTCCTATTGCCCGGGGGCCCCATAATCTCCTATTGCCCGGGGGCCCCATGCCACTAAGGGGCCCCATCAGGGTTGCCAGCCTCAATAAAACCGGGGACAGTATGTAAAAATCTGTGTTTTTTTAAAAATCCCAAGATTATAGCTGCCCCGCCTCTTCAGTACTTTTTCAGTGTGTGTGTGTGTATTCTGTGTGTGTATACTGTGTGTGTATATTGTGTGTCTGTGTGTGTATACTGTATGTGTGTGTATGTATACTGTGTGGCCCCATAATCTATTGCCTGTGGGCCCCATAATCTCCTATTGCCTGTGGGCCCCATAATCTCCTATTGCCTGTGGGCCCCATAATCTCCTATTGCCCGGGGGCCCCATAATCTTCTCCTATTGCCCGGGGGCCCCATAATCTCCTATTGCCCGGGGGCCCCATGCCACTAAGGGGCCCCATCAGGGTTGCCAGCCTCAATAAAACCGGGGACAGTATGTAAACATCTGTGTTTTTAAAAAAATCCCAAGATTATAGCTGCCCCGCCTCTTCAGTACTTTTTCAGTGTGTGTGTGTGTGTATACTGTGTGTGTATATTGTGTGTCTGTGTGTGTATACTGTATGTGTGTATACTGTGTGGCCCCATAATCTATTGCCTGTGGGCCCCATAATCTCCTATTCCCTGGGGGCCCCATAATCTTCCCCTATTGCCGGGGGGCCCATAATCTCCTATTGCCTGTGGGCCCCATAATCTACTATTCCCTGGGGGCCCCATAATCTTCCCCTATTGCCCGGGGGCCCCATGAGTTGTCAGTCTGCCCCTGCTGGGACCTCTTGTAACAAACAACTTATCCAGTAATACCCCAGAGTATTTCGGGACCTCTTGTAAGGAACAATATATCCAGTAATACCCCTTTGGATCCTGGACCTCTTGTTAGGAACAACAACTCCAGTTCTAGTACCCCAAAGGTTTTCTTGGACTTAGTAGAGTTTACTTCCCCTCCTCATAGAATGTTATCCCATGTTAAACATCACATAGTATGCAGTATATAGGATGTGTAAAGTGTGTGTCAAATTAGAAACAACACTTGTGCAGCATCTGGCCTGCTTCCAGGTAGAACGCTAATGCAAAGGGAATATTGTTCTTTTCCAGAAGAGAGAAAACAGGTGTGAGGCGGCTGTAAATCCGTGGCGGATTTTTCACGGAAATCAGGCTGGCGTGCGCCAGGACATTAGCTGTTCTGCATACCAGTGCCCACAGTTGCTGCCCGCTTTGGCTTTATGAACACTTGTTAACATATCGCAGCTGATATATGAAAGGAAACATGTCATTATATGTGTCTGTATTACCCGAGTGGGATTCACAGCCCATAATACCCATCATGTGATGACAAAGACAGACTCTATTTTGATGCATGAGGGATTCCCATTAGAGTCAGTCTATCCAAAATTGTTTTAACAGATTAATAAATGTTCACTAATTCTATAATAGGGGCCCCAATGCCGATCGGACATTCCGACAACGAAATCCTGGGATTTATTTCCGACGGATGTTGGCTCAAACTTGTCGCACAAACGTTGTCGGAAATTCCGATTGTCAAGAACGCGGTGACGTACAACCAGGGGCGGACTGACCATTCGGGCACTCGGGCACTGCCTGAGGGCCTGAGGGCCCCATGCCACTAAGGGGCCCCATCAGGGTTGCCAGCCTCAATAAAACCAGGGACAGTATGTAAAAATCTGTGTTTTTTTAAAAATCCCAAGATTATAGCTGCCCCGCCTCTCCAGTACCTTTTCAGTGTGTGTATATGTATTCTGTGTGTGTATACTGTGTGTGTATATTGTGTGTCTGTCTGTGTGTGTATACTGTATGTGTGTGTGTGTATACTGTGTGGCCCCATAATCTATTGCCTGGGGGCCCCAAAATCTCCTATTGCCTGGGGGCCCCATAATCTCCTATTGCCCGGGGGCCCCATGAGTTGTCAGTCCGACCCTGCGTACAACAAGAACTATACTAAACACTATACTGAGAACTATACTGTCCACTACACTGACCATTATACTATACTGTCCACTACACTGAGAACTATACCGTACAGTACACTGACCACTATACTATACTGTCCACTACACTACACTGACCACTATACTGAACACTATACTATCCACTACACTAACCACTATACTGTCCACTACACTGACCACTATACTAACCACTATACTGTCCACTTGTCATGGTTATGCAATAGAGTTTCTCTGTCAGCCTACCTGTCTCCATGTGTTCATCTCTAAAGACCAGCTGCCTCTCACCTGACTGGTTTTATAAACTCTCCTCTAATCATGGCCCCACCCCAGGCCCTATCAGGGAACCCTATATTAACCTGTGCACTGCAAGCCAGCAGTGCTGATCAACCATTGTGTGTTAGCCTCTGTGTGTACTTGCTGTGTTTCCTACGTCTGATTCCTGTTACCGACTTTGGCCTGTTCTCGACTCTCCCTGTTTGCTTGTTACCCTGACCTACGGTGAGCGTGAGCTGTGAGACCCTGGGGGCCGCGACCTGGAGCCAGACTGCAGCGCAGTCCATCCTCACCACTACACTACACTGACCACTACACTGTACACTACACTGACCACTGTACTGTCCACTATACTATACTGTCCACTATACTTACACTACACTGACCACTATACTACATTACACTGTCCACCATACTACACTACACTGACCACTATACTACATTGACCACCATACTACACTACACTGTCCACCATACTACACTACACTGTCCACCATACTACACTACACTGACCACTATACTACATTACACTGTCCACTATACTACACTACACTGACCAACATACTACACTATACTGACCAACATACTACACTACACTGACCACTATACTACACTGTCCACCAGGGGCGTTGCTAGGTAGCAAAAAGACCAGGGGCTTCAGCCCGAAGTCAGAGCCCAGCACCGGGGGGAGGGGGGTGATGGTGCGGCAGACGGTGGGGTTGTATGGAGGGGGGTGTTACCTACCTGACATACACTGACCTACATGACATACCTGAAACGTACTAATCACCTGACATACACTGACCTACATGACATGCACTGACCTACCTGACACACACTAACCTACCTTGGTGACATACACTGACCTACATGACATACCTGAAACGTACTAACCTACCTGACATACACTGACCTACATGACATACACTAACCTACATGGCTGACATACACTGACCTACATGACATACCTGACATGTGCTGACCTACCTGACATGCACTGACCTACCTGACATGCATTGACCTACCTGACATGCACTGACCTACCTAACATACACTGACCTACCTGGCTGACACACAATGACCTACATGACATACACTGACCTCCCTGACCCACACTGACCTACCTGACCCACACTGACCTGCATGACATACACTGACCTACATGACATACACTGACCTACCTGAGACACACTGACCTACATGACATACACTGACCTACCTGAAACATACTGACCTACCTGGCTGACATACACTGACCTACATGACATACCTGACATGCACTGACCTACCTGACACACACTGACCTACCTGACACAAACTGACCTACCTATCTGACACACACTGACCTAATTGATACACTGACCTACTTACCTGACACACACTGACCTACCTATCTGACCTACCTGACACACACTGACCTACCTATGTGACCTACCTGACACACACTGGCCTACCTATCTGACCTACCTGACACACACTGACCTACCTATCTGACACACACTGACCTAATTGATACACTGACCTACCTACCTGACACACACTGACCTACCTATCTGACTTACCTGACACACAGTGACCTACCTATCTGACCTACCTGACACACACTGACCTACCTATCTGACATACACTGACCTACCTATCTGACATACACTGACCTACCTGACATGCACTGACCTACCTGCCCTTGCCCCCTTAAAGCCTAAGTTTATTTATTTAAAATTAGCCAAGGGGCAGTCAAATCATCAATTGCAGCCACTGTGCCCCGTCAAATGCAGCCACTGTGCCCATCAATTGCAACCACTGTACCCCATCAATTGCAACCACTGTGCCCCGTGAAATGAAGCCACTGTGCCCGTCAAAAGAGAGAAGAGAGAGAATAGAGACAGAGAAGAAGAGAGAGAGAAGGAGAGAAGGGGAGAAAGAGAGAAAGCGAGAGAGAGAAGGAGAGCGAGAAACACAGAGAGAGAGTGACACCTTTTTTTTTTATCTTCGTTCTGTCCCACTCCCAGTCACAGCCACCATGGCTGTTATTCAGCGTGACTCTGGAGGTTGAGGTAGAAGGAGGCGTCGCCGTGCCGGTGTTCTCTTGAGAGAGGGGGTGCTGACACAGAGGGGGGTGGTGCTGACAGAGAGGGGGAGTGCTGACGGTGGGGGGTGCTAAAAGAGGGGGGTGCTGCTGACAGAGAGGGGGAGGGCTGACGGGGGGGTGCTAAAAGAGGGTGTGGGCTGACAGAGAGGGGGGCGCTGACAGAGGGGGGGTGGGCTGACAGAGAGGGGGGCGCTGACAGAGAGGGTATGGACTGACAGAGAGGGGGGTGCTGACAGAGAGGGTATGGACTGACAGAGAGGGGGGTGCTGACAGAGAGGGTATGGACTGAGAGGGGGGTGCTGACAGGGGGGTGGGCTGACAGGGAGGGGGGTGCTGACAGGGGGTGGGCTGACAGAGAGGGGGGTGCTGACTGGGAGGGTGGGCTGACAGAGAGGGGGTGCTGACAGAGAGGGGGTGGGCTGACAGAGAGGGTATGGACTGACAGAGAGGGGGGTGCTGACAGAGAGGGTATGGACTGACAGAGAGGGGGGTGCTGACAGAGAGGGTATGGACTGAGAGGGGGGTGCTGACAGAGAGGGGGGTGCTGACAGAGAGGGGGGTGCTGACAGAGAGGGGGGTGCTGACAGAGAGGGGGTGCTGACAGAGAGGGGGTGCTGACAGAGAGGGGGTGGGCTGACAGAGAGGGGGTGGGCTGACAGAGAAGGGGGTGGGCTGACAGAGAGGGGGGTGCTGACTAGGGGGGTGGGCTGACAGAGAGGGGGGTGCTGACTGGGGGAGTGGGCTGACAGAGAGGGGGTGCTGACAGAGAGGGGGTGCTGACAGAGAGGGGGTGGGCTGACAGAGAGGGGGTGGGCTGACAGAGAAGGGGGTGGGCTGACAGAGAGGGGGTGCTGACTGGGGGAGTGGGCTGACAGAAAGGGGGGTGCTGACTGGGGGAGTGGGCTGACAGAGAGGGGGGTGCTGACAGAGAGGGGGGTGCTGACAGGGGGGGGTGGGTTGACAGAGGAGGGGTGGGCTGACAGAGAGGGGGGTGCCGACACAGAGGGGGGTGGTGCTGACAGAGAGGGGGAGGGCTGACGGGGGGGTGCTAAAAGAGGGTGTGGGCTGACAGAGAGGAAGGCGCTGACAGAGGGGGGGTGGGCTGACAGAGAGGGGGGTGCTGACTGGGGAGGTGGGCTGACAGAGAGGGGGGTGCTGACTGGGGAGGTGGGCTGACAGAGAGGGGGGTGCTGACTGGGGAGGTGGGCTGACAGAGAGGGGGGTGCTGACTGGGGGGGTGGGCTGACAGAGAGGGGGGTGCTGACTGGGGGGGGTGGGCTGACAGAGAGGGGGGTGCTGTCATGGGGGTGGGCTGACAGAGAGGGGGGTGCTGACAGAGAGGGGGGTGCTGACAGGGGGGGTGGGCTGACAGAGGGGGGGTGGGCTGACAGAGGGGGGTGCTGACAGAGGGGGTGCTGACAGAGGGGGTGGGCTGGCACAGAGGAGTGGGCTAACAGAGACGGGGGTGCTGACAGCGAGGGGCGGGATGACAGAGAGGAGCGGGATGACAGAGAGGAGCGGGATGACAGAGAGGGGCGGGATGACAGAGAGGGGCGGGATGACAGAGAGGAGCGGGATGACAGAGAGGGGCGGGATGACAGAGAGGAGCACTCTGACAGGCTGGAGGAAGAGGAGATGACAGACCTCAGTAAAGAGGAGACACATCGCGCGCCAGGCAGGGAGGCGGGACTCCGGGCGGCCGAGATCATCCACAGTCCAGCCCAGCCCACATGTGACCAGTCACCACCTCCACTGGGCCAATCAGACATGTCCGCCGCCTGCACAGCAAATCACAGAGCGCCCGCTGCCCAGCCCTCGACAGTGAGTGTAACACAGATGTCAGTGGGCACGGGAATCGGGATGCGCCGCTCTCGATCTCGCGGCCGGGGCCACTGGTCACAGGACAGCTGAGCATCATGTCTGTATGCAGCCCCGCTGCATAACTAAGCAGGGAGAAGAGATGAGCGCTGCGGGTGGGGGGGGGGGGGGGGGGAGTACATGCCTGCTCTTCTCTCCTCTACCTCCAATGCCGCCCGCCGCAGCCGCGACCCGCCCGCTAGTTTCTCCTGCACACCCGCTGAGACTCGGGGCTATGGGCTCCACATTCGGGGCTCCAGCCTCGATAGCCACCCCCTGGCGACGCCTCTGCTGTCCACTATACTACACTGACCACCATACTACACTACACTGTCCACCATACTACACTATACTGACCACTATACTACACTGACCACCATACTACACTACACTGTCCACCATACTACACTACACTGTCCACCATACTACACTAAACTGCCCACCGTACTACACTACACTGACCACTATACTACACTACACTGTCCACCATACTACACTAAACTGACCACTATACTACACTGACCACCATACTACACTACACTGTCCACCATACTACACTACACTGTCCACCATACTACACTAAACTGCCCACCGTACTACACTACACTGACCACTATACTACACTACACTGTCCACCATACTACACTAAACTGACCACTATACTACACTGACCACCATACTACACTACACTGTCCACCATACTACACTACACTGTCCACCATACTACACTACACTGTCCACCATACTACACTACACTGACCACCATACTACACTACACTGACCACCATACTACACTACACTGACCACTATACTACACTAACCACCATACTACAATGCACTGTCCACCATACTACACTACACTGACCACCATACTACACTACACTGTCCACTATACTACACTACACTGGCCACAATACTACACTACATTGGCCGCCATACTACACTACACTGATGACCACCATACTACACTACACTGACCACTACACTACACTGTCCACCATACTACACTACACTGTCCACCATACTACACTAAACTGACCACCATACTACACTACACTGACCACTAGACTACACTATACTGTCCTGCCTACAGTCTCTCCCCCCCCCCCCCCGGGGCCAGTAACATGACTCTCAGGAGGGAGTCTCACTACACTGACCACTATACTAACCACTATACTGTCCACTACACTACACTGACCACTACACTGTACACTACTTTGACCACTACACTGACCACTGTACTGTCCACTATACTTACACTACACTGACCACTATACTGTACACTACACTGACCACTATACTACATTACACTGTCCACCATACTACACTACACTGACCACTATACTACACTGACCACCATACTACACTACACTGTCCACCATACTACACTACACTGTCCACCATACTACACTACACTGTCCACCATACTACACTACACTGACCACTATACTACATTACACTGTCCACCATACTACACTACACTGACCAACATACTACACTACACTGACCAACATACTACACTACACTGACCACTACACTACACTACACTGACCACCATACTACACTACACTGTCCACTATACTACACTACACTGATGACCACCATACTACACTACACTGACCACCATACTACACTACACTGACCACTATACTATACTGTCCTGCCTACAGTCTCTCTCTCTCTCTCTCTCCCCCCCCCGGGGCCAGTAACATGACTCTCAGGAGGGAGTCTCACTCACCCTGTCCTGGCCTGCATCGGTCCGGAGATAGGAGGAGGAGGAGAAGACAGTGGCGGCTCACATTTTTGCTTCTCTGCCCCGCGCTCTAGCTGCCATGTTCAGTGTCTGGCCGGCGCACTGTGATTGGGCGTACGGGGGTCATGTGTGGAGGCGGGACTTCAGGAGCAATCGCGGACAGGCCAGCCCTAAGCCTCACAGGACCCCCATATGCCCAATGACAGGGCGCCGGACACTGAACATGGCGGCCAGAGCGCGGGGGACACAGGAACTTAAAATTAGGAGAAGGCAGCCAGTAGTGACACATAATAGCGCCCCTCTAAATGTCGTGCCCGTGGCCATGGCACCCCCTGCACCTCCCACGCTACGCCACTGCTCCGGTCTACCTCATAGCTCCCAACTGTCCCTAAATTCGAGGGACTGTCCCTGATTTGGAGCAATGTCCCTCTGTGCCTCGCCTCTTTCCCCCTCATTTGTCCCTCATTTTGGTCTGATCTATATAGTTGTATATAAAATGCACTTTTTATCTTTCATAAAGTGTTTCCCAGTGCTAAACCTTTCATCCAATTTCTAAATTGCTGCATTTGTACATTTTAAAGGCCCATATAAAGGAATAGTAGTGGTTAAAAAAAAGCCCTTGTGGATTTGATTAAATTTTTTTTGGTTAATTCTCCTTTAAGGGGGTGTGGCAGGGGGGCGTGTCCTATGCCTACATACATTTGTTAGTAGGTGTCCCTCATTCCCATCTCAAAATGTTGGGAGGTATGCTGCCTACCTCTGAAATACTTTAAATCTCTGGAAGCCCTCCTCAAGCCTTTTGTCTGGGGGACTAACAGACATAAACTTGCTTGGCAAACACTTATGCCGCGTACACACGGTCGGACTTTTCGTCTACAAAAGTCAGACAGCCTGTCCGACAGACTTCCGGCAGACTTTCGGCGGACTTGCGGCGGACTTGCGGCATACTTTCTAACGAACGGACTTGCCTACACACGACCACACAAAAGTCCGACGGATTCGTACGTGATGACGTACACTGGACTAAAATAAGGAAGTTCATAGCCAGTAGCCAATAGGTGCCCTAGCGTGGCTTTTTGTCCGTCGGACTAGCACACAGACGAGCGGATTTCGGGGTCCGTCGTAGTTACGACGTAAAGATTTGAAGCATGTTTCAAATCTAAAGTACGTCGGATTTGAGGCTAAAAAAGTATGTTGAAAGTCCGGAGAAGCCCACACAAGATCGGATTACCAGCCAGCTTTAGTCCGTCAGCGTCCGTTGGACTTTTGTAGACGAAAAGTCCGACCGTGTGTACGCGGCATTAAGAACCCAACTGAACTAGGTTAACCTATACTACATAGCATCCCAGTTATCCCAATGTTTTCACATAGACAAAACAAATAGAGACAGATTCGGTACTCTTTTTGTGCCTGGCCTGGACGCGGCGAACCCGGGATCCGCTATGTGCGATAGCAGTGGGTTCTGGGGGTGCTGAATCAGGAGGGAGACAGAAAGACCCTATTGTATCATTATAGGCGCATATGGGATCTCGCTTCTAACAAACTAGGGATACCACAATATAATGATTATACTCCACTATGGCATAACAAACTCCTCTCCGAATTCCTCCAGATACGGAATGCAGAGGTCTGGGGCACTCAGGGAATATACTATTTACACTACTTGCTGTCAGATGGAAATCTCAAGACATTTGACACACTTCGCGAAGAATTCACGCTCCAGAAATGTTTTTCAGACTTTTACAGGTCCGGCATGCTGTCCATTCACAATTTCCACAATCCCTTCCACAACCTACCCCCAATGCCATTATGGCAGTAGTTAAAAGTACAGACCCCCAAAAATTGATATCGACTTTTTACAGTATGCTTTCTACCCCTGCTTCTACCAAACTAGCGGATGATCTTAAACCCCCGCTGGGAGAGGGAGGTAGGACCAATGGAGGATGAGGAATGGGAAGAGGCACTGGAGTCCTGCAAGGCTGTATCTCCTAAGCTCTCGGACAGACTATCCCAAATTTATATACTACACCGAGCATATCTCACCCCCCTGAGAATGGCTAGATATAAACGTGGGCAGTCTACCTCTTGCTTGATGTGCAACCAAGAGGTGGGCACATTCTTCCATCTAATTTGGGCCTGCCCCAAAAACCAGGGCCTTTGGACACAGATTGTGGCCTTTCTACATGATACCATGGGTTCCCCTCTTTCTCTAGACCCGAAACAGTGCCTATTCGGGATATTTACAGATTCTATTGATAAATACACAAAGATCCATGAATCATTGTTTTTGGCCAGGAAAATTATTGCTAGACAATGGGTGAGACCTCTACCTCCCAACTTTGTTGATTGGAAGGTGGAGGTATACCCAACCCTACAAGAAATTCTTATACATTAATAGGGGATGCCCAGCTAAGTACAATAAAATCTGGGACTGCTGGCTACAAGAATCAGAAACCTGCACATGAAAATAGTATGATTCCTTAGAAATATACACTTTGAAGTATGTTAACATTATATCTCCTCCATTATGAAGAGTTCAACATTTGTACCCTGATAGAATTTTTTTTTATTAATACAAAATAGCTTGAAATCTACACTGTATCCGCAATGCATATGTCGATCCTTATGTAATGGATGTATTGTACACATAACATGCAAGCTTAAGGTGTATGCACAATTTGTTATAATAAAAACTTTTTTTTCAACGGAAGAAATGTCCAGTTGTCCACTATAAACCAGTGACCTCTTTATTTCATGGACTGTTCAAGTGTGTCTATTCCATGCTGGTCAGAGGAACCTAGGCAGCTGGGGCCCTGGAAGCACCAGAATTTCAAAACAGAAGAGAACAGGTTAAAGGGTCAGTCCACCCAACAGTGATATGTTTATTCTATTACTTGGGGACTCTGCACACCTGTTGTGCCCATTATGAAGAGCTCCCGCTCTTCCAGCTGAATTTTGTTTATACTATGGGAAAAACTACAGGAGGACCTCAGGTGGGTGTGAACACCCAGAACTCCTAGGTAGGTGAGAACAGAGTCGGAGGTTATGGTAGGGACATCTCATTGTTTGAAAATCCCAGTCATATCAGAAGTCAGGGGTCAACTCAACCCACAGGGTTCCATCCATGTCTAAAATATCAGTTTTGGCTAAACTTTAACACTGGTAAATTTGAATATTCCCCTCTTAGACCCTTTCATGGAAGGTCAAGGCTTGTGTGCAATCTATCACCAATAGAGATCACATGAATGGACCGTGTATTAAAAATCTTCATCTTAATCCGATGTCTATCATCTGCAATTGCCTTGCGTAAAACTCGCTCATTAATGTTCAAAGAGAATTTGTCTGAAATGATCTTCTCTAAAAAAGCAGTTGGACTTCATCCAAGGGATTTCTAAGTTTAGCCTTCCTTAACCTGTGTTTTTCACTCTCCCATCATCAGCTTAGCTTCAAAGGGAGAACACTTTAACGTCCTGTTATTTCCAAAAATATTGAGATTAGATGAAATATAAATGTTGCACTGAGATGTAAGAATGCAAAAGTGCAAAAGGGGCCAGTAAGCTCATTGCAAAGACATTCTCAAAATAATAAAATTCATTCCCAGCACTTGTTGGTTGGCAGATCTTAGCTCCCTTAGCAGGGCAGCTGTTATGCCGCGTACACACGGTCGGACTTTTCGTCTACAAAAGTCCAACGGACGCTGACGGACTAAAGCTGGCTGGTAATCCGATCGTGTGTGGGCTTCTCCGGACTTTCAACATACTTTTTTAGCCTCAAATCCGACGTACTTTAGATTTGAAACATGCTTCAAATCTTTACTTCGTAACTACGACGGACCCCGAAATCCGCTCGTCTGTGTGCTAGTCCGACGGACAAAAAGCCACGCTAGGGCACCTATTGGCTACTGGCTATGAACTTCCTTATTTTAGTCCGGTGTACGTCATCACGTAAGAATTCGACGGACTTTTGTGTGATCGTGTGTAGGCAAGTCTGTTCGTTAGAAAGTCCGCCGCAAGTCCGTCGAAAGTCCGCCGAAAGTCTGCCTGAAGTCTGTCGGACAGGCTGTCTGACTTTTGTAGACGAAAAGTCCGACCGTGTGTACGCGGCATTAGAAATCATGGGGCCCGTACAGCCTACCTGACAGGGCCGCCCTTCCCCACTGAACATAAAAGTAAAAATACACAAAAATCATTATTAGTGGCAGTGGTGGTTGGTGAAGTTTTAGGATGGGGGGGTGCCAGACCCTGTCCTTCGTTTTTGACCCCTCCCACTTCTCATAAGCCCCACTCTTTATAGAATCCACCCACTCCGTCGACTGTATTCCACTTGCTTCCACCCTTAGTGTCAGGAGTATACAGCTCAGCATCACAGGACAGAGTATACAGCCCCAGAATCACAGAACAGGAGTATACAGCCCCAACATCACATGACAGAGTATGCAGCTCAGCATCACAGGACAGAGTATATAGCTCAGCCTTACAGATCAGAGTTTACAGCTGAGCCTCACAGTTCAGGGTATATAGCTCAGCCTCACAGATCAGGGTATATAGCTCAGCCTCACAGATCAGGGTATAAATCTCAGCCTCACAGATCAGTGTATATAGCTCAGCACCACAGATCATGGTATTTAGCTCAGCATTACAGATCAGGGTATATAGCTCAGCCTCACAGATCAGGGTATATAGCTCAGCAGTCCATATCAGGGTATACAGCTCAGCAAAACAGATCAGGGTTTATAGCTCAGCATTTCAGATCAGGGTATATAGCTCAACATCACAGATCAGGGTATATAGCTCAGCATTACAGATCAGGGTATATAGCTCAGCCTCCCAGATCAGAGTATATAGCTCAGCCTCACAGATCAGGGTATAAAGCTCAGCCTCACAGATCAGTGTATATAGCTTAGCATCACAGATCAGGGTATATAGCTCAGCATCACAGATCAGGGTATATAGCTCAGCATCACAGACCAGGGTATATAGCTCAACTTCACAGATCAGGGTATATAGCTCAGCATTACAGATCAGGGTATATAGCTCAGCCTCACAGATCAGGGTATATAGCTCAGCCTCACAGATCAGGGTATAAAGCTCAGCCTCACAGATCAGTGTATATAGCTTAGCATTACAGACCAGGGTATATAGCTCAACATCGCAGATCAGGTTATATAACTCAGCCTCCCAGATCAGGGTATATAGCTCAGCATTCCAGATCAGGGTATACAACTCAGCAAAACAGATCAGGGTTTATAGCTCAGCATTTCAGATCAGGGTATATAGCTCAACATCACAGATCAGGGTATAAAGTTCAGCATTACAGATCAGGGTATATAGCTCAGCCTCACAGATCAGGGTATATAGCTCAGTCTCACAGATCAGGGTATATAGCTCAACATCACAGATCAGGGTATATAGCTCAGCCTCACAGATCAGGGTATACAGCTAAGCATTCCAGATTACGGTATACAGCTCAGCATTAAAGATCAGGGTATATAGCTCAACATCGAAGATCAGGGTATATAGCTCAGCATTACAGATCAGGGTATATAGCTCAGCCTCACAGATCAGGGTATATAACTCAGCCTCACAGATCAGAGTATATAGCTCAACATCACAGATCAGGGTATTTAGCTCAGCCTCACAGATCAGGGTATATAGCTCAGCATTACAGATCAGGGTATACAGCTCAGCATTTCAGATAAGGGTATATAGCTCAACATCCCAGATCAGGGTATATAGCTCAGCCTCACAGATCAGGGTATACAGCTCATCATTACAGATCAGGGTATATAGCTTAGCATTACAGATCAGGGTATATAGCTCAACATCACAGATCAGGGTATAAAGCTCAGCCTCACAGATCAGGGTACATAGCTCAGCATCACAGATCAGGGTATATAGCTCAGCATTACAGATCAGGGTATATAACTCAACATCACAGATCAGGGTATATATCTCAGCCCCACAGATCAGGGTATATAGCTCAGCATTACAGATCAGGGTATACAGCTCAGCATTACAGATCAGGGTATATAGCTCAACATCACAGATCAGGGTATATAGCTCAGTCTCACAGATCAGGGTATATAGCTCAGCATTACAGATCAGGGTATATAGCTCAGCATTACAGATCAGGGTATATAGCTCAGCCTCATAGATCAGGGTATATAGCTCAACATCACAGATTTGGGTATATAGCTCACCATTACCGATCAGGGTATATAGCTCAACATCACAGATCAGGGTATATAGCTCAGCATCACAGATTAGGGTATATAGCTCAACATCACAGATTTGGGTATATAGCTCACCATTACATATCAGGGTATATAGCTGAACATCACAGATCAGGGTATATAGCTCAGCATCACAGATCAGGGTATATAGCTCAACATCACAGATCAGGGTATACAGCTCAGCATTACAAATCAGGGTATATAGCTCAACATTACAGGTCAGGGTATTTAGTTCAACTGAACTGACTGAGGGAAGTGTGTGCGGTGCGGAGGGGCGGCTCCCGGCTGTTAGACAGCCAGCTTACTCAGCTAGGACTCAGAGGAGTGGAGAGGGAGACTGAGCCTGAGGCCCGCAGCGCCGTTAGCTTTACCTACCGTTACCGCACCGCTCAGCTCAGGCCGGCTTCCACCACACGTTGGTCGCACAGTCAGTCTCAGAGTCCATTCCACAGCACAGTGAGCCAGTCGGAAAACCGTAAGTGACCCAGTGGTGCCGCAAAAAGCTCTGCCCAGTCGTCCTCCGGTCCCCGCCAATAATAAAAAGGACAGGAGCCAGAGACAAATCATCGGGGCAAATCAGCTTCCCAGTTGCAATAAGCTGATTGCAAGCTGGGAAAGCTTCCTATAGACTGCTGTGTCTCCAATGCCTGGACACTCTTAAAGTGTTTTTTTGTGAAAAGTTTCGGGGGGGGGGGAGTTGGGCGATGCTCATGCGCCCCCTATTGACAGGCCGCCACTGATTAGCGGACACTAACATAACATAACATAACTTACAATATTCCTGCTAAATGCAATACGGCACTGTGTTAATTTAACTGGCAATTATTTTTTGCGCTATAAACGAAAAAAGATGATTTTGAAAAAAAAACTATATTTTTTACTTTCTGCTATAAAACATATCAAATTTAAAAATTGACAAAAAAATCTAATTTCTTAATCAATTTTGGCCAATATATATTCTGCTACATGGCTTTGGTAAAAAAAAAAAAAAAAAAAAAAAAAATCCCAATAAGCGTATATTGATTGGTTTGCGCAAAAATTACACTGACACTGGCAGGGAAGGGGTTAACATCAGGGGCGATCGAAGGGTTAAATGTGTACCTGACCAGTGCTTTACTACTGTGGGGGAGCTGCTTGTACTAGTGGAAGGCATGGATTGGTGCCCCTGCTTAGCAGAGACACATGTCTTTTGTAGTGACAGAACGGCGATCTGCCTTGTTTGCATAGGCAGACCGCCATTCTGCCTGTGTACCTAAGCATCGATGGGTGCTGGCGGACATCGAGTCTGCTGTATCCACCTATTAGCTCCCGCTGTGTCTAATCACAGCAGTAGCGGGTCGCCGGAGGAGAGGTACAGGATGATGTACTAGGCACAGGAAAAAAAAACCTAAGACCTTGTTCACATTGGAGCAATTTGTCATGCAAGTCGCAGCCTATAGCCGGCAATGGCACCGTTCCAATCGGTGCGACGCCGACTTTGCCGCGCCACACCGATTTGCAAAAGTAGTTTCTGCACTACTTTTGGTGATTTCGGGTGCGACTTTAATAGACATCTGTGCATGAAGCCACACAGATGTCTTTCAAGTCGCACTGAAATGCGGCTTTGAAATCGTGCGACTTGAAAGACATCTGTGTTAACGAGGGCTTAAAGAGGAAATGCAGTCTGCTCACATAATTTGTAATAAAAAACATCTTTGCCATTCTGAAGCTTCCCTCCAACCACTTTGCATATTATTTTATATACACTGTGATTCTGTACTTGCTAAATATGCTGCAGAAATCTCCCTCCACTGAGTCTGGCTGCAGCCATTTTAACTGTGGGCAGCTGAAACTGCTGCCTGTTCACTTCCGGGATTTACACAGACACACAGGGGCACACCTCCAGCTCTGCAGCTCTCATTGGCTCTCTTATGACTCATCCCCCCTCCGTTCCTCGAAAACTCTCACGCGAGCGAGAGAGAGAGAGCTGTCCATGATATCATAAGCCTAGACTAATGACCAGACAAGAAACAGGAAGTGGGCTGTATAAGGGATTTACTGGCAGAAAATATAATGTTTTACTATCCAAAGTTAAAACAACAACAAGGGCAGAAGATTTAATAGATGGAAAGATGAAAAAAATGACTGAAGTTCCTTAAGAACAAGAAAAGGAATGCAGACACCACATCTGATGATTGGTAGGCTGCAATATATTACATTTTTGGTTTCAGGTCTAATACCGCTTTATATGATGACTTGCCATAAACTCCAAGAAATGAGAAATAACCGGATTGCATTTCTTCCATACAGGAGTCTCTGAAGTCAGCATTCAACTGGACCTGGAGGCTGAATTTCATTTCACTCACCTGATCATGACCTTCAAGGTACATCTAATATCTGTGATGATTATGGAAATTATCCCCGCGTCGTTTCATCTCTTCCCGGGGATTTTATGAAGACAAAACCTCCATTCATGGAAATAGTGAATAATCTGGGGGCTGGGATGGGATCCAGTGAATGAAAATGGAATTTCACATATTTCACATCTCCATATCATAATAGGAGGATTTGCGAGGGATTGTCTTCTTATGGAAAGCGGGATTATGTTAAAGGATGAGCCCAGCCTGCCATGATATCTGAGTTATGGAGGGATGCTGGTGGGACAAGTCACCTACTGGACTCTTGTGTCTTTTAAAGGTGACCTTCACCTCCAAAAACGAATTATTTGCACCTGGCGGGTGCTTCCAGCCCCCTTCCGCTCCCCAAAAATAGGATTTTTTTTTTTTAAAGAGAAGTATGATGAGTCTTAATTTAAGGTGGATGCTGCATCTGCCCCCGCCAGCTTTAGGGCTGAGAACTGAGTGATCAAACACCGCCGATCGCTCGGTCCTCACAGCTCCCTGAGCAGAGAGCTGCTGACTGTTGGTCACCGCTGTCTGCTCTGCCCCCCCCCCCCCCGCTCACCCGCTCACTGGAGCAATGGGCTGTGGAGGGGGCGGGAGCGCCCATCCCAGGCTGTCAGCGGCTCACTGAGAGGCTGAGCCGGGTGCCAGTCTAGGAATGTGGGCGGGTCCTTACTCCATTGTCGCAATCTCTCCCGAGCCTGGACCGGCTCTGTGACGTCAGCCGACAGCGGGCTTCAGCAAACGGGTCACGGACCTGCAGAACGAACTGCACTCCTGTGATCCACAGGAGAAATACAGCCAAACGAGCTTTGGCTGTGCTTTTCCTTTAAAGGGTAACTCCACTTTAGTGGGGGAAAAAAAGAGCAAATAAAGAAAAAATAATAATATAACATATATAAATGCGACACAAGTCATATTGTAAATTAATGTTATTAAAAATTACCTTTCCTTTTCAATCTTTAGCCATTGTAATATTCTGCAAATGCAATATTGGTTACCTGGAGGTGTTCTGTACACAGAATGTATACAGAATGCCCCCCCCCCCCAACATAATTTTCTGCTTGTGTGATTGGCTCAACGATTTTCCCAGAAGTCTACACTAAGGCCGCGTACACATGAGCTGACTTTTCGACAACAAAAGTCCGACGGAATGGCCAGGGAATGCTTCAAAATCTCGTAGCCTAGATACTACTATGAACCTTAGTGAAATTCTCTCATTCTGCTGATGGTATCTCCAGACTCCAGCCTTAGATCACCAACATTGCTTACTCTTGCATTGATGGGAGCTCCTCTGTGACCAGTCACTGTTTGGAATATGTTAATATTTTTGCTGTTTACAAAATGAAGCAAAATAATTCTTAATGACAGTATGGAATATACTTATGCTCCAGTATCCTGCAGTCTAGAAACCACCATGAATCTTAGTGGGATTCCTTCATTCTTCTGATGGAAGCTCCAGACTACGGACTTAGATCACCACCATTGCTGCAAAATCAGCAATGGTGGTGATGGAGCGGGGAGCTCCAGTCAATACCAAAATAAGCAATGGTGGTGATCTAAGTGAACCAGTCATAATGTTTGGTCCATGTCAATATTCTTGCTGTATACAAAATTAAAATAGTTATTATTGACCGCATGGAAACTGGTCCAGAGAATGCTTCAATATCTTGTAGTCTCAATACTACTATGAATCTTAGAGATTCTGTCATTCTGCTGATGGAAGCTCCAGACTATAGACCATAGACTATAGAGATCACCACCATTGCTGATTTTGGTTTTGACTTTAGCTCCCCAGTAACCAGTCTGCTATGTTTGGTCTATGTCAATATAATTGCTGTATACAAAATTAAACAAAATAATTCTTAATGACCACATGTAAACTGGGCCACAGAATGCTCCGGTATCTCACAGTCTAGATACCACTATGAATCTTAGTGGGATTCCAGATACCATCAATGCTGATGGAAGCTCCAGACCATAGAGTTACATCACCACCACTGATTTTTGTATTGACTGGAGCTCCTCTGTGATCAGTCACTGTAGTTGGTCTATGGCAATATTCTCTCTGTAAATTTTGTAAAAAATTTAGTAAAAAACAATTTTTCATATTTTTTTTTGGTTTTCAGACATTCAGACCGGCAGCCATGTTGGTTGAGCGCTCATCAGACTTCGGTCGAAGTTGGAAGGTGTACAGCTACTTTGCTTATGACTGTGCGGCCATCTTCTCTAATATCTCCCGAAGCGCCCAGAGAAAAGTGGACGACGTTGTCTGTGAATCCCGCTACTCCGATATTGAGCCGTCCACAGAAGGAGAGGTACGGTAATAGGCACTGGGAGTATAAGATGGGAGGGTTTTTTTATCAATATTAAATGATGTTGTTGAAGTGACAAACTCATCAAAGATGTTATAGCGGAACTCCAACCAAAAACTCCAACCAAAAACTCCAACCAAAAAATTGCATTTCCAGGTTGTGTGTACTGCAGGAGTCCAGATGTAGTGTTTTGATGGTCATGGGTTCAAATCCCCAAATGGATAACATTTACTTTGCTAAAGTGCCATTTAGTAATATAAACAATGGTAATTACTTTGTTTTTTTTTCTTTGTTTTTTTTTACATAAAAATCTGTTTTTGCTTTTTTTTTCTTTTTAAAGTAGAACTATAGGCAAAACTTTTTTTTTTTCATTTTAGATAGCGGAAGAGAGGGTTATAACCCCTGTAATGTTTACTTTTGCCATCTGTGTCCCATGTAAACATGCGCCATTTGTTTTGTTACGAATTTGTTTTTCGTTGAAATTTGATAAATTCGTTAATTTGGAAATATTAGAATTAACGAAAACCCGTTTAATGAATTTTTCAGAAATTCGGAAATCAGAAAATTCAAAAATTTGGAAGTTTGAAAATTCGGAAATTTGAAAATTCTAAAATCCGAAAATCTGAAAATAAGAATGAAAATCCAAAAATTCAAAAGAACGAAAATCCAAAAATAAGAACAAAAATCTAAAAATCAGAAAACTCGAAAACTTGAAAATCTAAAATAATAACTAACTAACTAATAATAACTATGACTAACTATTAAATTATAGGTATTGGAATTACCTTTTACATTTGGCTGTTAGTGATTGTAACGAATACAAATTCATCGGAAGTTACAAATTATCTGAAATAACGAATGCCGCATCCAAACAAATGGAACGTAACAAATTATTAATAATAAATAATAATATTAATAAAATCTTTTTAGAGCCACTGATTACTGTGTAAATGTCACTGGCAGTGAAGGGGTTAACACTAGGGGGCGATCAAGGGGTTAACTGTGTTCCCTAGGGAGGTGTTTCTAACTATGTGGGGGAGTGTAGTGACTGGAGGAGGAGACATATCGCTGTTCCTGATCGCTAGGAACAGACGATTGCTCTCTACTCCCCTGTCAGAATGGGGATCTGTCTGTTTACATTGACAGATCCCCGCTCTGGCTCTCTGTGGAGTGATCGCGGGTCGCCGGCGGACATCGCGGCGGAACATGCGCGCCCCTTATCGCTCTTAAAGCGGCTGATGTGTGACTACGGCGATTCGCACAGCCGTTCCAACCTGCCTCAGTAAAATGACGGCGGCTGGTTGGCAAGCGGTTAATGAAAGCATTCTATTTAAAGACTGAAAACAACTTTTCAACTTAGGCTGAGCAGAAACCGGCCGAGATTCGAACGGTTAATGGGCAGGCTTAATGTACCAAGTTGATCAATCGATCAACTTGGGTACAACCAGCATGCCGCTAGCGATTATCACTGTCCTCTCCTGCCCTCCCCACCCCTCCCCACACCCTCTCAAAAACTTAAGACATTTTGGCCCTCTTTTTTTTTTTTTTTTTAAATAATAAACATATTATACTTACCTCCACTGTGCAGTTCATTTTGCACAGAGTGGCCCCAATCATCGTCTTCTGGGGTTCCTCAGCGGCGCTTGTGGCTCCTCCCCGCATCAAGTGTCCATGTTGGAGAAGCGCTCTCCTTGGTGGACACTCGTGCGGGCGCGCTCCCAAGTCCCGCATCTGTGTCTATTCACACAGAATGCAGGACTCGACCCCGCCTCCACCCCCCCCCCCCAGCGTCATTGGATTTGACTGACAGCAGCGGGAGCCAATGGCTGCCCTGCTGTCAATCTATCCAATCAGGACACAAGACACCAGCTACAGATGGTGTGCTTGTTCCCAGACGGAGGATGACAGGGTCCAGGTAAGTAAAACAGAGGGGGGGCTGGGGGGGGGGGGTGCAGCACTACAGAAGGTTTTTCACCTTAGGTGAAAGGTGAGAAACCATGAGGGTTTACAACTCCTTTAAGAAGGTAGACTGAATGAGGCTCATTTAGATACACACCTGCCCCTAGTGCCTAATCTGCTAATTTCAGTTTATTTAATACAACATAGAAAATATGGAATAAAAAGCAGGTAAAAATGTGAAAGCCACAAAAAAAAAATGTCTTCAAGGTAATTATTGATACAGTACGTACTGAAGAAGACACCATACTTTTTCTTTAGTAGTAGTACAACCAGCAGTGCTAAATAATAAATCATACCAACCAATATATATATATTTTTTTTATATAACTCGGAGTGGACAGAATAATGAGACATAAATGAGGTGTGCACGATTCATCATTGTAATTTTTTAGGCCCAGGCATTCTGTCACTCTGTTATTGGTTGTATTAACCCTTGTTTACTGTTCATAGGTGATATACAGAGTGCTGGATCCAGCAATCCCAATCAGAGACCCTTATAGCCCCAGGATCCAAAGTAAGTACTTCTCAACAGAACTAACTAACCATGTATAAGCTCATTAACAGGGTCACATGCTCACAATGTATTTGGCACTATCAGTTTGATTTTTCTTAAACTGGCCATAGGTGGATCAAAATCGTAAGGTTCAGCTGGAATTGGCCAAATTTTGATCGATCTACAGCCATTCCTGTTCCCCTTTCATTCGTTATAAATCCGTTATATTTATATGGAAGGCACATTGATGAGGAAGGGAGGAACCCGGGAAGGCAGGTTGATGAGGAAGGGAGGAACCAGGAAGGGCAGGTCGATGAGGGAGGGAGGAACCACGGAAGGCAGGTTGATGAGGAACAGAGGAACCAGGGAAGGCATATTGACGAGGAAGGGAGGAACCAGGGAAGGCAGGTTGATGAGGAAGGGAGGGACAAGGGAAGGCAGGTTGATGAGGGAGGGAGGAACCAGGGAAGGCACGTTGATGAGGAAGGGAGGAACCAGGGAAGACAGGTTGATGAGGGGGGGGGGGAACAAGGGAAGGCAGGTTGATGAGGAAGGGAGAAACAAGGGAAGGCACGTTGATGATGGAGGGAGAAACCAGGGAAGGCAGGTTGATGAGGAGGGGAGGAACAAGGGAAGACAGGTTGATGAGGAAGGGAGGAGCAAAGGAAGGCAGGTTGATGAGGGAGGGAGGAACCAGGGAAGGCAGGTTGATAAAGGAGGGAGGAACCAGGGAAGGCAGATTGATGAGGTAGGGAGGAACCAGGGAAGGTAGGTTGATGAGGAAGGGAGGAACAAGGGAAGGCAGGTTGATGAGGGAGGGAGGAACCAGGGAAGGCAGGTTGATGAGGGATGGAGGAACCTGGGAAGTCAGGTTGATGAGGGAGGGAGGAACAAGGGAAGGCAGGTTGATGAGGAAGGGAGGAACCATGGAAGGCACATTGATGAGGGAGGGGGGAACAAGGGAAGGCAGGTTGATGAGGAAGGGAGGAACCAGGGAAGGCAGGTTGATGAGGAAGGGGGGAACCAGGGAAGGCAGGTTGATGAGGAAGGGAGGAACAAGGGAAGGCACGTTGATGAGGGAGGGGGGGGAACAAGGGAAGGCAGGTTGATGAGGAAGGGAGGAACCAGGGAAGGCATGTTGAAGAGGAGGTTAGGAACCAGGAAAGGCATGTTGATGAGGAAGGGAGGAACCAGCGAAGGCAGGTTGATGAGGGAGGGAGGAACTAGGGAAGGCAGGTTGATGAGGGAGGGAGGAACCAGGGAAGGCAAGTTGATGAGGAGGGGAGGAACCAGGAAAGGCACGTTGATGAGGAAGGGAGGAACCAGCGAAGGCAGGTTGATGAGGGAGGGAGGAACCAGGGAAGACAGGTTGATGATAGAGGGAGGAACAAGGGAAGGCAGGATGATGAGTAAGGGAGGAACCAGGGAAGGCACGTTGATGAGGCGGGGAGGAACCAGGGAAGGCACGTTGATGAGGAGGGGAGGAACCAGGGAAGGCATGTTGATGAGGCGGGGAGCTACCAGGGAAGTCAGGTTGATGAGGGAGGGAGGAACCAGGTAAGTCAGGTTGATGAGGGAGGGAGGGACAAGGGAAGGCACATTGATGATGGAGGGAGGAACCAGGGAAGGCAGGTTGATGAGGGAGGGAGGAACCAGGGAAGGCAGGTTGATGAGGAAGGGAGGAACCAGGGAAGGCAGGTTAATGAGGAAGGGAGGAACAAGGAAAGGTAGGTTGATGAGGAAGGGAGGAACAAAGGAAGGCAGGTTGACGAGGAAGGGAGGAGCAAAGGAAGGCAGGTTGATGAGGGATGGAGGAACCAGGGAAGTCAGGTTGATGAGGGAGGGAGGAACCAGGGAAGGCAGGTTGATGAAGAAGGGAGGAACCATGGAAGGCACATTGATGAGGAACCAGGGAAGGCAGGTTGATAAGGAAGGGAGGAACAAGGAAAGGCACGTTGATGAGGGAGGGGGGAACAAGGAAAGGCAGGTTGATGAGGGAGGGAGGGAGGAACCAGGGAAGGCAGGTTGATGAGGAAGGGAGGAACCAGGGAAGGCAGGTTGATGAGGGAGGGAGGAACTAGGGAAGGCAGGTTGATGAGGGGGGAGGAACCAGCGAAGGCAGGTTGATGAGGAGGGGAGGAACCAGGGAAGGCACGTTGATGAGGAGGGGAGGAACCAGGAAAGGCACGTTGATGAGGCGGGGAGCTACCACGGAAGTCAGGTTGATGAGGGAGGGAGGAACCAGGGTAGTCAGGTTGATGAGGGAGGGAGAAACCAGGGAAGGCAGGTTGATGAGGGAGGGAGGAACCAGGGAAGGCAGATTAGATTGATAAGGTAGGGAGGAACCATGGAAGGTAGGTTGATGAGGAAGGGAGGAACAAGGGAAGGCAGGTTGATGAGGAAGGGAGGAACCAGGGAAGGCAGGGTGATGAGGGAGGGAGGAACCAGGGAAGGTAGGTTGATGAGGAAGGGAGGAACAAAGGAAGGCAGGTTGACGAGGAAGGGAGGAGCAAAGGAAGGCAGGTTGATGAGGGATGGAGGAACCAGGGAAGTCAGGTTGATGAGGGAGGGAGGAACCAGGGAAGGCAGGTTGATGAAGAAGGGAGGAACCATGGAAGGCACATTGATGAGGAACCAGGGAAGGCAGGTTGATAAGGAAGGGAGGAACAAGGAAAGGCACGTTGATGAGGGAGGGGGGAACAAGGAAAGGCAGGTTGATGAGGGAGGGATGGAGGAACCAGGGAAGGCAGGTTGATGAGGAAGGGAGGAACCAGGGAAGGCAGGTTGATGAGGGAGGGAGGAACTAGGGAAGGCAGGTTGATGAGGGGGGAGGAACCAGCGAAGGCAGATTGATGAGGGAGGGAGGAACCAGGGAAGGCAGGTTGATGAGGGAGGGAGGAACAAGGGAAGGCAGGATGATGAGTAAGGGAGGAACCAGGGAAGGCACGTTGATGAGGAGGGGAGGAACCAGGGAAGGAACGTTGATGAGGAGGGGAGGAACCAGGGAAGGCACGTTGATGAGGCGGGGAGCTACCACGGAAGTCAGGTTGATGAGGGAGGGAGGAACCAGGGTAGTCAGGTTGATGAGGGAGGGAGAAACCAGGGAAGGCAGGTTTATGAGGGAGGGAAGAACCAGGGAAGGCAGATTAGATTGATGAGGTAGGGAGGAACCATGGAAGGTAGGTTGATGAGGAAGGGAGGAACAAGGGAAGGCAGGTTGATGAGGAAGGGAGGAAACAGGGAAGGCAGGTTGATGAGGGAGGGAGGAACCAGGGAAGGCAGATTGATGAGGTAGGGAGGAACCAGGGAAGGCAGGTTGATATGGGAGGGAGGAACCAGGGAAGGCACGTTGATGAGGAAGGGAGGAACCAGGGAAGGCAGGTTGATGAGGGAGGGAGGAACAAGGGAAGACAGTTTGATGAGGAAGGGAGGAACAAGGGAAGGCAGGTTGATGATGAAGGGAGGAATCAGGGAAGGCACATTAATGAGGAAGGGAGGAACCAGGAAAGGCAGGTTGATGAGGAAGGGAGGAACCAGGGAAGGCACGTTGATGAGGAAGGGAGGAACCAGGGAAGGTAGGTTGATGAGGGAGGGAGGAACAAGGGAAGACAGTTTGATGAGGAAGGGAGGAACAAGGGAAGGCAGGTTGATGATGAAGGGAGGAATCAGGGAAGGCACATTAATAAGGAAGGGAGGAACCAGGAAAGGCAGGTTGATGAGGAAGGGAGGAACCAGGGAAGGCAGGTTGATATGGGAGGGAGGAATCAGGGAAGGTACGTTGATGAGGAAGGGAGGAACAAGGGAGGGCAGGTTGATGAGGAGGGGAGGAACCATGGAAGGCAGGTTGATGAGGGAGGGAGGAACAAGGGAAGACAGGTTGATGAGGAAGGGAGGAACCAGGGAAGGCAGGTTGATGAGGGAGGGAGGAACAAGGAAAGACAGGTTGATGCGGAAGGGGGGAACCCGGGAAGGTACATTGATGAGGAAGGGAGGAACCAGGGAAGGCAGGTTGATGAGGAAGGGAGAAACCAGGGAAGGCAGGTTGATGAGGGAGGGAGGAACCTGGGAAGGCAGGTTGATGAGGGAGGAACCAGGGAAGGCAGTTTGATGAGGGAGGAACCAGGGAGAGCAAGTTGATGAGGAAGGGAGGAACCAGGGAAGGCAAAATTTTACAGATTAAAGAGATTGTAAAGGTTGTTTTTTTTTTTTCTTTTTAAATAACAAACATGTCATACTTACCTGCTCTGTGCAAGGGTTTTGCACAGAGCGGCCCCGATCCTCCTTTTCTGGGGTCCCCCGGCGGCACTCCTGGCTCCTTCTCCATATCGAGTGCCCCCACGGAGAGTCGATTTCCTTGGGGGCACTCGTGCAGGCACGCCCCCGAGTCCTGCTGCTGCGTCCACAGACTGGGCCCTGCCCCCCCCCCCCCCGGCTCCCGCATCACTGGATTTGATTGACAGCAGCGGGAGACAATGGCTCCTACTGCTATCAGTCTATCCAATGAGGACCCGAGTCGGCGGCTGAAGCTGCTGTGCTCGTTCTCGTTGCTGGAAAGATCGGGTTCAGGTAAAGGAAAGGGGGGGGGGGGCTCTGGGGGGGCTGCTGCAGCACAAAAGGTTTTTCACCTTAATGCATAGACTGCAGTACGGTGAGACTTTACAACTCCTTTAAACTTCAACTTTAATGATGCCAGAAACTTTCCCCATTTAATGTGTCAGGTGACATTGTAAGATGTGACAATATGCCACTTTTAGCATGCGATCGGCAATATTCCAGCTTGATGAATCAGGTCCTTTGTCTATGTTATTACCCTTACGGGGACCCAAAGATAGCTGCGTCTTTATGTGGACTAGAATATAGCGATACGGAAGGGGGCGTGACCGGATGGGCGGGTGTGTGTTGAGAGGCAGCATGGAGTGAGTGTGAGCATGGACGCTGTGTGCTCCGTCCCTCCTCCGTTCTCATCTCTCTCTCCCCTGGCCGTATGAACGGCATACTGGATGGCTCTGGCTCCCTTGTCGCTCGGTGCCTCGCTGCCCCTCCTCTCTCTCTGCTAAAGGTGTGCTGAGGAATCCTCTGGGTGAGACGTCATCCCCTGCACACTGCTGTGAGATAAGTAGCTTTACTTTCACTTTCCCATCTCTACACTAGTCATGGAATAGAAGTAGGCCAGAGCTGGTACAGTATGGAGTCACTAGTATAGTAACTAGATGCTGTTTTAAAAATTGTTAGACAATCCTCGGACTAGAAGTAAATCCTGGTAATATGACATCTGTGTAGTAACAGAGTTATTTATGTGAGGAGTCAGTGTGTTGACCTGCCTGCTGCTTGGGTAATACTAAGTCTGGGTGCCGAGTGTGCTAATATAGGAAGCAAAGTATATTCTCCTTTTTTTTTTTTTTTGTGTGCTGTTGACTAGCTAAAGCCCTGGGACCCCTGGGATCCTCAACAGATGCAAGGAGAGAGGTTTAGGTAGGGGTTGGGATACTCGGCGTATGAACCCCACTAACCGTATTTTGATGGCGACTGCCTTAGCGGCATTTAACCAACTGTATAAAACTACGGTGTAGGTGAGGGGCTGCACCAATTTAAGTTGTAGCTGTGGAGTTTATGTGGGTAGGGAGTTGCCCCACACCTGCCATCTAAGGTACTGTGGCTTCCTTCTGTGTGAGCTCTCTTTTTCTTTACAGGGGTGTACAAGAGTGTAGAGAGGAGAGACTTACTCCGCTTTATACACTTTATGGTATATGCTCTGTACAGCGGGTAGTTGAGTGCTGATGGGTGCAGCGGCTTCCCTTTCCTCCCCCTCTCTCCTTCGTTCCTTTTGGATTTGTGGAGGACGTTGGTAACTGTCAGTCTCTAATTTGTTGCTGTTAGAGTGTATATATATACCTATAAGTGTAAATGATGCAGAATCTACGTTCCTCTAAAGAGAAAAACCCGCAGCATGCGGCAGCAGTATCAGCAGCAGCAAAACTGGAGCAATATGCCCATGCCTCTGCTCTGACCCCTCCAAAAAAGGGGTCGCAGCAGAAGGGTCATCAAGGGGGGGCATCGGATAGGAAAAGCCAGGGCCAGCCTCAATTACAGCCCTTAGGGGCTGTGCCGGCTACCCAGCCTTCCAAATCTTTATGTAATAAAGGCCCAGGGCTAAGTGATCAAAACACAAACGTAAACTCGGAGCTAATAAATGACCCGAATTTACCCTTGAACAGAGAACCAACTATAACGGACGTATACATGGCTGTAGGGGTGTGTAACGGCTCGCTTAAAGATCTTTGTGAACAGATGAAAGGTGTTAAAGCAGATCTGTTATTGGTTAGACAAGATCTGCAGAAAACGGCGGAGAGAACAACGGCTCTGGAAGAAAGAGTCAGTGGGCTAGAAGATAATGTGCTCCCAATAACCAAAGAAATAAAATGGCTGAAGGAACAGCTATCTAAACAAGCCTCTAAGTTAGATGAGATGGAGAACAGGAGTAGAAGAGATAATGTGAGGCTGATAGGTTTACCCGAAAGGAGTGAGGGCGCCAACCCAATTGCATTCCTAGAAAAATGGCTGGGGGAGCTAATCGGGAAAGAATCATTCTCGGCTTCGTTTTCCATCATAAGAGCTCATAGGATCCCTTTCAGGGCACCATCGGAGGGGGGCCACCCGAGACCCCTCCTCCTGAGATTTCTTAACTACCAGGATAAAGTAACCTTATTACGGAAGATCAGGGAAGCAGGGGAGGTTTTTTTTAAAGGAGCAAAAATATCGTTTTATTCCGACTTCTCTCCGGATTTGCAGAGGCGTAGGGCAGAGTTTACCCAGGCAAAACGCAATCTACAAAAATTTAAGTTGCCCTATGCTCTTTTATATCCGGCAAGGTTGCGGGTTGCGGCTCTGGGGGAGACTCTGTTTTTTAACTCCCCTGCCGAAGTTGAGAAGTGGCTGGAAGATAATAGGGAAAAAATCACGAATTTTACGTAGAGAATGGGGGAAGATATAATAGGCCGGGATATCAATAGGATGGCACGACAAGGCATTGGGAGGTACAGGGGCTGTATTTTTGTTTGTTTGTTTTTTTTCTTGTTCTTGCTTTTTTTCTTTTTTGTTTTTTTTTTTTTTTTTTCCACCCCTTTCTGCCATCTGTTAATGCTTTTTGTTATAAGGGGATGGGAGGGGATGGGTGCACACAGCTATTTGTGGGTAGGGTGGTGTGGGGTTGTGTGTGGAAGATTTGGTGTAAAAGGTTGGTGTTAGTGTAAGAGGCAACGGTCATGGTAAACCCCCAGGGGGTACACCTAGATAGGTGGGTACGGGTGGGGGGGGGGGGGGGAGGATGGGGTGGGAGGGTAGGGGAGGTTAGGTGGGGAGGGAAGGGAAGGGAAGGGGTGGGAAGATGGGAGGGAGGGGAAATAGGGGGGGTAAATCATTCCTTACGAACACTTATACCACTAGAAATTATAACGGAGGTATCCAGATCTTCCTTAAGATTATTTTTGCACATACAGGCACTTTTTATAGTAAATAAGTTTTTGGTTGTTCTACACGCACATGCAAGCACCGTCTATGGCAAATTTATGCCCAAAGTAAGGCTAATATAGCCAAAATGAATACGTGGTCTAGTGGCCAAGTATGCACACACACGGAACTGTTATCACAGCCACTAGGAGGAGAAAAATTTGTTTTGGGTTAGGGTTATATATATTAAATTTCTCTTATATCTTTCTGTTATATACGTTTGTATGTGTCGGGGTAAAGGATATTCCTCAGTCTTTAGATGTTAGCTAAGACTCTGAAAATAGGATCCTGGAATGTCAGGGGCCTAGGTACACCACTTAAATGATTAGCAATGTTCTCTATGATGGAGAGTTGTGGGGCTGATCTGGTCTGTCTGCAGGAAACCCACCTAACCAAGGAAACTATTCATCACCTACAGATGAAAAAATTTCAAACCCAATTTAATGCGGTTCACTCCTCCTACAGTAGGGGAGTGAGTGTTTTGGTAAAGTCTGGGGTGAAGTTTTCCTGCAGCCAGGTCAGGATAGACGAGTTGGGTAGATACATCTTCTTATTATGTTCTATTGAAAACGCCAGGTATGTGGTGGCAAATATATATATCCCTCCGCCCTTTAATCTGGATGTCTTGCTTAAACTGCATGAATTTTTGCTAGATAAAAAAGAGGTGCCGATTGTAGCAATGGGGGACTTCAACGAGGTTCTAGATAAAGGGCTGGATAGATTCCCACTACGAAAAAGCTCAGAGGACTCAGTAAGGAGTCGGTTAAGCTTCTTTCTGGAAGAAGTGGGATTAATGGATTTGTGGAGGGCACGGAACCCAGGCGTGCTGCAATATACTTGCTGTTCTGCATCTTACTCCGTGCTTTCAAGGATAGACCTAGCCCTAGGAAATGATAGGGCTCTCCAGATGGTAGAAAAAATAACATACTGGCCAAGAGGCATCTCAGACCACTCACCTATGGTAGTCATTTTAAATCTTGGGGAGCCTAGGCCCCGGAAGAACTGGAGTATAAGCCCGTACTGGTTTGAAATTATTAAAAAGACGGATGGGATACTTTCCTCCTTAAGGGAGTTTGTTGAGATCAATCAGGGAACGGTGTCCCCTTCTACGCTATGGGACGCCCTTAAGGCTTTTTTTAGGGGGGTCCTGATACAGCAGATAGCTACATTCAACAAAGAGGCTAGAAGGGAGGAGGAGAGCTTGTTGAGAGACGCTCTTGAAGCAGAAAACAACTATACTTGCAACCCAACCCCGGAGACGGAGAGTATCTGGCAAGAGAAACAAGTATATAAATTAGTGGTTATACAGAAAGCAGAAACCAGGCGGTTACTCCAAAGACAGGAATCTATGGTGGAGGGCGAGAGAATGGGAAGGACACTGGCTATGCTAGCAAAATCCAATGCAGCTCCATCCACGGTTCTCGCGATTAGATCCCAGAGCGGTGAGGTAGTATCAAGCACCTTAAAAATAGTACAAGCCTTCAGGGATTACTATAAAAAACTGTACTCCTCCCAGAAGAGGGGTAAGGAGGCTGAGATGGAGGACTTCCTAAGGGGGTTAGACATCCCCACCATATCACAGGAAGAAAGAGATATATTAGATGCCCCAATATCTATAGCAGAATTACACCAAGCAGTAGCAGGCATGGCAACCCATAAGTCGCCCGGACCAGATGGTCTTCCAATTGAGACCTACAAACACTATGGTGAAGTGTTGATCCCCGAACTGCTGAAAGTTTTGGGGGGGGCGCTTGAGGGGGGCCAATTACCTGCCTCAATGCTAGAAGCAACTATTATTGTATTACAGAAAGAAGGGAAAGATCCCTTGGATATGGCCGCCTATAGACCAATTTCTCTCTTATGCACGGACGTAAAAATTCTGGCCAAAGTGCTGGCAGCAAGATTGAATGGGGTTATCCACAAGCTGATCCACGAGGACCAGGCGGGCTTCATAGCCAATAGATCCACGAGCCTGAATATTAGAAGGGCGTTTTTGAATGTACAGACCCCAATGGTGAACGAGGGTTCGAGAGCGTTGATGACCCTTGATGTATCCAAGGCTTTTGATAGCGTGGAGTGGGGCTATATGTGGCGCGTGCTGGAGATCTTTGGATTTGGCTCTGCCTTTATAGGGTGGATTAGAATGCTATATACTCGACCCAAGGCAAGATTAAAAATTAACAACGAATTGTCGGACTGGTTTGAGCTGGAGAGGGGGACGAGGCAGGGGTGCCCACTCTCCCCTCTGTTGTTTGCACTAGCGATGGAACCCCTGGCCATTTCCATAAGGGGAAGTCGAGCGATAACCGGCTTCCAGAGAAAAACAGGCGAGGAAAGAATCGCATTGTATGCGGATGACATTCTGTTATTTTTGGGAGACTCGAGGAAATCGCTACCGGGAGCAATGAGGATAGTGGAGGACTTCGGCAGTTTTTCTGGCTTAGAGATAAACTGGGAGAAATCAGAGTTTCTGCCGATAGACCCCATAAATGAGACAATAGCACCTGGTATGCCTCAAGTGGTAACAGTGGAAGCTCTGAAGTACCTAGGGATTGTCCTGACGAAGGACCCTGCTCTATATATCAGTAAAAACCTTGTCCCTCTATTAACAAAATTTAAACGAAAAATAGGAATTTGGAGACGCCTACCTCTATCAGTTGCAGGAAGATGTAGCTTAATAAAAATGATATGGATGCCACAACTGCTATACGTCTTGCATAATTCCCCTGTCTGGATAGGTAAGAAGTGGTTTAAAAAAATTGACAGTCTCTTTAGGGAATTGATTTGGAAGGGGAAACAAGCCAGGATCCGTCTTGGAGTGCTCCAGCTCCCTACCCAGGAGGGGGGCTTTGCCCTCCCACATCCCGAGAGTTATTTTTACTCAACTCAGTTGCAGCAATTATTGGGCTGTGGGATACCGAAAGGAGGCACCCCTAATGGCAAGTTACTGTTGTTGAGCTCCACACATAATACAATTATTGAAGCCCTAGAGGCGGACGCGTTCCATGATAAATTTCCAACAATTAAATTGATAATCAAACTTTGGAAAACAGTTAAGAAAAAGATGGGGTATGGAGCCTTAACAGTCTACTCTCCTATTTGGAACAACCGTAATTTGCAGGAAGTTCTTAAGATAGGCATATTTAGAGAGTGGGAGAAGCTTGGTCTCAGTAAGCTAAGTCAATTATATAACGACTCTGGGTTAAAGAAATTTTCAGAACTGGTTGGGGAGTTTAAGCTTCCCCGGGGGTCTTTCTTCCTATATGTCCGGTTGGAACATGCCCTTAAAGCACAATTTAAAGCCCAGACTCCGAGATGGGAAGAGATGCCTCTATTTCAGTGCATAATTCAAATAACCCCCACTAGAGGGGTAATTTCAAGAATTTATGACCAATTAAGCAAATCGGTTAATAGCAGGGAAATACTCCTTGGGGTAAAGGCTAAATGGGAAGAGGAGGTGGGAGGAATGACCCAGGAACAATGGGCGAGAATTTTGGAGTTGGGAGCGCAGGTTTCTGTGACCCCTTCACAGAGACTCTCACACTTAATGCTGTTAAACAGAGCCTATTATACTCCTAAAAGACTTTTTAAATTTGGGAGAAGGCCCAATGACAACTGCCCCAGGTGTCGAAGGACGGGAGATCTCATTCACATGGTGTGGAGGTGTCCCAAGCTGTTTAGATACTGGGAGGAGGTGACTGGGAACTTGGGAAATATTTTCGGCACGACAGTGGCAAACGAGGCCTTGGTTTGTATTCTGGGGCATAGAAGAGTGATGGGAGAAAGGTTGAGTACTACCTTAGCTGTCACGCGGGCCCTGTTTCAGGCTAGAAAGTTGATAGCACTTAGATGGCAGGTAAAGGAGCCCCCCACTGTGAAAGACTGGATCTCTACAATGAATGAAACCTTGGGTAGGGAAAGAATGGAGTACATAAAAAGGGGCAATCTTCAGGAATTTGAGAGCATGTGGAAGATGTGGATAGAGAAAGTGAAGAGTCATTAATAGTGGGATCTGCATAGACACGGAATAGACTGAGGGATGGGCTTAATATAGGTATATAGGCAACTGGTATCCTTGCAGGCAAAGGATGCTATAATAAAGTGTTTCTGGATATGAACTTTTTTAGTTAAATATATAGTTTAGTAGGGTATAGGATAAACATATAGGGAGCAGGTGGGGGGGGGGGGGGGGGATCGGGGTATTAGGGCATAGGTAATTTGGTACACAATACAGGCTGGGTCAGTAGAAGATGGGCAAGGGGAGCCCACAAGATCATTTTTACAAACCTCTCTTCTTGTATTTTTTATTGGTGTTTTTGTCCTTTTTCTTCCTTCTTACGGGTCCCCTCTTTCTCTAAACTGAGCTGGAAAAGGATGGGTCCCTTTGGTTATCGAGTCCTAGTTAGTGGGGCTTACGAGATGGAAGGGACAGAGGACTAGTTGGTAAAGAGGCGTAATGGAATCCGTTGGTCATTATGGCGATATAAAAAGCAATGAGAAAAAGTATAATCCACTATGATGTGAATACGAGAAGGCGACAGTTAATGAACATCAAACTGATTTAGCCCTCCAAACACTGTTTACTGATGTGGAAGAAAAAAAAAAAAAAAAAAAAAAAAAAAAAAGAATATAGCGATACGAGGGGATTAGGAGTGTTTTCATAGACCATTCCTGGGCTATTTCTCGACACTTACAAGATGAGTCTGCTTCGTTTCTAAATGCAGGGAGTTTATTTCTGAGCTCCTGTAAAGATGTCTGAGGCTGTTACTGATTTAGCTCAGTGTTTTCGGCTTTGCTCTATTGCCATACATGGCAGACTCCCTGTTTAACCGATGATACTGGGTGTTGCTCTTGGCTCCTGTCCAGCCACCAGCCTTGTGTGGAGTGGAGAAAGCAAATTACTGGGACATGTCCCAGCCGGTTCGCTGGGTGGAAGTATCACCCTCGCAGACCCCCGGGAACAAGTGTGTCACACAGGGGCAGATTCTTTACAGATTCTTTAAAAAGCACTGAAAAAAAAATATATATATTATATTGTCAAAAGTATTGGGACGCCTGCCTTTACACGCACATTATTATATAGCGCCAACAGTTTGCAATGCGCTTTACAACATCAGGGAAGACTGTACAATACAATTCAATACAGGAGGGATCAGAGGGCCCTGCTTGTTAGAGCTTACAATCTAAAAGGGAGGGTCAAGTGGAACAAAATGTTAATCGTATCCCAGTCTGAGTCCGTAGGGTTCAACATTGAGTTGGCCCACCCTTTGCAGCTATAACAGCTTCAACTCTTCTGGGAAGGCTGTCCGCAAGGTTTAGGAGTGTGTCTATGGGAATGTTTGACCATTCTTCCAGAAGCGCATTTGTGAGGTCAGGCGCTGATGTTGGATGAGAAGTCTCCGCTCTAATTCCCCCCCAAAGGTGTTCTATCGGGTTGGGGTCAGGACTCTGTGCAGGCCAGTCAAGTTCCTGCCTGACCTCACAAATGCACTTCTGGAAGAATGGTCAAACATTCCCGTAGACACACTCCTAAACCTTGTGGACAGAAGAGTTGAAGCTGTTATAACTGCAAAGGGTGGGCCAACTCAATATTGAACCCTGTTGGAGGAGAAGGCCTGGCTCGCAGTCCACGCTCTAATTCATCCCAAAGGTGTTCTATCGGGTTGAGGTCAGGACTCTGTGCAGGCCAGTCAAGTTCCTCCACCCCAAACTCGCACATCCATGTCTTTATGGACTTTGCTTTGTGCACTGGTCCAAATCATTTGGTGCAGGGGGGATTATGGTGTGGGGTTGTTTCTTCAGGGGTTGGTCTTGGCCCCTTAGTTCCAGTGAAGGGAAGGCGGTTGTGAACTGCTGGACATTTTTTATTTATTTTTTTTTTGCACCTGCAAGATAATGTCATAATGTGCTAGCATGCATCACATACTAGCACATTTGTTAAACTTACCTTAATATGAAGCTCTTCTAGCGCCGAGATGTCATCGTCTCTCACCTTCACCGTCTTGCTTCTGGGTTCTGCGGAATCCAGTTATGTGACTGGCCGGAGCCGTGATGACGTCACTCCCGCGCATGTGCATGGGAGCCACCGTTCACAGCACAGGGCTCTGGAGGAATGGCACGGGTGGCTCTTCAGGGCGCACGTGCCAGGGATGTCACTGGCTGCATGTACAGGATATATCTCCTAAATGGTGCATGTTCATGAGATATTTACACTACCTTTAGGTAAGCATTATTATAGGCTTACCTATAAGTAAAAGCAAGAGATGGAAGTTTACTTCCACTTTAAGGTGTCAGCATACCAAGACATTCTGGACAATTTCATGCTCCCAACTTTGTGGGAACAGTTTGGGGACGGCCCCTTCCTGTTCCAACATGACTGCGCACCAGTGCACAAAGCAAGGTCCATAAAGACATGGATGAGTGAATTTGGGGTGGAGGAACTTGACTGGCCTGCACAGAGTCCTGACCTCAACCCTATAGAACACCTTTGAGATGAATTTAAGAGGATATATACTGTATATTAAAATAATTCTTTTAGAAAATTGTTAAATTTAATAACGATTCTTAATGATCTTCAGACATACTCTTGAATTGAGGGTATTTGCGCAGGGTACTGATGTATGAACATGAGAATTGTGGCAGAAAATTCCTGCATAAAAAAGTGAGAAGGCGTTTTTGTGCGTATGCATACATGCGCATTACTTTTTTTATTTTTTTTGTCTTGGCTTGTGTTGTATGCACATACCGTATATGCTCGTATTTGCACTTAAAATACTGTCCAAAAAACGCATATTTTTTGTATTTCATTGTTCATGTTTTTCATTCACTGATCTGCATTTAGATTTAAAAAAATGCATGACTGCCTAAAAAATTTGTTTTTTTTAGGTGTCGGTGTGTAAAGGCTTTAAGTGTTTGTGTTAGGATCAGCTAAAAAAAAAATTTTATGAAAAAAAAAAATTAAAGCACATGCCAGGGCAAAAAATAAATATATTTATTACATCTCTACAATTATATTTATTACATTTCTACAATACAAGTGTACCGCCCCCAGTTTTAAACGTACATTTATATTTTATTTTATGTGTTTGTACAATATAACCTTTTCTCATTCATTTATTGGTTGGAAATGTAGAGGCAGAAATGATCAATGATAAACCTTTCACCAATAATTCTTTTTTTTTTTTTTTTTCATAGTGCATTTTAGAAAGTAAAAGAGAAAGCGTGATTGGTTGTTGTGAGTAGCATATACAGATAATATCATGGTCACCCTCTGTTCTAATGATGCCACTTCTATTCATTTCAGGTCTTCTCAAAATTACCAACCTGAGGATTAATTTCACCAGACTGCACACGCTGGGCGATAACCTCCTCGATTCCCGACAGGAGGTCAAAGAGAAGTATTACTATGCGCTGTATGAGCTGGTGGTCAGAGGAAACTGCTTCTGTTACGGACATGCCTCTGAGTGTGCGCCAATCCAAGGAGTCTCCAGGGATGGCGAGGGCATGGTGAGCAACTCTCCTTGTTTTAGTGTCTGTAAAAAGAATTTAAAAATGACTACGGTGGGCCAATTATTCTTAGAGCCTTCCAATTCTTTAGGAGCCTTCCAGTTATATTAGTCCAGTACACCGGTGGGGTATTTAGGTTTTGTGCTGCCCTAGGCAAAATAAAAATCTGTGACTCCCCCCCCATTTAAATTTGTCCCACCCCTTCCTGTTTAAGATCCACCCCTTCATCTGTAAACCCCACCCCTTACTCTTTAGGCTCCACCTCTTCATATTAGAGTTCCACCTCAAGAGTTTGTCAGATACAGGAGATGGTCAGAGACTGCGGACAGGATACAAAAGATGGTCAGAGACTGCGGACAGGATACAGAAGATGGTCAGAGACTGGGGACAGGATACAGGAGTTGGTCAGAGACTGTGGATATGATACAAGAGATGGTCAGAGACTGTGGACATGATACAAGAGATGGTCAGGGACTGCGGACAGGATACAGAAGATGGTCAGAGACTGGGGACAGGATACAGGAGTTGGTCAGAGACTGCGGACAGAATACAAGAGTTGGTCAGAGATTGTGGACATGATACAAGAGATGGTCAGAGACTGTGGACATGATACAAGAGATGGTCAGGGACTGCGGACAGGATACAGAAGATGGTCAGAGACTGGGGACAGGATACAGGAGTTGGTCAGAGACTGCGGACAGAATACAAGAGTTGGTCAGAGACTGTAGACATGATACAAGAGTTGGTCAGAGACTGTAGACATGATACAAGAGTTGGTCAGAGACTGTAGACATGATACAAGAGTTGGTCAGAGATTGCAGACACGATACAGGAGATGGTCAGAGACTGCAGACAGGACTCTCCAGTAATGATCATTTATGGTCATCAAAGGGAATAGAAAAGTCTCCTGTAATACTTTCCATTTGCTCATCTCTCTGTATAGTAGATGATCTGATGGAAGTCACGCATCACAGTGGAGTCCAAGGACTGCAGTACCCCACACCGAGGCTCCTGGCGCCAGCAGGCAGCACTACTGATTCCCCAGCAAGTCCTGGCTTTTGCTGTGATTCATAAAAGGTGCCAAGCGGCGCAATTACATCACTGTGGGCCCTCCCAAGCCCAGCCCTGACTAAACCGTCCCCTCTGCCTGAACCCAGTCGAGACTGCCCAAGCCCAGCCAAGCCCACCCAATACAGTCCACCTCTGGTGGGGAGGCACATGGGGGGGCAAGAAATAATCTAGAGGGGGCAATTGCCCCCCTGTAGCGACACCACTGGTCCCTTCTGCCCGGGGGTGGTACCCCCCCCCCCCCCAAAAAAATGTCAAAAGCCTGGTTTGTTTTGCAGTATATACACCCCTGCAGTGCACACTTTGTTCTACAGTACTAAGCCCTATTGAAGGGGGGCTCTTTGAACCCCAGAAACCTGGTAAAACTGAATCTGGACCGGGCCTGACATTCCGCCACCATGGGGGGCCCAAGATGGCAGGAAGGGGGCCCACTGCAGAACATGTGAAAGAGTACTGCTGTGAGACCGTAATAAAGGACGCCACAACAGGGGAAAGGGCCCTGGGATCAGTGGCAAGGGCCCCAAGCAAAGTGGGAAGGGCCCAAGGACCAGAGGAAAGGACTCCTTCAGGGGGGCCCTTCATGGTTTCTTGCACCGGGGGCCCTGAAGGTTCTAGTTACACCTCAGCTTGTGGTCAGTGTAGTCTCTTGGCTAAGTTGATTAACAAAACAGGTGCAAGTCTTGTCATGTCACGTTTTGGTGTTGGGTCAAAGAAGTGACGTTCTCGGATCTTCTGGATTTCAGGTTCATGGCAGATGTGTGTGTAAACACAACACCAATGGGCTGAACTGTGAGCAGTGTGACAGTTTCTTCAATGACCATCCCTGGAGACCAGCTGAAGGACGCAGCACAAATGCTTGTAAAAGTAAGTCTGGAGCTCGGACAACTGGTAGAGGACACTCAACCTTATCCAATACTTTTGCCAAGAAGTCTCGATAAAGCCCAAAATGCAGCGACCTATAGTAGTCACCAATCAGGCTATAGTTAACTGATCAGTGGAAGATGAAATATGATTTTATCCTAAGACTGGTCACAGATGGGCAGCTATCTCCCCAAAAGCAATGAATAGGAAGATCATTATAATATACCACTTTGGGTCCTACCCTGGAACCTGACACTACATTGTCCCATATTTAAAGACTGCTGCTCTTTTAGTTATCTCCATTATCGTCTATGGAAAGCCCACCTGTCAGTCTCATCTGCTCTTGAGCATTTTTTAACGCATTGCATTAAAGTAATTGTAAACCTCTGACATTAAATATGAACAAAGCATTTCCCTTTATAGTGTGTACTTGCTTCAGTCCAGAGCACTAAGGGGTTGATTTACTAAAGGCAAATAGATTGTGCACATTGCAAAGTGCAGTTGCCCTCTGCAAGAGCAGTTGCTCCAGAGCTTAGTAAATGAGCAGAAGCTCTGCTGACTTCCATCATCCAATCATGTGCAAGCAAAAATGCTGTTTTTTTTAAAAAAATGTCCTTGCCTGTGATTGGATATTCTTTGTAAAGTGAAGCTTTACCTCATTTACTAAGCTCTGTACTTCCAAAGTGCACAGTCTATTTGCCTTTAAAGTGTTACTGAACCCAGTAATATGAAAATAGTTAACCGCTTGCCGACCAGCGCACAATGGCGCGGCTGCGCAAATGGGCGTACAGGTACGTCCTCTTTAAGACACGGCATTGTGGGCGTGTGCGCCGCCCGGCAATGTCTGCTGGTTTCCCGCAAACGTGTCACGGAGCGGCAGAACAGGGAGATGCCTAGAAAAACATATAAACAAGGCATTTCCCCAAGGCAGTGATCGCTGTAATGTGAGTAGTAGCCCATCCCCCCCACAGTTAGAATCACTCCCTAGGACACACTTAACCGCACTAGGGTGCGATGAAGGGGTTAAGTGTGTCGCTGTATAAATGACAATGGTCCCAAAATAGTGTCAAAAGTGTCCGATGTGTCCGCCATAATGTCGCAGTCATGATAAAAATCGCAGATCGCCATTACTACTAAAAAAAAATTTTATAATAAAATGCCATAAATCTATCCCCTATTTTGTAGACGCTATAACTTTTGCGCAAAGCAATCAATATACGCTTATTGCAATTTTCTATACATATCGGCCTAAACTGAGGAAAAATGTGTTTTTTTATATATTTTTTTGGGGATATTTATTATAGCAAAAAGTAAAAAATATTGCTTTTTTTTCAAAATTGTCGCTCTTTTTTTGTTTATAGCGCAAAAAATAAAAATTGCAGAGGTGATCAAATACCACCAAAAGAAAGCTCTATTTGTGGGGAAAAAAGGACGTCAATTTTGTTTGGGTGCAACGTCGCACGACCGCGCAATTGTCAGTTAAAGCGGCGCAGTGCCGTATTGCAAAAAGTGCTCTGGTCAGGAAGCGGGTAAATTCTTCCGGGGCTGAAGTGGTTAATATGCCCCCCCCCCCACGGTGCCCACAGCTTATAAATCTTCTTTTTACGTTAAAATACTGCCACCATATACCTTTTTGGATGATCTGTATACCACGGTTACATGATAAACTCCACAGTTTGTCCAGTGATGAGAGTTCAGGTAGGAGGAGATATCCAGTACAGCCTGTATACACGCCCACATGTGTGATGTCAATATCATGTGACCTGGCTAGCTCTGAGAACAAGTAAATGTTCTCTCCAGCATAAAAGACACAACTGAGCATGTGCAGGTCGGCTACTCTGACTGTGTTAACTGGCTTTCCCCAGATAGACAGTGCAGGAGGGGGAGGATCTATGCATACAGGATCAAACAGCCTTTTTACACAATGCAGAGGATCAACCCCTTAATATCCACAGTGAGTATAACAAGCATGCTATGCTGAATATACAGACTGATTTTACTGCTGTGGGTTTAGTAACACTTTACTAAATCATCCCCTAAGTGGCATTTCTCTTTGTTGCTTTGTTCCTCTGCTATCAGCATGAGTCATTTCTGACACCAAGAGAAAAAAAGGTAAAGGGGGAGGGAGCTCCAGCACACAGCCTGTGATTGACAGCCTTGGCTCTGTTCCTGTGTGCTGTGTGAAGGGGGTTGTGTCCCTTCTCTCCATTCAGCTCTCACTGAGCTCTGCAGGATGTAACGTCAGCTCCCCGCCCCCTGCTTTTTAAAAAGTTCAGATATAAATTCTGCACTTATTGTTATTTTTTTTTTACTAGTAATTGCGGCGATCTGCGATTTTTATCGAGACTGCGACATTATGGCGGACACATCGGACACTTTTGACACATTTTTGGGACAATTGACAATTATACAGCGATCAGTGCTATAAAAATGATCTGATTACTGTAAAAATGTCACTGGCAGTGAAGGCTTTTAAATTAGGGGGTGATCAAGGGGTTAACTGTGTTCCCTAGGGAGTGATTCTAACTGAAGGAGGAGGGGACTGACTATAGGAGATGACAGATCGTGGTTCCTCGCTCGTAGGAACTCACAATCTGCATTTCCTCTCCTCACAGAACAGGGATTTGTGTGTTTACACACACGTCCCTGTACTGCCTCTCGTGCCCGCGATCGCACGTGGCCGGTGGTCATCGCGACCGCCGGTCACGAGCATCGGCAACCCCGCATTAAAGGAGCCGACGTACAGCTACGACGGTTCACGGGATTGTGCCGACCTGCCGCAGTATAATGACGGCGGCTGGTCAGCAAGTGGTTAAAAAGGTTCCTCTACTTCCTCCAATAAACAATAAGATTGCACTTTGTAGAGTTTCCTAACACGATCTTCTTTTCAGAGTGCAATTGCAACAACCATTCCAGAAAGTGTCACTTCGACATGGCGGTGTACCTGTCCACCAGGAACACGAGCGGAGGCATTTGTGATGACTGCCAGCACAATACAATGGGGCGGAACTGTGAGCTGTGCAAACCTTTCTACTACAAAGACCCCACCAAGGACCTCCGGGATAGCAACATGTGTAAAGGTACCTGACACGGGGCTGTGGGGTGAGAAAGATATTCTGCGGGTTACTTCTAGACATGTGCAATTCTTTAGTTCCGAATTCATTTTTTTAGGAATATTGACAAATTCATTAATTCCGAAATTTCCCAATTTCCAAATTTTTCAATTTCCGAAATTACGAATTTCCGAATTTCCGAAATTATGAATTTCTGAATTTCGAATTTTAAAATTTCGGAATTTCGGAAATTTGAAAATTCGGCAATTCTAAATTTCGGAAATTGGAAAATTCGAATTCGGAAGTTCGGATGTTTGCAAATTCGACATTTCGGTAATTCCAAATTCTGGAAATTTCAAAAATTGTAAATTAGGAAATTCGAAAATTCAAAATTAGGAAATTTGAAATTAGGAAATTGGAATATTCGAAATCTCAAAAATTATAAAAATTAAAATGAATAAATTAAAAAATTCTAAAATTTGGAAAATTGAAAATCCAAGGATAAGAATGAAAATCTGAAAATTCAAAAGAATGAAAATCTGAAATTTCGAATTTCCGAACTTCCGAAATGATGAATTTATGAATTTACAAATTTAGGAAAATTCAAAATTACGGAAATTCGAAAATCCAAGAATAAGAATGAAAATCTGAAAATTCAAAAGAATGAAAATCTGAAAATTTGAAAACCCAAAAAGCTGAATAACTAACTAATAATAAATATTAAATTATAGGTATTGGAATTTCCTTTCAAATTTGGCTGTTAGTGAACGTAACGAGTAAAATCGGAAATTCAAAAAATCGGAAATTCGGAAATCCGAAAAATCGAAATTCGGAATGTCGAAAATTTGAAATTTGGAAATTCGAAATTCGGAAATTCGAAAATTTGGAAATTCAGAAACCTGAAAAATTCAAAATTCGGAAATCCGGAAATTCGAAAATTTGGAAGTTCAGAAATCCGAAAATTCGAAATTCGAAATTTAGAAATCCGAAAATTTGAAATTCGGAAATCCGAAAAATCGGAAATCGGAAATTCGATAATTTCAAAAATTCGGAAATTCCGGAAATTCGGAAATTCGACAAAATTCGGAAATTCGAAAATCCAAATTTTCGGTTTTCCGAACTTCTGAATTCCGAATTTTCTCATTTCCAAATTTCCGAAAAAAGCAAAAAAACTAATGAAACGAAAACGAACAAATTTTATGTCTAGTTATTTCTGAATATAGAAAATTGGGCAAACATGATACAAAGGAAATACAACCCGTATGTGCAGTGGGTAGGTACCACCATTATCCAGAATCTGAGATGTAACCTTTCTATGATAGATAACAGTATTCTGATTGGTTTTCTACAGCCTGTGACTGCGACCCAGACGGTTCTCTTAACGGCGGACTCTGCGACGCTCAGGACGATCCAATTTTGGGTCTCATCGCTGGACAGTGCCGGTGCAAAGACTTTGTTGAAGGTCCCCGATGCGACAGATGCAAGTCTGGATTTTTTGGCCTCAGCACTGGGAACTTCCAAGGATGCAGAAGTAAGAGTTCTTTTAAAGAGATAAAAATTAACATCAAATTAAAATATTCGTAATTATTTCACAGAGGTTATTCTCCAGCTGTTGTATTAGTGACTTATCCCATTGCTGAGACCTCTATGCCTGGCCTGTATAAGCAGATACAATCACTGCGGACAGACTTTATCAGATGGCTGAACTCACCAAATATCCTTTTCTTATCCACAAAGATCTTTATTGAATGTACAGGTTACATCAGACAACAGGATGTGGCAGATGATTAAAAGGACGGTAATTGCAGGTTAAAACATAGTAATGCTTCCCCCGATGTGAGCAGATTAGCATGTGGCTTTAGACAAATCTCTTATCCCATAAAGACAATGTAAGTAGAAAGGGGAAATACATCATAGAAGGGAGGGAACACAGGATGGTGCAATAACCAATATAACCACAAGATGGCAGTATATTAGCCATGGCTATGCAATGCATACCTCCCAACATTTTGAGATGGGAATGAGGGACACCTACTACCAAATATGTAGGCATAGGACACGCCCCCTGCCACACCCCCTTAAAGGAGAATTAACCAATAAAAAGGTTAATCAAATCCGCAAGGATTTTTTTTACCACTACTATTCCTTTATATTGGCTTTCAAAATTCACAAATGCAGCAATTTAGAAACTGGATGAAATGTTTAGCGCTGGTAAACACTTTTTGAAAGATAAAAAGTGCATTTTATATACAACTATGGATCAGACCAAAATGAGGGACAAATGAGGGGGAAAAAGGGGCAGAGGAACATTGCTCGAAATCAGGGACAGTTGTGCAATGTATCATATTTTCATTGAACAAGTGTAACATTGTACCATATCTGCATCTCCATTTTAATAGGAAAAAAAACTGTATTTGTTAGTTTACAACCTGGGCATACAGTATGCAGTGGCGGCTGGTGCTCAATATTTTGGGTGGGGGGGCAGCAAACCAACGCCAGCCCCCCCCCCCCCAATGGGAGATGGATGGGAAGGCAGGGATCAGAGGCCTCCTGACCTTAGGGGGCAGATGACAAGCATCCGGTGTAGGGCTCCTCGCACCGGGGCCGTTGCTTCTCCTCCCAGCCGAACAGGAAGTGGGTCCTAAGACTCCCAGGCCAATTGGGTCTCAGGACCCACTTCCTGATTGGCCGGGAGGAGAATCAGGAAGACAATTGCAAATATTAGTTTGCTAATGTCACACAACTGGGTGGGTTTAAAAAACACTGAAATCCATGCGTCCGACACCCTGCATGTAGATTAGGGGGCATGGATTAGGGGGGCTGCGCCCCACATGGACAGGCCGCCACTGACAGTATGCATAGCAGTGGTTCTCAACCCTGTCCTCAAGTGCCCCCAACAGGCCATGTTTTGGGAATTTCTCTGTGTCCAAAATACCAAGCCATTGGCTCTGATTTAAAGCACCTGGGCAAGATAAAGGAAAACCTGCAAACATGGCCTGTTGGGGGTACTTGAGGACAGGGTTGAGAACCACTGATGTATAGCACACATTTTCTTTCCTAATTTCCACCTTAATTTCCTTCCATTGGTTACCCCAGAGTATCCTTTCAGGACTGTTGTAAAGCTTTAACTACTTGCCGACCAGCCGCCACAGTTGTACTGCGGCAGGTTGGCACGGCTGCGCGAATCGCCGTCATTGTAAATCGTGGGAGCGTGTGCCCAGAGCTGATGCACATGGCCCGGCGGGGCGCGATGTCCGCCGGGCACCTGCGATCGCTCAGAGCCAGAATGGGGATCTGTGTGTGTAAACACACAAGTCCCCGGTTCTGTCAGGGGAATAGAGACAGATTGTGTGTTCCTACTAAGTAGGAACAGCGATATGTCTCCTCCCCCAGTCAGTCCTATCCCCCCACCCACAGTTAGAACACACAGTGAGGAAACACATTTAACCCCTTGATCTCCCCCTAGTGTTAGCCCCTTCCCTGCCAGTGAAATTTATACAGTAATCAGTGGCTATTTTTAGCTCTGATCGCTGTATAAATGTCACTGGTCCCAAAAAAGTGTCAAAAGTGTCTGATCCCTCCGCCGCAATGTCGCAGTCCCGATAAAAATCGCAGATCGCCGCCATTACTAGTAAAAAAAATAATTATAATAAAAATGCAAAAATACTATCCCCTATTTTGTAGATGTTAAAACTTTTGCGCACACCAATAAATATACGCTTATAGCGATTTTTTTTGTTTTTTTTTACCAAAAATATGTAGAAGAATACATATCGGCATAAACTGATGAAGAAATTTGGTTTTTTTTTGGGGGGGATATTTATTATATCAAAAAGTACAAAATACTTGTAGTTATTTACTAAAGGCAAATCCACTTTGCACTACAAGTGCAAACTGCACTTTCAGTGCACTTGGAAGTGCAGTCGCTGTAGATTCGAGGGGGACATGCAAGGAAAATAAAAAACAGCATTTTAGCTTGCACATGATTGGATAATAAAATCAGCAGAGCTTCCCCTCATTTCAGGACTACCCCTCAGATTTACAGCGACTGCACTTCCAAGTGCACTGGGTTAATGAGGTTAATTTTCTGTTCACATTCTGATTGGTTGATGTGTTGGCAGGATGCCAGTGTGACCCAAGAGGAACCGTTACTGACGGCACCCAGTGTGATTCCATCAGTGGAGACTGCTTCTGTAAGCGCTTTGTAACTGGACGCAGCTGTAACCAATGCCTGGTGAGTATGTCAGCGAGAGTCCAGCCCATTGTCTACCCAGTCTAGTCCAACTGGTCAACTGTTGTGGGTTCTTCTGTTGGGGATCAAACTACAATATACACTATATTCTCATATGTGATCCCGCATTTGTAACAAACAATACGTTTATATATACTGTATCTGTGATTTTGTATCAACTTTATTATGTGAATTTTCAATGTAACTTCCACAAATGACCTTTTATGGAACTAAAATAAAATGTATACATTTTTAAGATGACACAACTAGTTTTTGACCCTGTAAAGTCCCATCCAATGGGGGAATAACCTTTGGTAGTACAAGCAAGAAGTGTGGTGTTCTTACCCGCTGGGGCTCAGGATTGGGGGTGCTGGCATCAAGTTGGTGCCAGCAGTAGTGAGAAGCTGCTTGCCCAGCCCAATCCATGTAGGTGTATGCGACGGGGCCTCAACCAATGCTGCTCCACATAATTTCGGAAATTCGAATATTTGAAAATTTGTAAATTTGAAAACTCTGAAATTCTGAAATTGAAAACTCGAAAATCCAAAAATTTGAAAATAACAACGAAAATTCAAAAGAACGAAAACTCGAAGTTTGAAAACCCGAAAATTGGAAAATCTGAAATACTAACTAACTAATAATAACTTAATTATTTCTAACTATTAAATTGCAGGTAGTGGAATTTCCTTTCAAATTTGGCTGTTGGAGAACGAATCCGAAGTTACGAATTATCCAAAATAGCGAATGCCCTATCTAAACGAATGGAATGTAACGAATTAATAATAATAATAAATAACAATAATAATAAGGATAATAAAAACTTTTTATTATTATTATTATTATTATTATTAATCGATTCCATTCCATTTGTTTAGATGCAGGATTCGTTGGATTCGTTATTTCGGATAATTCGTAACTTTGGATAAATTTGTATTCTTTACGTTGACTAACAGCTAAATTTGAAACGAAATCCCAATACCTATAATTTAATAGTTAGTTATTATTAGTTAGTTAGTTATTATTTCGAATTTTCTGATTTTCGTTCTTTTGAATTTATGGCTTTTCTTTCTTATTTTTGGATATTCGGATTTTCGAATTTATGAATTTTCGAATTTATGAATTTTCGAATTTCCAAATTTATGAATTTCCAGATTTTCGGATTTTCAGATTTTTGAATTTTTGAATTTACAAATTTTAGAATTTACGAATGTATGAATTTTCGAATTTACACATTTTTGAATTTACGAATTTACGAATTTTCGAATTTACGAATTTTCGAATTTATGAATTTTCGAATTTATGAATTTTCGAATTTCTACATTTATGAATTTCCAGATTTTCAGATTTTTTAATTTTTGAATTTACAAATTTTTGAATTTACGAATGTATGAATTTTCGAATTTACAAATTTTTGAATTTACGAATTTACGAATTTTCGAATTTACGAATTTTCGAATTTATGAATTTTCGAATTTCTACATTTATGAATTTCCAGATTTTCGGATTTTCAGATTTTTGAATTTTTGAATTTACAAATTTTTGAATTTACGAATTTACGAATTTTCGAATTTATGAATTTTCGAATTTATGAATTTACGAATTTACGAACTTATGAATTTTCAAATTTCGATCATAACGAATGACCCAAAAAAACAAAAAAAACAAGAAAAAAAAAAATGAAAAGAAAACGAACAAATTTTTCGGCAGTGTACATTGACTAACAGCAAAATTTGAAAGGAAATTCCAATACCTATAATTTAATAGTTAATTATTATTAGTTAGTTAGTTATTATTTCGAATTTTCAAATTTTTGTTCTTTCGAATTTTTGGCTTTTCTTCCTTATTATTGGATTTTCGGATTTTCGAATTTATGAATTTTCCGGATTTTCGGATTTTTGAATTGTCAGATTTTCTAATTTACGAATTTTCTAATTTTTGAATTTACAAATTTTCGAATTTACGGATTTTTGAATTTTTGAATTTACGAATTTTCAAATTTATGAATTTACGAATGTATGAATTTACAAATTTACGAATTTACGAATTTTTGAATTTACGAATTTTCGAATTTACGAATTTTCAAATTTATGAATTTACGAATGTATGAATTTCCAAATTTACGAATTTATGAATTTTCGGATTTTTGAAGTTCGTCCATAACGAATGACCCGAAAAACGAAAAAAAAAAAATACCCCAAAAAAACAAATGAAACGAAAACAAACAAATTTTTCGGCAGTGCACATCTCTAATTAAAATTATAGACTGATCATTTCTTTGTCAGTGGGCAAATGTACAAAATCAGCAGAGGATCAAATACTTTTTTCCACCTCACTGTATTCATGAATCAGCTTCATACAGTCACTCTGATCCCCTGAATTGGTTATAAATACTTGGAGTGCCTTGTGAGGTCACCCCCAATCTCAGGCCCATGCTCATGTTCCTAATGGTTTCTCCTCTAGCACTGGAGCCATCATACGTCTTTGTCGCCTGTTGGATCCCTTCTAATTAGCGGATAGGGACAAGGAGCGAGATTGCATTGCTGCGTTCCTTAAGCTGTTTATTTTTACAAGGGGGGTTGGAGGAGGTGTTCCGGAATATCATAAAACGATCGCTTCCATTCCGTACATACAAACACCTTACAAGCTGCCGCAGGAAGTCATATTTCCCTGCGAGGGAGTCACATATCCTCCTGTACATTCCACGCAGCAGCTGCTGGTAACTGAATCTCCTGTCGGAGGGGAGGGCCGGTGGATGTGTTGATGGCTGTAGAGTGGGATTAGGCCTTCGGAGGGCTCTTTACCCCCCAGACTGGGCTTAGTGTGAGCTCCAGCCAAGCCGCGGAAGGTGTGTGGTGTCTGCGCTCTAAATACCAGGTATTGCCTGGATCCGTGAACCGACAGCTTCATTATTTCTTTAATCATAAAGCGTATTTTAAGGCAAAAAAAAAACAATAAAACACATATCTGCAATTCATATACCACATGTATTATCCCTTTAATGACGCTGCAAATAAAGACAAATAATTGCTGACTTGGCGGAAATAGGAGAGTCTATTTATTAAAATAATGCAAATGTCACACAATTCTCAGAGCCATCGACAATAATTCCTGTAATGTGTTTATTATGTTTATTTGTTTTGATCACCAGCTCCATCTACTGGCCATAATGCGGTATTTTCCTGTTTGAGGTATTAAAACAGAAAGGGTGGCCTCTATGGATAACCAAAAATATAAGAATTAATAGGAGTGTGTGCCATCATCCAAAATTGAGTTTAGCTCTATTGTTTTGTTTTTTGTATTAATAAAATTTTCTGTAAATTTTTACAACTGTATATATACTCTATTATATTATTATTATACAGGATTTATATAGCGCCGACAGTTTACGCAGCGCTTTACAACATTTGGGCAGATATATGTTCTATACTGTACCGTAATAGTCCTCTTGCCCCTTTGCCTTTGGTGAACCTTGATAGGGGACTTGGTTCCCAAAAATCCCTGTTTGAGATATTGATGGCCACTAGGTGGTGCTAATCATAAAAGGAAATAAATATATTAGGAATATTGCAGGGATTATTGAGGATGGCACGTCAACAGGCCTCTCTGGCTGTGTTTTACACCATAGGAGGGTGGTCGGGTAGGGAGGGGCGAAGGGGGGGGGGGTTGTGGGGGCGGTAAATCCTTTTTGTAGTTTTGATAGAGTTAGGAAGGGTTAGATCCTATGCCAAATTGTTACTGCAGTCTGTGTGCCCCTCCTGGTGAGGTTCACCCTCGCAGTTTGTCCTGGTGGTGACCACAGTCACAGAGGCAGAAAGTTATGGGAAATTTGAAGTGTGAGATTTGTCATGAGAATAAGAGGCGAGGGGAAATTTCCCAAAGGTGGACAAATCTTTGGGGTTGGGGCAGTAAAACCACAGCTCAGCTGTCTGTTTTTACTGTCCCCAGCTGCCCATGTGAAAGAGACCTTAAACAACCCTCATTTATCTCTGTAGCTATAAGCATCATGATTAAATTCATCTTCAAGTCCACAACACATCTTTTTTGACACATTACAATGGTGGTCAGAATGCCACCCTGATAGCTCAAAACATGTGCCAAGTGGTACTGGACCTGGATTGGGGCTTGCTAGGACATTGAAGCTCATAGACATTAGGCAGTCATTGACCTAACTGCCACCAAGCAGATGATAAACCAATGAAAAATATGCCTTACTAATAAAATCCTTTATTTTCCCAGCCGGAATACTGGGCGCTTAGTAATGATCTTCATGGATGCCGGTCATGTGACTGTGATGTTGGAGGGGCATGGGACAACCAGTAAGTCTAAAATATTCCTCTCCTACATGTAAAAATTATCTTTTTTTTCTCCTTAGAAAATTACTTAGAACCCCCAAACTTTATATATATATACAGTGCCTTGCGAAAGTATTCGGCCCCCTTGAACTTTTCAACCTTTTGCCACATTTCAGGCTTCAAACATAAAGATACAAAATTTTAATTTTTTTGTGAAGAATCACCAACAAGTGGGACACAATTGTGAAGTGGAACGAAATCTATTGGATATTTTAAACTTTTTTAGCAATTAAAAAACTGAAAAGTGGTGTGTGCAAAATTATTTGGCCCCTTTACTTTCAGTGCAGAAAACTCACTCCAGAAGTTCAGCGAGGATCTCTGAATGATCCAATGTTGTCCTAAATGACTGATGGTGATAAATAGAATCCACCTGTGTGTAATCAAGTCTCTGTATAAATGCACCTGCTCTGTGATAGTCTCAGGGTTCTGTTGAAAGCGCAGAGAGCATCATGAAGACCAAGGAACACACCAGGCAGGTCCGTAATACTGTTGTGGAGAAGTTTAAAGCCGGATTTGGATACAAAAAGATTTCCCAAGCTTTAAACATCCCAAGGAGCACTGTGCAAGCGATCATTTTGAAATGGCAGGAGTATCAGACCACTGCAAATCTACCAAGACCTGGCTGTCCCTCTAAACTTTCAGCTCAGACAAGGAGAAGACTGATCAGAGATGCAGCCAAGAGGCCCATGATCACTCTGGATGAACTGCAGAGAACTACAGCTGAGGTGGGAGAATCTGTCCATAGGACAACAAACAGTCGTACACTGCACAAATCTGGCCTTTATGGAAGAGTGGCAAGAAGAAAGCCATTTCTCAAAGATATCCATAAAAAGTCTCGTCTAAAGTTTGCCACAAGCCACCTGGGAGACACACCAAACATGTGGAAGAAGGTGCTCTGGTCCGATGAAACCAAAATCAAACTTTTTGGCCACAATGCAAAACAATATGTTTGGCGTAAAAGCAACTCAGCTCATCACACTCAACACACCATCCCCACTGTCAAACATGGTGGTGGCAGCATCATGGTTTGGGCCTGCTTTTCTTCAGCAGGGACAGGGAAGATGGTTAAAATTGAGGGGAAGATGGATGCAGCCAAATACAGGACCATTCTGGATGAAAACCTGTTGGAGTCTGCAAAAGACCTGAAACTGGGACGGAGATTTATCTTCCAACAAGACAATGCTCCCGTAGATGTCCCAACGACGAAACGCGTAGGGCGTGGCCTAAATCTGTGCTTCCCAAATATTACCTACTTACCAGCGCTGAAGGCTAACCGTGACGTTTTACTAATTCGCTTGATTTGTACTGTGAAATTGTGAGTACCTTTCCACTTGTTTAATAAATCTTTTTTAAAAACGATTTTACGCTATGGGCACCCCTTCTCTCTTTTTATATGAAACATCACGATCCTGAGTCTGCCAGTGATTGCCGTACAGTGGTGCAAAACTGTAACTGCCTGATACCCCTGCAGGGGTGAAGGGATCCGGTGAGTGGCTGCACTTTCAGAGCAAGGATTTTAAAACTACTGAAGGATCACAAACACTAAATCACTTGCACCAAGATACTGCACAAGATATATACCAAGAGATCATACCACTAAAGGTTTAAACGAATTTGATAATAAGTTATTACACAACAAGGACTTTCTTTGAACTTTGCCAGCACGTTTGCACTTTACTAGGAGTGATTTTAACACTTTTCATTTCCTCTACCAGCAACTGATCTCCCACACCTCTTCCCCCCCCCCCCCCTCCCTTCCCCACCTCCACCCCTCCCCCCCCCCCCCCCTCCCACATTTATGTTATTTGGAATATATACCAGCAACACCATGCATGGGATTTGACAACACCATTATTATATTTATATGTTTATAGCCTGCTTATCTTTTATATATGTTTTTATATATTTAAAGCTTGTTTAAAACTGTGCAATATTTTTAAGGATATCACTATTTGATATGTGCACGTCTTGCTTATATTTAGGAATTTACCCTTGCATGCCTTGTTTTTGAACTAGAGACATACAAATACACAGGCAGGGAATTATCATCCAATTAAAGGAACAGCGCCAGACCCTTCTACCATACTAATCATTTCTCAAAGATATCCATAAAAAGTCTCGTCTAAAGTTTGCCACAAGCCACCTGGGAGACACACCAAACATGTGGAAGTAGGTGCTTTGGTCCGATGAAACCAAAATCTAACTTTTTGGCCACAATGCAAAACGATATGTTTGGCGTAAAAGCAACACAGCTCATCACACTCAACACACCATCCCCACCGTGAAACATGGTGGTGGCAGCATCATGGTTTGGGCCTGCTTTTCTTCAGCAGGGACAGGGAAGATGGTTAAAATTGAGGGGAAGATGGATGCAGCCAAATACAGGACCATTCTGGATGAAAACCTGTTGGAGTCTGCAAAAGACCTGAAACTGGGACGGAGATTTATCTTCCAACAAGACAATGATCCCAAACATACAGCAAAATCTACAAAGGAATGGTTCACAAATAAACGTATCCAGGTGTTAGAATGGCCAAGTCAAAGTCCAGACCTGAATCCAATCGAGAATCTGTGGAAAGAGCTGAAAACTGCTGTTCACAAACGCTCTCCATCCAACCTCACTGAGCTCGAGCTGTTTTGCAAGGAAGAATGGGCAAGAATTTCAGTCTCTCGATGTGCAAAACTGATAGAGACATACCCCAAGCGACTTGCAGCTGTAATCGCAGCAAAAGGTGGCTCTACAAAGTATTAACGCAAGGGGGCCGAATAATTTTGCACGCCCCACTTTTCATTTTTTTATTAGTTAAAAAGGTTTCAAAAATCCAAAAGATTTCATTCCACTTCACAATTGTGTCCCACTTGTTGGTGATTCTTCACAAAAAATAAAAATTTTATATCTTTATGTTTGAAGCCTGAAATGTGGCAAAAGGTTGAAAAGTTCAAGGGGGCCGAATACTTTCGCAAGCCACTGTATAAACATATATATCTATAGATATATATCTATATATATCTATATATATTTATATATATTATATATATATATATGTATATGTATATATATATATATATATATATATATATATATCTATATATATATATGTATATGTATATGTATATATATATATATATATATATATATATATATATATATATATATATATATATATATATATATATATATATAGATAGATAGATAGATAGATAGATAGATAGATAGATAGATAGATAGATAGATAGATATATAGATATATAGATATATATCTATATATATATATCTATATATATATAATTTTTTTTTTTTAAGCAAGGCCCTAGAGATTAAAATGATGGGTGTTGCAATTTTTTTATCAAAAGAACAACATGTTAACCGCACTCCAAAGTGTAGAAGATAATAATGTTGTCTATTCCAAGTTAAAACATCAAGGTAACAACGATACAGACATGGACCAGCAGGGATTGATGCGTTTCACGAATCAAGTTCGCTTAATCCTAATCCTTAGTGCGGTCAACATGTTGTTCTTTTGATTATCCATCCATATAAATATCTTTCATTTGGTGATGAAAGATATTTATATGAATTTGTATAAGTGTTTAAAACATTTATAAAAGAAGATTGAAAACAGACGGCGGACTGGACCGGCACCCAATTAGTAGAGGAGGGATTGCTATCACCTGGAGCGGCACGACCCTGCTCTTCTGACAGAGTTGCAATTTTTTATGTCACACGGTATTTCCTGCAAGCGCTTTTTGGAACGCAAAATTTTTGGGAAAAAAATACACTTTCATGAATTTGAGTGCACACAAACACAATATAATACCACATTTTTTGGTAAAATTATAAAATATGATGTTACACCGAGTAAATAGATACCAAACATGTCATACTTTAAAATTGCGCACGCCCATGGAATGGCGACATTCTACAGTACTTTAAATTATCCATAGGTGATGTTTTTAAAAGCCTTTACAGGTTACCACTTTAGAGTTATAGGGCGTACACGCGGTCGGACTTTGTTCGGACATTCCGACAACAAAATCCTAGGATTTTTTCCGACGGATGTTCGCTCAAACTTGTCTTGCATACACACGGTCACACAAAGTTGTCGGAAAATTCGATCATTCGGAACGCGGTGACGTAAAACACGTACGTCGGGACTATAAAACGGGGCAGTAACCAATAGCTTTCATCTCTTTATTTATTCTGAGCATGCGTGGCACTTTGTGCGTCGAATTTGTCTACACACTATCGGAAATTCCGACAACGGATTTTGTTGTCGGAAAATTTTATCTCCTGCTCTCCAACTTTGTGTGTCGGAAAATCCGATGGAAAATGTGTGATGGAGCCCACACACGGTCGGAATTTCTGACAACAAGGTCCTATCATACATTTTCCATCGGAAAATCCGACCGTGTGTACGGGGCATTACAGAGGAGATCCGGTGCTAGAATTATTGCTCTGACTCTGATGTTCGCGGTGATACCTCACATGTGTGGTGCGATCACTGTTTACATATGCGTGCGGCCGGGACCAACGTGTGCGTTCACCTATGCGCATGAGCACAGGACGGGGGGGGGGGGCGTTTTATCTTTTTTTTTTCATTTTCATTTATTATTTGTTTTTATTTATTATTAATATTATTATTATTATTTGTTTCATTTATTATTTGCTATTCATTTATTATTTGTTTTTATTTTATTTACATTGTTTCTTAGGCATGCGTTCACCTATGTGCATGAGCACAGGACAGGGGGCTTTATCTTTTTTTTTCATTTTCATTTATTATTTTTTTTTATTTATTTTTATTATTATTATTATTATTATTATTATTATTATTATTATTATGTGTTTTATTTATTATTTGCTTTTCATTTATTATTTATTTTTATTTTATTTACATTGTTTCTTAGGTGAGCATTCGCCTATGCGCATGAGCACAGGACGGGGGTGCTTTATCTTTTTTTTTTCATTTTCATTTATTATTTGTTTGTATTTATTATTATTATTATTATTATTATTATTATTATTTTATTATTATTATTATTATTATTATTATTATTTGTTTCATTTATTATTTGCTTTTAATTTATTATTTGTTTTTATTTTATTTACATTGTTTCTTAGGCGTGCACTCACCTAAGCGCATGAGCACAGGACAGGGGGCGCTTTATGTTTTTTGTTTTTTTTCATTTATTATTTGTTTTTATTTATTTATTATTATTATTATTATGTGTTTCATTTATTATTTGCTTTTCATTTATTATTTGTTTTTATTTTATTTACATTGTTTCTTTAACAAAATTGTTGTCAATTGTATTGCTGTCATGAGGAATGTAAACAACCCTGTGACAGCAATAGGCAGTTTTTTTTTTTCATTGTGTTATTCTCTTTAAAAAATTTAAAAAAATACCCTTTTCTTTATTTTTTTGTGACTAGGTGCTCCTCAGAGACTGGTCAGTGCCGCTGCAGGAATAACATGGTTGGCAGACAGTGTAATATGGTGAAATCTGGCTTCTACCGTATCAATCTGGATCATTACACCTATGAGGCTGAGTCTGCACTGCTCCGACAGGTAACAAGCATTGCACTATAGGGGTGGTAAGATATCGGTTTAAGCTCGACTCCGGAGAAATAAAAGATTGGCACTTGCAGTGGGTCCTCTCTCCATTGCTTGTTTTGCCATGGGATGATTCAGAACAGCCCTTCTCAGCCTTCTCGACACGGAGGAACCCTTGAAATAACTCTCTGGTCTCAGGGAACCCCTGCTAAACATTACTATATCTGAAACTCATGAGACATTAGTGGTGATGGTATGTGGGAAGAATGCTCCTTACACTTGTGGTCATTGGAGTTACCCTTTTACAGAGAGCTAAAAAGATCAATGGTGTAAATGGAAACTTATCTGAGCAACCTCTGGAGGAACCCTAGGCGTCCATGGAACCCTGATTGAGAAATCCTGATTTAGAAGGTACCTTGTTCCTAACTTCCCCAGCAGCTGGCGCTCTCCGCTGATGTCCAATCTCAGAAATGTGGGGGTGGGTCGTCAGCATCCTCCTGTACAATGGAGCACAGCCAGTCCTGCGTTGTATGGGATGATGTCAGTGAGTTGTGAATAGAGGCGTCGGGGGGGGGTCAGTGGCCCATTGTGGTCCCAGGCCCCCCTGAAAGCCCTCAGTTTAGGCCAAGGTGCATTCTGCTACATATTTTTGGGTTAAAAAAATCCCAATAAGCGTATATTTCTTGGTTTGCGCAAAAGTTATAGTGTCTACAGACCAGTGACACCAATACAGTGATCAGTGCTAAGAAATATGCACTGTCACTGTACTAATGACACTGGCTGGGAAGGGGTTAACATCAGGGGCGATCCAAGGGATGGCCCCTTCCTGTTCCAACATGACTGCGCACCAGTGCACAAAGCAAGGTCCATAGAGACATGTATAAGAGAGATTAGGGTGTAGGAACTTAACTGGCCTGCACAGAGTCCTGACCTCAAACCGATAGAACACCTTTAGGATGAATTAGAGTGGAGACTGCGAGCCAGGCCTTCTCATCCACATCAGTGCCTGACCTCACAAACGCACTTCTGGAAGAACGGTCAAACATTACCATAGGCACACTCCTAAACCTTGTGGACATGTGTGTGTAAAGGCAGGCGTCCTAATACTTTTGGTAATATAGTGTACCATGTAGTGGCCAAAAAATGCTGACTGTGTTCCTGAGAAAATTCTTAAAGCAGCAACAAGCTGCCAGACAATAAGCACACTGGATTTCTATTAGTAAGTTTAAATGCTGCAGGAACCACCCACCTTTATGGCTCTGTCTATTTCTCTCTGTAGGGGTGCTCTGTATTTGAGCGGGAACGTATGGTGGGTCGACCCGCTACATGGACTGGAACTGGATTTGCTTTGGTCCCTGAAGGTGGAGTTATAGAATTTCAGATCAGCAATATTCCATTCTCGATGGAGTATGATGCTATCATACGCTATGAGCCCAAGGTAAGTGGTTTCAAGTAATTTACACACAGAGATTCTTGTGAGGTTCTTGTGATGGGCATCACTGGGGTCATAGAGGTTCTTGTAATGCGCATCATGAGGGTCATAGAGGTTCTTGTAACGGGCATCATGTGGGTTGTAGAGGTTTTTGTAATAAGCATCATGCGGGTTGTGGAGGTTCCTGCAATTTCATCATGGGGGTCATAGAGGTTTTCGCAATGGGCATCACTGGGGTTGTAGAGGTTTTTGTAATGAGCATCATGGGGGTCATAGAGGTTCTTGTAATAGGCATCATGGGGGTTGTAGAGGTTCTTGTAATAACCATCATGGAGGTCATAAAGGTTCTTGTAATGAGCATCATGGAGGTCATAAAGGTTCTTGTAATGAGCATCATGGGGGTTGTAAAGGTTCTTGTAATGAGCATCATGGGGAACATAGAGGTTCTTGTAATGGGCATCGTGGGGGTTGTGGAGGTTCTTATAATAAGCATCATGCAGGTTGTAGAGGTTCTTATAATGAGCATCATGGAGGTCATAGAGGTTCTTGTAATGAACATCACAGTGGACATAGAGGTTCTTGTAATAAGCATCACGGGGGTCGTAGAGGTTTTTGTAATAAGCATCATGCGGGTCATAGAGGTCCTTGTAATGGGCATCACTGGGATTTAAGAGGTTCTTGTAATTGGCATCACAAGGATCATAGAGGTTCAGCCATCACTGGGATGGTAGAGGTTCATATAATGGGCATACCGGGGGTCGTGGAGGTTCTTGTAATAAGCATCATGGGGGTTGTAAAGGTTCTTGTAATAATCATCATGCGGGTTGTAGAGGTTCTTGTAATGGGCATCACTGGGATTGATGAGGTTCTTGTAATTGGCATCATGGGGATCATAGAGGTTCGGCCATCACTGGGATGGTAGAGGTTCTTATAATGGGCATCACGGGAGTTGTAGATGTTCTTGTAATAAGCATCATGGGGGTTGTAGTGGTTCTTGTAATGGGCATCACTGGGGTTGTCTAAGTTCTTGTAATGGGTATCACAGTGGTCATAGAGGTTCTTGTAATGGTCATCCCCGGGGTCGTAAAGGTTTTTGTAATGAGCATCATGGGGGTCATAGAGGTTCTTGTAATGAGCATCATGGGGGTTGTAGAGGTTCTTGTAATGAGCATCATGGAGGTCATAGAGGTTCTTGTAATGAGCATCACAGTGGTCATAGAGGTTCTTGTAATGGGCATCATGCGGGTTGTAGAGGTTCTAGTAATTAGCATCATTGGGTCATAGACGTTCTTGTAATGGGCATCACTGGGATTGAAGAGGTTCTTGTAATTGGCATTATTGGGATCATAGAGGTTCAGCCATCACTGGGATTGTAGAGGTTCTTATAATGGGCATCACGCGGGTTGAAGAAGTTCTTGTAATAAGCATCATGGTGGTCATTGAGGTTCTTGTAATTGGCATCACTGGGATGTTAGAGGTTTTGCTATCAATGGGATGGTAGAGGTTCTTATAAATAAGCATCACAGGGGCTGTACAGGTTCTTGTGGACCTTCACAAGGCAGATGAAAGTCTCCACATCCAGCATGGACCCCCCTAAATTGTCCATTTTGTTCACAGGCCTAAGGTTGCTAGAAGGAGAAGAGTGGCTGTTCGATGCAAAACACCAGAGAATGCTTGTGTTGCTCATTTTAGGAACTCCCATTTAAACCTATAGAAAAAAAACAAAACTCAGGTGTGAATAGACACATTGAGTATAATGAGAATCTTTATGCTGAGTGTTGTCACACCTAGGTAAACGTTAAAAAAAAATACTCGTGTGTGAATGGAGGCTTCCACGATCTTTTTTAAAAAAAGTACCCTTTTTAAATATCATTACTTCTCTTTTACAACGGGCAAGGTGCAGATGAAGAATTGATGTGAGGATCTGATACTGTTGCATTTTGATATGCTGTAACAATATTGCTACTAAAGAATAAAGAAGACAGAGTGTTGCAAGTGCAACACTGGAATCAAAGTGGAGCATCAGATTTTTTTTTGTTTCATGAATGATGAAACTTTTGTATGTTAGCTCCTGAGTGCATCCCTTCCCATTGTATTCACTGCTGTGTTTTTTACATAGTTTCCGGACATGTGGCAGCAAGTGAAGATAACGGTTATCAGGCCTGGGCCTATTCCATCCAGCAGTCCCTGCGGTAACACCATCCCTGCTGACGATGTCATGACTGCATCGTTTCCGACGACGTCCCGGTGAGTGTATGAGTGTCTAAGTCTTCTTTGAGAGTTCGTTGTAATGGGTTTTTCATATGGACGATGAGCTGCGTCCTGTGGTCAACGCTCCTCAGCCTTCATGCGTACTTGACTCCACCATGGACTTGACCCCTCCATATCTCCAACAGACATGGTATCATCTTGATCATCAGTCTGCCGAAACATGTCCAGAGCCAAGCCAGTGCTGGGCTTTCTTATTAGATTATCCCAACAAGCTGTGCACACACTGAAGAATAAAATCATCCTATAAAATAAGCATTTCTTGGATATATACAGGTGGCAAATGTGAGATTGTACTCTAGGAATTTAAAGTTGTCTTACTGCTATGCTGTAAATACATCATTCAGTAATGAGATCTCGGGTTATACGCACACAACTGAATGAGTCAGCCTAACGTCACAGAGGAAGGACTTGACCCCTCCAAAGTATCACCTACATCTTCAGTCTGCTGAAACATGTACAGAGCAGAGCTAGTGCTGGGCTTTCCTATTGGATAGCCTAACAAGCTGTGTAGACGCTGTAAAATAAAATCATCCTATAAAATTTGCATTTTATACAAATAATAAAATAATGACATAAAATATTAGTTTATCACTTTTTCAATAATAAGTATTTGTAAAAACTTATGAGTTTATAAACTTTGTAACTTTACATTTCTAGGATAAATACAAGTCATCATCTCGATCATCAGTCTGCAGAAACATGTACAGTGCCAAGCCAGTGCTGGGCTTTCTTATTAGATTATCCTAACAAGCTGTGCACACACTGAAGAATAAAATCATCCTATAAAATAAGCATTTCTTGGATATATACAGGTGGCACAATCGAGATTGTACTCTGGGTTTTAAAGTTGTTTTACTGCCATGCTGTGTAAATACATCATTCAGTAATGGGATCTCGGGTTATACTCACACAACTGAAGGAACCAGCCTAATGTCACAGAGGAAGGACTTGACCCCTCCATATCTCCTAGCAGACACGGCATCATTAGTCTGCGGAAACATGTACAGAGCAGAGCTAGTGCTGGGGCTTTTTTTTAGATAGCCCAACAAGCTGTGAACACACTGCAGAATAAAATCATCCTATAAAATAAGCATTTTATACAAATAATAAAATAATGACATTAAATATAAGTTTATCACTTTTGCAATTTATTATTATTATTTCAGGTACTTATATAGCGATGTCAATTTACGCAGTGCTTTACATATACAGTGTACTTTATTTCAGGTACTTATATAGCGCTGTCAATTTTCGCAGCGCTTTACATATACAGTGCAATAAAAAGTATTGTAAAAAATATATGAGTTTATAAAATTTGTAACTTTCCATTTCTCATATATATATATATATATACAGGTGGCACATGCGATATTGTACTTGGGGGTATTAAAGTTGTTTTACCGCTATGCTGTAAATACATCATTCAGTAATGGGATCTCGGGTTATACACACAACCAAATGAGTCAGCCTAATGTCACAGAGGAAGGACTTGACCCCTCCATATCTCCTAGCAGACACGGTATTATCTACATCATCAGTCTGCCGAAACATGTACAGAGCAGAGCTAGTGCTGGGCTTTCTTATTAGATAGGCCGACAAGCTGAGCACACACTGAAAAATAAAATCATCCCATAAAATAAGCATTTTATACAAATAATGACATTAAATGTAAAATTATATTCTTTGTAACTTTACATTTTTCAGGTATATAGTGGCACAAATGCGAGATTGTACTTGAGGTTTTTAAAGTTGTTTTGCTGCTATGCTGTAAATACATCATTCAGTAATGGGATCTTGGGTTATACACACAATCAAATGAGTCAGCCTAATGTCACAGAGGAAGGACTTGACCCCTCCATATCTCCTAGCAGTCACAATATTATCTACATCAGGGGTCTCCAAACTGCAGCCCTTTGCTTGCCTTTATCCGGCCCTTGGGGAACTTTTCCTTCCACTGATACATGACACTATTCCTCCCTCTGATACCAATAATGGGGCGCTATTCCTCCCATTGACACCAATGATATGGCTCTATTCCTCAAACTGACACCAACAATGGGGCACTATTAATCCCACTGACACCAATGATGGTGCACTATTCCTTCCTCTGACACCAATGATGGGGCACTATTCCTTCCTCTGACACCGATGATGGTGCACTATTCCTTCCTCTGACACCAATGATGGGGCACTATTCCTTCCTCTGACACCAATGATGGGGCACTATTCCTTCCTCTGACACCAATGATGGGGCACTATTCCTTCCTCTGACACCAAAAAAAAACATAAAAGGAATCTCTCCTATAGCCACATCCGTATGGTTAAATTGTCAAAAGAAAAAAAAAGGGGGTTCAGCAAGGAGCCCCTGGTCGGACTTTAAGGCACAGCAAACCAAAGGGATTGTATTCAAAGTAACAATATAATAAACTTTATTAAATACATATGCATAAGTAACAAGAACATTGACAAAAAAATATAAAAAATCATCTATATAAGAATATACATGATGTGAGCCCCGATGCGTCTACGCCTTTCGTTCTAAAAAACTTCTTCAGGACACATTCAGGTTTCAATTAGTGCAGAGAAAAGGAGAAAGGTCGCACTATCTTGCAGAAAGGCTTCCAAAAGCTCTAATAGTTGATAATAAAAATTAATTTTTCTGCTATATGTGCGAGATTTGTCATAGGAATAAATGACCGTCAGCTGTTGCCATATAAGTCCAAACTATAGGTTCATCCCCAGCAAAGAAAATCCAAAAATTGCCAGTAAGCCGCAGGGATAAGTGTCCATGCCACAAGGCTCCACCGACCATCACAGGGCTAAGAAAAGCCCATATAAAGTGTCCACTCAATGATCCATGTGGAAGTGTATAAATACACTGATGGAGCTTTCAATTAAATTTGGTATGAATCCCCTGCAAACTGCAGCCCTTTGCTTGCCTTTATTAAGCCCTTGGGGAACTTTTCCTTCCACTGATACATGACAATGATGGGACACTATTTCTTCCTCTGACACCAATGATGGTGCACTATTCCTTCCTCTGACACCAATGATGGGACACTATTCCTTCCTCTGACACCAATGATGGGGCACTATTCCTTCCATTGACACCAATGATGGGGCACTATTCCTTCCTCTGACACCAATGATGGGTCACTACTAATCCCACTGACACCAACGATGGGGGCACTATTCAGCCCACTAACACCAACAATAGGATGCTATTTCACCCCCTAATACCAAAGATGCATTGTTTACTCCCAATGATGCCAGGATCTTTTTTTTTTACTCCTGATGACCACAGTTCGGCCCTCCTAAAGTCTGGAGGATATTCAACTGGCCCTTCATTTAGAAAGTTTGGAGACCTCTGATCTACATCTTGAGTCTGCTGAAACATGTACAGAGCAGAGCTAGTGCTGGGCTTTCTTATTAGATAGCCTAACAAGCTGTGCACACACTGAAATATCAAAACATCTTATAAAAAATATAAGATTATATAAGATTATTAAAAAAATATATACAAAAAAGCATTTTACACAAATAATAAAATAATGACATTAAATTTGAGTTTATAAACTTTGGAACTTAAAAAAATGACCAAAAAATAGTATTGTTTCTATGTAAAGGGTACTATTTGTTCACAGGTAAATTGTAAATTCAAGTGACTTTTCTTTACAGACATGTTGTCTTACCTCAGCCCATTTGCTTGGAGCGTGGGGTTAGTTACACCATCCGACTGGACTTCACCAGGTACAACCTGCGGGAGAGGGTACCCGGAGCCAACATCCTTATTGATTCGGTGAGGACAGTTCCTTTTTAATACAATGATATAATATAACTTGGTTGCAGTTAGGCCTCCCCTTGCAACAGGTAAAAGCCTCCCGTTGACACCCATTTATATGGTGCAAATGATAGGACTCTTCTCTCTATTGTTTTTTGATCACCTCTTTCTATTGCCAATTGGACAGCAAATGAAAACAGTATGGGAATTATTGAGTTCTTATGACCAAATCAATAAAAGAAATGTTAAAAGAGGACTTGCTTTTATGGTAAAAAAAAAAAAAAAAGGAGGACTTGCACTTGTTTCAAGAGACATCTTGGCTGTAAACAACAACAACTTTTTTTTAATTGACTGGAAGTTTTTTTTATTTTTATGCCATAGCTGGTGTTTGTTCCTCGTTACTCCTCCTTGGAGATGTTCATTGCTGGAGACCCGGCCTCCATTCAACGCAAGGAAACCTTTGAGAGATTCCGTTGCCACAACAGCAATATCAATGTGGTAAAGTCAGCGACCAATGAAGTGTGCACCAAGCTCATCACCAGCATGTCTGCCGTCATCCATGATGGGGCTCTTGGTGAGTTCAGGGAGAGAGAATGGACATGTGCAAGTATCCAAAGGCTCCTAATTTCTGCAGCCATTTTCCCTTCTGTGTCAATGTCCCCAATTATTCTGCCCATTTAGCTGCTTTTAGGCAGCTAATCAGCACTGAGCGGCCCAGGGTAAAGCAGAACCGGCTCCATGCACAGTGTATATAAGGATTATGGGAAATAATTATGTATATCCAGGGCTTTTTTCTCAAACAATAGGTGCTGGAACTCAACCACGACCCCCCAAAACCCCTCCCCCCACCCACACACACCCTCCAAATCACATCAAATAGTGGGTGTGGTCAGTCAAATTTCACGAACAGTAGGAGGGTCTTAAAGGGGCATTAAATACCAGGATTGCATTACATACAGAGTGCAGAGGTCAGGGGGGTTACATACAGAGTGCAGAGCTGTCACTTGTAAACACAGAAACCGGACTTCTGTGTTTACAAGTGATTGTGGTGAGCAGCCCCCCCCCCAAGGGTCTGAGCCAGAGGTGTTGGAACTGAGTTCCACCAAGTTCCCCCTGAAAAAAAGCCCTGTATCGTTTCTAAGGGTTGATCTAATTTATCTCAACTTAGCCCAACTCCAGGAAACTTAAAGAATATCCCTTGCAGAAAGATCTACTTAGGCGATTTCTGTGGGTTATCTGCTCAGTTAAAGTGAAAGTGAGTTAAAGTGCTTTTCCTCTCCCCTAGACGAAACGAGCAGTCAACCCTTACAGTCCGGGCACAGGACCACTGCTAGGGGTCCTGTGCCCGGACTATTTTTAAGTCTGCCAGAGTTGGGCTTTAATGCTGGATTGTCATGTCCGATATCATTTCCCTTCCATTAAAGTCTATTTTTAGCCAAATCGTTTTTTCCTCTTTTTTTTTTCTTGGAGAACAGTTGAAACCACTACAAGTTGTTTTTTTGGTTTTTTGGTTTGTTTTTTGCGGTCCTGATGGGGAGATTTCCCTTTAATTCCTGTTTTAACCACTTCAATACCGGGCACTTATACACCTTCCTGCCCAGACCAATTTTCAGTTTTCAGCGCTGTCGCACTTTGAATGACAATTGCGCGGTCATACAACACTGTACCCAAACTAAATTTTTATAATTTTGTTCCCACAGATAGAGCTTTCTTTTGGTGGTATTTGATCACCACTGGGATTTTTATTTTCTGCTAAACAAATAAAAAAAAGACAGAAACTTTTGAAAAAAAATGTTTTTTTTTTGTTTCTGTTACAAAACTTTGTATATAAGTAAGTTTTCTCCTTCACTAATGGGCACTGATGAGGCCACACTGACGGGCACTGATAAGGCGGCACTGATGGGCACCGATGAGGTGGCACTAATGAGGTGGCACTGATGGGCACTGATGATGGGCACTAATATGCAGCACTGATGGGGCACTGATAGGCGGCACTTATAGGCGACACTGATATGCAGCACTGATGGGTACACATAGGTGGCACTGATGGACACTGAAAGGCGGCACGGATGGGCACTGATAGGCGGCACTGATGGGCACTGATAGGTGGCATGGATGGGCACTGATAGGCAGCACGGATGGGGACTGATAGGTGGCACGGATGGGCATGGATGGGCACTGATAGGTGGCACTGATGTACACTAATGGATGGTACTGATGGGCATCACTGATTGGCAGGCATTATTGTTTGGCACTGATTGGCATCCATTGTGGGCACTTATTGGCATCCATTGTGGGCACTGATTGGCATCCCTGGTAGCCATTGGTGGCATACCTGGTGGTGATTAGTGGTGGGCATCCCTAATGGTCCTGGTGGCATCCCTGGTGGTCCAGTTTGGGCAACCTCAGGGGGGGGGGCTGCGCTGATAAACAATCAGCACAGACTCCCCCTGTCAGAGGAGTAGCCTATCGGCGCTCCTCTACTTGTGTCTGACAGACACGAGTGAGGAAAAGCCGATCAATGGCTCTTCCTGTTTACACTGTAATCAGCTGTGATTGGACACAGCTAATCACGTCAGACTGACACACCGCAACAACGATCGCCGTGATGCGCACCCCTGGCTTGTTATCCTGAAAGATGTCATATGACGTCCGGTTAGGGTAACACAACCACTTTGCCAACGTCATTTTGCTATATGGCGGGCGGCAAGTTGTTAATAACAACACTGTCACTGTGGCAGGAAGTGAGTCTTAAGCCTCGTACACACGATCGGATTGTTGGCCATCAGAGGGTCAGACTTTTGTCCGAAGGGCGTGTGCCAGGATCTTGTCTTGCATACTAACGGCACACAATTGTCGGCCACCAAACACGAACGTAGTGACAAGCTACGTGGAATTTCAGCTCTTGAGCGCCACCCTTTGGGCACTTTCTGCTAATGTCGTGCTTGGTGAGCATTGATTCCGAGCATGCGTGTTTGTACTTTGGACTTTTGTGTGACGGACTCGTGTACAGACGATAGGAAAATCTGACAACAGACCGTTGTCCGCCGAAAATTTACTAGCCTGCCATCCAACATTTGTTGGCCGAAAGTTGGACAATTGTCTGATGGAGCGTACTAACGGTCGGATTTTTGGCCAACCGTCAGTCATCACACAATTCCCTGCCGAAAAATCCGATCGTGTGTACGAGGCTTTAAGGCCTGTACACATGATGCGAAAATCGGAAATAACATTTCATCCGACGATCGATCTGCCGATTTTCGGATCGGTAGTACGGTGCTTTCGACAGCCGATTCCGATTTTTCGTACGACAAAGGCCGGATGTGCAGACTATAACATTTTTTGTCGGATGTGAACACAACGTCCGATTTTCGTTAAATTAGTACGGTTTTCGTCCGAAAAAAATCGTAAGAGCAAGACTTCGCATGCTCAGAAACGAAAGAACACGCACAAAACTATTCAACACATGACGTCACTTCTGAAGTAGAATTCTTTCATACCAGAATTTTCGTATGGGGAGTAACCTCTTCACTTTCGACATGAGCAAGCAAACAGAATATTGGTATTAAAAAGGGGATTAATTCCAGAGATAAAACGATAATTCTCCCGCTCTACAAGACTCTGGTCCGGCCGCACCTGGAGTATGCTGTCCAGTTCTGGGCACCAGTCCTCAGGAAGGATGTACTGGAAATGGAGCGAGTACAAAGAAGGGCAACAAAGCTAATAAAGGGTCTGGAGGATATTAATTATGAGGAAAGGTTGCGAGCACTGAACTTATTCTCTCTGGAGAAGAGACGCTTGAGAGGGGATATGATTTCAATATACAAATACCGTACTGGTGACCCCACAATAGGGATACAACTTTTTCGCAGAAGGGAGTTTAGCAAGACACGTGGCCACTCATTAAAATTAGAAGAAAAGAGGTTTAACCTTAAACTACGTAGAGGGTTCTTTACTGTAAGAGCAGCAAGGATGTGGAATTCCCATCCACAGGCGATGGTCTCAGCGGGGAGCATCGATAGTTTCAAGAAACTATGAGATAAGCACCTGAACGACCAAAACATACAGGGATATACAATGTAATACTGACATATAATCACACATAGATAGGTTGGACTTGATGGACTTGTGTCTTTTCTCAGCCTCACCTACTATGTAACTATGAGACTAGCTTGCAACATAAAACGGATGACCGTTCATACGAAAATCTGATCGTGTGTACGACGCTAAAGCATTAACCAAAATAAAAGAAAACGTTTGGGAGGCTCCCAGGCTATTTCTGATATTCCTCTTCTACATGTAAAAATCATTTTTTTTTTTTGCTAAAAAATTACTTAGAACCCCCAAACATTATATATTATATATATATATATATATATATATATATATATATATTACCAGTTTAGACCCCCTTTCACAGCCTGAAGAAGTGATCTTAAAGAGATCACTGGCTGAAACGTTTAATGCAGGGATGATATAATGAAATATAATACATTTGTACTGTTTTTAGTTCTTGTCTTTTTACCTTTCCCTTTTGTCACTTTTACATTTCCAAAAATATAAATCTATTGCAATGAAAACCCTAATTCATTTTTCTGTATGTCAATGGTTTTTATATCAAGCTAATTTTTTTAACTTGAGGGAGTTTCGAAGAAAAAGTAGTTTTTCTGTTTTTGGCAGGACAACGTTCCCAGCATTTTTGTTCTGTTAGTTTGCTATATTTGGCCAAACACAATTTTGTTTCAAAGATTTGGGTATCAGGTGTTATACTGCCCTCTAGTGGTGAATAAACAGAGATGCTTCACTGTACTGCTAGATGCCTTACCGAAAATCAAAGACTTCTGATTTCTGCATTGTAATTCTTGTATTTATTATGCTTCTACCCTGTATGAAAAAGACATTTATTCTAATGATTGATATTTTTTTTATTTTCTCTAGCATGTAACTGCGACCCTCAAGGATCTCTGAGTTCAGAGTGCGATCCTTATGGAGGACAGTGCCGGTGTAAACCAAACGTCATTGGACGACAATGTGACCAATGTGCCCCTGGGACGCATGGATTTGGACCTTCTGGCTGCAGAAGTAACTTAACCATAGCTATAATACATAATCGGGGGGGGGGGTATGAAATTAGTTTAGTGTGGATGAGCTGAGACTTGCCATTCCTTGATGGCTGGGGAAGGCAGTCAGGGTGCTTGTTTCTGATTTGCTATGTGTCATATGCCATCAGTATTTTATTAAGTGTCAAAAGAAATGAACTGATGACATCACAAATTCTAAAAACAGTTTAATCCAGTAACTTGTGCCCCCGCCCCAATGTGTTTCGGCCATAAACGTCTTAATCATGAAGATTTTCTGAAGTAGGTGGATAGCAGGCGCCATGTTATGTTGTGTACTCCGATTTTTAAATTATTCAGTTTTTAGCATTTTTTGCACCGTCGGTGTGCGGCCCATTCATTTCTTCTGACACTTGATTTGTAGAGCGGGGATGCGCTCTCAGGCAGGCACCCAATAGCAGCCTTGAGAATCAAGAAGTGGTGAGCATTTAGCAGCGACGTGAATTTCTGCTGATCAGTATTTTCTTTTTTTAGCCTGCAACTGTAATCTGGAGGGATCCACACATAACTTCTGTGACCAGTACAATGGGCAGTGCCCTTGCCGGCCTGGTGCATATGGCTCCAAATGTGATCGCTGCCAGCCGGGGCACTGGGGCTTTCCAAACTGCCGAAAGTGCATATGCAACAGTCACTCGGAGGAGTGCGATCAAAGGACGGGAGCTTGTCTGAACTGCCGGGACAACAGCGTGGGAGACAGATGTGAGAGGTGACTTTCCTCACTGGTCACCGTGAATGTATAATCTGATTCCTCCTGTGGTTGTAGAATCTGTGCACCACCATGAAAAAGGTGCAAACAAGGTTCAAGATTTAAGTATCCATCTTTATATTCCAGGTGTGCTCCTGGCTTCTTTGGAAACCCTGTACTTGGATCAGGTGATCATTGCCGGCCGTGTCCATGTCCAGAAGGTCCCAACAGTGGGCGACATTTTGCCGCATCATGCCACCAAGAACCACGGTCAAGGCAGGTCATCTGCAACTGCAACCAAGGCTATACAGGTGAGATTGCAGTCAGGGCAAGGGGAGAATTACAGGGAAGGGTTGGTACGGGCAATGCTGCCTTTTTATCACTGGTTGATAAATACCCTCACCCATTGCTCATGCCGAGACCCCACCAACTCTTGGCCAAGGATTTTTGCCCCAGCCACCAATCTCTCAACTCTGAACAATGCAGGCCACCCCCTGCGCACGAAAATGATAATCAGACACCAATGTTTCTCACACATCCACTCCTCAATGGAAAAGAGAAAGTGCAACCCTTTGCTAGGGACGCCTCAATAGCATACTACAAAAACAAAGAAGAGGGCACACCAGCCTTGCTCATTATGTGAATAAATCATTTATTTATATACTAAAACGAGATATACTTACAAACCACTGAGAAAACAAAAATCATCAAAAAATCATCAATTGTAATGTAGCTCTGTCCACTGCACGTGCTCCTTCGCTTGGAAAGACACCACCTTGATCTTTACTGGCTTACACGTTTTGAGGGCCGTCCCCTCTTCCTCAGAGCTGAGGAAGAGGCGACATGCCTTGAAACATGTAAGACAGTAAAGATCCAGTAAAGCCTGTAAAGATCAAGTTTAATGAAGCTCGGTCCACTGCCACGTGCTCCTTCCCTTGGAAAGACACCACCTTGGTCGTTACTTTCTTATGCGTTTTGAGGGGTGCCTCTCTTCCTCAGAGCTGAGGAAGAGGGGACATGCCTCGGAACATGTAAGCCAGGAAAGATCCAGGTGGTGTCTTCCCAAGCGAAGGAGCATGTGCAGTGGACCAAGCTACATTACCGTCGATCTTTACTGGATACTGGCTAACATGTTTCGAGGCATGTCCCCTCATCCTCAGGACACCCCTCAAAATGCGTAAGCCAGTAACGATCAAGGTGGTGTCTTTCTAAACAAGGAGCATTTGCAGTGGATCGAGCTACATTACTGTTCACAATTTTTTATGAGCATTGTTTTCACAGTGGTTTGGGGTATATCTATTTGGGTTTACTAATAAATGTTTTTTTTGGCAAAATGTGCAAGGCTGGTGCACCCTCTCTTCTTTGTTTTTGTAGTAACCAATCTCTCTCCTTCTTGTGACCTCTATGGCCATATTTTAAAGCACTAGGCCAGCTAAATAAAAAAATCTTTTAATAAACCAAAATAGAGGTATTCACAAACCGCTGTGAAAACAAAGCTCATCAAAAAATTGTCAATGGTAATATAGCCTGGTCATCTGCACATGCTCCTTCGCTTGGAAAGACACCACCTTGATCATTACTTGCCTATGCGTTTCAAGGGATGTCCCCTCTTCCTCAGAGCTGAGAAAGAGGGGATATTCCTCAAAACACTAAAGCCAGTAAAGATCCAGGTGGTGCCTTCCCTTGCAAAGGAGCATGTGCAGGGGACCAAGCTATATCACCATTGACAATTTTCTGATGAGGTTTTTCACAGTGAATTGTGAGTATATGTAGATTATTTTGGTTTATTAATAAATGATTTATTGGCATAATGTGCAAGGCTGGGGCACCCTGTCTTCTTTGTTTTTGTAGTAACCAATCTCTCTGCTTCCCGTGACCTCTATGGTCCTGATTTTAGACACTAGGCCAGCTAAATAAATTATTTTTGGATATTGTAATTAGAGTTGGTGAGGTTTATAGGGTAGGAAAACCATGCCAGATTAAACCTAATCAGAAAGGGCACAGAAGAGGCTAAAATGTAAAAACTTTTCACTTTAAACAGACCCTGTCACCAAATCCTTTATTCCAACAAAAATCTTCCTATAAGATTATATTTATATGTAATGTATTTTAGGCATGTTATTTACCTGTAAAACCCTCCCTCGGTGTGGACATACAAAAGCCCTGAGACTGCTGCTGGGTGCTGCCATCCTGGAAGTGATGTCAGCAGACCCAAATTACACTCTATAGTATTCCCCTTTGCGCCTCTCCTGGCTGCTACAAAAAAGGTTATGTAGGTAGCTTGGGGGAGGGATGAAGGAGCTGGGCCAGCACAGACAGTAATTAGACACGCCCAGAAGTGGAGAGGGCTGTGGTGTGCAAGGAGGGAGGGGGCTGTGCTAAGGAATTGACTGTTTGTGAAAAGTAGTCAAATTTCCTAGCAAGTTTAAAAGCACATTGCAAGCATTTAAAAAAATAATTGAAGGCAAATACACAGCAATAAAACATTTAATATATTTGATTTTTCTGTCCCTTTACCTTAGAAATTTTGAAGTTGGTGACAGGGTCTTTTTAAAAAGGTTAAATGGGCAAAGTGACAGAATCTGTTTAAAGGACCCCCAAAACATGGCCAACGCTACCCTGCCACTCCTTCATTGCCAATGCTTTCGAAAATACCTGCTGGTTCTCAGTATGGGGGGGGGGCATGCAACATCCTCTCATGGGACACGAGGCACGAGCACTGTGACCTGCTGGAGGGAGTGATATCACTTCCCCTGGTGGCCAACACCAGACGACATTGGGGTTGTTAGCGCCAGCTGCAACTGGAGAAGGAATTGCCGGAAAGCACTGAAGAGATGAGTATCATTGAGTCTGGAGTAGGGGGGCATTTTCCCTTTGTACAGATACTGTCACTTTTCCTTAAATGTGTTACTATAAGTCACAACTATTCAACGTGCTACCAAGGAGAAAGCAGAGCCTACATATGTAATAATATGTGTAGGGGCTGGGGTGTAATAAACAATATGGCTGGCAATTTTCTGGTGGCAGCCATTCTGTGCATTGAGGTGATACTCATTCACAGTGGTGGAAGCCATTCTGTGTGTTGAAGTGATACTCTTCACAGTGGTGGCAGCTATTCTGTGCATTGAGATGATACTCTTCACAGTGGTGGCAGCTATTCTGTGCATTGAGATGATACTCTTCACAGTGGTGGCTGCCCTTCTGTGCATTGAGGTGATACTCTTCACAGTGGTGGCAGCTATTCTGTGCGTTGAGATGATACTCTTCACAGTGGTGGCTGCCCTTCTGTGCATTGAGGTGATACTCTTCACAGTGGTGGCCGCCCTTCTGTGCATTGAGGCGATACTCTTCACAGTGGTGGCAGCTATTCTGTGCATTGAGATGATACTCTTCACAGTGGTGGCTGCCCTTCTGTGCATTGAGGTGATACTCATTCACAGTGGTGGAAGCCATTCTGTACATCGAGATGATACTCTTTACAGTGATGGCAGCCATTCTGTGCGTTGAGATGATACTCTTTACAGTGGTGGCTGCCATTCTGTGCATTGAGGTGATACTCATTCACAGTGGTGGCTGCCCTTCTGTGCATTGAGGTGATACTCATTCACAGTGATGGAAGCCATTCTGTGCATCGAGTTGATACTCTTCACAGTGGTGGCAGCCATTCTGTGCATCGAGATGATACTCTTCACAGTGGTGGCAGCCATTCTGTCTGTTGAGATGATACTCTTTACAGTGGTGGCTGCCATTCTGTGCATTGAGGTGATACTCATTCACAGTGGTGGCAACCATTCTATACAATGGGATCACACTCATTTATAGTGGTGGCTGCCATTCTGTGCATTACTCATTCACAGTAGTGGCAGCCATTCAGTGCATTGAAGTGATACTCATTCATGGTGGTGGCAGCCATTCTGTGTGTTGAGGTGACATTCATTCACAGTGGCGGCAACCATTCTGTATGTTAAGGTGACATTCATTGACAGTGGTGGCTGCCATTCTATGAGTTGAGGAGGCATTAATTCGCAGTGGTGGCAGCCATTCTATACGCTGGGATGACACTCATCCACAGTGGTGGCTGCCATTCTATACGTTGGGGAGACACTAATTCACAGTGGTGGCTGCCATTCTATACATTGGGGCTGACACTCATTCACATTGATAACAGCCATTGTATGTGTTGAGTTGACCCTCACTCATGGTGGTGGCAGTCATTCTATATATTGAGGTGACACTCATTCATAGTGGTGGCAGCCATTCTTTGTGTTGAGGTGGCAATCATTCACAGTGGTTTCTGTCATTCTGTCCATTGATTTGACAATTATTCACAGTGGTGGCAGCCTTTTTGGTGCTTGAGCAAATTTCCATTCAAAGAAGGATGTGCCAGCCAATGTGTGCATTGAGCCAAGTTTATTCATGGAGCTGGCAGCCATGTTGTTTATAGAATGGAAGTTGGTGGCATTTTAGGTGCCTGTTTGAAGAATTGTGTAATGAGGGCCACCTCTCATTTTGGGAATGTTTTACGATTTCTTTTTCCAGGACGGGTGAAGAGGTCAGGAGGGGCCCGGCGTGAGTAAACGGCTTCTCGACCTTGCCACCACCCCATGCATGGCTTTCCCCTCACTCTTGTGGTATAGACACTGAACCATGCAGTTAATAGATATCACGTATTAGAGTTCCATTGGCTTTTTAATGGTTTCCAAGGCTGGGGCTGCATTGTATTTAATGAGCACAATAAATACTAATGAGCATTTCTAAGCTCTCCAAAGTGGAGATTTACTACCCACCAATCCTCATTGGGCAACAAGTGGAGAATTCTTCTGTTTTATGGCTAAAAGGAGGAACTCTGTCAGTACAACTTTGCAACCCATGCATATTCTCCCATGTTTTTCCTCTTTAAAAGCGCTGCAAGTATAAAAAATTACCAGAAATCCAGTGAAGTTCTATCTTCCTATTGGGACCAACAACACAGTGCTTCTGCTGCACTAAAAACCCAACCAGATAAGCCCTTCCTGCTGGACTAGAGAACTTTACCTATCCCCCATCCCTCTCTGTCCAACAACATATGCCTACATTGACTTCTTTTCTAGCAAAATAGCTGCTTTGACTCCCAAGAGTCGGCATAAGCTCTCTATGTAGGGAAAGGGCTCTTGGAAGATGTAGTTCTGGCGGTGCGCCTTTATGGATATGAACTGCAAGATCAGCAAGAACTTTACAATCCAGATAATGATGATAATGATGCCACAGGGAGTAAAATAAGTTGTTTCTTACTGCAGGACCAAGGTAAAAGAAACAAATAATGTTGGGACATGATCTAAGGGTAGAAGAGAAGCATTGGGGATACATTTGCCTAAAAAAATCCTTTAATGACTTTTGGCCCCCGAAACATCAAGCACAAGAAAGCCTTGCTTCTTACTCCAAGCCATGGGAGATCTGCTCAGCCTCATACTAATGTCGCTAAAGTCCCAGTTTGTGTGATGTTTCCTCAACTCACCAGTCATGACTTAAAGGATCACAAAGTGGAGGCTCTTTTTACTAATCCCATTCACCATGATGTTCAGTATGTAGCTGTTAACTTTTCTGGAAAAATCAGTTAAATGGTCATATTAGGGGAAACATTGCCCTCAGCTGTTGATCCCCTTCTGTAAATGCTGGTTGACCGGCTGTCATGTTGAGCCCCTAGCTACTTTTTTAGTCATTGACTAGAACATGGAAATAAGTCAGAAGCCAGGCCTACTTGTTTTCGCACAATAGGTTTCCCTTGGTGGATGGTATAGGGCAGGCTTACATCCATGGCAGTCTGAGAGTCAGCACAAAAAAATTAGGAAAGAGAGACTGAAGATGTCCAAAGCTTGGCAGTCCATAGCAAACAGTTACGTTTTTACCTTTCACAGAAGGGTTGCTAAATTATAGGTTACTCCATCTAGAAAATGAATCGTTGCTTTACGTAAATCTGGTCTACATATGGAATTGAAACAGGCTGGTTCACCAACCCACACTAGTGTACAACAATGTAGTTTGTTGGTGTGAACATGCCTTATACCATGCAAGGCTTTGCGTTGTGTCTACGCTGGGCAACACTGTCCAACACAGTACAACGGGCCTGGTTTGAACCAGCCCTAAAGTAGAGTAAATGTGAATGACTGTGTTGTCCATTGTAGACCAATCAGACTCCTACTATGTCTAGTGCAGGTCTGAGATTAAACATCTGATGTGCTTCCAAGATACCTACTGAAGGCTATGGCTGTTCTTGTCGAAAACAAACAGTCAGCGCAAAACTCAATGACTACTCACAGCAGCTGAACACTAAAGGCAAATATATAAACCCTTTTGAACTATGTATATTAATCAGTGCAGCGCTAAATTAATAACTAAAAACAATCAATAAATAAAAAGTTCAATAAAGTTCATATGTTCGTGTGTTGAAACACATATGTAGATAGAGAGGCACACAGACGTCAATGGTGATAAAGGGTGCTTCATGCAAAAGTTTAGGGTGCTCCTTGATCCGTGCTCACACCATTTGTTTAGCCAAACTGCTCACCTTGCTTATTAGACCCCTGAGCTAACAGGAAGGTCATGAGAGCTTTCACCACCTCTGGTGGTAATGGTAAACTTGTGGATGGAAGCTGGGCACCTCTCGAACTCAGCAGATAAGCCTTGTAACTCCCCCGTAGCAACATATAATACAAAGAAAAAATCTAGTGCTCTCTGTATGACTTGTAAAAGGTATCATTTAATAAAAGACGGGTACTCACATAAATAGCACTTAATCCAAGTGCTAGGATATCAAGCATAAAAAGACTGGTAACAGCAAAGCTGGTAAGGTGGCTGTAGTGACATTAAGATGAACTCCCGCACGCGTATCGTCCATAGGACTTCCTCAGCGATCATCGCTGAGGAAGTCCTATGGACGATACGCATGCGGGAGTTCATCTTAATGTCACTACAGCCACCTTACCAGCTTTGCTGTTACCAGTCTTTTTATGCTTGATATCCTAGCACTTGGATTAAGTGCTATTTATGTGAGTACCCGTCTTTTATTAAATGATACCTTTTACAAGTCATACAGAGAGCACTAGATTTTTTCTTTGTATTATATGTTGCTACGGGGGAGTTACAAGGCTTATCTGCTGAGTTCGAGAGGTGCCCAGCTTCCATCCACAAGTTTACCATTACCACCAGAGGTGGTGAAAGCTCTCATGACCTTCCTGTTAGCTCAGGGGTCTAATAAGCAAGGTGAGCAGTTTGGCTAAACAAATGGTGTGAGCACGGATCAAGGAGCACCCTAAACTTTTGCATGAAGCACCCTTTATCACCATTGACGTCTGTGTGCCTCTCTATCTACATATGTGTTTCAACACACGAACATATGAACTTTATTGAACTTTTTAGTTATTAATTTAGCGCTGCACTGATTAATATATATGGCTGTTCTTGGACAGGGTCTTTAAGCCTCTAAGGTAAAAAGGCCAAAGTGTGCCTCGCACCCCCCCCCCCCCCCATCATAGTTAGCAGGTTCTGCCCTTTTTGTGCCTTTCCTGCTAAAGCGTCCAAAGTGGCTACCTCTTCTGGCTACCCCTTGGGTCAACTGTGGGCTAAGGGAAATTAATGTCTATGGTCCGCTTTCAAAATTCTGCATCTGCAAAGGTGAATGTGAACTGAGGTGAAGTGAATACAACTTTCTACTAGTTCCTACCTACCCTTTCAGGCTCAGCTTCAGATATTTTCTTGACAGTGAGATGCAATATACTGATTCTGAGCTCTCCTTTGCAGTGCCCTTCTCATTTTATAGTGGACCAGAGGGCTTAAGGACCCAATCAAGGATGGTCATGGGTGGCCCAGCTTTATCAGGACTTTATAGACTGTAGACATTCCACAGCTTCCTGAACTATATGCCTATTCCACAGGTTATACATGTTCACTTCACAGCTGCCTGAACTGTTCCCAAGTTTTCCATATATCCAGATCACAGCTGCCTGAACTGTACACTTATCCCACTTAGTCATATATTGCCTATCACAGCCATCATGGTTCAGTCAGCTTTTTGCAGATCACAGCTGCTTGGATTGCAAACACATATTTAGGGTGTACAAATCACAAGAAATATGGTATATACGAGTTGTTTTATCCTTAGCAGCCATTGGACGCAAATGCTGCCCGATTCAACCAAAGTGCAGGCAGACTCAGTGCACCATCAGAGGTACATATGTTAAGCTTCAAGGCACCATTTTATACCACGCCTTATGACTATACTATGAGCTGATAGAGCTTTAGATAAATTCTTTGGTCTTATCTGATCGGAACTGATCCATTATAACCTTATTCTATTGTTTTAGGTCAGTGCCGGGGTGATAAGTCACCTAATGTCTTCCTTCATCTCTGTGGTTCACCACATGCACTACTTGATCTTTATGTTGTCTCTGATCCTTCAGGGGTGATAATAAGCTTCTCCCACCATCTCAGATGCTCATATTAACCCTCCTAGTAGATAAATCTTCTTTTTAGAGGATCCGTTGTATCCCTCTTGTACACATGAGAGGGAAGAATTGGAATTGCACCAGTGTACTGCTAAGTCTGTCAACATAATATTGACATGAGTTCCGGTTGAGTATGTTGATATGACTTCCGGTTGCCTGTCAACTGCCCAAGATTTGCCTACTTCAATCTATCTTCCAAGAGCATAACAATATGATGGCAGTGTGTTGTCTTTCAGTGCCAAGAATTCAAAGCCTGGTACTGTCAAAAAGTGCCAAGAATCCAGAGCCCAGAAGTGCTACAAATTCAGAGCCTGGCAGTGCCAAGAATTCAGAGCCTTGCAGTGCCAAAAATTCAGGACCTGGTAGTGCTAAGTTTCAGGGCCTAGTAGTGCCAACAATCCAGAGCCTGGTAATGCCTAGAGTTCAGGGCCTGGCGGTGCCAAAATTTCAGAGCCTGGTCGTGTCCATATTTCAAGGCCTGGTAGTGGCAGGAATCCAGAGCCTGGTAGTGCCAAGAATTCAGGGCCTGGCAGTGCCAATAGTTCAGAGCTAGGCAGTGCCAATAATTCAGTGCCTTGAAGTGCCAATAATTCAGAGCTTGGTAGTGCCAATAATTCAGAGCCTGGCAGTGCCAAGAATTCAGATCCTGGCAGTGCCAATAATTCAGTGCCTTGAAGTGCCAATAATTCAGAGCCTTGTAATGCTATTAATCCAGGGCCTGGTAATGCGGCTTTTGGCTTGGAGAACATATGTAAAAACCATCATCCTATGCATTAGGGTGAAAAAACACCTGACAGTCACTGGCCCCCAGACCCCCCCCCCCGTTTACTTACCTGAGCCCCTTCATCTCCTTGGCGGGGACGTGCTGTCTCTCTCTCCACGGGGTCCCGGCTCTTGATTAGATAGATTGATAGCAGCAGAGCCATTGGCTCCTGCTGCTGTCAATCAAATCCAGTAACGCGGATGCCGGGGGGCGGGGCCGAGTCCGGCATTTGTGTCTCTAGACGCAAATTCTGGACTCAGGAGTGCGCCCGCAAGGTAACTTAAACAGCTAATCACAACACAGTATTAAAATCACGCAGCTGCAATCAAGAAACCTTTACAGTTTGTGGAAGAAAGACAGTCAAGGGTTATTATGTATAGGATAAAGTTTATTTTCAGAATGTGAGACTTTCTTTAATTATTAGACATGTGCAGTTCGTTTCGTTTCAAATTAGTAATTTAACTAATTTTGACAAATTCTGTAATTCGGAAACATCCAAATTAGTGAAAACCCGTAAATTCAAAAATTCGTAAATTTGAAAATTTGAAATTCAAAAACCTGAAAATGTGAAAATCTGAAATAATAACTAACTATTAATTATAGGTATTGGAATTTCCTTTCAAATTTGGCTGTTAGTGAACGTAACAAATACAAATTGATCCAAAGTTACGAATTGTCTAAAATAACGAATGCCGTACCTAAACGAATGGAACGTAACAAATTAATAATAATAGATAACAATAATAATAATAATAAAAATGTTTTTTTATTATAATTTATTATTAATTTCATCCATTCCATTTGTTTAGATACAGCATTCGTTATTTCGGATAATTCGTAACTTCGGATAAATTCGTATTCGTTACGTTCACTAACAGCCAAATTTAAAAGGAAATTCCAATACCTATAATTAAGTAGTTAGTTATTATTAGCTAGTTAGTTATTGTTTAGGATTTTCAGATTTTCTTTCTTATTTTCGAATTTTCGGATTTTAGAATTTACGAATTTTCAAATTTACGAATTGCGATTATAACGAATGACCCGAAAAAACGAAAAAAAACAAAAACCGAATAAAGTGATAACGAATACATTTTTCGGGCAAGTGCGCATGCCTATTAATTAAGACATGGTTGGGGGTGGGGGGTCGGAATTGTAGCCTCAGGGCTCCAGTACTGTGTTTTTTGCGGCATTATCAATAATGACATTGTAATCCCCAGGACCGCGGTGTGATGAGTGCTCCCCTGGATTCTATGGAAATCCATTCCAGACTGGAGGACGCTGCCTGCCCTGTCAGTGTAACAACAACATCGACATGACCGACATCGGGTCCTGCGACCGGCGCACCGGCCTGTGCCTCAAGTGCCTATACAACACGGAAGGGCGGTTTTGCGAGCAATGCCGCAATGGCTACTATGGCGATGCATCAAGACGCAACTGCAGGAGTAAGTGATCTAGTTTGATTCTTTGTCTACAGAAATTCTACACTTTCCATTTAAGTTGTATCTATGGCCATTGATTAGGGAAGGATTCGAACCTCAGGGGGGATTGGTTCCAGCAAGACATTCATTAGAACTGAAAAAGTGGCTTGGAGAAGCTACAAAACATCTTCAACATTTGTTTTTAACCACTTCAAGACCGGGGACTTTCGCCCCTTTCCTTCCCAGGCTGATTTTCACCTTTCAGCGCTCTTGCAGTTTCAATAAGAATTGCGCGGTCATGCAACACTGTACCCAAATGAAATTTTTATCATTTTGTTCACACAAATAGAGCTTTATTTTGGTGGTATTTATTCACAAATAAGTTTTTTATTTTTTTGCGATACAAGTGAAAAAAGAGAGGAAATTAAAAAAAACAAAACAATATATTCTACTTTCTGTTTTAAAAGAAATCCAAAAAAAAATCAAATTTTGTCATGAATTTAAGCCAAAATGTATTCTGCTACGTCTTTGGTAAAAAAAATCCCGTTAAGTGTATAATAATTGGTTTGTGTGATCACGGACAGATGTGCGCAGATGGTCATGTACAGATGTGCGCAGATGATCACGGACATATGGGTGCAGATAATCATCGGGACACATGATTTTACTGTTACATATGTGGGGCAGGTGTTTTTACTGTGTGGGGACATGTGTGGGGACAGTGTTTTGGGGACACTATTTTGGGGACATTGTGATTCTACACTGTGTGGGGACACTGGGCCAGTGATCAGTGTGTAAAAAGCTGTAAAAAAACAGCTCATACTCACTGATCACCGGCTGGCTGCAGCGATCCCCTCTCCTCTCCTCACTGACAACTTCCGTGTGAGAAGAGGAGAGCCGATCGCCTAGCAACCAGCTCTCTGTTTACATCACATGACGGCTGTGATTGGACACAGTCGTCATGTGATCAGGAGGGCCAATCACAGAGCCCTCCTGCCGATCGGAGATGCGCTGTGTCCGGGTGACTCGAGCGCATCGGGATCGCACCGCTGCGAGGGCACGCACGCGCGCAAGCGATCCCCCTCCTTCTGAGGGACGTTCCTGAATGACCACTCAGAAGGAGGAAGCTCCCACCCGGCCATATATGTGGAGTGGCCGGGTGGGAGGTGGTTAAAATGGTTTTTTTTAAAAAATTTATTATAGCAAAAATTTAAAAATATTGTTTTTTCTTTTTCAAAATCGTCGCTCTTTTTTTGTTGTATAGCACAAAAAATAAAAACCGCAGAGATGAGTAAATACCACCAAAGTAAAGCTCAATTGTGGAAAAAAAGGACGTCAATTTTGTTTGGGTACAGCGGTGCACGACCACGCAATTGTCAGTTAACAACTTCAGGACCGCCCACCATCGTTTTACGTGATGACTTTAAAGGAGGATATCGTTGTTATGGCAGCTAGCTGCCATAACCCCCGGTATCCTCTTCTTCAGCGGGCGGTACGCTACAAAATAAAAGTGGTCTCTTCGGCGGATTCGCAGCAAGATCACTTTTATCGGCAGCGGGATAGGGGCCCCCCTCCCGCTGCGATCCGGTGCCCTCCGCCGCTTACCAGAGCCGTCGGCAGCGGCGGAGGTGATCGCGTCTGTCCCCTGCCTGGGTATGGAGACGAGTGAGGGGAAGATGGCCCCCAACCCGACCCCAGATCTCATATTTAAGAGGTCCTGTCATGCTTTTTTCTATTACAAGGGATGTTTACAGGAATAAAAGTGACACCATTTAAAAAAAAAAAAACTGTGTAAAAATGTAAAAAAAAAAAAAGTAAAATAAATAAGAAGAAAAAAAATGTTTTAAACGCGCCCCATCCCGCCGAGCTCGCGTGCAGAAGCGCACACATACGCGGGTAGCGCCCGCATAATGAAAACGGTGTTTAAACCACACATGTGAGGTATCGCCGCGATTGGTAGAGCAAGAGCAATAGTTCTAGCCTTATACCTCCTCTGTAACTCAAAACATTCAACCTGTAGAATTTTTTAAACTTTGCTTATGGAGATTTTTAAGGGTAAAGGTTTGTCGCCATTCCATGAGCGGGCGCAATTTTGAAGCGTGACATGTTGGGTATCAATTTACTCGGCCTAACTTTATCTTTCACAATCTAAAAAAAAAAAATGGGCTAACTTTACTGTTGTCTTATTTTTTAATTGAAAAACGTGTGTTTTTTCCAAAAAAAAGTGCGCTTGTAAGAACGCTGTGCAAATACGGTGTGACAGAAAGTATTGCAACAACCGCCATTTTATTCTCTAGGGTGTTAGAAAAAAAATGTATAATGTTTGGGGGTTCTAAGTAATTTTCTAGCAAAAAAAAACAGTTTTTAACTTGTAAACTACAAATCTCAGAAAGAGGCTTGGTCTTTAAGTGGTTAAAGCGACGCAGTGCCGTATCGCAAAAAAATAACCTGGTCATTAAGGGGGCAAATCCTTCCGGGGCTTGAAGTGGTTAATTGAAAAAGCTGAAGTTAGAAGCTGATTGGTTTCTATGCACAGCTGCACCAGATTTTGCACTCTCCCGTATTCATAAACCAACCCCAGTGTGTGTTTAGTATCTCTTTAGGAAGATCTTCCCAAGGGAGACTCACACAGTAGAACCCTATACTGGCTTCTGGAGAAGATGCTATCTCTTATCTTACAGAAATCAGCCTTCAGGATCACGACATATCAGTCCAGTGCATATTCCTTATTTTTAGCATCTGCTAAGCCCTGATGAAGGTTGATGGCCCTGAAACGCGTTGGATTTTGAGCGAATGGGATGTCTAATAAAATTTACTGCTGAACTTTACAAAAAAAATTCTGACACTTTCCTTCCTAGTCGATTTGAGCGGAAGCAGCTTGACATACTGTATGTTCTATCATCAGTAGACATGTGCAATTCATTTAGTTCCAAATTAGTTTTTTAATGAATTTTGACAATTCGTTAATTTCCAAATTTTCCAATTACGTAAATTCTTAATTTCAGAAATTTGGAATTTCGGAAATTTGGAAATTTCGAAATTCCGAATTTCAAATTTTAGAATTTCAGATATTGGAAATTCGGAAATTTGAGATTCGGAAATCGGAAATTTCAGGAATTTGAAAATTCAAAATTTTGGAAATTGAAAATTCATAAATTCGAAATTCGTAAATTCGAAAATTCGTAAATTCGAAATTTCAGAAATTCGAAAATTCGAAATTAGGAAATTGGAAGATTCGAAATTAGGAGATTCCAAAATTCAAAAATTTGGAAATTTGAAAATCCAAAAATAAGAATGAAAATCTGATCATTCAAAAGAATGAAAATCTGAAAATTCGAAAACCCGAAAATCTGAAATAATAACTAACTATATATATATATAATAAATATTAAATTATAGGTATTGGAATTTCCTTTCAAATTTGGCTGTTAGTGAATGCATTTGGACAAATTATCAGAAATAACGAATGCCATATCTAAACGAATGGAACGTAGCGATCTAATAATAATAAATAACAATAATAATAATAAAACCTTTTTATTATTATTATTTATTATTAATTTGTTCCATTCCATTTGTTTAGATGCGGCATACGTTATTTCGGATAATTTTTAACTTCAGATAAATTTGTATTTGTTACATTCACTAACAGCCAAATTTGAAAGGAAATAATTAATATTTATTATTAGTTAGTTATTGTTTATAATTTTACTGATTTTCTTTCTTTTTCTCAGATTTCTGAATTTGGAATTTCGGAATTCAAAAATTCAGAAATTCGAAAATTCGGAATTTAAAAATTCGGAATTTGGAAAATTCAGAAATTCGAAAATTTGGAAATTTGAAAATTCGTAAATTCGTAAATTCAGAAATTCAAAAATCCGGAAATTTGAAAATCCAAATTTTCGGATTTCTGAATTTCCGAAAAAGGCAAAAAAACGAATGAAACGAAAACAAACACATTTTTTGTCAGTGCACATGTCTAATCATCAGTCACCCTTGTCCTCATCATTGTATTTTCCTGTAATGAAGACTTTGCGTTCTCTCTACAGAGTGTGTCTGTAACTTCCTGGGAACCGATCGCGGTCAGTGCACCTCCAGAGACGAGTGTCTGTGCAGCAAAAGCAGCGGCCAGTGTCAGTGTTTGCCTAATGTCAAAGGACAGAGCTGTGACCGCTGCAGCCCCAACTTTTGGAACCTGGCGAGCGGAAAGGGGTGCTCCCCCTGCAACTGTGACCCCCACAATTCCTTCAGCTTAAGCTGCAATGAGGTTAGTTCTTAGGGGCCATTGACATTAGATGCGGTGGGACTGCACTGGGCAACTATTTGTAAGATAATGCAAAATGCCTTGTCTTCTAGAAGGCCGGTTCACGCAGTAGTGAAGTACAGCATGTAGTACTTATTTTCAGCGCAGTGATGTAGGATGCAATCCACTGCCATGCACCTCGCTGTGGCCAATAGCACTTCATAAAATGTCACTTAAAAATTTCAATAAGGTTTGCTTTAAAAAAAAAAGAAAGAAAAACAGTGTGATGCACAGTGATTGGTGCATTGCATGCTACTGCACTTCATAGATTGTTGTTATCTTAAAGTGTTTGTCACCCCAAAATTTCATATTCCTTATTTGTGCCTGTTGTACCATGTACTTGTATGAGAAAGTCTCCTATTCTCTTTGTATTGCTTCCTTTGAAATCTCTGCCAGTCCCTCTGCTTTCCTATTAAAAACTGACCACACTAAGCAGGAAAACACAGCATTGTCAGTTCTCTAGCTGTGCTGGGAACTCAGCCTGCCCCCCCCCCCCCCCCCCCCAATGATCAGACTTGTCCTGACTTGTCCTGACACACCCACCCTGTACAGCCATTCACTGGGGAGATCAGTGTGCTGCAGTTTCTCCTCCCCCAGCTCTTATGCAGCTGAGAACAGAGGGAATGTGATCACTTATAATGTATTTATAATGTTTTGGTTTATATATCTATATGCAAATGTTTTGCCTTTCATTTCTATTTTAAACTGAATGGGTCGTTTTGCAAGGTGATCGTTTACAATCACTTTAAGCCAGCCCTACATGGATGAAAATTTGTCCAGTTCAGCAGGGACCAGCCCGATTGCGATCCATGTGTGGGCAGGCTGGTTGTACACAATCTTATTTATTGATTAACTTGTGTACAGCCAGCCTGTTGAGTTTTTCCCAAACAATTAGTGCCGCAGGCTATAGCCAGCAACACTGATCATTGTATTCTGATGGCAGAGAAGGCTCCCGGCTGTCAGAATACAATACCACAGCGGGAAGGATTCCCCCAACCACCTTAGAATGTGTGGATGGGGGGAATCGGATGTTTTTTATCGTTCAACCTCAGTGGCGGCTGGTACTCAATTTTCTTGGGGGGGGGGGGGGGGGCGCCCCCCCAGCCAACCAACCACATAACCAAATACCCCATCCAGGTTGCGACTTTGGCGGGTTCCCCCCCGCGTCTCCTCCCGAGTCCCGGCGGTCGCTTCTCCTCCCGGCCAAACAGGAGTTAGGACTCGCAGCCAATCGGGTCTTAGGACTCCTGGCCAATCGGGTCTCAGGACCCGCTTCCTGAGTGGCTGGGAGGAGAACCAGGAAGACATTAGCGAATATTAATTTGCTCCTGTCACACAACTGGGTGGGCTCAGGGCGCAGAGCTCTGCGCCCCGAACCCACCCTTTTTTGCAGCCAATTAGCTCCTCAGGCTCTAATCATGTGCTTCTAAAAAAAAAAAAAACCCTGTTGGTATCTATGCGTCCAGCGGCCTGCATGTAGATTAGGAGTCGGGGGGCATGGATTAGGGGGGCGGCGCCCCTGCACCCCTAATGGAGCGGCCGCCACAAAAAAAAAAATGATCATTATATGGGCTGCTTCACGCTAATATTTTTCTTTCTTTTTCTCCTTTTAAAGTTCACAGGAAAGTGTCAGTGCAGACCCGGATTTGGAGGATCTATGTGTACAGAGTGCCAGGAAAATTACTGGGGGAATCCCAGCGTCCAGTGCAGGGGTGAGTGTCTGACAACTTTGTGAAACGAGGTTTTATTAAATATGTTTTATTGCTATTTAAGTAGTATTGCAACAAAGGAGTGTGATGATCTTACACATAGAAATACTTACCAAAAATGACAATTGTAAACGACACAAGCAATGTAAAAAGAAAAAAGAACGAATAGAGATAAGGATGTTGAGCCATGACCCCCTGATATTTCAAATCACAATAGTTGTACAGACCAGGGGCGTAACTAGAAATAGCAGGGCCCCATAGCAAAATGTTGTATGGGGCCCCCCTGCAAACAGCCCCCCCCCCACAGCTGCCCTAGTGTCAATGCAGCGTGACCTGTGCCCAATGCAGCGTGACCTGTGCCCAATACAGCGTGACCTGTGCCCAATACAGCGTGACCTGTGCCCCATACAGCGTGACCTGTGCCCAATACAGCCTGGTCTGCCTGTGCCCCATACAGCCACACCTATGCAGAGGAAGAGGCAAGCCACCCGGATCAGCAGAGAGCGGGATTGCCCACTGTAATAGCTTTCATTTGAATTTCCTGTCTTCCCGGGGCTCATCGTCACATAGCCCCACCTCTTGGCCCGACGCCTTTGATGACGTCACATGTCCCGCATTGGATCGGCGTTCTGTCTATCAAAGGCACCGGGCCAAAAGGTGGAGCTATGTGACGTGAGCCCCGGGAACACTGGAAGTTCTAATGAAAGCTCTTACATCAGGCAATTCAGCTCTCTGCTGATACGGACAGCTCGCCTCTTCCTTTCCTCTCTCTTCCCCTGGCTGGGAGACTGTGCCGGCGGTGCTCTTATCCTCACTGGGCCCCACTCGGCTGCGGGCCCCATAGCGCCCGCATGGGTCGCTATGGTGGTAGTTACGCCCCTGGTACAGACTGTTTATATAAAAAGTCATATCTGTATTACAAATCGCTAAAAGTGAACATATCGCATCAAAGGAGAACATGGAGCCCGCATATATAAAACCAAGAGTAAGGTTAGTGATCAGACAATGAAAAATTTCTACGCGTTGCGCGGTCACAGTCGCTTCCTCAGGGCTTCAATCTCTTAGCGTCTGACTAGATACCTAGTATTAATAAAGACATATAATAAATACAAAACAGTGAATACATGTAAATACAGACATACATATGAAACCCCTATCCCAGTGGCGGCTGGTGCTCAATATTTTGGGGGTGCAGCAGCAGGCAAACCTGACACCCCACCCCCCTCCAGCGGGAGATGGACGACAACGATCAGTGGCCCCTCCCACGGAAGATGGACAGCGGTGATTAGTGCTCCCCGCACGAGATGGACGGTGATGATCAGTGGCCCCTCCCACGGGAGATGGGCAGCGGTGATTAGTGCCCCCCCCCCTGCGGGAGACGGACGGCGGCGATCAGTGGTCTTACCTTAAAAGACCGATGCTGCTCCTCGCTCCAGCTTGCCGAGGGAAGAGCCGGGGCCGTTGCTTCTCCTCCCGGTCGAATGGGAAGTGCTGCAGCTGTTTGAGGGCAGATTGCAGGCGCTATTTTTAACGCTATAGCGCCTGCAAAACGCCCTCGGTGTGAAAGGGGTCTGAGTGATTTACCACCCTGGATTTAGATTTCTTCTACTTGTATGTATAGTGAAAACATTTTTTGGATAAGGTAGAGATAGATTTAACCCCCTTCATGAGCAGGGCAATACGGCACTTTAAAAATTGCGCGGTCATGCAACGCTGCACCCACATGAAATTTATGTAATTTTTTTCCCACCAATAGAGCATTCTTTTGGTGGTATTTGATCACCACTGACTTTTTTGTTTTTTTTTGGCCTATGACAAAAAAAAGGCCAACAATTTTGAAAAAAAACCCCAATATTCTGCTATAAAACATATCCAATAAAAAAATTATTTTCTTCTTCAATTTAAGCCAATATGTATTCTGCTACATAGTTTTGGTATAAAATATAAGCGTACAGTGGGGACGGAAAGTATTCAGACCCCCTTAAATTTTTCACTCTTTGGGGGTCTGAATACTTTCTGTCCCCACTGTATATTGATTGGTTTACGCAAAAGTTATAGCGTCAACAAACTATGGGATATATACTGGAATTTTTAATTTTTTTATTCTAGTAATCGTGGTTATAGTGAGACTGCGCTACTGCGGCGGGAAGTCCGACACTAACTGACACTTTTTACAGTTTGTGGGAACCATTTACACTAATACAGTGATCAGTGCTAAAAAATGCACTGTCACTGTACTAATGACACTGGCAGGGAAGGGGTTAAACGTCAAGGGCGACCAAAGGGTTAAATGTGTGCCTAACCAGTGTTTTTGTGTACGGTAAAGTGCTTTTACTAAGGGGTGAGATGGATTTTTTTTCCCTGCTGACAGAACAGAGCTCTGCTTTGTTTATATAGACAGAGCTCTGTTCTGTGTCTCTTCTCACCGATCAGTGGGTGCCGGCGGACATCTATTGGCCGGTACCAGCTGATTAGCTTCTGCTGTGTCAAATCACAGCATAGCCGTGGCGGCGCACGCGCACACGACCCCTACCCAGAAGTGCGTTGAGCTGGCACAGATGAGCTGCTCTGCTGCTGTATAACTTAAGTTATGCGGTCGGCAAGTGGTTAAAAATCCTGTTGGTTTATTTATTTATTTGCAGTCTCTGTCCCATTGGGGATATTTTTCTTCATTTTCTGTTCCGGAGACACAAAATGTCTACAAAATAAGAGAAATTTGCATTTTAGACAGTTGTCACCAGAGCAGAAAAATTTAGCCTCACCTTTAGTTTTGGTGACAATGGTAAAATTTTAAATTTCTCATAATTTTCCATCTTTCTGACAATGGCCAACAGGACAGGATTTACACAAACAGTAATAAAAATCTGGCAGGGTTTCTATCTCTTCCTTACACCATCCAAAACTAAAACCAGTCATTGCATTGACTTTCTGATCCCTGATTTGCAGCTTGCGACTGCGACCGCCGAGGTATTCAGTCTCCCCAATGCAACCGAGGCACCGGCCACTGCACGTGTCGCCCGGGAGTCTCGGGCGTTCGCTGCGATCAGTGTGCCCGCGGCTTCTCCGGACAGTTCCCTGACTGCCAGCCTTGCCACCAGTGCTTTGGAGACTGGGACCGCATCGTCCAAGACCTGGCCACCCGCACCCGAGACTTGGTACGCCGCGGCAAAGACGTCCACCTGACCGGTGTAGCAGGAGCCTACAAGAAAAACTTTAAAGACATAGAGGCCAAACTGGCCAAGGCACGAAAGATCGTCAACTCCCGAAACGCGACGGTGGAATCGGTGACAAATCTGATGAAAATTATGGATGACCTAAGGTTAGTGGATGAATAAGTTATGTAGCTAAAGTGGTATTGGTTTTCCACCCCACTCAATCCAAAACTAAACACGAAAAAACTCTTTGTATGTAAAATAGTTTTTGACGTCGTGCTGTATCTCTTTTTTTTATTTACTACTTTTAATAGGAATAAAATTAATGAGTCAACAGAGGCGCTAACCCAACTGGAGACCGAGCTGACCAATGTGCAAGATGAAAACTTTGGCGCTAATCATGATCTTGCTGACCTGGAGAGGGAGGCACGAAGCCTAAACATGACCGCTAAGGAGAGGGCACATCAGCTGGAGGTTCTGAAAAACTCCAACTTTTTAGGTAAGGGCTGAAGGTCAGCATATGAAGTAACAAACTTATACAAATGTCAGGATTCCTATCCCAAAAGATGACAAGAACACATATATTTTCCTTAGTCATACCAGCATATCCACAGGCAAAGTGCATCTGCAAAGCACTTAGGGTTCAGTGCAGGGAAGGTGTATGGATCACTTACAGTCATACTGTTCAGCAACATTTGCATGCTCTGCACAAACTTTTTCTCATCAGGGAATTTTTTTTGGATGCAATTAACTAGAAGGAGGCTTTTCAGGAGGTTGTATAGTGATAGCTGTTGCAGATTGGTTTGTGTACCAATGGTCTGGAGATTTGGGTAATTCACTCAGAGGATAGCTTGTTTAGGTCTTCTCTCACCTCCTACCCTCCCTATGGTTTAGATCTTCTCTCATATTCTAGCACCCTGGTTGTTTAGGTCTTCTCTCCTCTTCTACCCTCGCTAGTGTTTAGGTAGTCTCTCATATTTAAGCCCCCACAGTTGTTTAGGTCTTCTCTCGTTTCCTAGCCCCCTCGTGTTTAGGTTTTCTCTTATCTCCTAGACCTCTCTTGTTTAGGTCTTCTCTCATCTGTTACCTCCATCTTGTTCAGGTCATCCTTCACCCCTTATCTCCTCTTATTTAGGTCTTCCCTCATCTATTTCTTCCCTTGTTTAGGTCTTTCCTTATCTCTTAGCTCCCTCCTATTTAGGTCTTCCTTCATCTCTTGGCCCCATCTTGTTTAGGTCTTCCCTCATCTCTTAGCTCCTCTTGTTTATGTCTTCCATCATCTCGTATCTCCCCTTGTTTAGGTCTCCCTTCATCTCTTAGCGCCTTCTTGTTTAGGTCTTCCTTCATCTCTTAGCCCCTCTTGTTTAGGTCTTCCCTCATCTCTTAGCTCCTCCTTGTTTAGGTCTTTCTTCATCTTTTAGCTCCTCTTGTTTAGGTCTTCCTTCATTTCTTAGTCCCCTTGTTTAGGTCTTTCCTCATCTCTTAGCCCCTTCTCATTTAGCTCTTCTTTCATCTCTTAGCCTCTTTGTTTAGGTCTTCCCTCAGCCCCCTCCTAGACCCCTTTTGTTTATGTAGTTTATCATCACTTAGCCCCCCTTGTTTAGGTCCTTTGTGATCTTAGTCTTGCCATGTTTAGGTCTTCCCTCATCTCTTAGCCTAATCTTATTTAGATCTTCTCTCATCTCTTAGGCCACCTTGTTTAGGTCTTCTCTCATCTCCTAGCCCACTCTTGTTTATGTCTTCTCACATCTTTTGGCCCCCCTTGTTTAGGTCTTCTCTCATCTTTTAGCCTCCTCTTGTTTCGGACTTGGGCTTCCCTCGTGCCTTAGCCCCTCTATTGTTTAAGTCTTCTCCCATCTCTTAGCCCCCATATTGCTTAGGCCTTGACTCATCTATTACCCCACCTATTGTTTAGGCCTTCTCTCATCTCTTAGCTCCCTACTGTTTAGGTCTTCTCTCAATTCTTAGTTCCCCTATTTTTTTTAGATCTTCTCTCATCCCTTAGCCCTCTTACTGTTTAGGTCTTCTCTCACAGCAGAGAACGTCCTGGTATGTGAGTGTGCCTAGACACTCCTGTGATTGCAGCCTCAAAGCTATATTTCTGCAGTGTGATATCATCTAATGCCCCGTACACACGGTCGGACTTTGTTCGGACATTCCGACAACAAAATTGGATTTTTTCCGACGGATGTTGGCTCAAACTTGTCTTGCATACACACGGTCACACAAAGTTGTCGGAAAATCCGATCGTTCTAAACGGGGTGACGTAAAACACGTACGTCGGGACTATAAACGGGGCAGTGGCCAATAGCTTTCATCCCTTTATTTATTCTGAGCATGCGTGGCACTTTGTCCGTCGGATTTGTGTACACACGGTCGGAATTTCCGACAACGGATTTTGTTGTCGGAAAATTTTATATCCTGCTCTCAAACTTTGTGGGTCGGAAAATCCGATGGAAAATGTGTGATGGAGCCTACACACGGTCGGAATTTCCGACAACAGGGTCCTATCACACATTTTCCGTCGGAAAATCCGACCGTGTGTACGGGGCATTAGACTGAGGCCTCCAAATTTTCTAAACAAAAGGCTAGTTACTGTTGTTCAGCCTTTCGGGGGGCAGATTGTGGCCAGTGTATGTAGAAAATGCCTTGTTGGTATCAGGGGAAGGAATAGTGCACCATTGTTAGTGTTTGTGGCAAGAATTATGTCCCATTGTTGATGTTAGTCTGAGGAATAGTGCCTCGTATCAGTGGGAGAAATATTGCCCCAACGGCCAGATAAAGGCAAGCAAAGGGCTGCATTTGGCCCCTGGACTGCACTTTGGAGACCACTGCTCTAAGGCCATGCTGCCAGTCTCAGGAGATTTGGAGTAAGATTTGAGTTGAGTGATAGTGTCATTATTGTGATGCTCACTGTTCGCTGAAGGCTCTGACATAAGGAAGCAAAACCCTGCCTCTACCAAGATGGCTACCTTCGTGCAGAGACCCACAGTGCAAGAAGGCATGGTAAGGCAGTAATGGGGAAAAGTTCAGCTGCTGGGAGGCCACAGGCAATACTGATGTCTAGTTGTTTTTCCTCCGTCTGCCTATTTTGGGCACAGCTTCCACAGTTTAGTTCCTTTTTAAAGTAAAAGTCAACATTTGCCTATACTCTCAGCTGCCTGTATTGCTTTATATTATTGATCTTTTGACATGTCTTTTCAACTGGAGGCCAAACTTGTGAGGTTATGTGGTTTACCGTGCGAGATTTACTAAAGCCAGGTCATCAAACTGGTCTTTTGTAATACTCCTGGCTGGGAAAGCATTCCCTTTACAGCTTGTGGTTGTTGTCTTGGCACAGGGGCTTATGACAGCATCCACCAGTCCTACTCCCAGTCACGACAGGCCGAGCAGCTGGCCAACGCTTCAGCGGTCAACGTCCCCAGCCCTGTTAGTGACTCCGCCAAGACCCGCCATAAAACGGATCAGCTAGTGGCCAGAAACCGAGATGACTTTAACCGGAAGAACGCAGCTAACCGCCGGGCGCTCGGTGATGTGACAGCCAGAGTTAACACACTCGACCTGAGGAATATTAATGAAAAGGTTTGTGTTCAGAATGCATACTGGTCAAATCTGAAACAGGTTTGTAGTGTTGAAGCTTTTTATTGTTAGTTAGGGCTCTTTCACACTGCTGTCTGGGGGCCTGATAAAAAAACAGGTGACTGAGCTGTGGTTTTACCACCCCTCCAGTTGCCCACCAGAGTTCTGACATTACAAGCCTGACAGGGCTGTGTACATTCTGTGGCAATGATGACTTGCTTTGCTGCAATTTTAACTTGATTTGCAGAGTTTGAAAGGAAGCACAACCTGCCAAACCTGCCCATTGAGATTAATGGGCCGCACCGCAACTGCGAGCCAAATACCTGGCTCGCAGCTGTGGCATAATCCTACACAGATATAATCGTCTCAGCCCAAAGGGTATAAGGCTGTAACTGTCCAGGAAGAATTAACGTGTATTGATGTAGGTTATTGAGGCTCAACATGTTTTGCGGCAAAGCGCTTCCTCAGGAGCTATGAATGTATGGTATCAACAGAGAAGAGTATATAACTCCCAATCAATCGTACAGACGGCTGGTCTAACAGGGTCCCTTGGAAATATCTTATGATATAGAGAAGATCTGAAAGGGTTAAAATAGAAGAACTAACAATGTGTCTTTTCAAAATCTGGGCAGCAATGAAGCTATAGGTATACAATTATAAAGGAGCTGGTGCACCTCAAGGTGTCCATATTCCAAAACTTAAATAGCCTTGCTCAATGAGCAATCCTCCAAATATATAAACGGTGTCAGTGTGCGTAATCGTCAAAAGGTCCCTGCGCATACAAACGGCAGCCTACAAAAAAACACCACTGGAACAGATCTTCTCTATATCAGAAGATATTTCCAAGGGACCCTGTTAGACCAGCCATCTGTACCTTTTATTGGGAGTCACAGTGCCTTGAAAAAGTATTCATACTCCTTAAAATGTTCCACATTTTGTCATGTTACAACCAAAAACGTAAATGTAATTTATTGGGATTTTATGTGATAGACCAACACAAAGTGGCACATCATTGTGAAGTGGAAGGAAAATAATAAATGGTTTTCAACATTTTTTACAAATAAATATGTGAAAAGTGTGGCTTGCATTTGTACTCAGCCCCCCTTTACTCTGATACCCCTAACTAAAATCTAGTGGAACCAATTTCCTTTAGAAGTCACCTAATTAGTAAATAGAGTTCACCTGTGTGTAATTTAATCCTTGTATAAATACAGCAGTTCTGGGAAGACTTCAGAGATTTATTAGAGAACTTTAGTGAACAAACAGCATCATGAAGGCCAAGGAACACACCAGACAGGTCAAGGATAAAGTTGTGGAGAAGTTTAAAACAGGGTTAGGTTATAAAAAAATATCCTAAGCTTTGAACATCTCACGGAGCTCTGTTCAATCCATCATCCGAAAATGGAAAGAGTATGGCACAACTGCAAACCTACCAAGACATGGCCGTCCACCTAAACTGACAGGCCGGTCAAGGAGAGCATTCATCAGAGAACCAGCCAAGAGGTCCATGGTAACTCTGGTGGGAAAATCTGTCCACAGGAAAACTATTAGTCGTGCTCTCCACAAATCTGGCCTTGATGGAAGAGTGGCAAGATGAAAGCAATTGTTGAAAGAAAGCCATAAAGAATACTTTTTCAAGGCACTGGATATACTCTTCTCTACTAAAATACTATACATTCATCACCCGAGGAAGCGCTTTGCCGCGAAACATGTTGGGCCTCAATAAGCTACGTCAATACATGCCAATTCTTCCTGGCCAGTGACAGCCTTATACCCTAGAGTAGCTTATTTTGCATATTCATGTTTTAGTTGTGAGTTTATGATGGAATTTTTTGTGTTTTAAGATTTCTAATAAAATCTGTAATTTTATATAATCCCTTCATTGTGCTGGTGCCTAAAAAAGTCCATGCTCTGTTTATCTAAATTTTGTTCATTGGGATGTGGCACCTTAACACCATGATATGCATCCATAGTACCATCCATAGTACCATCCTGTAATGTAGTTTCATTTCTATATCTGAATTAAGGGTCAGGTATGGATTTTTAGGGGGACCTCACATAAAATTTTGTTTTGCATTGGTACATGTTCCCCGGGGCAGTGCTCACCCTCGTGCAATTTTTTGAGACCCCCTTACCTATAAGCCCAGAAAATGGGCAAATTGGGGTTTGGATTCATCATCCAAACTTTTTTGAAGTCCAGTGAACCCCTGCTGAAACGAACCCTGAGATGTTAAGTTCATTACCAGTAACCGGGGGCTGTTGAAGACCTATAGCAGGTCACAGGAGACTGTTAGAGACTTCTGATCTGTTATAAGAAACTGAAAAAAAGACTGGGAAGCCGATTGAGGGTTTACAGGAACATACCCTGACAGGCTTCCACCATGCAGCCATATTTCACAGGAGTAGTAGGCACGAGAGAATATGCAAAACTATGTAAACCTTTGGCAGGTATATTGGTTCTTTAAACTATGCGCATAGATTCCAACTGATTTTGTCTTTTAATAGTCAAAAATTTTTGTCTAACAGCAACAGTTATTTGCTAAGATTGCAATAAAATTCAAAGATTTTAAAGGTAACAACTGCAAATCTAATGCACAGGTTTGTGGGGCTTCCGGAGACACCCCCTGCTCAGAGAGCCCCTGTGGGGGTGCTGGATGCCGAGATGATGAAGGAAAGAGGCTCTGCGGAGGTCTGAACTGCAATGGTGCCGTGGCAACTGCGGACAACGCTCTGGACCGCGCCAAGCATGCTGAAGAGGAGCTGCAGAGAGCCTTGGGGGAAGTGGATGTATTACTGCAGAAGGTGCAAAACCATTCCTTTTATCAAGCATGTTAAAGAGTAACAATACCCCTTAGTATGAATTTATGGAATAACATGGAGCTAAGCCACTACTAGGTTTTCTATCCATAAGGTCCAGAATTGATGTACGACAAAAGTCCGACGGACCAAAGCCGGCTGACAATCCGATCGTGTGTGGGCTTCCCCGGACTTTCAGCAGACTTTTTCAGCCGCAAATCTGACGGACTTTAGATTTGAAACATGCTTCAAATCTTTACGTCGTAACTACGCCGGACCCCGAAATCCGCTCGTCTGTATGTTAGTCCGACGGACAAAAACCCACGCTAGGGCAGCTATTGGCTACTGGCTATCAACTTCCTTAATTTAGTCCGGTGTACATCATCACGTACGAATCCGTCGGACTTTTGTGTGATCGTATGTAGGCAAGTCCGTTCGTTAGAAAGTCTGCCGCAAGTCCGCCAAAAGTCCGTCTAAAGTCTGTCGGACGGGCTGTCGGACTTTTGTAGCCGAAAAGTCCGACCGTGTATACGTGGCATTAGAGTTCATGCACTGGTGATGTCACCGGCTGCATCTACAGTAAATATCCCCTGAACGGTGCACCTTTAGGAGATATTTACAGTAGCTATTATAGGCTTACCTATAGGTAAAAAATGATGCATTTAAGTTTACTCCCACTTTAAATGGTTTCTTTTATTTCTTTTACACTACCTTAGATTTTTTCAGGCTGTCTATATATATATATATATATATATATATATATATATATATATATATATATATATATATATATATTTAGATTTTTTATTTTCCTCTTTTTATTGGATCTTGCTGGAAGAATTATCAATTCATGTGGCATAAGTATTTTTTTTTTTTTTTTTACCAGGGGAACATAAATGGTAAAGCACTGATTTGGGAAGAAATAGCAGGGATCTCAGGCAGTTTCATGTGCTGTCTTTCCAGTTTTTGACTATCTCCTGAAGCATGCTTACAGTCTCCACAACTGCTTTAGCATGCCTGTAGTCTCTGACCATCACCAGTACTATGCCTGCAGTCTCTGACCATCTCCTATACCCCACACATCTCTGACCATCTCCTGTACCATGCCCATAGTCTCTGATCACCTCCTGTACCATGCCTGTAGACTCTGACTACCTCCTGTGCCATGCCCAAAGTCTTTCACCATCTCCTGTACCATGCCCATAGTCTCTGACCACCTCTTGTACCACGCTTGTAGTCTCTGGTCATCTCCTGTACCATGCCCATAGTCTCTGACCATCTCCTGTATCATGCTTGTAGTCTCTGACCACCTCCTGTACCACGCTTGCAGACTCACCCATCTCTGACCATCTCCTGTACCATGCCCATAGTCTCTGACCATCTCCTGTACCATGCTTGTAGTCTCTAACAATCTCCTGTACCGTGCTCGTAGTCTCTGACCATCCACTGTATCATGCTCATAGTCTCTGACTATCTCCTGTACCATGCTTGTAGTCTCTGATCATCTCCTGTTCCATGCCCATAGTCTCTGACCATATCCTGTACCATACCCATAGTCTATGACCATATCCTGTACCATGCTTGTAGTCTCTAACAATCTCCTGTACAGTGCTCGTAGTCTCTGACCATCCACTGTATCATGCTCGTAGTCTCTGACTATCTCCTGTACCATGTTTGTAGTCTCTGATCATCTCCTGTTCCATGCCCATACTCTCTGACCATCTCCTGTACCATGTCCATAGTCTCTGACCATCTCCTGTACCTTGCCCATAGTCTATGATCATCTCCAGTACCATGCCAGTAGTCTCTGACCATCTCCTGTACCATGCCCATAGTCTCTTACCACCTCCTGTACCATGCTTGTAGACTCTGACCACCTCCTGTGCCATGCCCATAGTCTTTGACCATCTCCTATACCATGCTTATAGTCTCTGACCACCTCTTGTACCACGCTTGCAGACTTATCCATCTCTGACCATCTCCTGTACCATGCCCATAGTCTCTGACCATCTCCTGTACCGTGCTCGTAGTCTCTGACCATATCATGCACCATGACAGAAAAAACCCGCTTAGGCTCTGAGGAAAGGGGTTCTCCCCTGAAACGCGTCAGCCTTTTCCGCATCCACCTCATGTCCGGTCCCGGTTTTATTTTGATGCTTGTCACTGCGCACCTGCAGTCTATGTCCATGCCCTAATTCATGCTTGTTTGTGAGTATTTATTTGTTATTTTACTCTTTTAATAAACGCCATCAGCGGTAATGCACTAGGTCGGTGCGCCCTCTCTTCCTTTTGTTCATATCATGCACCATGCCCATAGTCTCTGACCTTCTCCTGTACCATGCTTGTAGTCTCTAACAATCTCCTGTACAGTGCTAGTAGTCTCTGACCATCCACTGTATCATGCTCATAGTCTCTGACTATGCCCTGTACCATGCTTGTAGTCTCTGATCATCTCCTGTTCCATGCCCATAGTCTCTGACCATCTCCAGTACCATGCCCATAGTCTCTGACCATCTCCTGTACCATGTCCATAGTCTCTGACCATCTCCTGTACCATGCCCATAGTCTCTGACCATCTCCAGTACCATGCTAGTAGTCTCTGACCATCTCCTGTACCATGCCCATAGTCTCTGATCATCTCCAGTACCATGCTAGTTGTCTCTGACCATCTCCTGTACCATGCCCATAGTCTCTGACCATCTCCTGTACCATGTCCATAGTCTCTGACCATCTCCTGTACCATGTCCATAGTCTCTGACCATCTCCTGTACCATGCTTGTAGTCTCTGACCATCTCCTGTACCATGTCCATAGTCTCTGACCATCTCCTGTACCATGCCCATAGTCTCTGACCATCTCCAGTACCATGCTAGTAGTCTCTGACCATCTCCTGTACCATGCCCTTAGTCTCTGAACACCTCCTGTAACCTGCCAGTAGTCTCTGACCATCTCCTGTTGCAGTACCTGACAGTTTTCAATAGCATTACAGTTACTGAATATTGTGTGCAGATCTTGAATGTCAGGGGCCCCACTTAAGGCCCCCTATAAAAAGGAAGTTGATCAATACTGATCTAGTCCCAAAATCTGGGTAAGCATGTTTACTGAAATGTCCTTCAAAACTGTACATAATACCTTCTTGTCTATTGAAGAGCGACCTGTCTTTTATTCAAAAGGTTTTTTTGTCTCTGTACATCTTCTGTAATATTCCCGTCTTGATGACTCAGGTGGCAGAAGCAAAAGCAAAGGCAGACAAAGCTAAACAGAGGGCCCAGGCCACTCTTGACCGCGCCAGTGAGACGCAAGGAAGAGTGGAGCGTTCCAATAAAGAATTGCAGCAACTCATCCAGCAAATTAAAGACTTTCTCAACCGTAAGCAACTTATACACTTGTCTGTATAAATGATCTTCTAAACAATTGTTAAGTTCACATGTCTAGGGTGTCCATATACTGAGGGATCTCTAGTTAGGACCTAGTTATAGCCAGAAGTTCTGTTCATTTTATGTTTCAAATGCCGCTTTATGCATTGACATGCCTTCTTATACCGTGTCTGTCCAGACATTGTGGTCACCTGCTGACTTGGCACCATCCACAGGCAGCTTAACTCTTCAATAAGACTTGGAGGTTGATTCCAACATCCTTTTACTTCAGCTAATTATAGCACAGAATATGCTTTCCAGTCTTTTAAAGTGTAAGAAGACAATGACTTTCCCAAACCCTGTCCATGCGATATACTAGATATTCTAGCTAGGACTGAACTAAATCGCTCTAAACAGGAGGGAAAACATAGTAAAGTTATAGTGGCCAATAAACCACCACTAGATGTCAGCGTATTACTGAACGACAACAACCTGATGTAGTTCAATGCAACAAATACAGTGGAACCTTGGTTTATGAGTAACGTGGTTAACGAGCGTCTTGAAAGATGAGCAACTTTTTAAAAAAAATTCTGACTCGGTTTGCGAGTGTTGTCTCACAAAACAAGCAGAATTCAAGCTAATGAGCGGTGCAGTACCGCTTTTGGCCAGAGGGGCGCTGGGGACACTCGAAACGGTTCGGAGCCGTTTGGAAATACTTGGAATGACTTGGAAATACTCAGTTCCTGAGTGTTTCCGAGGCTTTCCGAGCTGTCCCCGAGTATTTCCGAGGCTTTCCGGCGCCCCCCCACCTCTGGCCACATGCGGTATTGCATGTAATAGAAGTCCATGTGGAACAAATTATCATCGTTTCTATTGACTTCTATGGGGAAACTCGCCTTGATATGCGAGTGCTTTGGATTACAAGCATTCTCCTGGAACGAATTATGCTCGTAATCCTAGGTTCCACTGTATATTAAAATAAGGCAGAACAGTTCATGATTAGAACGGCACTCTGGCACCGAATACACAGAAAGTGATATTATATATTTCTCTCCAACGTCATTCAGTGTGATGCCACGCTTATTCCTGGCAGGCTCAGGGGAAGGTTAGTTTAATGAAAGATACACCTCTCTGGACTGCCTGGCATATGTAAAGCTCAGTTTCCTAAACAACTGGGGTAGCAGCAGAAGTTAGAGCAGAAGTGGCCCCAGTAACAAAGTGAAGCTAAATCAGAGAGGGATAATAAAATAATAAATTTTAATAATGGATAATAAATGTATAATAAAAGCAACATTAGCTATTTTGTAGTATCTGGTTTCAGGCAGACCTTAAATCCAAAATATTAACGCTGAATTCCAAGAATTAAGCCACATTATGATTTAAGTCCAGCGAGGTGCATGACACCTCTTGGGCTTAGCTCTATTATTTATATCTGCCAGCTTTAAAAAAAATCCTGAAAGACAGCTAATGCTGTATTTCTGGGAGCCCGCTGTTGATCCCTCTGCAGCTGCTATGCCCACCTCTCCCCTCCTCCTGCCCAATCACAGAAGCCTTGGTATTATATGAACACATTAACAAAATACAAAGGCTTCTGTGAATGGGCAGCAGAGGGGAGGGGCAGGTATAGCTGCTGTGTGTGCTTCTCTTCTCTTAGATCCCCAGAGTGTCTCTCCAGCAGAGCAATAAACCTGTCAGATATAAATAATAGAGAAAAGCCCAGGAGATGTCATGCAGCTCCTTGGACTTAACTCATAGTGTGCCTTCACTTTTTACAAAGTGGCTGAATTCCTAGAATTCTGCTTTAATAAGGAGAACAATGCAAGAAGCTGGAGCTACAGAAAAGATACTACTTTTCTACTACTTTATTTTATAACATGTCTGTGTGTTGCGTGATCAGAGGATGGAGCCGACCCGGACAGCATTGAGATTGTGGCGAGCCGAGTCCTGGAACTCTCCATTCCCGCCACTCCGCAGCAGATCCAACGCCTTGCAGCAGAAATCAAGGAGCGAGTGAATGCCCTGTCCAACGTTGATGCAATTTTGGATCACACGGCCACTGATGTTCGTAAGGCTGAACAGCTGCTAACCGAGGCTAAGCGAGCCAAGTAAGTGTGGGCTTGGCTTGCATGTAAAGGTCGATCATACACATTACAGTCTGGTTGTAGTAAATTTGTACAATCTCCTTTTAAATTTTCTAGCAATGATTCGGTGTAAAATCTTCCCTGGCCATTGAGTTTAATTTCTATCCAATCAGGCAGACTCATCGATAGTTTTATTTTCTAGGAACCGTGCTGAGAATGTAAAGAGTACAGCAGAGTCTGTGAAAAAAGCTTTGGAAGATGCCAAGAAAGCTCAAAATGCTGCCGAGGGAGCCATCCAAAGTGCCAACAACGACATTAGAGACACAGAGACAACATTAACAGCGGTAAATCTTCATGAGGATTGACAGTAAGATTACCCAAGAACACAGATAACAGAAGAACATATGATTATGGCACTACCTTCAGTACTGGCCCAGAGGCGTATCTAGAACCTTCAGGGTCCCCGGTGCAAGAAACCATGAAGGGCCCCCCTGGCCCCCGACCGGGGCCCTTCCCACTAATCCCTGGGCCCTTTACTCCCATCATGCGACCCATTACTATGCCAAAGCAGGCCACCTTCCTTCCTTCCGCCACGGTGGCGGAACGCCAGAGCCCAAGTGCAACAATTGCGACCCTGGTAGTTCCACCACTGGAGTCAGTAGTATTTTTATGTTTGTTTTATTTTTTTATTATTCTTTACCATTTTGTTTCGATTTTTTTTTTCCTACAATTTTGTTTTTTATTTTTTTTACATATTTTTTAGGACCCCTGTTGGGGGGCTTTGGTGAAATATCTAAGGTCTAAACAGACCCCTGATGTCTCACTTTTGAGACAGAGAAAGGGACTGAGGACAGATTCATCAGTCCCTTTCTCTGCAGCCTCAGCTGCACTGAATGAATGAACAGCAATAGCTCTGTACAGAGCTTCCCGTTCATTTATAAACGGAGGCATAGGAAACACAGTTTACTATGCCCCAGCTTTAAATAAAGAAAAAAAAAAAACGGTACGGATCACTGACTCTATTCGTTAAGACAAGGAAGGGGCCGATAAATGACACATTTACCGGCTCCTTCCCCACTCTACATCCTGATAGTATCCCCCACAGCAGCTGGCGGGAGGTGGGAGGGGTTAACCCAGCATGTGCGGTGGGGGGGGGGGACAAGGAAGCACACAGTAGCCCAAGACAGCAAGACAGGGATAGGGAGGTGGCGGGAGCAGCATGTATAGGAACCTCCTGCAGCTGCTAAATGTCTGTGGGAGGGGGAGGAGGAGGAGCTGGCATTCAACGGCTAAATGGAGGGATCAGTTCCTCTACATGCCGCCGCCCCTCACCGCCCTCTTATCCAGGCATACAGGCAGGGGGGCACAGGGGCCCCCTGGAGCATGGGACCGGGCAGCAATGGCTGCCCCTGCGACCCCCTGTACGCACGCCACTGTAATGGCCATACTTGCGGAATTCTGATGATTTGATCTTAAAATGGTCAAATGCAAGTGCTGTAAAAGAAGTCCATCATTACTAACCTTACTGGTGGCCCGTGTCTTAAAATGCTGCTGCTCCACTGCTCCCGGGTGCTGTAGGTATTCTACACTCCTGGTTGGGTTGAATGCCGGTCCCCCCCCCGCCGAATGCCGGTCCCCCCTGCCGAATGCAGTGGTTCCTTACACTGGCTCATACCACCTGTATTGATGTACAAGCGGGTGGGGGGAACTACTGCATGCTGCAGGGGAGAACAGCCTTCATAAGAGCAGGTTTTTACATACCAGAATGTATGGCTAAAGCTAAGTATACACGTATCGAAATTCAGCTGGTTCAGCAGGAACCAGATGTATTTTGATCCATGTGTACCCCTCTCTGTTCAACAGAAGCCGATCTTTAGACCAGCTATTGTCAAATGGTCCTGATGGAAAACCAGCATTGGATGTGCAGCCGTAGCACTGATCAGTAAATTCTGACCGGGGGGGGGGGGGTGTCCCCGGTGTCCCCACTGTCAAAATACAATAGCGCAGTGAGAGAGATCCCTACATCAGTTGTGTGCATGCAGAAATCTATACACTCAAATGCATAAGCTACCATTTTCAATCAACCAATGGGCAATTAAGTTGATATAAAAACCCTTAATAATTGTTAAATGGCAGGCTGCCTTCATCATCCCTTTAATCACATTTGATATAATTATCGCATTATTAATCATAAGTTGGATGAGAGTCATTGAAATTTTCCTGAAAATTGTTACATGTATGGCAAGAATAACCTTGGCCATTTGAAGATGGAGACAACCAGATTGCTTGCATCCTTTCAGTCAATCAATGGAAGGGTTATCCAGTCCAACAACCTAGTCAAAAAATCCAAAAGATTAAGCAGGAAACCATTTCTATTCCATGATTTGTACACTTCTTGCTCATAAAACTAGTCAGCTTATTTCAAGCAACCAATCAGAATTAATCTTCCACTTATACGGTTAAACTGAATTCTGATTGGATACCATCACCTTATGACTGCTCTGTGGTGACTGTCTTTGTAAATTCCTTGTCAATTGGATGGATCTCCTGTCTCATCACTTTAGATCCAGTCAGAGACCTCAAGCGCTGAGAATCGTCTGAACGAGGCTATGGATCGAGTGAACAATTTGGATAAACAAATCGATGCCCTTAAAGTGAAGCGGGCAGGGAACAGCTTGGCGGGTACTCGAGCAGAGGAGACAGCTAACGGGGCACTCGATAAAGCCAACGAGGCAAAGAAGGTGAGATGTGCATTGGGCCTATGGGCATACACCATTGATCCATTATTTTGTATTTTCTAGACTTCTTGTCAACTGTCAAAGGGCCCACCCCCTACAAAATGAACCACTTACAGACCGGAAGATTTGTCTGCCTAATGACCAAGCCATTTATTGCGATACGGCACTGCGTCACTTTAACTGACAATGGCGCGGTCATGTGACGCTGTACACAAACAAAATTGTTGTCCTTTATTTCCCACAAATAGAGGGGTTTTTTTTTGGTGGTATTTGATCACCTCTGCGGTTTTTATTTTTTGCGCTATAAACGAAAAAAGAGCGGCAATTTAGAAAAAAATATATATATTTTTTACTTTTTGCTATAATAAATATCCCCAAAAATGTTTTTAAAAAACAAATTTCTTCATCGGTTTAGGCCAATATATATTCTTCTACATATTTTTGGTAAAAAAAAATCGCAATAAGCGTATATTGATTGGTTTGCGCAAAGGTTATAGCGTCTACAAACTATGGGATTTAAAAGATTTATGGCATTTTAATTATTTTTTTATTATTATTATTATTATTTTTTTTACTAGTAATAGCGGTGATCTGCGATTTTTAGCGGTACATTGCGGCGGACAGAGTGGACACGTTTGACACATTTTTGGAACCATTGACATTTATACAGCGATCAGTGCTATAAATGTGCACTGATTACTGTATAAGTTACACTGGCAGGGAAGGGGTTAACACTAGGGGGCGATCAAGGGGTTAAATGTGTTCCCTAGTTAGTGTTTCTAACTGTATGGGGAGAGGACTGACTGGGGGAGGAGACATATCATTGTTCCTACTTAGTAGGAACAAACGATATGTCTCCTCTCCCCTGACAGAACAGGGATTTGTGTGTTTACACACAAGAATCCCCGTTCTAGCTCTCGTTCCCGTAATCGCAGATGGCCGTCGGCGATCGCGCCTTCCGCCACTCGCATCGGGCCACGGGCGTCCGGCAGGTCTTAAAGGGGACGACATACCTATACGGCGATTCGTGGGATTGTGCCACTTTGCCAACGTATATTGGCGTGAGCCAGACGGCAAGTGGGTAATATTCAAGTATAGACAAGGACTTGTGCGCTCAGATCTTGGGGACCCCAATTTTGAGCGCTTCTGGCCATAGTCCCTTGCAGTGTCCCTGTCTACCTTAAAGAGGAGTTCCACCCAGGGGGGCCATTAAAAAAAAAAAAATTAAAAGTCAGCAGCTACAAATACTGCAGCTGCTGACTTTTAATTGGACACTCACCTGTCCCTGGGTCCAGCGGTGCGGGGGATCGAAGCCCCGCTCGTCCCCCCCCTCCGCTCGTCGGCGCTGGCATTTCAACTGTGGGCGCCGGGCTGTGGCTTCACAGCCTGGCACCCACTGCGTATGCGCGAGCGGCGCCGAGCGCCGTGATTGGCGGCTCAATCATCTGGGACCTGCAATGGGTCCCAGATGATTGACAGGAGGGAGGGAGAAGAGCCGAGCCCTTCCTGTGCCAGGGGGAAGTGATGTCACCAGCCCAGGCAGACGAAGGGGCAGACTACGAGGGACCACCTAGCAACAGGCATTTAGAGGTAAGTAAAAAAAAAAAAATATCCAAATGTTTTTTTGGTTTTTTTTTTAGAATTTTTTAGATATGTTTGTTTTTTTGGGTGGAACCCCACTTTAAGCTTAAAGTAGTTGTAAACCTCAGCCATGAAATATGAACAAAGCATATCCCTCTATAGTGTGCACCTAAGTGTCACTTTTGTCTGCTGCTTTGTTCCTCTGCTATCAGCATGAATCACTTATGACAAGTTTTCCTGACATCAAGAGAAAAAAGGTGGCCGGGGAGGGAGCTCCAGTTGATTGACAGCCTCAGCTCTGTTCCTGTTTGCTGTGTGAAGGTGGGTGTGTCCCTTCCCTCTAATCAGCTGTCAGAGCTCTCCTCACTGAGCGCTGCAGTGTGCAACTTCAGCTCTGTGTATAATCTGAGGCCAATCTGGGTATATGTAAGGGTTTACAACCACTTTAAGGTGTTCCTGCTAAGTTGAGATGTTCCTACTCTTTCTGTTGTATTTAAAATTGTTGTCCTTGATTATATGCATATACACAGCCTTTGTATTCTTATAGGTGCTGGAGGGACAGCTTGGAGATAAATATAAAATGGTGCGGAATTTTGCTGAACACAAAGCCAAAAACATAAAGGATGCCAAGAATAAGGCAGATCAGCTAAGGGAGGAAGCAAAGCAGCTTCTAGGCAACGCTCAAGACAAGCTGAAGAAGCTTCAAGGTATGTTTGATCAAAATAGTTCACCTGCTTCTATTAGAGACAGTCGATCCCTTTTACCACTTCCTGGGTGCACCAGGTCCTGAAGCTACATACTTAGTCTGTAGGGCTCCCTAATAAAAATTGGTACTGGACCCCATTCAATCCTCTACAACACAGGTGTCAAACACAAGGCACGCGGGCCGAATCCGGCCCTTCAGGCCATTTCATGTGGCCCTCGCACCTCTCCTGCAGCTGCAGGAGAGCTCCGGCCCTCCTCTGGTCCTCCTCCAGGCCCCTACTTTCTGCTTTCAAGCAATGCATCCAGCTTCTTCCCAGCAGCAGCATAAGGAAAGGGGGGTGCACTGTGATGTTATGGAGAGTAGGGGACTCAACTTCTGATGGTGGGGGTGGCTCTTGACATCTAATGTAAGGGGAGGGGATCGGCTGGACATCTAATCTTACAGATACAACCGGCCATTTTGAGGACAATCATAATGCTGAGGCGGCCCACGATGAAATTGAGTTTGACACCCCTGCTCTACAATGACAGTTTAAGAGTTTGATATACTGTAAAACAGGGTTTTCTCAACCAAGGTTCCCCTCAGAGGTTGCTAGGGGTTCCTTCAGCAATGAGCAATTTCTGCCTATCAGATAGGTTCCCTCTGACACCACTGAAATTTTTAGCTATCAGTAAGGGGGAATTCTTCCCAATGACAACAAATGTAAGGAGCATTCTTCCCACTGACCATCACACTACTGTACCATAACCTGTAGTTATAGTCATTTTTAGCAGGGGTTCCTAGAGATCGGAAAGTTATATCAAGGGTTCCTCTGTGTTGAGAAGGTAAGTAAAACCCTTTAGAATCATTAGGTGTCTACATTTATCACTTCTATAACAAACAACAAAGAAAAGGGTTTTATTCCTCATTTTAGGATAGTGAGTGGAGACATACAGAATTTTTTTTTTAAGGTATATATCCTTACATGTTTCCATGTTGCTGACAATTAACAAGGACATAGAGGTCTCTGCACGTACACTAATGCCTCGTTTCCGCTGAGCAGATCGGTTCGGTTTGGTATTTTGAGTGTTTCCATTATGAAAGTGGCCCATACAACCGAACCGCACCATTCAGGGTCCTGCTTCAGATGTGGGGCCATAGAAAATGGTATGGTTTGGTTAGGGCGGAGCTACGATACATTCCACTGATTGGTGGACGCGTGACGCCATGCTAGGCATTTTTTCTAAACCCACGTATGGCCCCTGTCGGTCCGACTTGCAGTGGAAACGCTCACCTGAATAGGCCGGACCATTCTAGGCCTTCCAAACTGTACCGACCCGAACCGATCCGCTCAGTGGAAACAAGGCATATTGACCAAAGGTTTGTGGACATCTACCCCCCACACCTATATGAGATTGTTGGGTATTTTATTCCAAAACCATGGACATTAATATGGAGATGTCTCTTCACTTAGCGACTATAAATGCCAAAGGTGTTCAGTAGGGTTGAGATCAGATACTGATGTTGCATGAGAAGACCTGGCTCACAATGGGAATTCCAATTCATCCCAAAGGTGTTCAGCAGGGTTAAGGTCACGTACTAATGTTGGGTGAGAAGACCTGGCTCACAATCAGTATTCCAACTCAACCCAAAGGTGTTCAGTAGGGTTGAGATCAGGTACTGATGTTGGGTGAGAAGACCTGGCTCACATTGGGAATTCCAATTCATCCCAAAGGTGTTCAGCAGGGTTAAGGTCACGTACTAATGTTGGGTGAGAAGACCTGGCTTGCAATCAGTGTTCCAATTCATCCCAAAGGTGTTCAGTAGGGTTGACATTAGGGCTCTGTGCAGGTCAGTCAAGTTCTTCCACACCAAACTCATCAAAATGTGTCTTTATGGAGGTGCCATGCTGGAACAGAAAAGGGCTTACCCCCCTAAATCAAGCCACAAGGTTGGAACCACACAATTGTCTAAAATTGTCTAAAACTTTATAATGTAGCATTAACAGTACTTTTCAATGAAACACTTGAACTGATTTGAAATGGTGTCCACATATTAGTGGCCAAACAGATAACCACAAACTTTTGGCCATCTGACGTACCCACAGCTGCCTCCTAAACCAACCTGTCATGGCCAAATTCTGGGTCATTCGGGTTGGCAAAGCATCGGCACTTCCCAATAGTGCCAACCCTTGCCTGCCTCTTACTTCCAACTGCAAAATCCTATTGGCCAGAGAAACTGCCCAATATAATGATGGGCCAATAGGTGTGTGTGTGGGGGAAGGGCATAGTCCAAGCTTCGACACTAGCAACTACTGTAAGCTTTCAGATAAAGCATGATTGCTAGGTCTAGTTTTCTTCTTGTCTTAGTAAATACAGGACACAGGGGCGGACTGACAACTCATGGGGCCCCTGGGCAATAGGAGATTATGGGGCCCCCCAGGCAATCAGAGATTATGGGGCCACACAGTATACAAACACACAGTATACAATCACACAGTATACACACACACAGTATACAATCACACAGTATACACATACATGTACACACAGTATACACAGACATGTTTCTATTGGCTGAGAAGGCACTGGAGAGGTGGGGCAGCTATAATCCCAGGATTTTTAGACCAAAAGGATGTAGGGGAGGGACATTTCAGAGACAGATGTAAAAAAAACACAGATTTTTACATACTGTCCCTGGTTTTACTGAGCCTGGCAACCCTGATGGGGCCCCCTAGTGGCCCAGGGCCCTCGGGCAGTGCCCGAGTGGCTCAATGGTCAGTCCGCCCCTGACAGGACAAATAAGTTTGTAGAAGAACAGCACTAATTATCTCCTAATTGTGATTCTACTTGCAGATTTGGAAACGGCCTATGAGAAAAATGAAGTTATTCTGCAAGATAAAGCAAAGCAGCTGGAAGGCCTTGAAGAGAAAATGAAGGATATCCTCAACGCCATCAACCAACAAATCCAGATTTATAACACGTGCCAGTAAAGAAGCATCACTGACTCTTCGTTTTATTTTATATAAGGCTGTGAACCAAGTCAAGTGAACCAGCCAAAGACCTCTTCCCTAAGTGCCATGTTACAGTATTAGTGTGATGAACATGCTTTAATAAACCACAATTTAATACAATCCTGATGACTGTTCCTTTAATGCAGTGGTGTCCAACCTTTTGGACCTCACAGACCGCTAAACTTACAACTTTGAATCCCGTGGAGCACTAACATGTATTTTACATGCCTTATACACACAATGCTCCGGCTCTCTGCCCCCCTCCCCCTGGATCACACTGCTGCCTTATACACACAATGCCCCGGCTCTCTGCCCTCTTCCCCCGGGATCACACTGCTGCATTATACACACAATGCTCAGGCTCTCTGCCCTCCTCCCCCTGGATCACACTGCTGCCTTATACACACAATGCTCCGGCTCTCTGCCCCCCTCCCCCTGGATCACACTGCTGCCTTATACACACAATGCCCCGGCTCTCTGCCCTCCTCCCCCTGGATAACACTGCTGCCTTATACACACAATGCTCCGGCTCTCTGCCCTCCTCCCCGGGATCACACTGCTGCCTTATACATACAATGCTCTGGCTCTCTGCCCCTCCCATGACACTGCTGCCTTATACACACAATGCTCAGGCTCTCTGCCCTCCTCCCCCTGGATCACACTGCTGCCTTATACACACAATGCTCAGGCTCTCTGCCCTCCTCCCCCTGGATCACACTGCTGCCTTATACACACAATGCTCAGGCTCTCTGCCCTCCTCCCCCTGGATCACACTGCTGCCTTATACATACAATGCTCTGGCTCTCTGCCCCTCCCATCACACTGCTGCCTTATACACACAATGCCCCGGCTCTCTGTCCCTCTCCCCCTGGATCACACTGATTAATCCCTTCATGATCAAGGGTAAAACAAATCTTAATGCCTAAGCACAATTTTTCAACTTTGATATGTGTTATTAAAATTGTACATATCATCAAAACTACCTGGTACAGCCAGGTGGATTATACCGCATTTTTTTCAGGACCAATTTGGCTTTCATTTGGTGGTAAATGGTAACAAATATCTCCTGATTTTTATTTTTTTTTAATTATCAAAGGAAAACTGGACCAAAATAGTAAACAAAAATCATTTTTTTTTAGTTTAGCTGTATATTTATTGCTACTACCATAACCTACCACCAAAGGACAAATCCAAAATAAGTTCTCCTGCTCCCGATTACAGCAATACCACGTATATGTATGTTAGTTGTTGTTTGTACCCATAATACAGCCCAGAAACAATGGTGCGCAATTTGCTTTTTTTTGTCCTACCTAAAACACACCGACACTGATACTAATTGAACATTTTTTACTGCTACAGGGTGGCAGCTGTGCACAGGATTACATATATATATACTTGATCCTGCACTTCTGGGTAGCGGCGCGAATTTCGCGCCACCGGCGGCTCGATCCCCCTGTAACTATACACAGCGGGAGCAGATCAGCCGGTACCGCAGACTCAGGCAGAACTGCGGTTTGCAGGGGCGGACTGACCATTGAGCAACTTGGGCACTGCCCGAGGGCCCTGGGCCACTAGGGGGCCCCATCAGGGTTGCCAGCCTCAGTAAAACCAGGGACAGTATGTATAAATCTGTGTTTTTTTTTACATCTGTCTGTGTATACTGTGTGTACATGTATGTGTATACTGTGTGATTGTATACTGTGTGATTGTATACTGTGTGGCCCCATAATCTCTGATTGCTTGGGGGCCCCATAATCTATTATTGCCCGGGGGGCCGCATGAGTTATCAGTCCGCCCCTGGCGGTTTGCCTACATCAGTGATGGCGAACCTTTTTGAGCCCGAGTGCCCAAACTGCAACACAAAACCAATGTATTTATTTCAAAGTGCCAACGCTGCAATTAAACCTGAATACCGAGGTTTCAGTTTAGAAAAAACAACTCGTACAGTTGTCCAAACGAGTTAACAGCTTTGGTCTTAAAAGAAAAACACAATAACAGAGCTTTCCATTATACAGTTTTTTTTATTAAAAAAAAACATCAACTCTACATGTGCATGCATTTGCTGGGCACTGGTAAGGATGCATTTGCTGAGCACTGGGGCACTGTTTTATCCACTGATACCAACATAAGGGCATAATTCCCCCCACCAATACTAATACCCATAATGAGGCCCAATGACACCTTTGATGGGGCACAATTCCCAGGACTGCTATTTAAAATGTACATTTTTTAATTTTTTTTTTCAATTTACAAAAACTATAAATTTAATCCAACAAATTTTGGGGGTTAATCTGGATCCTGACCTAGACACAGGGCCAGGATGAAGGAGGTGAAACCGGACAGGAGGGAGTTGAAGGGGTCAGCAGCTTGAGCCTATGCCTCTAATGCCCCGTACACACGTTCGGATTTTCCGATGGACAATGTCCGATCGGAGCGTGTTGTCGGAAATTCCGACCGTGTGTGGGCGCCATCGGACATTTTACATCGGATTTTCCGACACACAAAGTTGGAGAGCAGGAGATAAAATTTTCTGATAACAAAATCCGTTGTCGGAAATTCCGATCGTGTGTACACAAATCCGACGGACAAAGTGCCACGCCTGCTCAGAATAAATAAAGAGATGAAAGCTATTGGCCACTGCCCCGTTTATAGTCCCAACGTACGTGTTTTACGTCACCGCGTTCAGAACGATCGGATTTTCCGACAACTTTGTGTGACCGTGTGTATGCAAGACAAGTTTGAGCCAACATCCGTCTGAAAAAATCCTAGGATTTTGTTGTCGGAATGTCCGAACAAAGTCCGACCGTGTGTACGGGGCATTAGAAGCGGAATACCATGGAGAGATAGAAAGATAACTGTACTTAAAGTGATTGTGAGGGTAATTTTTTTTTTTTAAATAACAAACATGTCATACTTACCTCCACTGTGCAGCTCGTTTTGCACAGAGTGGCCCCGAACCCCCTCTTCTGGGGTTCCTCGGTGGCTCTCGCGGCTCCTCCCTGCATCAGATAACCCCCTAGGGCAGTGATGGCGAACCTTGGCACCCCAGATGTTTTGGAACTACATTTCCCATGAAGCTTGTGCACTCTGAAGTGTAGTGGAGCATCATGGGAAATGTAGTTTCAAAACATCTGGGGTGCCAAGGTTCGCCATCACTGCCCTAGGAGAAGTGCTCTCCCGGGGGGGGTTACCTTGCGAGCGCTCCCCTGAGTCCAGCATTTGGCGTCCATAGAGGCCGAATCCCGGACTCGCCCGCCCCCCCCCCCCCCCCCGGCGCCAGCGTCATTGGATTTGATTGGCAGCAGCAGGAGCCAATGGCTGCGCTGCTATCAATCTATCCAATCAAGAGCCGGGAACACGTGGAGAGAGGGAGGGTGGGGACGCGCTGATGGAAATTCGGGGCTCAGGTAAGTAAATGCATAGGATGCATTCAGGTGAAAAAACACACGAGGGTTTACAGGGGTTTTACCCCTTTAATCCAAAAAAAATTTAGGGATAATCTGGATCCTGACCTAGACATAGGGCCAGGATGAAGGAGGTGAAACCGGACAGGAGGGAGTTGAAGGGGAAGGTACCCACCAGCAGATGGTACAGGTATACAGGTATTGCATGGCTCCGGTCAGCAGCTTGAGCCTATGCCTCTTATGCCCCGTACACATGATCGGATTTTCCGATGGAAAATGTCCGATCGGAGTGTGTTGTCGGAAATTCCGACCGCGTGTGGGCTCCATCGAACATTTTCCATCGGATTTTCCGACACACAAAGTTTGAGAGCAGGATATAAAATTTTCCGACAACAAAATCCGTTGTCGGAAATTCCGATCGTGTGTACACAAATCCGACGGACAAAGTGCCACGCATGCTCAGAATAAATAAAGAGATGAAAGCTATTGGCCACTGCCCCGTTTATAGTCCCGACGTACGTGTTTTACGTCACTGCGTTTAGAACGATCGGATTTTCCGACAACTTTGTGTGACCATGTGTATGCAAGACAAGTTTGAGCCAACATCCGTCGGAAAAAATCCTAGGATTTTGTTGTCGGAATGTCTGAACAAAGTCCGACCGTGTGTACGGGGCATAAGAAGCGGAATACCACGGAGAGATAGAAAGATAACTGTATGTCCATTTTAACATCTCACCTGTCTCCAGTGTGTCCCGATCCGGCAGCTCATTCCCGCCCACATGTCACCGCTGACCCCAGAGATTTGTGGGAAATATCATTTAATGGGGGATTGCGGTGTGGATGAGACAGCTTCTATGATTGGATTTCTGCCCGCACATCACCCGTGGTCGCTTCTTCTCAGTCACGCCCAACTTGGACACGTCACCGCTGGCCCTAGAGACCTGTGGGAGATGTAGTTCGATGGGGGGGTGCGGTGTGGTGTGGACGAATCAGCTTGGGGATGAATGGCAGTCAGTGTGTGCTTTTCTCATTTCTTCCTGGCGTGCCCACAGAGAGGGCTCGGCGTGTTGGCTGTGGCACGCATGCCACAGGTTCGCCATCCCTGGCCTATCTAAACAAGGCAGATCGCCGTTCTGACAGGAGGGAAAGCATTGATCTTGTGTTCCTGGCAAAGCAGGGACTAGGCTATATCCCCCCCCCCCCCCTAGTAAAAGCAGCACACACAAACACTGGTTAGGCACACAGTTAACCCTTTGATTGCCCCTGATGTTAACCCCTTCCCAGCCAGTGTCATTAGTACAGTGGCAGTGCATATTTTTGAGCACTAATCACTGTATAAGTGTCACTGGTTCCCAAAAAGTGTCAGTTAGTGTCCGAATGCCTACTACAATATCGCAGTCCCACTATAAGTCGCTGATTGCCACCATTACTAGTAAAAAAAAATACAAAATGAATAAATATATCCCATAGTTTGTAGACACTATAACTTTAGCTCAAACCAATCAATATACGCTTATTGGGACTTTTTTTTTACCAAAAATATGTAGCAGAATACATATTGGCCTAAATTGATGAAGAAATTATATTTTTTTATTGAATATTTTTTTTTAGCAGAAAGTAAAAAATATATTTTTTTTCAAAATTGCCTATCCTTTTTTTTTTTTTTTAGCGCAAAAAATAAAAACCGCAGAGGTGATCAAATACCACCAAAAGAAAGCTCTTTTTGTGGGAAAAAAAGGACATGATTTTTTTTGGGTACAGCGTCGCACGCCTGCGCAATTTTCAGGTAGAGTAACGCAGTGCCTTACCGCAAAAATGGTCTGGTCATAAAGGGGGGTAAATCTTCTGGGGGTCAAGTGGTTAGATCCTGCCCAGAATATTCTGACCCTGACCTTTGACCCTTACTTGGCACTGACCTAGCTCAAACCTTGATCTAGCTATTTTTTTCTTTATTTTTTTAAATTGCATTTTTTTTTCACACACTTTTTTTTCCCTCTCTGCGAAGAGAGATAAAGATGCAATGGGGGAGATTTACTAAAACCGGAGAGTGCAAAATCTGGTGCAGCTCTATATAAAAAACCAATCAGCTTCCAGGTTTTATTGTCAAAACCTAATTGAACAAGCTAAAGTTAGAAGCTGATTGGTTACTACCCTGTTTCCCCGAAAATAAGACCTAGCGTGATTGTCAGTGATGGTTGCAATATAAGCCCTTCCCCCCAAATAAGCCCTTGTAGGTCTTATTTTCAGAGTAGGGCTTATTTTCGGGGAAACAGGGTAGGGCTTATTTGGGGGGGTAGGGCTTATATTGCAGCCATCACCGACAATCACGCTAGGTCTTATTTTCGGGGAAACAGGGTATGCAGAGCTGCACCAGATTCTGAGTGCTCCAGTTATAGTAATTCTCTCCCCAATGTATCTTTCCTCTCCATTCACAGAGAGAGAAACACAGGGATGGGCTTCACAGTGATCAGGTGACCCAGAATCAGGAGTTTTCGTACTTTTTACGGGGCCCGGGGCTCTCAGAGAGACCCCGGTCTCTGTGCTAGGAGCGCGATGTGTGGTGCGCTTCCAGCACAAAGGGAGATATGCAAATATGCAGCCCACCAAGCCAAAAAAGCCCAGTCCAGGTGGGGCCACATATTCATGTTACGTTGCCGTCAAGGGGTTAAACACTTCAGCCCCGGAAGGATTTACCCCCTTAATGACCAGGCCATTTTTTGCGATACGGCACTGCTTCGCTTTAACTGTAAGTTGCTTGGTCGTGCGACGCTGTACCCAAACAAAATTGATGTCCTTTTTTCCCCCACAAATAGAGCTTTCTTTTAGTGGTATTTAATCACCTCTGCGGTTTTTATTTTTTACACTATAAACAAAAAAAACATTTTGAAAAAAAAACCCATTTTTTTTTTGTTTTTGCTATAATAAATATCCACAAAAAAAAGTAAAATAAAAAAAACGAATTTCTTCCTCAGTTTAGGCCAATATGTATTCTTCTACATATCTTTGGTAAAAAAAATCACAATAAGTGTATATTGATTGGTTTGTGCAAAAGTTATCACGTCTACAAAATAGGGGATATATTTATGGCATTTTTAATAATATATTTAATATTTTTTTTTTACTAGTAATGGCGGTGATCTGAGATTTTTAGAGGGACTGTGACATTGCGGCAGACAGATCGGACACTTTTTTGGGACCATTGACATTTATGCAGCGATCAGAGCTAAAAATAGCCATTGATTACTGTATAAATGCCACTGGCAGGGAAGGGGATAACACCAGGGGGCGATCAAGGGGTTAAAGGGGTTCTAAACACTCGTGTTTTTTCACCTTAATGCATCCTATGCATCCTGTTTTACTCACCTGAGCCCTTCGATCCCTCGGCGGAGACGCGCTCTTCCTTTCTGCCCGGGGTTCTCAGCTCTTGATTGGATAGATAGATAGCAGCCATTGGCCCCCGCTGCTGTCAATCAAATCAAATTATGTGGGCGCCGGGGGGGGGGGGGCGGGGCTGAGTCCGGCATTCTGTGTCTATAGACGCAAATGCTGGACTCGGGAGCGTGTACGCAAGGTAACCCCCCCCGGGAGGGCGCTTCTCCTAGGGGTTTTACCGAGGCAGGGAGGAGCCGCGAGAGCCGCCGGGGAACCCCAGAAGATGATGTTCAGGGCCACACTGTGCAAAACGAGCTGCACAGTGGAGGTAAGAATGATATGTTTGTTGTTTAACCGCTTCAGCCCCGGAGGATTCGGCTGCTCAATGACCAGGCCATTTTTTGCGATTCGGCACTTCGTCACTTTAACTGACAATTGCGCGGTCGTGCGACGTTGCACCCAAACAAAATTGACCCTCTTTTTTTCCCACAAATAGAGCTTTCTTTTGGTGGTATTTTTTGCGGTTTTGGCGGGTTTTATTTTTTGCGCTATAAACAAAAGAAGAGCGACAATTTTGAAAAAAAACACAATATCTTTGACTTTTTTTCTATAATAAATATCCCACATTTTTTATCAAAAAAGCTATTTTTTTTTCCCTCAGTTTAGGCCGATATGTATTCTTCTACATATTTTTGTTAAAAAAAAATCGCAATAAGCGTATATTGATTGGTTTGCGCAAAAGTTATAGCGTCTACAAAATAGGGGATAGATTTATGGCATTTTTATTATTTTTTTTACTAGTAATGGCGGCGATCAGAGATTTTTATCAGGACTGTGACATTATGGCGGACACATCGGACACTTTTGACACATTTTTGAAACCATTGACAATTATACAGCGATCAGTGCTATAAAAATGCACTGATTACTGTGTAAATGTCACTGGCAAGGAAGGGGTTAACACTAGGGGGCGATCAAGGGGTTCACTGTGTTCCCTAGTGTGTGTTCTAACTGTGGGGGTAATAGGACTGACTAGGAGGATACAGAGATCGGTGTTCATACTTAGTATGAACACACGATCTGTCTCCTCTCCCCTGAAAGAATCGGGATCTGTGTGTTTACACTCACAGATCCCGGTTCTCGCTCTGTCACGAGCGATCACATCGGGGTCGGGCATGCGCTGCGGAAGCGCGCCTCTGGCAGCGTGCATGCGCCTCCTAGTGACCAAAAGGCGAAGCGACGTAACATAACGTCGTTTCGCCCAGCCGTGCCATTCTGCCGCAGTAAATCTGCGGCAGCTGGTTGGCAAGCGGTTAAAAAACAAAAAAAAACCCGAAGGTTTAGTGTCCCTTTAAGTGTTCCCTGGGAGGTGTTTCTAACTGTGGGGGGAGGAGACTGACTGGGAATAGAGAGAGATCGCTGTTCCTGATCACTAGGAACAGACAATCTCTTTCTACTCCCCTGTCAGAATGGGGATCTGTTTGTTTACATTGATAGATCCCCGTTCTGGCTCTCTGAGGAGTGATCGCAGGTGGCCGGCGGACATCGCGACCGCCGGCCAGGCGCATCAGCTCCGGCTACCCGCCGCAGACGAGCGCCTGCTATAGCCATTCAAGGGACCGCTGTACCGGAACGGCAATTTGCACAATCGAGCCATTCTGCCGCAGTATAACTGCGGCCGCTGGATGGCAAGCAGTTAAAGAGTAACTCCGCTTTTGTTAAGAAAAAAAAAAAAAAAAAATATATATATATATATATATATATATATTTCTTGTGTGGTTGGCTCACTGATTTTCCCAGAAGTTTGCACTAAGATACAAATTATTATTTTGCATTATTTATTTATTTTTATTATTTGCTATTTTTTTCCCCACAAAAGTGGGGTAACCCTTTAAATGCCCCCAAAATAAAGCTCTATATGTGGGGGCGGGGGGAAATGATACAAATGTCATATGGATACAGTCATGGTACCGCGCAATTGTCATTCAAAGTGCCACAGCGCTGACTCCTGAAAATTGGCCTGGGCAGGAAGGGGGGTGAAAGTGCCCGGTGGTTAAAAAATGTCCCAATACAAAAAGAGTCCAGGGGTGGGCAGTGATAATTCACACCTCCCAACTTTTTGAGATGGGAATGAGGGACACCTATCAGCAAAAGTATGCAGGCATAGGACACACCCCTTAAAGGACAATTGTATAAAAAAAACAAGATTGGTTAAACCCACAAGTGCTTTTTTTTACCACTACTATTCCTTTATATTGGCTTTTGGAATTTACAAATGCAGCAATTTAGAAATCAGATGAAAGGTTTAGCGCTGGAAAACACTTTTTGATAGATTAAAAGTGCATTTTATATACAACTATATAGATCAGACCAAAATGAGGGACAAATGAAGAGGAATGAGGGACAGAGGGACATTGATCCAAATCAGGGGCAATTGGGAGCTTTGATGAATTGGTGGAATTATCGCCTTCAAATACAGCGGTTTCACAGGCCGCCGGCCGCCATTTTCTTGTAGACCATCGGCCACACGTACCCTCCCCACGTGACCCGCTGACGGAATGCTAGGGCGCCTACGTACGCCTCCATTTTCTTGTAGGCCATCGCAGGGCTGAGGTAACGTCAGGTCCCCCCACGTGACCCCGCTGACAGAAGGCGCAGGCAGTAGTCTCCGCCCCGCCTCACGTGACTCCCGAGGAGCTCCCCCCCCTGGTCACGTGCTCGGAGACTGAAGGCTTCAGGAAGTACGTCCAGAAGGAGGGCTGTGGATGTTCTCAGGGCCCCGTTGGGGGATGGGGGGGAACCCGACCGAGCAGTGAGAGGAGGAGGCGGCGGCGGTCTGTAAGAGGTCCCTGAGGAGGAGAAGAAGACGAGGCGGAGGCTGGACTCGTCTCCAGCGGAGGCCTCCCACGGCTTCTGTCTGCAGCTGAAGAAGGCCGGAGAGGGTGAGTCAGCGGGGGCGAGTCCTTGTGTGAGAGGGGGGAACCAAATGTGTCCGGAACTGCGGGGGAGGGACTGGGGGGGGGGGCAAATGTGTCCGGACCTGAGGGGGAGGGACTGAGAGGGGGGAACCAACTGTGTCCGGACCTGTGGGGGAGGGAGGGGGGGGGAACCAAATGTGTCCGGGACTGAGGGGGAGGGACTGAGAGGGGGGAACCAACTGTGTCCGGATCTGCGGGGGAGGGACTGAGGGGAAAACCAAATGTGTCCGGACCTGCGGGGTAGGGACTGAGGGGGGGAACCAAATGTATCCGGACCTGCGGGGGGAGGGACTGAGGGGGGATTCAAATGTGTCCGGATCTGCGGGGGAGGGACTGAGGGGGGGAACCAAATGTGTCCGGATCTGCGGGGGAGGGACTGAGGGGGGGATCCAAATGTGTCCGGACCTGAGGGGGGGGAACTAAATGTGTCCTGATCTGGGGGGGAGGGACTGAGAGGGGGGGGAACCAAATGTGTCCGGACCTGCGGGGGAGGGACTGAGAGGGGGGGGGACCAAATGTTTTTCCGGCCCTGCGGGGGAGGGACTGAGAGGGGGGGAACCAAATGTTTCCGGACCTGCGGGGGAGGGACGGAACCAAATGTGTCCGGACCTGAGGGGGGGAACTAAATGTGTCCTGATCTGGGGGGAGGGACTGAGAGGGGGGGGAACCAAATGTGTCCTGATCTGGGGGGGAGGGACTGAGAGGGGGGGGAACCAAATGTGTCTGGACCTGGGGGGGAGGGACTGAGAGGGGGGGAACCAAATGTGTCTGGACCTGCGGGGGAGGGACTGAGAGGGGGAACCAACTGTGTCCGGACCTGCGGGGGAGGGACTGAGAGGGGGGAACCAACTGTGTTCCGGACCTGCGGGGGAGGGACTGAGGGGGGGGAAACCAAATGTGTCTGGACCTGCGGGGGGAGGGACTATGGGGGGCGGAGCTGTGACCTCCGGTGGGGGGAGCTTTATTTATAAACAACACAGAGATCAGCCAGAACATTCTGACCAGGGACAGGAGAAGGGAATCACACGGATTATCTCACTACAATGGCCTCAGAGAGTGGGTGGGATATTAGGCATCAAGTGAACATGTTGTCCCTGAAGTTGATGTGTTGAATGCAGTGTGTTGTGTATGGGGGGGAGGGGGGCCGTGTAGCCGCAGACCGGTCCGGGTGCCCATACTGACCTGTGTCCTCAGCCAGAAGCTCCTACAATGGGCACACGAGCGTCACAAACTGGACCACAGAGCAATGGAGGAAGGTGACCTGGTCTGAGGCATTCAAGAATTGGATTGAGGAACTCTGCAAGAAATTTGCGGTGTTGACTTGGCCTCCAAGATCTTTAGATCTCAATCCAAATTGAGCATCAGTGGGATTTGCTGGAAAAATGAGTCCTATCCATGGAGGCCCCACCTCACATCTTACAGGACATGAAGCGGTATTACACCCAAATGCAAACCTTTTAGTATATTTCAGCTTACCGATTCTTAGATGTGATCTCTGCATTTGTTTTCTTTTTTTTAGGTTTTTTTTTTTTTTTTTCTTTTTTATGTCATCTGGTGATCCAGCCAGCAAGTCTGTAGTTTTTGAAAAGCACAAGCTCTGCAGCAGAATGTATCTGTTAGAGGGATGAGACGAACCATTTAACCACTTTGCCGACCGCGCATACGGCCAAATGACGGCTACAGAGCGGGTCGTTCAGTTCTGGTGGGGCATCTATTGATGTCCTCCCAGAGCCACAGGCCTGCGGGCACCCGGTGCGCACTGTGATCGCGGTGCCCGCCACATTGGTGCCGACGAAAAATGACCTGCTTACAAAATTTTATAACAAACTATGAAACTTTTTTGTGTGTTTTTTAATTTTTTTTTTTTTTTTTTTTTTCATTTTGCAGAAAGTAAAAAAACAAACAAAAAAACACCCAGTGGTTATTAAATATCACTAAAAGTAAAAAATAACAAAAATAGAAAGATAAATGTTAAGTCATATGAGTACAGTGTAGCATGACCGCGCAATTGCCATTCAAAGTGTGACAGCGCTGAGAGCTGCAAATTGGCCTGGGCAGGAAGGGGGTAAATGTTGCCCGGTAGGCAAGTGGTTAATACTGACAGGGGTGCTTAAAATGATCAGCTTTAATTTATTATTGTAAAACCTTTATCCCAAAAGGGAAAAAATACAAAACTGCTGTAACTGTTAGAGCTGCACTAACAATCGTTTATCGCGTCCGTCCCCCCCCCCCCCCCCCCCCTCGCAATCTTAAAGCATTTCCTGATTCTTTCTATGCAGAGAATTCTCTGCTGAAGCCGACAGATGTAAAAAAAAAAAACAAAAAAACAAAAAAAAAACAGGCAGTCTGCCAAGTATTGCAACATTTTTCAGCAGCTGAGCCAACTATTAACATTGTAACGTTTTGTTCTTTAGATCAAAGGAAATAACTTAGATCTGTGAAGACTAAACCTTTTTTTTTCTGACACTTTTTGGTTTCAAGTTAAAATCGTTTTTTGCTATAATATTCCTTACAACCCCCAAATATATATATATATACATACATACATACATACATACATACTCCTTCATCCGCTCTAATACAGGAGGTGTATTACAGGTGGAAAAAAAGAAGTAAACTCCTAAAAATGAATGCAGCCACCACATCTAATGATTGGCAATACAGAACATTTTTTTGGGTTTAACCACTTGCCGACCGCCTCACGCCTATATACGTGAGCAGAGCGGCACGGGCAGGCAAAATCACGTACCTGAAACGTGATTGCCTTCCCGCGGGTGGGGGGTCCGATCGGACCCCCCCCCCGGTGCCAGCTGCGGTCGGCATTTGGTTGGAAGCGATGGGAGACGAGGGGGAGGCCATCCGATCGTGGCCCCCCCCTCGCGATCGCTCCCAGCCAATGACAAACATCCCCTGCCTCTGTATAGTACACAGAGGCAGAGGATGTGATGTCATCTCTCCTCGGCTCGGGAGTTTCCGTTCCAGCGCCGAGGGGAGATGACATGTAAGTGCACCAACACTCACACACACACAGTAGAACATGCCAGGCATACCTTACACCCCCGATCCCCCCCCGATCGCCCCCCGATCCCCCCCCAATCACCCCCCCCCCCTGTCACAAACTGACACCAAGCAGGTTTTTTTTTTGTTTGTTTTTTTTTTCCTGATTACTGCATAGTGTCAGTTTGTGACAGTTAGCAGTTAGGGTAGTGACTGTTACCCCCCTGTAGGTCTAGGGTACCCCCCTTACCCCCCCTAATAAAGTTTTAACCCCTTGATCACCCCCCGTCACCAGTGTCGCTAAGCGATCATTTTTCTGATCGCTGTATTAGTGTCGCTGGTGACGCTAGTTAGGGACGTAAATATTTAGGTTCGCCGTCAGTGTTTTATAGCGACAGGGACCCCCATATACTACCGAATAAATGTTTTAACCCCTTGATTGCCCCCTAGTTAACCCTTTCACCACTGATCACCGTATAACCGTTACGGGTGACGCTGGTTAGTTTGTTTATTTTTTATAGTGTCAGGGCACCCGCCGTTTATTACCGAAAAAAGGTTTAGCCCCCTGATCGCCCGGCGGTGATATGCGTCGCCCTAGGCAGCGTCAGATTAGCACCAGTACCGCAAACACCCATGCACGCACCGTACACGCACCGTACACCTCCCTTAGTGGTATAGTATCTGAACGCATCAATATCTGATCCGATCAGATATATACTAGCGTCACCAGCAGTTTAGGGTTCCCAAAAACGCAGTGTTAGCGGGATCAGCCCAGATACCTGCTAGCACCTGCGTTTTGCCCCTCCGCCCGGCCCAGCCCAGTCCAGCCCACCCAAGTGCAGTATCGATCGATCACTGTCACTTTTTTTTGTAGCGTTTTGGTGAACTGGCAAGCACCAGCGCCCTAGTACACCCCGGTCGTAGTCAAACCAGCACTGCAGTAACACTTGGTGACGTGGCGAGTCCCATAAGTGCAGTTCAAGCTGGTGAGGTGGCAAGCACAAGTAGTGTCCCGCTGCCACCAAAAAGGCAAACACAGGCCCGTCGTGCCCATAGTGCCCTTCCTGCTGCATTCGCCAATCCTAATTGGGAACCCACCGCTTCTGCAGCGCCCGTACTTCCCCCATTCACATCCCCAACCAAATGCAGTCGGCTGCATGAGAGGCATTTTCTTTATGCCCTCCCGAGTACCCCTACCCAACGAACCCCCCCAAAAAAGATGTTGTGTCTGCAGCAAGCGCGGATATAGGCGTGACACTCACTATTATTGTCCCTCCTGTCCTGACAATCCTGGTCTTTGCATTGGTGAATGTTTTGAACGCTACCATTCACTAGTTGAGTATTAGCGTAGGGTGCAGCATTGCACAGACTAGGCACACTTTCACAGGGTCTCCCAAGATGCCATCGCATTTTGAGAGACCCGAACCTGGAAGCGGTTACAGTTATAAAAGTTACAGTTACAAAAAAAAAGTGTAAAAAAAAAAAAAAAACACAAACAAAAATAAAAAAAAATAGTTGTCGTTTTATTGTTCTCTCTCTCTATTCTCTCTCTCTATTGTTCTGCTCTTTTTTACTGTATTCTATTCTGCAATGTTTTATTGTTATTATGTTTTATCATGTTTGCTTTTCAGGTATGCAATTTTTTATACTTTACCGTTTACTGTGCTTTATTGTTAACCATTTTTTTGTCTTCAGGTACGCCATTCACGACTTTGAGTGGTTATACCAGAATGATGCCTGCAGGTTTAGGTATCATCTTGGTATCATTCTTTTTAGCCAGCGGTCGGCTTTCATGTAAAAGCAATCCTAGCGGCTAATTAGCCTCTAGACTGCTTTTACAAGCAGTGGGAGGGAATGCCCCCCCCCCCCCCCCCACCGTCTTCCGTGTTTTTCTCTGGCTCTCCTGTCTCAACAGGGAACCTGAGAATGCAGCCGGTGATTCAGCCAGCTGACCATAGAGCTGATCAGAGACCAGAGTGGCTCCAAACATCTCTATGGCCTAAGAAACCGGAAGCTACGAGCATTTTATGACTTAGATTTCGCCGGATGTAAATAGCGCCATTGGGAAATTGGGGGAGCATTTTATCACACCGATCTTGGTGTGGTCAGATGCTTTGAGGGCAGAGGAGAGATATAGGGTCTAATAGACCCCAATTTTTTCAAAAAAGAGTACCTGTCACTACCTATTGCTATCATAGGGGATATTTACATTCCCTGAGATAACAATAAAAATGATTTAAAAAAAAAAAATGAAAGGAACAGTTTAAAAATAAGATAAAAAAGCAAAAAAATAATAAAGAAAAAAAATAAATAAATAAAAAGCACCCCTGTCCCCCCTGCTCTCGCGCTAAGGCGAACGCAAGCGGCGGTCTGGCGTCAAATGTAAACAGCAATTGCACCATGCATGTGAGGTATCACCGCGAAGGTCAGATCGAGGGCAGTAATTTTAGCAGTAGACCTCCTCTGTAAATCTAAAGTGGTAACCTGTAAAGGCTTTTAAAAATGTATTAATTTTGTTGCCACTGCACGTTTGTGCGCAATTTTAAAGCATGTCATGTTTGGTATCCATGTACTCGGCCTAAGATCATCTTTTTTATTTCATCAAACATTTGGGCAATATAGTGTGTTTTAGTGCATTAAAATTTAAAAAAGTGTGTTTTTTCCCCAAAAAATGCGTTTGAAAATCGCTGCGCAAATACTGTGTGAAAAAAAAAAAATGAAACACCCACCATTTTAATCTGTAGGGCATTTGCTTTAAAATAATATATAATGTTTGGGGGTTCAAAGTAATTTTCTTGCAAAAAAAAATAATTTTTTCATGTAATCAAAAAGTGTCAGAAAGGGCTTTGTCTTCAGGTGGTTAGAAGAGTGGGTGATGTGTGACATAAGCTTCTAAATGTTGTGCATAAAATGCCAGGACAGTTCAAACCCCCCCCAAATGACCCCATTTTGGAAAGTAGACACCCCAAGCTATTTGCTGAGAGGCATGTCGAGTCCATGGAATATTTTATATTGTGACACAAGTAGCGGGAAAGAGACAAATTTTTTTTTTTTTTTTTTTTTTTTGCACAAAGTTGTCACTAAATGTTATATTGCTCAAACGTGCCATGGGAATATGTGAAATTACACCCCAAAATAAATTCTGTTGCTTCTCCTGAGTACGGGGATACCACATGTGTGGGACTTTTTGGGAGCCTAGCCGCGCACGGGACCCCGAAAACCAAGCACCGCCTTCAGGCTTTCTAAGGCCGTAAATTTTTGATTTCACTCTTCACTGCCTATCACAGTTTCGGAGGCCATGGAATGCCCAGGTGGCACAAACCCCCCCCAAATTACCCCATTTTGGAAAGTAGACACCCCAAGCTATTTGCTGAGAGGTATAGTGAGTATTTTGCAGACCTCACTTTTTGTCACAAAGTTTTGAAAATTGAAAAAAGAAAAAAAATTTTTTTTTTTCTGGTCTTTCTTCATTTTCAAAAACAAATGAGAGCTGCAAAATACTCACCATGCCTCTCAGCAAATAGCTTGGGGTGTCTACTTTCCAAAATGGGGTAATTTGGGGGGGGTTTGTGCCATCTTGGCATTTTATGGCCTTCAAAACTGTGATAGGTAGTGAGGAGTAAAATCAAAAATGTATGCCCTTAGAAATCCTGAAGGTGGTGCTGGGTTTTCGGGGCCCCGTACGCGGCTAGGCTCCCAAAAAGTGCCACACATGTGGTATCCCCGTACTCAGGAGAAGCAGCTGAATGTATTTTGGGGTGCAATTCCACATATGCCCATGGCCTGTGTGAGCAATATATCATTTAGTGACAACTTTTTGTAAATTTTTTTTTTTTTTTTTTTTTTTGTCATTATTCAATCACTTGGGACAAAAAAAAAAATATTCAATGGGTTCAACATGCCTCTCAGCAATTTCCTTGGGGTGTCTACTTTCCAAAATGGGGTCATTTGGGGGGGTTTTGTACTGCCCTGCCATTTTAGCACCTCAAGAAATGACATAGTCAGTCATAAACTAAAAGCTGTGTAAATTCCAGAAAATGTACCCTAGTTTGTAGACGCTATAACTTTTGCGCAAACCAATAAATATACGCTTATTGACATTTTTTTTACCAAAGACATGTGGCCGAATACATTTTGGCCTAAATGTATGACTAAAATTTAGTTTATTGGATTTTTTTTATAACAAAAAGTAGAAAATATCATTTTTTTTCAAAATTTTCAGTCTTTTTCCGTTTATAGCGCAAAAAATAAAAACGGCAGAGGTGATCAAATACCATCAAAAGAAAGCTCTATTTGTGGGAAGAAAAGGACGCAAATTTCGTTTGGGTAGAGCATTGCATGACCGCGCAATTAGCAGTTAAAGCGACGCAGTGCCGAATTGTAAAAAGTGCTCTGGTCAGGAAGGGGGTAAATCCTTCCGGGGCTGAAGTGGTTAATAGCACTGTAGGGCCTGGTTCACACTGGTGCAGTGCCAGACATCGCATGTGATTTGCTCCGCATTGCTGTTCAGATCACATGCGATGTCTGTGTGCGATGCGAATTCAGCCATACAAACTGGCTGAAATCGCATCACATTTGCACCAAAATGGTGCAGGACCCTTTTTTTTTTTTTTTTTTTTGGTCCGCACTGGAATCGGATTGCATGGGGTGTTCACACTTATGCGACCTGATTCCTGCACCATTTCACAGTTCGTACTGCAAATCTGCTGACCAATCTGGGGGTGTCGTTATCTTTACTTTGTTTGAGGCTCTGGGATTATTTTTACTGTGCACACACAGTTTGTATCGATGCTTATTATATAGCAGGTTGTTGCAATAGTTTTCTACATCACCAGATTTTTGCACATATGGTGGTGTTATTATAATTATTTCAATAATTATTTATTTAATAGGACCGAGTATAGATATATACATCGGTGTTTCACACACTGTGTTCACATTGATGTTTCTTTAATCCAATACAGCGCTACACTTTTTTTCTTTTTACATGTTAGCTTTACATTGACACCCGCAGCGGTTCGCAGATCTCAGTGTGAACCACTGTGCGATTCGGGTGCGATGCAAGAACCCTGCAAATCCAGTGCGGGTTCCTGCATTGTAGATTGTAAGCTCTAACGATCAGGGCCCTCTGATCCCTCCTGTATTGAATTGTATTGTACTTGTACTGTCCTCCCTCATGTTGTAAAGCGCTGCGTAAACTGTTTGGTGCTATATAAATCCTGTATAATAATAATAATGTAATACTGTGGTTCTAAATTCTAGCTTTTTTTTTTTTTTTTTTTTAATTACGTTTTGCTGATAATGGCTGCTGGAAAAAAAAAACACGTGATTTTGCCACAAGGTTTTTTTTTTTTTTTTTTTTTTTTTCCAACCGCTTGCTGACTGTATACTATAAAAATGCGGCGGCAAAGCGGCTCCCCCTGGGCAAGATCACGTACCTGTACATGATTCTTGCACTGCCGGGTCTGGAGTGCGCACACGCGCCGCCGGTGACCCGCACCCACTGTGATTGGACACAGGAGGAGGCGATCAGTGGATTTGTAGACGCTATAAATTTTGCGCAAACCAATCAGTATACACTTAATGGGATTTTTTTTTTTTTTTTTTTTTACCAGAAATACGTAGAAGGGTACATATTGGCTGAAATGAATGAGGAAATTTAGATTTTCTTTTTTTTTTATTGGATATGTTTTATAGCAGAAAGTAGAAAAAAAAAAAAAAAAAGCTATTTTTTAAATTGTCACACATCCCAGGAGTCTTCAAGGGGGGGGGGGGGGGGGGGTTTCTCAGCTAAGCACACGCTCCTGCCTGCATGCCTGAGCTAAGGGCGGATGGATCCCATTAAGTAAATGCTACATGGATCATCCACTTTTACTCAAGATGGCTGCGGCTAGAAATGCCAGGGGGGGGGGGTGTTTTTCTAAGTGATCTCTTAGCAAAATATAGCATGGTGACATGTGGGGGAGTTCGCTTTGAATATTAAAAATGAATTAACCAGTTCAGCCCCAGAAGGCTTTACCCCCTTCCTGACCAGGCCATTTTTTGCGTTACGGCACTGTTACTTTGACGGACAATTGCGCGGTCATGCGACGCTGCACACAAAGTTGATGTCCTCTTTTCCCCTGTGATAAATTAAAGTGATTTTAACCACTTCAGCCCCGGAAGATTTTACCCCCTTCCTGACCAGAGCACTTTTTGCGATTCGGCACTGCGTTGTTTTAACTGACAATTGCGCGGTCGTGCAGCGTTGTACCCAAACAAAATTGACGTCCTTTTTTTCCCACAAATAGAGCTTTCTTTTGGTGGTATTTTATCACCTCTGCGGTTTTTATTGTTTACGCTATAAACAAGAAACAAACCCCAACAATTTTGAAAAAAAAAAAAAAACTATTTTTTTTTTTTTTTTATTTTCTCCTTTTTGCCTTTCAGGACAGCACCATGAAGTAGCTGCTGTCCTGAAAGGCTCATAGAAATACCAGTAATGCCCCGTACACACGATCCGAAAATCGGACCACAGACCATTCCGACTTTTTTTCGCTCACTAGTCGCAAGTAGAAATTGAATGGGTTACTAAAGTCACGAAAATTCTCGTACGTCAGAAAAAAAAAAATGTAATTTTTATATATTTTTTTTTTTTTTAGTGATTGTATTTTCGGACGACAACTGTACTGACTAAACGAAAATCGTACAAGGAATCATCGTACGAGCCAATCACTGTCGTGATTGGCTCTCGAAAGCTCTGTACTAATGATCCGATTATCATACGATTGTGTCGAAAGCGGTATTTTTCGTCCGGTTTTCGGATCTTGTGTACGGGCCATAGGTCTACCTAAGGTTTTCTGCTATAAAACACATCCAATAAAAATTCTAATTTCCTCTTCAGTTTAGGCCAATGTTTATTCTGCTACATATTTTTGGTAAAAAAAAAAAAAAAAAGCCCCCAATAAGCGTTTTATTTTTTTCACTAGTAATGACGGCGATTAGCGACTTGTAGTGAGACTGCGGCGAACAAATCGCACACCTAATTGACACTTTTGATACTTTTTTTGGGGACCAGTGACACTAATACAGTAATCGGTGCTAAAAAAAAAAAAAAAAGCACTGTCACTGTACTAAAGACACTGGCTGGGAAGGGGGTTAACATCAGGGGCGATCAAAGGTTTAAGTGTCCCTAGAGGGTGATTTCTAACTGGGGGGGGAGGGGTGCTTGTACTATAAGAAGACAGATCCGTGTTCCTTCTTAGCAGAGACACAAGATCTGTAGGTGCGTGCTCTGTGACCGCGGGTCCCGCGGACCCCGCGGACTCTGTCTGCCCGCAATCGTATCATGGAACGGAAGAACTGGGAGATGTAAACAAGGCATTTCCCTGTTCTGCCTAGTGATATGACAGAGATCTACTGCTCCCTGTCATGTGAGTAGTAGCCCCTCCCCCCCCACAGTTAGAATCACTCCCTAGGACACACTTAACACCTTCACCACCCCCTAGTGTTAACCCCTTCCCTGCCAGTGTCATTTACACAGTAATCTGTGCATTTTTATAGCACCGATCGCTGTATAAATGACAATGGTCCCAAAATAGTGTCAAAAGTGTCCGATGTGTCCGCCATAATGTCACAGTCACGATAAAAAAAATCGCGGATCGCCACCATTACTAATTAAAAAAAAAAAAAAGAATAATAAAAATGCCATAAAACTATCCCCTATTTTGTAGAAGCTATAACTTTTGCACAAACCAATCAATATACGCTTATTGCGAGTTTATTTATTTATTTTTTTAACCAAAAATATGTAGAAGAATACACATTGGCCTAAACTGAGGCGAAAAAAAAAAATCATATTTTTGGGGGATATTATAGCAAAAAGTTAAAAATATTGTGGGTTTTGTTTTTTTTTTTTCATAATTGTCGCCTTTTTTTTTTTTTTTTGTGTTTAGGCCTCATGCACACGGACGTTTTTACAGCCGCTTTTTTGTGCGTTTTTTGCAGCTTAAAAAGGCCTGTCTATGTTAGTCTATGGCTTCATGCCCACCTAGGCGTTTTTAAGCTGTAAAAAAAAAACCCAGGACCAGTGGGTTCTGAGAGACGTTTTGCAGCTGTAAAAACGCTCTAACGCTGATAAACACTCAAAAGCGCTCAAAAACGTCATTCACCAACATTTTTTTAACGTTTTTGATCCATTGAAAAAAAAAAAAATTTGAAGGAAAAAAAAAAAACGCTAACGCGAGAAACTGCTCAAACGCTAAAAGACGCTATTGCAAAAACGTTGAAAAAAGCTGAAAAAAATCGCCGCAAAGATACTGGCGTTTTCATAACGTTATTTTAACATCCCGTGTGCATGAGGCCTAATAGCACAAAAAATAAAAACCACAGAGGTGATCAAATACCACCAAAAGAAAGCTCTATTTGTGGGGGGAAAAAAAGGACATCAGTTTTGTTTGGGTGCCACGTCGCACGACCGCGCAATTGTCAGTTAAAGCCACGCAGTGCCGAATCTCAAAAAAAAAAAAAATGCTCTGGTCAGGAAGGGGCTAAATCCTTCCGGGGCTGAAGTGGTTAAAATCGCTTTTAATTCATCACAGGAATTTTCTTTTGTTTTAATGGAGACAACATGAATCGTTTATTCCCAGCAGGCAAAACATTGATCTTCAGGCGGGAGTCGGGGGAGGGGGATACCAGTATTCAGGTTCAGGGCTGACAGCTGGCGTCGTGTTTTTGTTTTTTTTTTTTTTTTTTGTTGTCAAAGAAAACTTTTTAGAGAAAATAACCGACGGCAATTGTCATTTTTATAAATAATTCTCCGGCTATAAATAGAAAGCGGACAGGTTTGGCGGGTTGGGCTCTGTGTACGTCTGCGAGTTGTATGTTTATTACACACGGGTTCATTTCCTCGTATTTTTGCCGTTTTTTACAAGCAAAGCCAAAGGGCTCAGATAATCGGGAATATATTACGGTGACATTGTTCTCGGCTCGCTCTCCAAGGTGCGCTTGGTGGGATGATGTAATAAGATGCAGTTTAAACCTCTTGAGCTTATCGCCAACCTTGTCCTGGTGATTATTGTCTTTTTACTGAGGTGAAATTGGTGCACAAATCCTCACAATATTCTACCTCCGAAATCCACAAGAATACGCACTTGCCGACCGCGCTCTGAAGTTTTACCGCTACGGTGCGGGCCGGCTGTGCAGAATCATATTTTATACACGGGATTGTGCATTTCCGGGTGGGGGGGGGGGCAGCCTGTGTGCCTGCTCACCCGGCCGTGCCGTCATTGGCTCCAACACATGCCAATCACCGGTTCCCGGCCAATGATTTATGGCTGGGGGCCCGCTGATTGTCGGAGAGAGCTTTGTGTATGTAAACAACGCCAAACTTTCTTCCGACAGCCTGGTTTTGTTTCTCTACAAAGCAGGGAATAAAAACCTGACATATTCCTCAGTAAAAGCGTCACACAGAACACACTTTACACATAGGCAGATGTTTAACCCTTCAATCACTGCTGTTATCCCCTTCCCAGCCAGTGTCATTAGTACAGTGACCGTGCATATTATTAGCACTGATCACTGTATTAGTATCACTGGTTCCCACAAAGTGTCAGAATGTTCGCCGCACTATCGCAGTCCTGCTAAAAGTCACTGATTCTCAGTAGGAATGGTGGACCTTTCATCATAGGCCTTGTTGACTCCTCTCCAAATGTAGAGTTTATGGTTGTGGCCAAAAAGCTCCATTTTGGTCTCATCACTCCAAATGACTTTGTGCCAGAAGGTTTGAGGCTCGTCTCTGTGCTATTTGGCGTATTGTGAGTGGGATACTTTGTGGAATTTGCGTAGTAATGGCTTTCTTCTGGTGACCCGACCATGCAGCCCATCTTTCTTCAAGTGCCTCCTTATTGTGCATCTTGATACAGCCACACCACATGTTTTCAGAGAGTCCTGCATTTATTTTTTGGATATAGTTTTTTTCCAAATTTGTTATTTTTCACTTTATATTTTATCACAGCACGGTATTTATTGTTTATTTGTATTATCCTGTATTTCACCTGAAGTTGTTTGTGGGTTTTTCTTTGCATCCCGAACAATTTTCCTAACAATTGTGGCTGAAATTTTAGTTGGTCTACCTGACTGTGGTTTGGATTCAACAGAACCCCTCATTTTCCACTTCTTGATTTAGAGTTTGAACACTGCCGATTGGCATTCTCAAATCCTTGGATATCTTTTTATATCCCTTTCCTGTTTTATACAGTTCAACTACATTTTTCCCGCAGATCCTTGGACAATTCTTTTGCTTTCCCCATGACTCAGAATCCAGAAACGTCAGTGCAGCACTGGATGAAAGATGCAAGGGTCTGTCAGGAGTCCAGAAACTCATTGACCTTTTTATACACACATACTAATTACAGGCAAACAGATCACAGGTGAGGATGGTTACCTTTTAATAGCCATTCAAACCCCTTTGTGTCCACTTGTGTGCATGTTATCAGGCCGAAATCACCAGGGTCTGTAAACTTTTGATCAGGATCATTTGGGTAGTTTCTGTTGCTATTCTGATTTAAAAAGAGTAAACACAGCTGATTGATAATAAATTGATAATGGCTTCAGCCAAACACTAACCATGAGCGAAAGAAACGTTTGTGTTATTTATATTCTCTGAAAAATGGCCAAAAAATCAAATTCTACCAGGGTATGCAAACTTATCAGCACAACTGTATGTGTGTGTGTGTGTGTGTGTGTGTGTATATGTATGTATATATATGTATGTGTGTGTGTGTATATGTATGTATGTATATATATATGTGTGTGTGTGTGTGTGTATATGTATATATGTATGTGTGTATATATATATATATATATATATATATAATCTCTGCGTATAACACGCACCCCAATTTAGGAGGGAATTTTAAGGGAAAAAAAACTTACATTTAAATGCCCATCATTGCAGCCTTCCCCCAGTGCAGCCTTCGATCCCCTGTCCCTGCCATCCTGGGCTTCAAAATCGCCGACCGCGATTTGAAAATGGCGCCGCCGGCGCTGAAATACATATATACGAGGACCGGCTCTGTGTATTTCGGCGCCGGCGGCGCCATTTTTAAATCGCGGTCCACGGCTTCATAGTTGTGACAGCTCGGGATCGCAGGGGATCGGCGTATAACACGCACCTGCAACTTTCCCCTGCTTTTAAGGGGAAAAAAAGTGCGTGTTATACGCCGATAAATACGATATACGTATGTATGTGTATGTATGTATGTATATTATATATTTTTTTTCTCTACTACACAAAAACTTGCAACAAAAAGGCCAATAAGCCATGGAGGATGCAGGTGTAGTTATTAAAGTGGAAACCTTTCTGTAGTGAGCCTTTATTTCCATGAAGTCTATGGTGATCAGTGGAGTCGGATCAGACAACGATGGGATGTCAGTCTTTGTATTGTACATCTGCCAGAGACCTTGGCTCATCCTTCTGTGTATGTGACTTCTTACATATTGTGTCACTAGAGGAGGCAGCTGCAGGGATATAAGCTAATTGACTTAATCTAATAAGCATTGCAAGGTGCAGTAACCTTTTGCTATTGGTTGCCTTTAACTTTTTAATGATGTAACCTCGGTGAACTAAATTCTAGTCACTTCTGATTACTGTGCAGATTGTCATTGCTTATAGTGCTATTTTATAAATATTCTTGTGAGTTCCTACATTTTAGGTATTGCCTGTTTTTTTTAAAGTTGTTGTAAACCCTTGTTTACAACTTTATGTTACAGGTAAGCCTATATTAAGGCTTACCTGTAGCTAACAAGGATATCCCCTAAACCTGCACAGTTTAGGGGATATCCCTGTATTTGCATGTGCCGGCGTCAAGCGGCACATGCACACTTAAGACAACTGAAGCAATGGCGCTGTATGCTGTTGCTTCAGTTGTACTGTGCCGTTCCCGCGCGCATGAGTGGAGTGTCGTCATCGCGGCTCCGGCTAATCACAGCGCCGGAGCCGCGATACCCGGAAATCACTCCGGGACAACATGTCGGAGGGGGAGACGTAGACTAATGCGGGGGGCTTCGATCTGAGGTAAGTAATACATAATTGGCTAGTATGCTATGCATACTAGCTAATTATGCCTTTGTCTTGCAGGTTTTTTTTTTTTCGTTCGTTTTTTTTGCTGAGGGTTTACTTCCTCTTTAAGGGTATCTTAATTCTTAACCACTTCAATCCCAGGCATTTTCACCCCCTTCTTGCCCAGGCCAATATTCAGCTTTCAGCGCTGTCACAATTTGAATGACAATTGTGCGGTCATGCAACACTGTACCCAGATGATTTTTTTTTTCATTTTCTTTCCTACAAATAGAGCTTTCTTTTGGGGGTATTTAATCAACACTGGGTTTTTATTTTTTGCTAAACATATATAAAGACTGAAAATTTTGGGGAAAAAAAGAAAAACTTAGTTTTTCTTTTGTTTCTGTTATAAAATTTTGTAAATAAGTTTTCTCCTTCACTGATGGGGCGGCAGTGGTGGGCACGGACTGGCATGTGATCAGCTGTGATTGGACACAGCTGATCACATGGTAAAGAGTCTACGTCCTTGTAGAGGCGCACAATTAATGGTTAAAGAATCGAGATCGCGATTCAACCTCCCTTGCGATCCTAATACAGCATTTCTTCGATTCAGTGCAAAGTTCCCTGCTCAAGCTGACGGCTGTCAAAAAAACAAATTAAAAAAATAAACAGGCAGCCTGCCAAGTTTATCGCATCATTGCTCAGAGCCCATTCACACAGGGGCAACCCGACTTCCAGCGCGACTTTGGGAGGCGACTTGGACACGACTTGAGTATGAATCACAGCGTGACTTGGGGCGACTTACAACACAACTTGAAGTCACCTCCAGGACAGGGAACTTTACAAGTGGCCAATCAGAGCTTATCAGCTGTGTGTGAGAAGGAGGGGCTGGCTGTTTAGTGGAGTAAATTTACTTTCTGTTTCCTTTCTGCTTCCTGTAAAGTTGCCTCAGTATGAACAGTGATCAGACTTGGAGGCGACTTCCATTGAAATCAATGGGTACAAGTCGCCTTCTAGTCGGATTGAAGTAGTTCAGGAACCTTTTCTGAAGTTGGAGCGACTGCAGTAGTGTGCATTAAGATGGATCCATTCACTTACATTGATTTTTTTTCTTGTAGGGTGACTTGAGGTCGGATCCAAAGTTGCCCCTGTGTGAATGGGCTCTAAGGCAAGATAAAGAGGAACATTGTAACATTTCGTTCTTATAGAATACAATCAAAGAAATTAACTTCTGGATGAGGGCAGTTTACCCACCTAGATTAAACCTTCTGACATTTGTTGCTTGCAAGATAAAATCAGTATTGTTTACTAGAAAATGCCTATATATATATATATATATATATATATATATATATATATATATATATATATATATATATATATATATATATATATATATATATATATATATATATATATATATATATATATATATATATATATATATATATATATATATATTAGGGTTGTCCCGATACCACTTTTTTAGGACCGAGTACAAGTACCGATACTTTTTTTCAAGTACTCGCCGATTACCGATACTTTTTTTTTAATGTCACGTGACAGTTTTTTTTTTTTTTGGGGGGGGTGAACGTTGTATATGTGTGTGGTTTTTTTTGTTTTTTTTTTAATCAGCCCTTTTGGGGGGCTTTGGTGAGATATCAGGGGTCTTAACAGACCTCTGATATCTCCCCCTTGAGACAGAGAAAGAGACAGAGGATAGAGATTCCCCAGTCCCTTTCTCTGCAGCGTCAGCTGCACTGAGAATGAATGGAGAGAACACAGCAGCTTCTCTCCATTCATAAACTGACACATAGTAATCACAGGAGATTACAATGTTTCAGTTATGTGAATGGACAGAGTCAGCTGACTCTCTCCATACACAAAGGAAGGAGGACGGAGGAACGGAGGGGGAGAACGGAGGGGAAAGATAAGGAGAGAGGAATGCAGGGGACAGATGAGGAGAGAGGAACAAAGGGGACAGCGGAGAGGCACAGAGGAACGGAGGGGGCATGGAGGAGGATGCAGTGACAGTCAGCTGTGAGCGATCACAGCTGTATGTCACTAAAGCTGGTGAAAGCCGCTGGTAGGGGTGCAACGGATCGTTGCCGATCCGTGATCCGTACGGATCACCCTCCGCGGATCGGCACACCCGCGATCCGTGGAGCACTTTTCGGCCTCAGCCATAGGAAAGTCCCCGGCTTCGGCCTAGCTCCGGAGCGGCGGCCATCTTGGTACACCCGGAAGTGGCCGCTGTCTCGACAGGAAGTGACGTTTCGTCACCGCCATCTTGCTACACCCCACACTCCTGCACAGTACAATAATTATAGAGTGAGAAGGGGGCAAGCGGACCTCTTGTTACACCCACCGGAGTTTTAAATTTAAAAGCCATTTTAAACACAAAACTGAGCTTATATGCACAAATACGGTATTTATGCATATAAGCTTGGTTTTGTGTTGAAAATAGCTTTTAAATCTAAAACTCCCGTGGGTGTAACAAGATTTGTGTGGTTTTTTTTTTTTGGTTTTTTTTTATGCTGATCCGAGGATTGATCCGATCCGTGACTCTGATCCGAGGATCGATCCGATCCGTGAGATTTTTGATCCGTTGCACCCCTAGCCGCTGGGGGAGAATCTTGTAACTCCCCCACGCGCCGATCACAGCTGTCCTCTAGGTATCGGGGGAAGCATCGGGAGCATTTGCCCGAGTACAAGTACTTGGGCAAATGCTCGGTATCGGTACCGATACTAGTATCGGTACAACCCATATATATATATATATATATATATATATATATATATATATATATATATATATATATATATATATATATATATATATATATATATATATATATATATATATATATATATATATATATATATATATATATATATATATATATATATATATATATATATATATATATATATATATGTGTATGTGTGTGTGTGTGTATATATATATATATATATATATATATATATATATATATATATATATATATATATATATATATATATATATATATATATATATATATATATATATATATATAATTTTATTAAGCAGAGACCCTAGAGAATAAAATGGCTGTTGTTGCAATATTTTATGTCACACTGTATTTGAGCAGCGCTCTTTCAAACGCAATTTTTTTGGGAAAAAATACACTTTAACCACTTGCTTACTGGGCACTTAAACCCCCCTCCTGTCCAGACCAATTTTCAGCTTTCAGTGCTGAAGCACTTTGAATGACAAATGCGCGGTCATACTACACTGTACCCAAATGAAATTATTCTCATTTTTTTCCCCACAAATAGAGCTTTCTTTTGGTGGTATTTTATCACCTCTGCGGTGTTTACATTTTTTTTAACAAAAAAAAAAAAAAAAGACCGAATTTAAAAAAAAAAAAAAAAATTTTTTCTTTTTTTTTTTTTAATATTTTGTTATAAAAATTTGAAAACGGGTAATTTTTCTCCTTCATTGATGTACGCTGATGAGGCGGCACTGATGGGTGGCAGTGATGGGCACTGATGGGTGGTAATAATGGGCACTGATTGGTTACACTGATAGGCAGCACTGCTAGGGGGCATTGATGATAGGTGGCACTTGTGGGCATTGATAGGTGGCACTTGTGGGCATTGATAGGTGGCACTTGTGGGCATTGATAGGTGGCACTTGTGGGCATTGATAGGTGGCACTTGTGGGCACTGTTAGGTGGCAATGGCAGGTGAGGCATAATTGCCTCTTCTGGACCGATGTCCTTTGCAGATGAGCTGGTGATCGTTTTTTTTTTTTTTTTTTTTGCGTGAGGAGAAAAAAAAAACGATTACCAAGCTTTTGTTTACATCATGAGATCAGCTGTCATTGGCTGACAGCTGATCACATGGTAAGGGGTTGGGACCTCGGAAGTCTCAGGGACTCGGTGATCACAGCGTGCCTTGCAGGGCGCGTGCACGGCGGAGGCCGTCAGGTCCGCGCTGTGGCCATCATTCGGCTATAGCACGGATGTCAAGTGGTTAATGAATTTAAAAAAACTAAACATTAAGGTTAGCCCATTTTTTAATTTTTTTGTATAATGTGAAAGATGTTACGCAGAGAATCGTGATCTTTATTCTAAGCAAAAAATTAGTGATTTCTCATTTTAGCCAGAATCGTGCAGCTCTACATCATAGGCTCTTTACCGAGTTCGGAGATGCGGTGTGTCAGAACAACGCACCGCACTACCGATCGCTGCGCACCCTCGTGCCTTATCCTGCTGGATGTCATATAACGCCAAGTCAGGATAATGAAACCACCGCCTGGCCGTCATTCTGCTATAGGCCGGGCGGGAAGTGATAAAATGGTCAAAATATAAAATCGTATGTTATTTTTCTACTTTATACTTTAACCGCTTAAAGTGGTTGTAAACCCTTTACAACCACTTTTTGCTACAGGTAAGTCTATAATTAGGCTTACCTGTAGCTACACTGGATATCTCCTAAATCTGCACGGTTTAGGAGATATCCCTGTATTTGTATGTGCCGACGTCATCGGCACATGCGCACTTAAGCAACCTGAAGCAATGGCTCGTACCTGCCTTGCTTCAGTTAGACTGCTCCGTTACCGGCGGCTCCCACGATGCGTCATCGCAGCTCCGGCCAATCACAGCCGGAGCCCGTGATAACTGGAAGTAGCTTCGGGAGTGAAGTCTGCCACCAGAGAGGTGACCGAGGACTGCTGTGGGGGCTTCGATCTCAGGTAAGTAATTCATAATGAGCCAGTATGCTATGCATACTAGCTCATTATGCCTTTTGTCTTGCATGTTTTTTTTTTTTTTTTTTGGGTTTACAATCACTTTAGAGTGGAGCACCACCCATCCCCCCCCCCCCCCCCCCCCCCCAATGCTCTCCTGTCCTTCCAAGAGACCCAAGTGACCAGCTAGCGCATCTGCCAGCTGTCCGAAGACCTGAACAAAGCCGCAATCGGCTTTGATGGGGTTTCGGATCTGGTAACCTGGAAGCCATGTCATGATATCACTTCGGGTTTACAGAAGACTTAAAGGCGCCAGATTTTAAAAAATGACAGCATTCAAAACAGCCAAACTTGGCGTTTTGAATGCTTTTAAGTGAAAAGGACCGCAGATCCCTTCATAAAGAGTACCTGTCACCACCTATTACTGTCACAAGGGCTGTTTACTTTTTTTTTTTTTTTCTAATTCATGAAAGTGTATTTCTTCCAAAAAAAAAAATAAAAAATGTTCATCTAAAAGACGTGTGACATAAAATATTGCAACAATCACAATTTTATTGTATTTATTTGGAAATGGTCCAGGTAATGGGACATTAACCCCTTCATGCCTAAGCATTTTTCTGACACTTATTGCTTACAAGTTTTGCTAGAAAATTACTTAGAACCACAAACATACATATATATATATATACACACACACACAGTGCGTATATGTATTTTTGTGGTTCTAAGTAATTTTCTAGCACAATTTGTAAGCAACAAGTGTCAGAAAAATGCTTAGGCATGAAGGGGTTAATGTCCCATTACCTGGACCATTTCCATTATAGTCTCTCAGGGGGTGGACAGCACAGGGGCAGGCAGATTAGAGGAATTTTAAAACATTTGGGTGGTTTTTATTTTATTACATTTACTTTTGTTATCTTTATTACTAGTCTCCTGTGAGGCTTCATACCAGATTTAAAGTGATTGTAAACTCTCAAGGCTCCGTTCACACCTGGGCGATTGGAATCACGTGGGTGGGATTCTGCCTGCGATTCCAGATCGCAGGACGCTTGTGCAATGCCATTACTTTCTTAATTACTTTTTAATGGAACCCTGATTGTGCCACGATTCCCCCCCCCCCCCCCCCCCCATGATTATGGCGGCAAATCGCAACGCGCAACACTTGTCGTTTAAAAAGCAGTAGGAGCTTCTTTTGAGCAACAGCACTACGTTTTGCAATCTGTCCCGATTGCAGCGCTATTTATCGCGGCACGATTGGGGTGCCGTTAAGAAGTAATGGCATTGCACACGCGTCCCACGATTTGGCATGCCGGTGACATTCTCTTTTAGAAAGATGCTGCCACGCCCGCCCCAACGCGGCCCACACAAGTGTGAATCAGGGCTTAGAACCAAATTTTAAATGACTTGCGGTAAAGCTGGTTGTTGAACACTAGAGGGCACCTATGGAACTTGGAATAGTTGGTATTGGAGAACAAAAACTGCTCGGTTTTTATTTTTTTTAAGTGAATTGTTTGATAATTTCGAGTTTGCCCCCCTGATTGTTTTCTTTACATTTTTCATAGAGATGACTGCGGTTGGCTTCTGGTGCTGTGGCTGTCGGTACACTTTATGCTCTGTCATTTCTTTAGGGTGTGTAATACTTGTTCAAAGACAAAGACCGGCCAAATGTACTAAACTCCCTTCAGTACACTTACACATTTTCATTTAGATCGGTTTATAGTTGCTTTATGCCAGCCTAATTCAAGCCAAAAAAAATCTGTATAAATGATTTATTTGAAAGTTTGTTTTGTTGTGGTTTTTTTTGTTGTGGTTTTTTTTGTTGTGGTTTTTTTTGTTGTGGTTTTTTTTGTTGTGGTTTTTTTTGTTGTGGTTTTTTTGTTGTGGTTTTTTTGTTGTTTTGGGGTTTTTTGTGACCCCCTCATTAGGGAATGTTTTCTTTTTGGGGCCCATTCCCACTAGGAACTGCACTGCGGGTTCCCGTTTGATTCACATGCAGTTCTGTGCAGTGCGATTTCAGCCCATCCATTTTTAAATAAAATGTACCATGCGATCCGGAGCAGGCAAATGCCCTGCGTTTTGCGACCTGCTTTTATGGTGTCATTAACTTTGCACTGACAACCCGCTGCAGATCGCAAGGACGGCGCTATTTGAATGCGTTGCAGGAAACTGTCACAGAATGCGGGTTTTCCGCACGGCATTCTAGTGTGAAAAGGCCCGTACTGTCCCTATTACAGCCATACTAAAAATAAAAGGGGAGGTGGGGGTTTGAAAGAGAGAGCATCAGTTGTTTCCATGACAGTAATATGAGCCGAAACCAGGCTGGATAAAAATTGATGATTTAAAAAAAAAATAAAAAATAAATCTGTTTTTGATTTTTTTTTTCTTTTTTTTTATCAAATTTATTTTAGGAAATGCTTTTGGAGTAAAAATCTATCTAAAATAGTTTTCTACTTAAGACGCATTAATAATTTAGTTTATTCAGCATGAAATGGAGCTTAGTTATGTAGCATGAGGCTGTATATTCTGCAATATTTACATTTTTGGTAAACTCAGTCAATGAATCCGAGGTCTGCAAGCTGAGATGACATGCACTGCATTGATGCATTTCCACCATTTCACAGTAACCACGAGATAAAACAAAGGTCAGGAATATTCCTTTAGCCCATTGTTTTATCAGTGTACATTACAAACTGTATGATTTGAATCGGTTGTGATATCGGGTGTTTTACTAACCTGACCGCTTATTATTCTAAATAGGAAACCTTCATTTTGTTTGCAAATATTAAAGATTCCAACTACCAGCAAGAATGGAGTCCTTACAATTAGGGTTGTCCCGATACCGATACTAGTATCGGCACCGATACCGAGCATTTGCCCAAGTACTTGTACTCGGGCAAATGCTCCCGATGCTTCCGCCGATACTATTACAGTCAGCGGTGATCGGCGTGTGGGGGAGTTACTAGCTTCCCCCCCCCGCGGCTTTCAGTGACATACAGCGGTGATCCGTGCTTGTAACTTCCCCACGCGATCACGGCTGACTGTCACTGCATCCTCCTCCATGCCCCCTCTGTTCCTCTGTCCCCCTCTCCTCTGTCTCCCTCCGTTCCGTTCCTCTGTCCCCCTCTCCTCTGTCTCCCTCCGTTCCGTTCCTCTGTCCCCCTCTCCTCTGTCTCCCTCCGTTCCGTTCCTCTGTCCCCCTCTCCTCTGTCTCCCTCCGTTCCGTTCCTCTGTCCCCCTCTCCTTATCTGTCCCCCTCCGTTCCGTTCCTCCGTTCCTCTGCCTCTCCGCTGTCCCCTCCGGTCCGCCGTCCTCCTCCTCCTTCCTGTGTGAATGGAGAGAGTCAGCTGACTTTGTCCATTCACATAACTGAAACATTGTAATCTCCTGTGATTACAATGTGTCAGTTTATGAATGGAGAGGAGCCGCTGTCTTCTCTCCATTCATTCTCAGTGCAGCTGAGGCTGCAGAGAAAGGGACTGGGGAATCTCTATCCTCTGTCTCTTTCTCTGTCTCAAGGGGGAGATATCAGGGGTATGTTAAGACCCCTGATATCTCACCAAAGCCCCCCAACAGGGCTGATTTAAAAAAAAAAAAAAAAAAAACACATATTGCAAAAATGAATAAAAAAATTATTATTGTAAAAAATAAAATTTGTAAATAAATAAAAAAAACACACAGACACCGTTCACCCTCCCCCCCCCCCCCCCCCGAAAAAAAAGAAAGCATTGTTAAAAAAAAAAAAAAAAAAAAAACTGTCACGTGACATTAAAAAAAAGTATCGGTAATCGGTATCGGCGAGTACTTGGAAAAAAAAGTATCGGTACTTGTACTCGGTCCTAAAAAAGTGGTATCGGAACAACCCTACTTACAATTAACCACTTCAGCCTCGGAGCGATTTACTCCCTTAATGACCAGTCCATTTTTTTTTTTTTGCGATAACCCATTGCGTCGCTTTAACTGACAATTGCGCGGTCGTGCCACGTTGTACCCAAAAAAATATTTGTTTTCCCACAAGTAGAGCTTTATTTTGGGGGTATTTGATCACCTCTGCGGTTTTTATTTTTTGCGCTATAAAAGACCGACAATTTTGAGAAAAGCGATTTTTTTTACTTTTTGCTATAATATATATCCCCCAATTTTTTTTTTTTTTTTTTTTTTTTTTCTAAAAACAGACTTCATCAGTTTAGGCCAAAATGTATATTTCTACATATTTTTAGTTCTACATATTTTTGGTTAAAAATTAAAGTAAAAAAATAGCAATGGGCGTATATTGATCGGTTTAGGCAAAAGTTATAGCGTCTACAAAATAGGGGATAGATTTATGGCATTTTTATGGCTTTTTTTTTTTTTTTTTTAACTAGTAATGGCAGCTATCTGCGATTTTTAGCAGGACTGTAACATTGCGGCGGACACTTTTTTTTGGGACCACTGACATTTATACAGCGATCAGAGATATAAACATGCACTGATTACTGTGTAAATATCACTGGCAGGGAAGAGGTTAACACCAGGGGGCGATCAAGAGGGGGGATGTGACTGACTAGAGGAGGAGCCAGATCGCTGTTCCTACTTAGATGGAACAGACGATCTGTATCTCCTCCCCTGTCAGAACAGGGATGTGTGTGCGTTTACACACTTCCCTTGCTGGCTCTCATGCCCGGCTCCTGTACATATACTGTGGCAGGATGGCTCTCCTGCGTAAATCACCATATATGTACGGCGGCTCCTTTTAGAAGAGCCATAGCAGACGGGCCGCCCGCTACATGCCGGGGGGACCCGATGCTCATGGCCGGGGGGATCGCGGATGGCCATCGGGTCCCCCAGCATGCAGCGGGGGGCCCGTCTGCTATGGCTCTTTTAAAAGGAGCCGCCGTACATATATGGTGATTCACGCAGGAGAGCCATCCTACCGCAGTATATGTACAGGAGCCGGGCACGAGAGCCAGCGTGTGTGTGTGTGTGTGTGTGTGTGTGTGTGTGTACACGCACAAATCCCTGTTCTGACAGGGGAGGAGGTACAGATATATGTACAGGAGCCGGTCGGGAAGTGGTTAAAGAGCACCTGTCATTTCAGATCCATCATGGCAGCGCCTGTTAGCGGCATCCAATCACCTGCTGCTGCCACGTCTCTCACCTTGTTGTGTCACTGCCGCATCACCAGCCGTCCCATTAAAGTGAATGGGACTGTCGGTGAGCCAACAGCGGGTCAGGGGAGGAGCCAACAGCGGGTCAGGGGAGGAGCCAACAGCGGGTCAGGGGAGGGGCCAACAGCGGGTCAGGGGAGGAGCCAACAGCGGGTCAGGGGAGGAGCCAACAGCGGGTCAGGGGAGGAGCCAACAGCGGGTCAGGGGAGGAGCCAACAGCGGGTCAGGGGAGGAGCCAACAGCGGGTCAGGGGTGACAGTTGCTTTTTAAAAATTATGATTTAAATCGAGTTGATTGAAAGCTACACTTTTTTTCTAGTGATTTAAATCAAATCCACTCTGCTGCAAATTAAGGGAATCCCTTGGTGGACCCCCCATGTCACCAGAACTGGTGTCCTCATTGGAAGATTTCCCCTCCATTACTTTTCTGGGGACAACCCAAAATTTGGGGTTTACTTTTACTGTCAATGGTAACGGATATGGACGAAGAAATCTGGACAGCCGCACACCGGAATGAATTATATTCGCCTTTATTTGTAGAACAGGATCATAGAGTACACAGGGCACCACAGTGGGGTGGTACAGAAAAACAGCTGACGCGTTTCACACTTACATTAGGTGCTTACTCATAGCTGACAAACATGGGAATAAAAATTATATATATATATATATATATATATATATATATATATATATATATATATATATATATATATATATATATATATATATATATATATATATATATATATATATATATATATACGTTCAGAATAATAGGACATGTGACCATGAAATGGTGGAAAGATTCAAAACAGCTGGGAACCAACCGTGTGAGATCTCCACATTCATTTCTTATTTCATCTTATCCGTTGCTTATATATATACACCTATTAACCATGGGTGTTCCCACTTTTAACAAATTTATTACTCAACAACGGCTGTGGAGATCTCACATGGTTGGTTCCCAGCTGTTTTGAATCTTTCCACCATTACATGGTCACATGTCCTATTATTCTGAATATATGTGTGTGTGTGTGTGTGTGTATATATATATATGTGTGTGTGTGGTTTTTATTCACCTGTTTGTCAGCTATGAGTAAGCACTTAATGTAAGTGTGAAACGCGTCGGCTGTTTTTCTGTACCACCCCACTGTGGTGCCCTGTGTACTCCATGATCCTGTTCTACAAATAAAAGCGAATATAATTCATTCCGGTGTGCGGCTGTCCAGATTTCTTCTTCGTCCAGATCTACTTGTACCAGCAATAAAAAGTATGGAATAACAGTGTTGTTGCACTACTGTGGAAAGAGTATAAGATGACACATGTAGCAGCCAGCATCAACAAAGTAGTGACAATGCGAAAAAATATTGAGAAAAACAATGCAGCGCTAAACATAAAAATCAGGATTGGGTAATCCACAAATATGTGACTATCAAGCGTGCAACGTGATAGTGTGATAACCATATGCAAGGAGAAAGTAAAACAATGTTGTTGTTAGTCCATGACCATATATGTGTCCAGTTATGTGAACATTATGATCGTATGAGTGTCCAGCAAAGTGGACGGTATGTGTATTAATTAGGCGAAAGGATTCTCAGGGGTGCTATGTGGTTCACAGAGGTGGTGTTCCAGTACTTGGTAATAGAAGGAGCAAATACGCTTACCGGAACAGGTGGACAGGTTTGCCATACGGCTGGGTGTCATACAGGCTTGTGGATCAACCGATCCAAATAGGTGCTCGATGGGAAGGCGTGTGCAGCAGGTTCCACTGGTTCCTTTGTGGCAATTGGAGACGACCTGGGGACAGCAGATGTTCCAAGTCCAAGTGTAGACACTTCCCTGACAGGTGTATAATGAGAAAATACACCCTTCACACAGCCAGCATAGGGACATGGAAAAGGAGGAGAGGACCCCACATAGTGCTTGAATCCACATAAAACAGGTTTATTTCAAACCAAACAGGGTAAAAATCCAAATGACAGCAGCCAGAGTTAAAAGTGATCACAGTGAAAATAGCGTGGTACCAGAAACAAATGGTCAATCGCAACCCGACATGTTTCGGACTAGAGGTCCTTCTACTGGGGCAAATTGTCTCTTGTCTGGTATCACGCTTGTATTTATAGACACACAAATGGTTTAAGATCCTTTTCCATGTCCCTATGCTGGCTGTGTGAAGGGTGTATTTTCTCATTATACACCTGTCAGGGAAGTGTCTACACTTGGACTTGGAACATCTGCTGTCCCCAGGTCGTCTCCAATTGCCACAAAGGAACCAGTGGAACCTGCTGCACACGCCTTCCCATCGAGCACCTATTTGGATCGGTTGATCCACAAGCCTGTATGACACCCAGCCGTATGGCAAACCTGTCCACCTGTTCCGGTAAGCGTATTTGCTCCTTCTATTACCAAGTACTGGAACACCACCTCTGTGAACCACATAGCACCCCTGAGAATCCTTTCACCTATTTAATACACATACCGTTCACTTTGCTAGACACTCATACGATCATAATGTTCACTTAACTGGACACACATATGGTCATGGACTAACAACAACATTGTTTTACTTTCTCCTTGCATATGGTTATCACACTATCACGTTGTACGTTTGATAGTCACATATTTGTGGATTACCCAATCCTGATTTTTATGCTTAGCGCTGCATTGTTTTTCTCAATAGTTTGTAGCAGCAATAGGCAGCACCTGGGGCTCTCCTCTTTCTGGAGGTTAAGGACGGTTATGCACCTTGGCTTGGATCTACCTGAGCGGCGGAATTCACATTGTTTCATTTGAGTTTATGGTAAACAGGACAAAAAGAGAGAGTGAATCTCCCTACCGGGGGGGGGGGGGGGGGGGGGGGGGGGGGAGGCACATACAGCAATAAAAACATAATAGAAGTTGTAATCCCTTTCCACTCTATCCAAAACCAAAAAAAAAGTTTTGATTTTTAGTTATACTTTAACTTTTTTACTGTCTATTTTTTTTTTTTTTAATTTATTTTTTTTTTTTTTTAGTACATTTTAGGGCTGAAGATGACCTAAAATTCCCAAAACATTCTATATCTTCTGAAAGCGGAGAATCTGGAGAATAGAACGAGGGGGGGGGGGGGGGGGCTCCTCCCTGACAGTAGAACTGAGATCTATATGATGGGATTGTTTAAAAATACACACAATACCAAACAGTGATGGTTCTATATTAAGGATGGAAAACAAAGACCGTGTGATGAATTACACAATGAACACATGCAGGCTACATTTCCATTGTCAGTGCGGATCTCTGGGCTGCCTCTTTGCTTCATTCCTTGGTAGGCCTATTATTTGGCTGTAATTGAACTCCTTTTCTTTGCACTGACAGCACAGCCTGGTGCCTTCAGCTGAAATCTATTCCTCATTGTGCCGCACAGATGGCGGCCGAGTAATCCCCAAAACCACATCTGTGTCTGCGATGATTAGACTCTGCATGGTTAATGTAATACCAAAGATTATCGGGAATCGCCACAGCAACCTTATGCATGCAGAGTTCAGTACATCGCTACCAAGGGGTCGGCTGTTTCCCCACACTGGGCTTTCTGGCTTTTTTTTTTTGCGATCACTTGTAAAGAAAACCTGCCTGTTTTTTTTTGTTTTTGTTTTGTTTTTTGTTTTTGTTTTGTTTTTTGTTTTTGTTTTGTTTTTTGTTTTTGTTTTGTTTTTTGTTTTTGTTTTGTTTTTTGTTTTTTGTTTTTATGTGCATCCTGTTTGGAGACTGTCTCACTTTTCTTGTTTAGAGCCCTTGCACACTGGGGCGGGGGGCGGCGTCGGCGGTAAAACGCCGCTATTATTAGCGGCGTTTTACCGTCGGTATTCGGCCGCTAGCGGGGCGGTTTTACATACCACCGCAAAGCGCCTCTGCAGAGGCGCTTTGCCGGCGGTATAGCCGCGCCGTCCCATTGATTTCAATGGGCAGGAGCGGTAAAGGAGCGGTATACACACCGCTCCTTCACCGCTCCGAAGATGCGGCTAGCAGGACTTTTTTTACCGTCCTGCCAGCGCATCGCTCCAGTGTGCAAGCCCTCGGGGCTTTCACACTGGAATGCAAGGAGCGGCACTTTCTGGGCGGTTTGCAGGCGCTATTATTAGCGCAATAGCGCCTGCAAACCGCCCCAGTATGCAAGGGCTCTTAGGGTAAAGTCACAGGTTGTCTTGTAAAAAGAATTTCCTCCCTCTGATACCCGACTTTCCCCCTCACTCCATTGCTGTTGCAAATGTGAACTTGTTTTAAAGTGGAATCAAATTCCATTTTTAAATTTTTTTTTATTTTTTTTTTTTTACTAAAAAAAAATCTAATTTTTTCATCAATTTAGGCCAATATGTATTCCGATACGTGTTTTTGGTAAAAGAAAAAAAAACTCCCAATAGGCGTATATTATTTGGTTTGCACAAAAGTTATAGCGTCTGCTAAATATGGGATATTTTTAAGAAATTTGTATTTATTTTTTACTAGTAATGGCGGCAATCCATTGTTGTGTTTTTTTTTTTTTTTTGTTTTTTTTTCTTTTCGTGACTACGATATTGTGGTGGACAGATCGCACGCCTAACTAACGCTTTTGGCACTTTTTGGGCACCAGTGACCCTAATACAGCTATCGGTGCTAAATAATATGCACTGTCACTGTACTAATGACACTGGCACGGAAGGGGTTAACATCAGGGGCGATCAAAGGTCTAAGTGTGCTAGGGGAATGCTGTGACTGGAGGAACACAGAGATCCGTGTTTCTGCTTAGCAGAAACACAAGGTCTCCATCTTCTCCTCTCACAGAACGGCCGTCTGCCTTGTTTACATACAGACTGCTGTTCTGCCTCTCCTGTGACCGATCACAGGGTGCCCCCGAACCTGCCAATTGACTCCCCCTGTGTCCAATCGCAGCAGGAGCGGGTCGCTGGCGGCGAGCGTCCCAGACCCACTGCACGAATTTACGTACCTGTACGTAATTTCGGGCAGGAGGGTCGCCCTGCCGCGGTATATCTGCGTGCGGCGGTCCTTAAGTGGTTAAAAAAGAAAAACCTCTAACTGAATTTGAATTGATTATTAGCGCCTTGCAGTTCCTGAGCTCAGACTGGGATGCATGAAGCCAGTCAGCTGTACTGCAATACACATGTGCCAGCGAGGAGGATAGAGCAAAAGGATGTGATCTTCAGTCTGCTGCTTCACCTTTCACTGGCCAATCAAAGGCTGGGGGAGGGACAAGACCTATAAGTGTTATTAGCTGGTCCTCTGCTCTGCCAGACAACTGTGCTGTTGTGGAGCTGTGGGAGTCGATCTTAAAGCGGATCTTCAGTCATCTTCTTTTTTTTATCTTTCCATCTATTAAATCTTCTGCCCTTGTTGTTGTTTTAAATTTGGATAGTAAAACTTTTTTTTTTCTGTCAGTAAATACCTTATACAGCCCACTTACAGTTTCTTGTCTGGTCATTGGCCTAGGCTTATACACAGCCCTCTCTCTCACTCTGGTGAGATTTTGCCAGGAAGGGAGGGGGGATGAGTCATAAGAGGGCCAATGAGAGCTGCAGAGCTGGAGGTGTGCCTCTGTGTAAATCCAGGAAGTGAACAGGCAGCAGCTTCAGCTGCCCACAGTTAAAATGGCTGCAGCCAGACTTGGTGGAGGGAGATTTCTGCAGCATATTTGGCAAGTACAGAATCACAGTATATATAAAATAATATGCAAAGTGGTTGGAGGGAAGCTCCAGAACGGCAAAGATGTTTTTATTACAAATGATGTGACCAGACTGCAGTTCCTCTTTTTAAAGTAGTTGTAAACCTCAGACATGAAATGTAAACAAAGCGTATCCCTCTACAGCAAGGGTCTCAAACTGGCGGCTCTCCAGCTTTTGAGGAACTACAAGTCCCGTCATGCTTGTAGCTGTGTCAGCCCTGCATTGCCTGATGGGAATTGTTTCGCAACACCTGGAGGGCCGCCAGTTTGAGACCCCTGCTCCTACAGCGTGTACTTGTCCAGTCCAGATCGAGTGTCATTTGTCTTCTGCCTCCATCCTCCTATCAGTACGAGTCACTTCTGATACGTTTTCCTGACACCAAGAGAAAATTGGTGACAGGGGAGGGACCTCCAGTTGATTGACGGCTCTGTTGCTGTGTGGAGGGGGGTGTGTCCTTTCCCTCCAATCAGTTCTCAGAGCTCTCCTCACTGAGCTCTGCAGAGTGTAACTTCAGATCTCCGCCCCGCCCCTTTTTTTTCTGAACTTTTAGAAAAGCTTTAAAATCCAGCATGTGGCTGAAGAGAATACTGCAGATAAACGGGTACAACTTTATGTCAGAGGGTTTGTTTCATCTCTGTGTATCACCTGAGGCCAGTCACTTCACTGGGTATATGGAAAGTTTTTTTTTTTTTTAATTGATCCTATCATTATTACTAATTAAGTACAAAAACTATTATACAATGTTTGTTATGTATTTAGCAAAAAAATAAATATCTTACAGAATTTTTTTTCTGCCTGCCGTTGCCATCATTATTGTGGGCATATGAGGCCCAATCGATATCTCTTCCTGTATTGGCTTTGGAGAGGTGCATGCTGGGTAACCAGCATACACCTCTCGATCTGGCGCATGCGCGATTCACCGGCCGTAGCGCCGATTTTGTTTCTAAAGTTGCCATAACAACGGGCGGCGACGGAGGAAGGTCCGGTCCCGTTGTTATGGCAACGTCACAATACTGCCCACAGACTCCTGGGAAATGATGACACATCGTTTCCCAGGAGCACAGGCGAGGGAGGAAGTGACCAGGAGCTCCGCGGACCAGGAAGTGGCAGATTAGGAGGACTACATAGCAACAGGGCGATTCTGGTAAGTATAAAAAAATGTTTTTCTCCAAATTTGTTTTTATAGGTTTAGAGGAGTCCAGATCTGAAAAAAAAAACATTTCAGGGTGGAACTCCGCTTTTAAGACTAGATGGGCAGGAGAACAAATTTGTTTGGCAGATAAACATCTCCTTTCATATGTCGGTCTTATTCGTCTTCTGCTTTCACCTCTTTGCCTGCTGTTCAGCTGCAGCCTAAAGGCAGAAGACCCTCAGTCACTGAACACCTGTAGGCACCTTCAGCCAAGAGATCAGAGGAACTTGTACAGCCGCTGGTGCAGGTCTTCTTTTGTGTGCGCCTCCCTCCTTTCCACTTCGTAGCATGAACATGAATGCCCTGGCAGTGCAAGCTTTCATACCAAGGGCTACTCCTTGAATGTCTTCAGAAGGTCTAAACTTTCTGTATGGCCAGCTGAAGGAAGACTATTTAGACAGTTTTTTTTTTCCTGCTTGATGATATGACGGTACTGAGTGTAATCCTTCGTCTCTCCACAGATTATTTCTTCCTTTGACGGAGCGTCTACCCACAGAGAGTCGCCAAGATAGCTGGCCCGGGTAGAAAACGTCGAACCCCTGACCCAGACACCGTTACAGACCCTGGGGGCCCCTTTGTTTCCATCAAGCGGCAGAAGATGTCCCATCCTGCCGAGGGCGCCGGGCAGAGGAGGGTGACGCGTGGAACCGAAGATGCCGTCAACAGAAAGAAGCAGAAAGATCGCATCAACCAGGAAAGCAAAGAAGGCAAGATGGTGTCCAGAGGTGAAACCAAGAAAGGTTGGTAACGGAAGGCCGCCTCTTCTTTTTTTTTTTTTTTTTTTTTTTAGCCAATTTAGGGCTAACCTCTTATCAGTTGCCACCAGCTGAACCAATCGGAGTTCCCTAAGGCTACTTTCACACTGGGGCGGTACCGCTGTTATAGCAGCGCTTTTCGGCTGCTAGTGGGGTGCTTTTAACCCCCGCTAGCGGGCGAAGAAAGGGGTGAAAGCGCCCATGTTGCGGCACTTTGCAGGCACTTCGGCAGCACTGCCCATTAATTTCAATGGGCAGGGCGTTTTGGAAAAGCTGTATACGCCGCTCCCGCACTGCCCCAAAGATGCTGCTTGCAAGAGCTCCGCCCCACTGTGAAAGCACTCAGGCTTTCACACTGGGGTGGCTTGAGAGGCGCTATTTTTTAGCGCTAAAACGCTTGAAAATCGCTCCAGTGTGAAAGGGGTCTTACTGGGGACTGGGTTAGATCTTATCGGACAAGGTATTGGCAGTTGCTTAAGGCCCCCCTTTCACACTTATGCAACTCGTCCTGCGACTTGGAACTGCAAAGTTGCATGACAAGTCGTACCCCCTTGATTTCCGATGAGTACCGTTCATATCTGTGCGACTTCAAAGTTGTCCCTGCACTACTTTGGTCCGACTTTGATGCGACTTGAGGTCCATAGATCTCAAGATTACACAGGCATTGCTTCAAGTCGCACAAATGTGAAAGGGGCCTGAAGCGGAACTTTCCCCATAACAAGTAACAATGTTTAGCAACATTGTTTAGCAAGGAACAAACATTCCACATGAATAATTATGCTACCAACATTAGTGTGTGCTGTAAGTTGCCTCCAGCATTGTTCCTGTTAGGCAAGTTGTCACCATGGCATTGCAGGACAAGTGAGCTCCTTGTGGCCGTCACCAAGCAACTGGTAAACAAATGACGTTTTTTTTTCACATAGTTACCAGACACACAGAGGCCTGAGCTACCAATGCATAGCCTATAAAAAAAATTAAAAAAAAAAGTGTTCTTCTTAAATAGCCAAGTCTGAGTGAATGTCAGTCATGACATAACAGAACAAAGTTTAAAGCTAAATTCCAGCAATTCAGCTTCTTAAAGTGGAGTTCCACCCACTTTTACAACTCTTCAGCATCCCTCATTAAACTGTGCACTGTAAACAAATTGGATATTTTTTTATTTTTTTTCTCAGCACCTACTGTATATCTGCTGTATTCATTTTTCACTTCCTCCTCCCTGGCCGCGGCCCATTGCATCATTTCCTGTTTGCAATGCCTTCTGGGAAGGGGCGGCAACTTCCTCTAAAACTGCCGGTGCTATGGAACTCTGACCTGAAACCTATTACACTGCTTGTGCTGCACTGAGCACGTGGGGTGGCAACTTCCTCTGAAACTGCCATTGCTATGGAAACCTGACCTGAAACCTATTACACTGCTTGTGCTGCACTGAGCATGTGCGAGATCTGCAAGAATGAGATCCAGGATGAAATACAGTCTGGCTTCAGATGCCCACACTTAAGATGGCCACGACCTGCTGTAAGTTTATAAAATAACAAACTACTGCTATAAACTAACAAAACAGACTTTAGTTTACAGACTAACTTTACTAGAATACATTAAGCTTGTGTATTATAGGGGTATTTTTATTTAAAAAGTATACTTTCGGCCGGAACACCACTTTAAGTCCAAGGTGGTGCATGACCTCTCCTTGGCTTAAATAATTTGCATCTTGGCAGTTTTTTTTTTTTTTCCACTCCTTGAAGACTGTTATTGCTGTATTTCCAGAGCCCGACGCTGGTTCTTTCAGGTCTAAGCATCCTCAACAGTTATAGTCAGTGCAGCTGCAATGCCTGCCCCTTCCCTCCTCCTGCCCAACTAACGAAGCCTTTTGTATTATGTAAACTTGTTCATAAAATACAAAGGCTTATCTACATGGGCAGCAGAGGGGAAGGGATGAGCATAGCTGCTCTGTGTGCCTCTTTAATGGAGAGAAGTTCAGGGGATGCCATACACCTCCTTGGACTTCAATCACAATGTGCCTGCACTTTTTACAAAGTGGCTGAATTTCTGGAATTCTGCTTTAAATCTCCCCTCATTTGAGATCTTCTTTCTATGTATCAGTCTTACATTATAACTAAAGGCAAAACTTATTTTTGTTTTGGATTAGAACACCTCTCAGTTTTTATTGCTGTCTGTGTCCCAGTTAAGGAGATTCTCCCTCTCTGTCCTGTTGACCATTATCCTTGAAAGGGAACGTAAAGAAAATCCCAAATTTTGGGTTGTTCCCAGAAACTTAATAGAGGGGAAATCTTCCAATGGGGACACTAGTTCAGTGACCTGGGGGTCCCTAAGGGATTCCCTTTAATTTGCAGAGATTTCCTCTCACTTCATGTTTGGCTATGGGACAGGAAGTGAAGGAAAATCTCCACAACAGGACACAGATGGCAAAAAAAAAATTGGACAGGGGTTATAACCCTCCCTTGCTCTATCCAAAATGGGGGGTGGGGGGTTTACCTATTCTACTTTTAATTTCATGTGTCCTAGTCCGACTGCGCTCTGGAGACTGGAGGTCCATGTCTATAAGGCACAGTAAATTGGTTGCTTCAATGCAATACTCTGCTGCCGTGTGAATTTAGTCAAAGGATCCTTTTTAAAGAGGAAGTAAAACTCTCCCACTCTGATGCTGCTTTTCATTTAGTCCATTATAATATGTAATTATCAAACTATTGCCACTGTAATCCAGCCCAAATCGCATATTGCTTACTGTTTAAAGAAACTTTTTAAAAAACTTGTTTCCAGGGGTTAGGCAGCTCCATCTTAAGTATTGTTTTCGGAGTCCACAGTAGAGTGTATTTCTGCCCTTACATTGAGCACTTCCTGTACTGTTAACCAAGCCTCCTTCTCAATCCAACGTTTCTACGGCAACCCTGCTTCACTGCTCATAGTATTTCATAGTATTTACTTGTGCCTATTATCTATTGTTTGCCTGTGTCAGTCTTATCAGCTTCAGCTGATAAGGCTGCAGTAATGTTGTCCAAGTTTACACTCCATGTGATGTCACATGGGGTGTAGTAGGAAGCTCTGAGTGATTATACAGTCTCGTGGGATTTCAGTGTCGTGCTGTAGGAAGATCTGATAATAGACAGACAAGTACACAGAGTGTGCCGTAAATCAGGGGAGATCTGGGCATGCTCAGTGAAGTCATTCTAAAGAACAAAAAGGATTACAACAATACTAAGCAAGTAAGGAGAAATCTACAAGCAGTGTTCATTAGGGTTTTTATACTGATTTACATGGGACAAAGTTGCGGGGGAGAGTTTACAACCACTTTAAGGGCCTGTTCACAACAGAGTGTTGTGGTTGCATGCAGTTCATAGTCTTGCTATGGTGATGCGTTTTGAATGGCATCCATTGTACCTGTACTGCAACCTACTTGCATTGAAACATGCCCGCCACACACAGACATGAGCCTTTTCTAGTTTGTTTTTTTTAATTTTTGTTAGTTCGTTCTGTACAATGGTTTTGCTTCTGGTGTTTTGTGAACACCTCATGTTAAAGTGATTGTAAATCTTGCAAAACCACCCATTCAGTTTAAAATAGAAATGAAAGGCAAAACATTTGTGTGTATGTACATAAATACCTTTTTTTTTTTTTTTTTTTTTTTTCCTCTGTTCTCTGAGTTGCATAAGGCTCCATGCACACTGGACGTTCAAATAACGTTATAAAAACGCCAGTAGCTTTGCAGCGAGTCTTTCAACATTTTTTTTACCATTTTCGCAATAGCGGTTATTAGCGTTTTTTTTCGCATTTTTTTTTTTTTTTGGATCAAGAACGTTAAACCCTGGTGAGCCACGTTTTTGAACGTTTATCTACGTTTTTGAGCGTTTGCTGTTTTTTGTGGTCAGGAAAACGACTACTGAACGCGATTTTATGGCGTTCAGAAAACGGCCCATGAACTTTTCTGCTGATAAAAGTTCAAAAACGTCCATGTGTGCATGAACACATAGGATAATATAAAGTGTAGTTTTATGAGCTGTTAAAAAAAAAAACGCCCAAACTCCAAAAAACGCACGTCTATAAGCTCCAGTGTGCATGGAGCCTAAGGCCCCTTTCACACTGGGGCGGTAGGGGGTGTCGGCGGTAAAAAAAATAGCGGTTGTACCGCGGTATTCGGCCACTAGCGGTGCGGTTTTAACCCCCCGCTGGCGGCCGAAAAAGGGTTAAAACCACTCGTACAGCGCGGCTATAGCCGCGGTATTGCCGTGGTATAGCCGCGCTGTCCCATTGATTTCAATGGGCAGGAGCGGTGAAGGAGCGGTGAATACACCGCTCCTTCACCGCTCCAAAGATGCGGCTCGCAGGAGATTTTTTCTTCTCCTCCCAGCGCACCGATTCAGTGTGAAAGCCCTCGGGCTTTCACACTGGACAAACAGCGGAGGCTTTTTAGGGGTGGTTTGCAGGCGGTATTTTTAGCGCAATAACGCCTGCAAACCGCCCCAGTGTGAAAGACCCTAAGAGCTGGGGGGGAGAAAAGGCAGCAGCACACTGACCTTCCCAGTGAATGGCTGTGCAGCGGGGGGGGGGGGGGGGGGGTGTCAGGACAAGTCTGATAATTGGAGAAGAGCAGCCAGAGTTCCCAGCACAGCTAGAAAAATGACCACAGTGTGCACTCCTGCTTAGTGTGGTCAGTTTTTTTAATAGGAAAGTAAGGGGACTGGCAGGATCACCAGGGATTTCACACAAAGGAAGCAATACAAAGAGAACAGGAGACTCTCATACAAGTACATGGTAAAGGAGGCACATCAGGAATATAAAGTGTTGGGGTAACAAATGCTTTAACTGTGCCATAGAGATTGCAGCGGCCCCTAGGATTGGGCTGCAGTGCAAATTAAAAGCGAACTCCAGATTTAGCAGCACATTGTGTTACACCCACCTACTATAACAGCAGAGCTATGTGTAGATTCCTCACAATAAAAAAAAATAAAATAAAAAGGTTTCTTGGTGAGAAGTTTGTTTCGGTTTCTCAGTATTGGATGACTAGTATGGTAATTGGCTGACCTTGTAAACATTGCGAGCCAAACCGGTTTATGTCTGAGCCCAACCCCTGTTGACTTTGTTGGGAGTTGGTATCAGGCATGCTGAGTCTGTACATGTGAAGTGCAGGAAGGAAAGTTGTCTTTTTTTTGTCTTATTTGAAGGGCAGTAAATCACCTGATGACGCTTACATTTTCATAGAATCGTCCTTTACCGAAGTAGGCGAGGCTGAAAGTAGGGTTGCCACCTGTCTGGGATTTACCCGGACAGTCCGGGATTTTAACCTCCCTGGCGGTCCGATTATTTCAGATTTCTGCATCTCAAAGCACTACGATTATTTTACGTTGAAATTTGGCGTTTTTATATTGGAGGCCTGTAATTCTTAGCAGTAACACCCTTAGATCTGTCCACCAAGAGTCTAGTAGATATCTCGGGTATGATGAAGTTTTGAAACACAAAATCCATAAATTAGAATATAATAAATATAAATAATTAAAAAAAAAAATAATATAATAATAATAAAATAAATTTCCCCACTATTCACTATCGCTCAATTCTGCAAGTGATTCTAATTTACTATCGCTGTTTTCTAGCTGGTCTAAAGCCACTTTTGACGTAAAGGGACACTTTTTGGTTGCTATGGACAATCTCCAGTTTCCAGGCAGAAAGAACAGTATATATAATATAAAACTGCATGCAGGGCATTGGACAAAGCACTGGGGACAAAAGGGATGTGAAATGATTTCATACAGTACTGTAATCTGTAAGATTACAGTACTGTATGTGTTATGATTTTTACATTTTTTGAATTTGCCGTCAGGCTCCGCCCCCGTGCGTCGCGACGCTCACAGGGAACGGAGCCTGGCACGGAGAGGCTTCGGAGGGGACAGAGCCCGCAGACATCGAGGGGGGACATCGCAGTATCCTGGGGACAAGGTAAGGAACGCCGCACCAGGATCCTGCAATGCAATCCCGAGTGTGGCTCGGGGTTACCGCTAATGGTGCTGAAATTTAACCCCGAGCCACACTCGGGAATACCGTCGGGGAGGCTACTCATGTGTCGGGCTTTTAGACCACCTGAAACCCGGACACAATATTCAGAATGGACTGTGGCTCCCCAAGTACCACAATTGTCAAATGTGCATAGGTGTGCACACAGGCCCCATCTCCATACACGGAGAGCAGAGAGGGCTTGATCTGCTCCTCCTCCTCTCGTCCCTACCCCTCTGTCTGCCCACCCACACTCCAATGCCTGGCATTCTGGGCCCCAGGAAAGGGATGTGTGGGCTGGAAGTTTGAAGCTCAGCAACTGGCAGATACATCATGGTAGAAAGGTGTCGATGCCTGAGCCTCCATCCTCGGGTAAATGAGCTCACCATCCAATGTCTGTAACTGAAGGCTCCCCCCTTCCTCCCTTCTCTCTCTCCTGCCTCCAAGCAAGTGAGTACACTAAGGTAAGAGAGAATCGGATGTAAAGGGGGTGCCCTGTGGACTCTGATGTAAGAGGGACTTTGGGAAAACCCTAATTTAAGGGAGAATGCTGGAAACTCTGATGGAAGTGGGAAGTTTGAGCAGAAACCCCCTTACATAAGAGTTTCCCTTTACACCAAAGTCCACAGTGTCCCCCCTTAAAAATAAAATGTTGCTGTGCGCCACTAAAGCGCTCGTGTTTGGCTTGAAGAAAAGGTGGCAACCCCAGCTGAAAAAGCATAGTCCACCTTCGATCCCCTTTTTTTTTTACCTTGGTTAGTGCCCACAAAGCTGGTGCAGCGTCCGTGGATTTAAAATGGCCGCTCTTCTTCCTCAGGGCAGTTGAGTAATTCGGATTGGTCTGCGCCGGCACAGCACATCTCTGATCCCTCCAGGAGGCCCTACAGCAGGAGGTGCCCGTGTTAAAGAGAAATTCCCAGCTCAACTTACCAACCAGCCAGCAGCAAACTTAATTGTCTTGTGTAACAGTTCACGTTAAATGGGGATTTAGCAGCAGGGGTGCCCAACCTTTTTAAAGCAGAACTTCAGTCATTTTTTTCATCTTTCCATCTATTAAATCTTCTGCCCTTGTTGTTGTTTTAACTTTGGATAGAAAAAAATTTTTTTTTTTTTCTGTCAGAAAATCCCTTATACAGCCCACTTCCTGTTTCTTGTCTGGTCATTCGACTAGGCTTATGACATCATGTACAGCTCTCTCTCTAATTCTGGTGAGTGTTGGCCAGGAAGGGAGGGGGGATGAGTCATAAGAGGGCCAATGACAGCTGGAGGTGTGCCTCTGTGTCTGTGTAAATCCAGCAAGTGAACAGGCAGCAGCTTCAGCTGCCCACAGTTAAAATGGCTGCAGCCAGACTCAGTGGAGGGAGATTTCTGTAGCATATTTTTTTTTTTAAAGGTGTTTATTTTCATTTTCAAACAACAAAAGGAAAACAAAACAAAAAAGTAAAGACTGTCCTTACATAAATGTTTCTGCAGCCTATTTGGCAAGTACAGAATCGCAGTATATATATAATAATATGCAAAGTGGTTGGAGGGAAGCCTCAGAATGGCAAAGATGTTTTTATTACAAATTATGTGAGCAGACTGCAGTTCCTCTTTAAGAATGAGGGCCTTTTGAGCAACTTGGTAACAGGTCACGGGCCACAATGAGCGGATCGGGCAAATGACCGGTCGATGTCCACTCTGCATATGCAGAGCAGACCACACACAGCCCCCGCTCTACTTTATGAGCCCTCCGATCTGATCCGCCCAGACGGAAAGGGACAAATCCCCTCCGTTTTTTTGTTTTTTTTTAAGTGAATCGTATTTGAGGTAGGCTGGTGTAAATGGACACAAGTCCGCTTACATCTGCCGCTCCATAGAGGTGAATGAAGGGTCCGATTGGGTCCACCTAAAAAAAGACAGGCGGACCTAATAGGACCGATTGTAAGGGGCCTAAGGCTGCTTTCACACAGATGCGTTGCGGTTTACCGGCATTTCGGGTGCAGCGCAGTGCGCCTGTGCACTTTTCTATAGACTTCTGTTATATCCTGCAGGTGTGGTGAACTTTCTGAAAGTGCACCACAGCTGCAGGTAATGACGGAAGTCTGTGGCTCAGTGCAGGTAACCCCCGCAGGTGCACCTGCAGCCCAGTAACCAGTGCAGAACAGACATGCCCCATATACAGGTGCATCTCATAAAATTAGAATATCATGAAAAAAATCATTTATTTCAGTAATTCAATTCAAAAAGTGAAACTCCTATGTTTTTATATAGGTGCATTATACACATAGAGATCTATTTCAAGCATTTCTTTCTTTTTCATTTTGATGATTATGGCTTAGGCTCCTTTCACACTTATACGACTTCAAAGTCGCACGATTTTACCGCGATTTCGCGGCCGCGATTTTGCCGCGATTTTACCACGATTTTACCACGATTTGCCGCGATTTTACCGCGATTTGGGAGCAGTACTACTTTGCCACGTTTTTGGCATTAACAAATGAAAACATACAGTAGTTGGTATAAATCATAAGGGGGAACTCCACGCCAAGTTTTAAATAAAAAAAAACTGGCGTGGGTTCCCCCCCCAGGGGCATACCAGGCCCTTAGGTCTGGTATGGATTGTAAGGGGAACCCCCTATGCCGAAAAATCGGCGCGGGGGTCCCCCCAAAATCCATACCAGACCCTTATCCGAGCATGCAGCCCGGCCGGTCAGGAATGGGGGTGGGGACGAGCTAGCGCCCCCCCCCCCTCCTGGACCGTACCAGGCCGCATACCCTCAACATGGGGGGTGGGTGCTTTGGGGCATGGGGGGGGGGCGCCCTGCGGCCCCCCCCCACCCCAAAGCACCTTGTCCCCATGTTGATGAGGACAAGGGCCTCTTCCCGACAACCCTGGCCGTTGGTTGTCGGGGTCTGCGGGCGGGGGGCTTATCGGAATCTGGGAGCCCCCTTTAATAAGGGGGCCCCCAGATCCCGGCCCCCACCCTATGTGAATAAGTATGGGGTACATGGTACCCCTACCCATTCACCTAGGGAAAAAAGCGTCAATAAAAAATACAGTACACAGGTATTTTAAAATAATTTATTAGGCAGCTCCGGGATCTTCTTCCGACTTCGGGGGTCCTCTTCCGACTTCGGGGTCTCTCCGGCGTCTTCTCCCGGTGTCCGCATCTTCTGCCGGCTCCACCGCTATCTTCTGGCGCTCTTTTGCCAGCGGTGGTCCGGACCTCTGGATCGTCTTCTTCCCTCTTCTCTTCCAGAGATGTTGACACGACGCTCTCTCCAGCTGGAATGGTCTCTGTGCGCTCCGCCACAGACTTATATAGGCGGTGACCCCGCCCCGTTATGAGGTCACTGTCCCGGGGCATGCTGGGACTGTGCCGTCATAGGGGGCGTGGTCATCACCCGGTGACCACGCCTCCTAAAATGTCACAGTCCCAGCATGCCCAGGGACTGTGATGGCATAAAGGGGCGGGGTCACCGCCTATATAAGTCGGTTGCGGAGCGCACAGAGACCATTCTGGCTGGAGAGAGCGTCGTGTCAACATCTCTGGAAGAGAAGAGGGAAGAAGACGATCCAGAGGTCCGGACCACCGCTGGCAAAAGAGCGCCAGAAGATAGCGGTGGAGCCGGCAGAAGATGCGAACACCGGGAGAAGACGCCGGAGAGACCCCGAAGTCGGAAGAGGACCCCCGAAGTCGGAAGAAGATCCCGGAGCTGCCTAATAAATTATTTTAAATACCTGTGTACTGTATTTTTTATTGACGCATTTTTCCCTAGGTGAATGGGTAGGGGTACCATGTACCCCATACTTATTCACATAGGGTGGGGGGCCGGGATCTGGGGGCCCCCTTATTAAAGGGGGCTCCCAGATTCCGATAAGCCCCCCGCCCGCAGACCCCGACAACCAACGGCCAGGGTTGTCGGGAAGAGGCCCTTGTCCTCATCAACATGGGGACAAGGTGCTTTGGGGTGGGGGGGGCCGCAGGGCGCCCCCCCATGCCCCACAGCACCCACCCCCCATGTTGAGGGTATGCGGTCTGGTACGGTCCAGGAAGGGGGGGCGCTAGCTCGTCCCCACCCCCATTCCTGACCGGCCGGGCTGCATGCTCGGATAAGGGTCTGGTATGGATTTTGGGGGGGACCCCACGCCGATTTTTCGGCGTAGGGGGTTCCCCTTAGATCCATACCAGACCTAAGGGCCTGGTATGCCCCTGGGGGGAACCCACGCCGGTTTTTTCATTTAAAACTTGGCGTGGAGTTCCCCCTCTGGATTCATACCAGACAGCTGTCAGCACTGCCTGTCGCTCATCGGGAAAGGAAAAAAAAGTTTTCCTTTCCCGATCAGCGAGCCAGGCTTGTGCTTACAAAGTCGTGCTGAAGTCGTGTCTATATTATTCAGGCACGACTTGCATGCTACTTCAGGGTTTAACATTGAGGTCTATGGAGTACAACTCGCATAGAAGTTGGACCAAAGTAGTGCAGGGACTACTTTCAAGTCGGCACGACTTAAAGTCGTGCCAATATGAATGGTAGTCATTGAAAATCATGGAGAATGACTTGTCATACGATTTTGCAGTACAAAATCGTGGGACAAGTCGTGTAAGTGTGAAAGGGGCCTTACAGATAGTGAAAACCCAGAATCTCAGAAAATTAGAATATTACACAAGACCAATAAAAAAAGATTTTTAATATGTTGGCCTACTGAAAAGCTTGTCCATGTACAGTATAGTCTACACTCAATACTTAGTCGGGGCTCCTTTTTTATATGAATTGCTTTATCAATGCGGTGTGGCATGGAGGTGATCTGCCTGTGGCACTGCTCAGGTGTTATGGAAGCCCGGGTTGCTTTTGATGGCGGCCTTCAGCTCTTCTGCATTGTTGGGTCTGGTGTCTCTCATCTTCCTCTTGACAATACCCCACAGATTCTCTATGGGGTTTAGGTCAGGCGAGTTTGTTGGCTAATCGAGCACAGCGATACCATGATCAATAAACCAGGTATTGGTACTTTGGGCAGTGTGGACAGGTACCAAGTCCTGCTGGAAAATGAAATCGGCATCTCCATAAAGCTGTTCAGCAGAGGGAAGCATGAAGTGCTCTAGAATGTCCTAGTAGAGGGCTGCTCTTACTTTGGACTTGATAAAACACAGAGGGCCAACGCCAGCAGATGACATGACCCCCCCCAAATTATCACAGACTGTGGAAAATTTTGCATTTCATTTGGAAATTAAGGTCCCAGAGTCTGGAGGAGGAGTGGAGAGGCACGGAATGCAAGTAGCATGAGGTTCAGTGTGAAGTTTCCAGTCCGTGATCATTCTTTCAGTCATGTGGGGATAGTAAATGCCTGTCTTGATTCGCTAATGGACATTTATGTTCTGTTTTTCAGAAATGATGATTGATTGGAAGCAGAACTCTGAGGAAATTATCGTTCGACTGAACACCGGTCCGGGAGCTTTAATCGTGGAGGATGTCAAGACAGCATTTACAGACACTGACTGTGTCATCAATTTGCCAGGTAAGCTTTACGATTATCCAGAGTGGATTCATTTCTGGACAAGCTCCTACTTGAAGACAGCCGTTCCTGTTTTGTATTGGTTCTGTGCAGCTTCAGCATCATTGTGTCTCTTGACCCCGTATTCTGCCAGATCCCAGGTGTATGTCCTCTGCACTGTATTGGCAACATTTGATGGACAGATTAGGACACCACCTATCAGCTTAGTGTACCTACATCTATGTAGTTTGGTGGCCATCCTTTTAACGTGGATGTATACCCGCTTTCACATTTTTACCTACAGGTAAGCCTATAATGAGACTTGCTTGTAGGTAAAATGAATATCTCTTAAACCTGTACGATTAAGGAGATTTTCACCTTGCATGCAGCCGCTGACGTCAGCGTGCGCACTGAAGGAACGGCCTGCTTTTGCCATTTCTTCAAGGCCCGTGCCGTGACCGGCAGCACCAGTGCGCATGTGCGGGAGTGATGTAATCACAGGTCCGGCCAATCATACTGCAATCATAGCACAAACTCGGAAACGCGTCGGCACCGATCCAGGGCATCGTTCTAAGACAGGTATTTCATAATGAGCTAGTATGCGATGCATACTAGCTCATTATGCCTTTTGTCTTGCAGGTTTTTTTTTTTTTTTTTTTTTTGAGGTTTACAACCTCTCCTAAGATAAAAATCTTCTGTGTGCAGCAGCCACCCCAGCACCCCCTAATATTGAAGGACTCATGCAGCTTGGCGTGTAAATTGCCATCATCCCTATATATATATATATATATATATATATATATATATATATATATATATATATATATATATATATATATATATATATATATATATATATATATATGAACAAGTCAGTACCTGAGTGAGAGATGGAATTTTTAAGGCAATTTTGAAATACAAAGATGTATATATTCAAAAAAGTTTTATTATTACAGAAAACATCAACATATTAAAAGATTCCCAAATAAGGGTAATGCGACAGAGAAAACGCATGTACATGTATCATAATATTGCATAGTGATCATCTAAAAAGTGGTAGCACCCCACTTCTCATGATTAAACCATCCATACAAATTCCAAATGATGGTGCGTAGTGGGAATGTCCAACGCGTTTTTGAAATGTTTATAAATTCATATCTTCTTCAGGGACTAATACCACTTCTGAAAGTATAGTGTACAAATGCAATTTAGAATCCAAAAATAAATACCATATGAACATTTTGATAATCATAGAATATCAAAACTTACATAGCCCCTATATTATTGGAGAGAGCATTCCCCCTTGATATCATCAAGACCCGAAAAATAGCCTTTCACCATATAAAGGGACCACTGGAAGAAATCCTTTTGAAGGCACCCAAAAACTGGGGAAAAAGAGGGGAAGGACCAATGTTCAGACTGCAAAGCTTGATCTATACATCCTTTTGTATTTCAAAATTGCCTTAAAAATCCCATCTCGGAGGTACTTACTTGTTCATTGCACCCCCTATTGCTTACCTGAGCCCCACCTCTGTCCAGCGATGTCCACGAGTCCCTCGGCCATCCATGTCTCTCCCTCCTTATTGGCTGAGACACAGCAGGGGCGCCATTGGCTCCTGGAGCTGTCAATCAAAGTCAGTTAGCGAATCAGGAGAAAGAGGGGGCAGGACTGAGAAGGCAGCTCCATGTCTGAATGGACATACGGAGCCGCAGCTCGGATAGCAAGCTGCTTGCTGTGGGGGCACTTGACAGGAGGGAGGGGCCAGGGGCTGCGGAGAGGGACCCGAGAAGAGGAAGATCTGGGTTGCTCTTGGCAAAACCACTGCACAGGGCAGGTAAGTATAAGATGTTTGTAAAGTCTCTCTTTAAAAAATCTCTGGGGTGCAATTTGAACCATGGTTTGTATGGCTGAAATCGCACCGCATTCACACTACACTTGTGCATGAACCCCCCCCCCCCCCCCCCCTTTTTTTTTTTACCACTCCAGAATGGAATTGCATGGGTGTCCACACCCATTTTGAATCTGATTCTGCAAATCGCACTGCGTTTTGCAAACCGATTTACAGGGTATCGTTAACTTATAGTGGTTGTTAAGCCACTTGTATAAAATGCTCCCATTCCCTCTGTATTAGAACAATAAGTTCCCCTGTGTCTGTGTTTCATCATTAATATGCTCATCTGTACTGATAACACGCCGTTTTCCTGCAATCAGTTGCCTCCTCTCTCCTCTCCTCTGCCCGGCTGACAGTTCCAGTGGGCTGGGCCGAGCGCTGACGTCAGCCGGAGAGGAGAGACAGAGCCGAGTGAGTCACATGATCACAGGAAGACGCTGTGTTATCGGTACAGATAAGCATATTTAAGGTTATAACACAGACACAGGGGAACTTATTGTTCTAATAAAGAGATGGGGATGGGAGCTTTTAATGTTGAGTATGAGAGCAGCAGCGGGGGTGGGGGGCACTGACACGAGCAGACAGTCCGGGGGTGGGGGGGGGGGCGGACACTGACACAAGCAGACAGAGAGGGGAGAGGAGAGAGGACACAGGAGACAGAGACCAGGGCTGCGTATGACGGAGGCACGTACACTGACAGCAGTGTCAGGGCTCAGCAGCCCCGATATATTGTGGTCAGCGTACAGGAGAAGGGTATAGCCAGGCAGGATCAGACAGGTATTACAGGTGATACAGGGGGTCAAATGACACAGCACAAGCGCTGTGCTGTATAACATGCTTTAAGGGAACAGGACCTGTTTGTTAACCCCCCCCCCCAAAAAAAAAACCTGTTTTAACATGCACTCTGCAATCGGTTGGCATGAGCGGCTTGCAATTTTTATGCGGTGCGGAATCCGCACACCACATCCAGTGTGAACCGAGGCGAAGGGCCCGTTCCCACCAGAGCTGCTGTGGTGCTTTTGGTGGCATTGCCTAACGCAGCCACAATGGAAATAAACTGATGGTATTCACACACATATGCACTGCTTTGCCTGCCATTGAGCTAAAATGATGCATGTATATATGGAACACCAACACTCTTCTCCCTCTTCTGTGTGTGTCGCTTCTGAGTCAGACCAGAGTGATTCTGATTGGTCAGTGTTGTCACAGAGAATCACTAATCATACTGAAAGAAATGCAGAAAAGAGAGAGGAGCAGAGATTTCAAGTCCTTGGTTTGCTATACGGGCTGCTTGGGCATCTCATCAACCACAGAGGGAAGTACAGCATGGACTTTGGTGGAGATAAAGTGACAAGAAATGGCGCCAAACTATCAATGTATAAATGAGTGAAGCTGCCCCTTTAAAGGTGAATAAACACTCAAGTGGATAAGGGTGTGGCGCTACTTCAAAAAAACAAAAGATAAATAAAATACTCTATTAAAATCAAATTGGGAATCTAATGCCTCTGATTTATATATAGAATATAACTAAAACACGATTAACAATCAGAATATAATTAACAATTTGAATATAATTCAAAAGAATAATATACAATCAAGAAAAAATCCAATGAAAAAAATTCAAAACACTGTGATAAAACGTGAAAGAGTTCATAAATATTGTGAGCGATTCAGTTCTAAAGGTGATAATAGTGTCAAATCACCCTTAAATACACATGGGGTGTTCACACTCACCAGAACTTTTTGTAAAAAAAAAACTCAAGGTTGGTAGATATCTCTACACCAGCGACACAGGTAATGATAATTCCTTATTCTTTGAACTTCAGGCAGTCCTGCTCAAACAAAGACATAGGAGACACAACAAAACAGGGATTTGGGTGGACCTTCTGTAAAAGATGAACTAACCATTTAAGGAAATGTTTGTGTATTCCAGAGGGCAGTCAGTGGAATTGTCACTTCCATGAAGAGATCGAAGGATCCTGCAGTAAGATTCAGTATAAAGAGAAAGGGAATTTCCTGCAAGTCATCCTGCAGAAGAAAATTCCTATGAACAAGTGGCCCAGCCTCCAGGTGAGATTCGTCGGGGTAATATTACGTAATGTCTGGGCCTGTTTACATTCAAAAGTCAAACTTCGGTCAGAATTTTTTATTGCGTGTTTTTTTTTCTTTTGTTTTTTTTTTCTTTCTTTTTTTTTTTTTTTTATTGCAACAAAATTCCCTACTGTTAAAGTTGTAAACCTGTACAACCACTTTTACCTACAGGTAAGCCTATATTTATGCAGGCCATACACGGTCGAATTTCGAACAAATTTTATTTTCAAAATCAGAATGTTCGGTTTTTTTTTTTTTTTTTGTTTTTTTTTTTTTTATGATCCGATGGCGCCACCGTTGATTTTCGAAATTCGGCCGACCAAGCCTTCAATTTTACCGCATGTTGCTACAGAAAATAATTTTCGTGGCCGGGAATCTTCTTTTCTCTCCGTAAATTTTCTTTTCTTATTACATTTCTCGCACGATTCTCCCATCATTGATTAGAAAATCGTTCGTTTTTCTAAAAATTTCCAACATGTCCGATTCCTCAAATTTGATTGCCGCACGAAAATCGGCCGTTGTTGCAGCCCACTAATGGTGCGAAATTCATACGAAAATTCTTTCATACGATTTTCGAAAAAGGAAATTCTTACGAAATTCGAACCGTGTATGGCCGGCCTAAGGCTTACCTGTAGGTGCTTGAAATATCTCCTAAACCTCCATGGTTTAGGAGATATTTAGAAAAAAGCCGAGTGCTGATGACTACGGCACATGCGCACTTTAGAAAGGGCATGTGGTGCCGTTTTTTCTAATAGGGTTCATGCCATGACTGGCGGCTCCCGCGACTCTGGCCAGTCACAGAGCCGGAGTTTGCGGCCCCAGAAGCAAGATGGGTGAAGATGGACGCTCGCTGCTAGTGGGGACAGCAGTGACATTGCAGGCTTCGGTGACAATTAATGGGCTAATTATGCTTTACCTTTGCATCGAAATAAAGAGAAAGTAAAACCCACAAGGGTTTACTTCCTCTTTAACTGAACAACTGCAGCAGTGCCTAAATAAATCACCTTGCAAGGTGGCATCCACAGGGCTTGATCACTCTAGCATTAGAACAATATCCACAATCCTACCTCCTTCACCTGGTCTTGCCAGTCTTGTGGGCGCACTTGTATAGTCTTTGCAGGGCACCGCTGACGTTCTGTGCCTGCGATGGGCGGATCTGTTTTGTGATGCTCCTGTCCATTCGCACCTTTTACTTCTTTATGGACAGCCGATGCAAAGGTCGGTGTTTCCTGGAAGGTAAATGGCGGCGCTGTGTGGCTCTGTGGGTGGGTTAGTGAGCTGCCCAGTCACAGCTCCGTGTAAATTTTCCAAGAATCATGGGAAATGTAGTTTTCTGGGCCACGGCTGGATCCCGGGGGAGGAAAGGACATTGATGAAAGAATGAGAAGTTCATGGTGACGTCACAACAGTTTAAACATTTATATTGGAAATGCTTGTGAGTGATGCATATTTTTTTTTGCCAATTTGATTGAATGATGGGAACAGAAGTTTGGAGGGTTATGGTCACCTTTTTAAAGTGGTTGTAAAGACTGGAGGTTTTTTTTACCTTCAAGTGTTCCTAAACCCAGGACCCTGCATTCACTATATCTGATCTCCCACAGTACACAGAACATGGAAATGCAATTATTTTAGTAAATATAAACTGCTAAATACCTTTTCTCCTCAGCAGTATATAGCAGTCTTGTGACTTATATCAGTGTCTGGTTAAAGCTTGTAGGAAGAGTTTTTTTCATTCTCCTCTGAATGTCCTATGAGGCTGCATTGGCCCTGTGCTGATCACATGCACCCTCCACAAAAAGAAAACCGAAATAACTCACCAATCGGCACTGTCCAGACAGAGGGCCAGGGGTCCTGCAGCCTCAAAGGACAATCACCACCACCATGCACCCCCTCCTCTAGGAATACCAATGATGGGGCACTATTCCCCCCTTCCAGGAATACCAATGATGGGGCATTATCCCCCCTCTCTAGGAATACCCATGATGGGGCACTATTCCCCCCCAGGAATACCAATGATGGGGCACTATTTCCCCCCCCCCTTTCCAGGAATACCAATGATGGGGCATTATCCCCCCCCCCCCCCCCAGAAATACCCATGATGGGGAATTATCCCCCCCCCCCTCTAGGAATACCCATGATGGGGAATTATCCCCCCTCCCCCTCTAGGAATACCCATGATGGGGCAGGCACTATTTCCTCCCCCTCCAGGAATACCAATGATGGGGCACTGTCCCCCCCAGCCCCCCCTCCCAGGAATACCCACGGTTGGGCACTTAACCCCCCCAGGAATACCCACAATTGGGCACTTAACCCCCCCAGGAATACCCACAATTGGGCACTTAACCCCCCCAGGAATACCCACAATTGGGTACTTAACCCCCCCAGGAATACCCACAATGGGGCACTATACCCCCCCAGGAATACCCACAATGGGGCACTATACCCCCCCAGGAATACCCACAATGGGGCACTATACCCCCCCCAGGAATACCCACAATGGGGCACTATACCCCCCCAGGAATACCCACGATGGGGCACTATACCCCCCCAGGAATACCCACGATGGGGCACTATACCCCCCCCAGGAATACCCACGATGGGGCACTATACCCCCCCAGGAATACCCACGATGGGGCACTATACCCCCCCAGGAATACCCACGATGGGGCACTATACCCCCCCAGGAATACCCACGATGGGGCACTATACCCCCCCAGGAATACCCACGATGGGGCACTATACCCCCCCAGGAATACCCACGATGGGGCACTATACCCCCCCAGGAATACCCACGATGGGGCACTATACCCCCCCAGGAATACCCACGATGGGGCACTATACCCCCCCAGGAATACCCAAGATGGGGCACTATTCACCCCCCCCCCCAGGAATACCCACGATGGGTCACTATACCCCCCCAGGAATACCCAAGATGGGGCACTATTCACCCCCCCCCCCCCCAGGAATACCCATGATGGGTCACTATTTTCCCCACTGGAATACCCATGATGGGGCACTACCCCCCCCTCGAAAATAACCATGATGGGGCACTGTCTGTCTGTCCCCCAAGGAATCCCAATAATGGGGCACTGTTTCTACCCACCCCCATTACCACTGCCCAGAGCAGGTAGGTATGCCTTTACAACAGCTTCAATGTGTCATTGTAAAAAGACAATCCATGTTTTTCACTTTACCTGACAGTCACAATTGTTATGGCTGTTCTTTGTAAGTTTTTAAAAATGAATGTTGAAATCTTCTTTCTTTTCTTTTTAGAAAAAGAAGAAAGATGTGGTTAAAGAGCAAGGGAAGAAAACTACAATAAAAGAAAACCGCAAAGCAAAAGTACCTTCAAAATTATCTGCATCTGAAAAGAATCGGACCCAACCCGCTGGCAACTCTGAGATGAAAACAATTAAATCTGAGCAGAAGATCGCCAAACGAGGCCAGGAATCGGCGGAAGTCCCCACCAGAGGGAAGGGCCATGTCACAAGAAAAAGCGAAGCTAGCATAGCCGCCCCGAGCGGGACACAGATTAGAAAAGCCTCGCCCCATAAACCTGTCTCCGCAGTCCCTGCACGGGATGCCAGCCCTCGCAGTCACAGAACTGTCAGCCTAGAGAATTCTACAAAGTGTGTGAAAAGTAAAGGGCCGGGCAAAGTTCCTGACCGGACTCAAGCCGGGGATAGCTCAGTACTAGTAATACCGGCAAGTCCTCTCAGAGATGCTCAGAATGCTACAGGGGACAAGGTAAGACGGTTATAGGGGTCTTAATTCTAACCTGAAACTGACCCTTAGTAAAAAAAATATATAACAAGCTAAAACTTTTGTTTTTCTATTAGTTTTGGGCATGGTGGGGAAGGGTGAAGCTTTAATTGTAGTCCCCGTTAGGGGGGTGTCCACTATTGTGTGTGTGTGTGTGTGTGTGTGTTTTTTTTTTTTCTTCCGGTCAGTAAGCCCTGGTTCACACTGATGCGATACGGGAAATGCAGCGAGTCCTGTGCGTCTCCCGCACCACATTGCGGTCGCACGCCGTCCATACGATCTGCAGTGGGTGTTAATGTTAGATTAACGACACCCTGAAACGGTACGCAAAGTCACTGTCAGTTTTTTCACCTTAATGCATAGGAAGATCAGGGCGGCTCTGTGCAAAACCATACACACAGGAGGCAAGTATAACAATTAAAAAGAAAAAAGAAAAGAAACAAAAATCAAAGCGTTCATTTCAAGTTGTTTTTAATCTTGTAAAACTTGAAGCTTTTAAGTAACTCGGTCATGTAAAAAAAAGAAAATGTAAAGAGCCATCCTATACATACACATTTATACTCCTTTCCGGACTGTTATGTGTTACATCTTCACTTTCTTTAAAGAGCTCCTTGTGTCTCTGCTATTGGACATATGTTCTGTTGCCAAAATCCTCTGCACCCAGGGGGGGATGGGATGGGACCGTATCTTATTTGCTCACAAGTATATATTGCCTTCTTTTTTGAATAAGGTGATATTGCTCTGTCCATGTCTCCCTGTCTGTCTCGCATCTGTGCTTCTGCACTGTTACATGTGCCTGTGGTTGGCGTGCCAACATATAATTACGCAAGAATTTTCCACTGATGCCGGCCCATTTCTCAGGGAGCATAAAAGCTAGGTTTACCCCTGTGTGTTGGTAAACAATTTTTTTTTTTTTTTTTTTTTTTATTTGGTTCTTGTTGACCACCACCATACTGGCATGCTGCACCCCTTGATACCTGAATGCTAAACCCACTCCTTACCTGGCCGTTCTTCAGTTTTCAATGCTGTGATAGTTTTACAATTACTTGGTCATACAGTGTACCTAAAATACATTTTTGAGACAGATTATGCTTTCTGTTTTAAGTTTTTTACTATATAAAAGGGAAAAAAAATCGGGAAAAAAAATCCTTTTACTTTCGGATATAAAATTATTGCATAAAGTTTGTTGCCCAAAAAGGAGCTGGAGCCTCAAGTGAATGAGCTGCGCGACAGAAAATCGCTCGTTCCGCTACATGTAGTGTGAATGGGGCCTCAGAGTACAAATTCACCTTACCGGTCTAGCAGGCTGGCCCCCCCCCCCTGTCTGGCAGAACTGCTTCAGTCATCAACATCTTTTAAGAGGGGTTTTCACTACTGGTCCTGTTTAAACTTATGATTGATGTGATTTGGTTCACAGCAGTCATAAGGTGCAGAGCCACTCTGACTGGCTCTGTTTGCATTTGACCTGAGATTTGCTCTGAGTGTTCACAGACATTGTGATTGTGATCACAGCATTACAAACAAGAACATTTTTAAACGCCCTGTTAGAAGAAAGGGTACGCCATGCAGCTGTACAATGGCTGGTCAGGATTCGGTTAAAGCAGAACTTTACTTGACAACAAAAATGTCCTTTAGCAATGAACATTCACTATATTAGCAAAAGTATTGTGACACCTGCCTTTACACGCACATGAACTTTAATGACATCCCAGTCTTAGTCCGTAGGGTTCAATATCGAGTTGCTCCACCCTTTGCAGCTATAACAGCTTCAACTCTTCTGGGAAGGCCGTCCACAAGGTTTAGGAGTGTGTCTATGGGAATGTTTGACCGTTCTTCCAGAAGCACATTTGTGAGGTCAGGCATGTCAATAATTATGCTACCAAAATGAGTGTGTGCTGTAAATTGCCTCCAGCATTGTCCCGGTATCTTCTTGCTGGAGGCTGCCATTTTGCTGAAGCCCAGAGCAGTAGTAAATCATAATGTGGATCTAAACCCATTGATTTAACAGTTTCAAAAAACAGTTACATTCCTGGAAACCTGGGATTGAGAACTGTCACATTATGTCCTCAACCAAACTGTCAAGCCATCAAATGGCTGTTGTCGTCATAACTGATCAACATGGCTGTTGCAGAATAACAGAAGCAGCTTCCTTGGCTGTAAAGGATAGGAGGGCTTAATTCCACTTCCTGCCCGCCGTATGCAAAATGACGGCCGCAGGGTGGTTGTGTTATGCTGACTGGGCGTCATATGACGACCAGTAGGATAAGCCGCTCACGCGTGCTCGGCTCTCCTGACGGGTGGGGTGGTCTGTGCTAATAATCAGACCATTGATTATCAGTGCAGACCCACCAGGGATGCCAACCCGTGCCCACCAGGATGCCAACTGGTGCCCATCATTAATGCCTATCAGTGGCTACTCATCAGTGTCCATTAGTGCAGCCTCATCAGTGTTCTTCAGTGAAGGAGAAAGCTTACTTATTTACAAAATTTTATAGAAACAAAGAAAACTTTTTTTTTTTATTTATTTTTTTATTTTATTTATTTTTTAATATTTTCGATCTTTTTTCTATTTGTTTAGCAAAAAGAAAAGAAAACCCAGTGGTGATGAAATACCAAAAGAAAGCTCTATTTGTGGGAAAATTATAAATATATTTCATATAGATACAGTGTGGCTTGACCGCGCAATTGTCATTCAAAATGCGACAACGCTGAAAGCTGAAAATTGGCCTGGGCAGGAAGGGGGTGAAAGTGCCCGGTATTGAAGTCGTTAAGGCTGTCAGCAGATCGGCCTCTACAAACTTGTCAGTGCCTAAAAATGGAGAGCAACTGAGCATGTGCAGAGCTGGGTGAGACGGCGTGTTACTGGATTTTAAACAGTATAGGCACTTATTTTTAATGTTGTACATAGCTATACCTGCAATAGGGGCCAGCCTGGAGTCATCCAGCAGGACTTAATTTTCTGATTAAAGTTCCACTTTAAAGAATAATTCCAGGCAAACGTCTGCCAATATCCACCCTCAACAATTCGTTTGAATTTAAATTTGAAATTTCATAGTCCACTTACTAGTTCTTCCGTTGTAACTACGTGTTCTGTCTTTTCTTATATTGAGTTGCCAGATGGCTTTCAAATTTTTAAAATATAACTTAAAGCAGTTCCACCCTCCCCCATGAAAAAATTAAAAGTCAGCCACTACAAATACTGTAGCTGTTGACTTTTAATATTAGGACGCTTACCTGTCAAGGGATCCCGCGATGTCTGCACCCCAACCAATTTTTGTATCGGCTCTCTGGTGCTGCCGCCGCCGGCATTCATGGTAAAGGAAACCGGCAGTGAAGCCTTTCAGCTTCACTGCCGGTTCCCTACTGCGCATGAGCGAAGCGTGCTGCGCTTTCTAACTGGCTCGGCGGCAGAGGAAGGTGGAGGAGGGGGCTGAACTTCCGAGGGATGCTGCAAAGTGGGGAAGGGTACCTGTCAAAATGTGGCACCGGAGGGGGAGGGAGGAAGCAGATAAGCGGAGGTTCCACTTTTGGGTGGAACTCCGCTTTAAGGCAAAACATTTTTTAATTTTGGATAGAGTGAAGAGGGATTAGCACATTTGTCAGGTTTTTATTGTTGTCTGTGCCGCCGTTAAGGAGATTCACCCTCGATTTGTCCTGTTCACCTTAAAGCGGTTGTATACCCGCTGTTTTTTTTTTCTGCACCTGCAAGGGAAAAGGCATAATGAGCTAGTATGCACCGCATACTAGCTCATTATGAGATACTTACCTTAGAATGAGGCGCCGGCATCTCCCATGGTCCACGCCGAGGGAGCTGACATTTCTCCTCGGCGTGTCTTCCGGGTATCGCGGCTCCGGCGCTGTGAGTGGCCGGAGCCGCGATGTCGTCACTCCCGCGCATGCGGGAGATTTTTTTTTCCCTACAGGTAAGCCTTATTATATGCTTACCTGTAGGTAAAAGTAAAAAAAAAAAAAAAAGGTATACAACCACTTTAATCATTGAAAGTAAAATAAAATCTCAGGTTTTTGGGTTTTCACCAGGACAGGATTAGAGGGGAAATCTTCCAATGGGGATGCTAGTTCTGGTGGCAACTAAGGATTCCCTCACTTTCGAAGGATTTCTTCTCACTTCCTGTTGTGGCTATGGGACAGGAAGTGAAAAGAAATCTCTCCAATGGGACACAGATGGTGCAAAAACTGACAGGGATTATAACCCTCTCTTACTCTATTCAAAGAGAAAGCTCTACTATTAAAACAGGCTTTCCATGGGATTGATTCCTTTTTATGTTGATGGGTGGGAGAGGGAGACGGTCCAACAGAGAGAGGAGAGCATTGGGGGTGTCATCAGTGCAGAGATTTGATGATGGTCAAGTGGCAGGAAGGAGACGGGGCATTCAGCCACCTTTCAGTCTTCTAGTAGTAGACAGGGAGTTGTAATCTGTGTGTTGTGCTACACAGAAAAGTCTGCAGCACCCTTGGCAAATGGTAAATGTTTACTTGAGAAGGTTGTGAGATTAGTGAGGATGCGGCTTCTCGATGATTCTGTTTCTAAAAATGACTCGGCTACATATTGTCGTCGTCCCCAGACCCCACCCCCACCCCCCTTTTGTATCTGGTTGCCAAATGTAAAATGGAGCTGCTTCTAAAAATAGTAACCCGTCATTCTCTCGTGGTCACTTTCCCACCATCCTAAAATAATTCCATGCATTTAAAGGGATATTGAGCACTTGAGCAACTGAAATGTATCCATGCCCTTTAAGAACCTTTTAAAGGGGACTCTGTGGCAGGCGGGAAGGGGTTAAGACATCAAAAAGGTCTACATGTGAAAGCAGAGTGTTCATAACTTGCCTTCTGTGCAGCCTGTATTGCTGAGAAATGGTCCCCCTGAAGTCTCCTGGGAAACCTCCACACGTTAGGGAGCGTCAGTCTCCCCTTTTTCCATTTTCACCAACCTTTTCACTAACCTGACAGGTCCCTTTCCACAGTCTACGTCCCTTGATCCGTTGGCCATGCCCTCCAATGTTTGTTTACATCCAGCAATGCAAGTCCTGGCTTCATCTGCACATTACGGCCTCCAGGCTTCTATGGGGTCATCTATGGCCTTGGGACATAGCGACATAGAAGTCTGTGGTGCACTAATGCATAAGCACAGCCAGCACAGTGAAACTTGTGGCACTGAATGTAAACAAACACAAGAGGCCGTGCCTGATCGATGCAAGTAGGCATCTGTGTAGAGAAAGGATGAGTTTCGTTTTAGGACAGGAAAAGGATCAAAAAGGGTAAGTGCACATGGTTTTTAAAGTGGTTGTAAACCCTTATGCCGCGTACACACGAGCGGACTTTACGGCGGACTTTGCCCGGCAGACTGGATTTCGTCGGACAATTCGATCGTGTGTGGGCTCCAGCGGACTTTGTTTGCTCAAAAGTTGGACGGATTTAGATTTGAAACTTGTTTAAAATTTATCAGTTGAAATCGAGTCCGGTCGAAAAGTCCGCCGTCTGTATGCTAGTTCGACGGACAAAAAGCCACGCTAGGGCAGCTATTGGCTACTGGCTCCGAACTTCCTTGTTTTAGTCTGGTCGTACGTCATCACGTACGAATTCGACGGACTTTGGTGGATTGTGTGTAGGCAAGTCCGTTCATTCAGAAAGTCCGTCGTAAAGTACGTAGAAAAATCCGCCGGGCAAAGTCCGCCGTAAAGTCCGCTCGTGTGTACGCGGCATTACATATACCAAGTGAAGTGACTGGCCTCAGGTGATACACAGAAATGAAATCAATCCTTTTTCTTGAGTTTCACCTGTTTTATCTACAGCCCTCTCTCCCCTATATCTGTTCAAAGTCCAGAATTTTTATGGCTTGTCTGGGCTTTCAGAAAGCGGGAGGCGGGAGCTGAGGTTACACTCTGCAGAGCTCAGTGAGGAGAGCTCAGAGAGCTGATTGGAGGGAAAGGACACCCCCACCCCCTTTTTCACACAGGAACAGAGCTGAGGTGGTTGATCACAGGCTGTGTGCTGGAGCTCCCTCCTCCGTCACCTTTTTTTTCTCTTGGTGTCGGGAAAAATTGTCAGAAGTGACTCGTGCGGATAGCAGAGGAAGGAGGCAGCGGACGGAAATGACACTTAGTGCTCTGGATTGAGACAAGTACACACTGTAGAGCAGTGGTCCTCAACCCTGTTCACTAACAGGCCAGGTTTGCAAGATAACTGAAATACATCACAGGTGATATCATCATTTGCTGCTCAATGATTGCAGTATTCTAGTCTGCATCTCATCAAGGTAATACTTAAAATCTGGCCTGTTAGTGGGCCCTGAGGACAGGGTTGATGACCACTGCTATAGAGGGATATGCTTTGTTCATATTTCATGTCTGAGGTTTACAACCACTTTAAGGGGACATTCTATTAGGCCGGTAGTGGCCCCCGGCAGGGACTGATTTAAAAGTGGTCCTTTGTGATTTGTAAACCCATGTGTAATATGTTGATAGTATAAATACACAGGAATAATATTAAAGTCTAATATACTGTGCGATTTTTGTTTTTCTTTTTTTTTTTCTGTTTTTGTTTTTTTTATAACGTCCTTCTTTTCATGTTGAAGGTTACTGCATGTGACCAAGAGATGATTCCTCTTCCTGATATGCAGCCGGTGCCTCCGTCGGTCTCTCAGATGGTACAGCCTGGGTGCTCCTCCACACCAAGTAACCGGATAGAGGAGGATATGGCCTCAGGTGTGACTCTTCCGTCTAAAGAGTTGGCCGCTACAGTTTCGGAGCAAGCCCTGGAGCGTCAGCAGGAAGTCCCAAAACCACCCGAGTTTCTTCATGATAACGAAACGTTTGTGGATTCCCCGATCATTCCAGCAACACAAGATGAGCCTCCGCTTCTGGGGAAAGCACCTGAAAATCTGATGGTTCCTAACGGGGGCTTCAGCCTGGACGATGGCAGAGAAGGTAAATGTCTAGTTGGGCAGCACCTTTCCCGATGATTCTCAACATAGATGATTCTCAACATGGCTCTAGTTCACATCATGCAGTCAGTTTCCGGTGCGGAAACTGACTTCATGGTGTGAACTACAGCCATTGGAATACATAGGGGAAAACGCTGGGCATGCATTTTGTGCAAAGACAAAAAAAAAAAGCGCACGGAACTGCATCTGGTGTGAACTGGCCCCAAGCAAGCTACCTTCCAACAGACTTCTATTGGGAATGATCATATCTTTACCTCTACTAGCAATAACAACTTAACCCTTCCCCATTCTGTCAAATGGCGATAAAAACCTAGCTGGGTCAAAATCAAGATTATTATTTTTTTTTATATGGCCAATAAAGGGAGTACAGCCTTTGGCCTGTGACCTAGTTTTATATAGCACGGCTACACTCGCGCAAGCGGCCAGACGTGAATAGTTTCCCGTGTTCAAAAGCACAAATGACGCTTCCAGATGCAGTAGCACTGTGGGCACATAAAACTTGTGGATTAGCTGCGGACAAAACTCTGCAGTAATGCTTGCCCTGGGCACACGCCGTTCCCCTCATGCAGCCTGCCAGTGCTCGTCATATGCAGCTTGCCAGTGTCTGGATGCAGCCTCACCCGTATCCGGATCAGAGCGGCGATCTCCGTGTGTCCTGGAGCTGTGAATTCAATTGCCCGGGCGTCTGCAGTAACAATGTCCCGCCTCCTGTAATCGCGTCACGCTGATTCAATGTCCCGCAGGATGTTGTTACTGCAGCCGCCCGGGCAATTTAGCTATGAGATTGACGCTCTGTGGGGAGGGAGGAGGGAGGACTGGGGCGAGCCAGGAAGACTCCCCCACAATGGGTGGTCCCGCCCCCATTATCGGCGAGATTTTCCTTTCGGCAATGTGCCGATAAACAGTTTTTGGCCGATATGTTTCGGCGGCCGATTTTTCGGTGCATCTCTAGTTAAATGTCTTACCTAGGGAGTGTTTCTAACTGGTGGAGGGATGGGACTGCCTGGGGGAGGAGACCGATCGTTGTTCCTAATCAGTAGTCTCTTCACCCCTGACAGAACGGAGATCTGTCTGTTTACATTGACAGACCTCCGTTCTGCCTCTGTCAGGAGTGATCGCCTTCGTAGCTGTACGTCGGCCGCTTTAGGAGCACTAGGGGGCGCCCCCTAGTGCTCTTAAAGCGGCCAATGTATAGCTACGACGGCTCGCCCAGGGGAGCCAACCTGCCGCAGTATAACTGCGGCGGCTGGTCTCTAACTGGTTAAAGTAGAAGTCCGCCCTAACACTAAAATCTCTACATCTACAGACATCCACGATCTAACACTAACCTATCTAGCACATCAAAGAAAAGAAAAAGTATACATACCTTTTTATTTGAAGCCGCTCCAGTGCGGTCCCACACTGATCTGTCAGCAGCGGCTTCACTGTGGAGGCGGGTGCAGAGGAGGCAGCCGACAACGGGGGAAAAAAAAGATATGTATACTGATTTCTTCTTTACAGGGCAATATAGGTTGGTCTTAGATTGTGGATGTCTGTAGATTTAGAGATCTTCCTCTTTATCAATCACAAAGTGACTTGCCTTTTGGTCACATGACCAGAACAGGAGGGAGTATGATGCAGAATTTTCTCCAGAACAGGTAAGCATTTCAGTGTGCACTTATTAGGCCCTCTCACCCTTTTTGTTGTTGACCCTCATCTTAAAAACCAGTGTGACCTGGAGGCTGCTCCCCCACCCCCGCTTCTCTCCTTGGTTCCCGCACTGGACTTGTAGTTCCACCGCAGGCCTCTTTGCCTCCTTCTCCCAGCATTGCTGGCTCCCCCCTGTTGCTCCTTCACTCCGGTCTGAACCTCATCATGTCGCAGCTCCTGGCTTGTGAGGAAAGGTTATGTTCTCCCAGCCCCCAGCCAGTTATCCTTTACTGATTATATTACCAGCTGCACAGCTTTCTTGGAGACGGCAACAGGACCTCGTGTTTTTGTTATTTCTCCAAAATTGATTTTACTTGTTTTTTATTTTTGGTGTTTGGACGCTGTTTTAGATTGCCGGGTAGGGTGGTTTTATTTAGAGAGATCCGTATTTCTCCTGCCTGACCTTTTGTTGGTAACTTTCTGGATAATGATTTGTTCCTCGACCAACAATCTCAGCCTCTGCTGTGAAGGTAATGGAAGCCAAGTGCTCATCTGTGTACTTACGGGATGTTTGAGACGACCGGCTTTATGTTTTTGTGTGCGAACCAAATGTGTAGATTGTTTGCGTCTTCTGACTGACGTGGTTTATGTTCTGTAGAGAAACCAGTGAAGCAGCTGAATTCCGTATGTTCTCTAGGTCTGTTGTATTTTATTTTTATTTCATGCTGTGTTCCTTTTTATTGTCATGGTAAATCGCAGGTTGGCCATATATGGTTATTTATTATTATACAGGATTTATATAGCGCCAACAGTTTACACAGCGCTTTAAAATATAAAGGCGAGCGGTACAATTACAATACAGTCCAATACAGAAAGAATAGGAGGGGTCCTGCTCATGGAGCTTGCAATCTAAAGGGAGGGGGGTGGTGGTACAAAGGGTAATGGCTGTAGGAGATGATCTGATGGAGGTGACTCGGGTACATTTCCTAAGTGGAGGTGGGGTAGGCTGAACATAATTGTCAAGTACAAATTTTAGGAACTGCGACCATTTTTATACACAGTCCCCCGATTTTCAGGGGCTCAAATGTAATTGGACAAATGAATAAAATCATAAATAAAATGTTCATTTTTAACATTTTGTTGAGAATACATTCCTGGCAATGACTGCCTGAACCCATGGACATTACCAAAGACTGGGTTTCCTCATTTCTGATGCTTTGCCAGGCTCTAACTGCAGCCGTCTTCAGTTGTTCTTTGTTTGTGGGTCATTCTGCCTTTAGTTTTGCCTTCAGCAAGTGAAATTCATGCTCAATTGGGTTGAGATCAGGTGATTGTCTCGGCCGTTGCAGAATATTCCACTTCTTTTCCTTCAAAATCTCCTGGGTTGCTTTTGCAGTGATTTTTGGATCATTGTCCATCTCTACTATGAAGTGCCATCCAATCAACTTTGCCCCATTTGGCTGAATCTGGGCTGACAGTATATCTCTAAACACTGCAGAATTCATCCGGCTGCTTCTGTCACATCACCAATAAACACCAATGACCCAGTGCCACTGGAAGCCACACATGCCCATGCCATCACACTGCAAGCTCCACTATGTTTTACAGATGACGTTGTGTGCTTTGGATCATGAGCTGTTCCAAGCCTTCTCCACACTTTGTTGTTTTTTTTCTTCCCATCATTCTGGTACAGATTAATCTTAGTTTCATTCGTCCAAAGAATGATTTGCTAGAACTGGTTTAGCTTTATTTAGAGGTTTTTTGGCAAAGTCTAATCTGGCTTTTCTATTCTTCAGGCTTATGAATGGTTTGCACCTTGTGGTGAACCCTCTGTATTTTCTCTTGTGAAGTTTTTGACGGGCAGTTTTTGAAGCGCTCTTGCGTTAAAAAAAAAAAAAAAAAGCACCCCTTTAAATTCTGTGTATGTCTTCACACTGGTCTGTTGCGCTTCCATTGCTGTGTTAAAAATCCTGCCTGCATTTTTGGTGCATATTTGGTCAGTTAAAAAAAACAAAAAAACACCAAAAATGCACCTCCCCATTGAAATGCATTGAAAACTTACCCGTGTGATGCGGTTTTTGATTCACGTGAGCTCTGCCCCAAAAAGATATGTGTTTGGGGTTCGAAGTAATTTTCTAGCAAAACATACAGATTTTTTATATGTAAACAAAAAGTGTCAGGAAAGGCCTGGGGGTCAAGTTGTGAAATCTCAAGGGCCGCAGGTTTGGACCCCCCTGTTGTATGCTTTCCTCCTGTCACGTCATTTTTATGATTTGTATAGTCAAGGTAAAATGATATTACTCTGTGGACTTCTTGCGGGGAGATACTTTTTGGCTTTGATCAGCCAGCTAGCTCCAGTTATGAACGGGTCATAACCAACATCTGTCAGATCAGCTTTGAACCTAGAAAAAGTAAGGTATTCATGTACAGGTTTGTTCACAGAACAGTACAATGCAAGCGTTTTATGGAGCACCAGTTGTTAGCTATTGTATTTCTCTGCTGGACAAGGCCGCTCACCTAATTGATGCCGTGCATCTTTGAAAAAAAAGAACCTGTCAAAATAAGCCAGAAGTGCCCACAATGGGCATGTGAGCATCAGGACTGGACCACAGAGCAATGGAAGAAGGTGGCCTGGTCTGATGAGTCGGGTTTTCTTTTGCATCCTGTGGATGGCCGGGTGCGTCACTTACCTGGGGACAGAGATGGCACCAGGATGCAGTATGGGAAGACAAGACGGCGGAGGCAGTGTGATGCTTTAAGCGATGTTCTGCTGGGGAAACCTTGTATCCTGCCATTCATGTGGATGTCACTTGGCACGTACCACCTACCTAAACATTGTTGGTGACCAAATACACCCCTTCATGGAAATTGTATTTCCTGATGGCAGTGGCCTCTTTCAGCAGGATAATGTGCTCTGCCACACTGCAAAAAAATGGTTCAAGAATGGTTTGAGGAACAAATTCAAGGTGTTGACTTGGCCTCCACATTCTCCAGACCTCAATCCAATCGAGCATCTGTAGGATGTGCTGGAAAAACAAGCCTGATCCATGGAGGCCCCACATTACAACTTACAGGACTTAAAGGATCTGCTACTTATGGCTAGGTGCCAGATACCACAGCATACTGACTGACACTGACATCTCTAGTGACACTAATACAGTGATCAGTGATATTACTCTGCATTGACACTGTACTAATGACATTGGCTGGGAAGGGGTTAACATCTAGGGGCAATCAAGGGGTAACAATGTGTAATGTGTGCTGCTTTTACTTTACAATCTGGCTGTTTTTTCTCCCTGCTTTTCAGGGAAAAGAAACATTCAGATCACTGTTTCCTGTACACAGAGTTATGTGTGTTCTGTAAATGCATAACTGTGATTGGTCACAGCCAATCAGCTGACTTCAGTCAAAATCATTGGCTGAAATCAGCTGCCAAACTTGTACTGTACCCAGTCACAGCGTGGGTTGGCAGGAGGCACGCGTATGCATGCCCCCCGAACCCGGAAGAAAGGGCCGACTTAAGAAAAAAAGGGGTGGGGGGGTGAGGACAGACCCCACATGACCTTGCTGGATATGTGAATTTGCAGGGGCCTGCCATATTAAATCCTGTGTGTTTTCACTTGGTAGAGGAATAATGTGCTGTGTTTTGTTTATAGAAGCTGAGCCTTATGTGAACCTGACGTTCGTGAAGAATGATCACTATGAGAAGGGGAACGACGTGGTTGTCGTGCATGTTTATGTCAAGCAGATCTGCAAGGAGACGTCTCGGGTGCTGTTTCGGGAGCAGGATTTCACTCTGATCTTCAAGACTAGGTAAGAAATTGTCCCGAGGGGTCTGCTTATTGTAAAAGCTGCTATTGAAGTTATCGGTCGTTTGTATAAATGACACAAATTCTACCTCTTGGATCTGTCAGCTTTTCTAACTCAATGGAGCCCTTGACTTGGTAATGCATTGAGGGCCCTTTCACACTTGGGCGGTTTGCAGGCACTATTGCGCTAATAATGGCGCCTGCAAACCGACCCAAAAAAGCCGCTGCTGTCTCTCCAGTGTAAAAGCCCCGAGGGCTTTCACACTGGAGCGGTGCGCTAGCAGGACGGGAAAAAAAGTCCTGCAAGCAGCATCTTCGGAGCGGTGAAGGAGCGGAGTATACACCGCTCCTGCCCATTGACATCAATGGGACAGCGCGGCTATACCGCCGGCAAAGCGCCTCAGCAGAGGTGCTTTGCGGTGGTCTTTAACCCTTTCTTGGCCACTAGTGGGGGGTAAAACCGCCCCACTAGCGCCTGAATACTGACGGTAAAACGCCGCTTACAATAGCGGCGCTTTACCGCTGCCCCCGCCCCAGTGTGAAAGGGCCCTAAAGCACCGAAAGAAGACTCTTTTCACTTGGAGGATATAAATCCCCCCCCATAAAGCCTTCCATGTGAAACTCAAACTAAAATAAATGCAATTGTATGGAATTAAAATAATAGCTCGGTTATACCTCCAAACTTTTTTCCTAATGTACTTGAAGCCTAAGTTCACCTTTTTTAGGTACGTGTTACACCTGTATTTAGGATGTAACATGTTCCTAACCACCAGCTTTCTTCCCCCAGAGCCCATGACAGCGTGTGTGTGTGGTGGTGGGGTTCTTCTCTTCACTACAGCAGGCAGACTTGTAGTTCTTTGGACCACTAGTGCGGTAATCAGCACACTTCCATTGACACTTCCTTAACCACTTAAGCCACTTAGCCTCGTTTTGAGATTTTGGTGTTTACATGTTTAAAACAGTTTTTTTTGCTAGAAAATTGCTTAGAACCCCCAAACATTATATATTGTTTTGTTTTTTTTTTTTTTTCTAACACTCTAGAGAATAAAATGGCGGTCATTGCAATACTTAGTTAGCCCAATTTTTTTATTTTTTTTTTAAATATTGTTAAAGATAACGTTACGCCAAGTCAATTGATACCCAACATGTCACGCTTCAAAATTGGGCCCGCTCATGAAATGGCGTCAAACTTTTACCCTTAAAAATCTCCATAGGCGATGTTTAAAAAAAAATCTACAGGTTGCATGTTTTGAGTTGCAGAGGAGGAGGTCTAGGGCTAGAATTATTGCTCTCACTCCAACGATCGCGGCGATACCTCATATGTGTGGTTTGACCACCATTTTCATATCCGCCACAGAGACCACCTTTATCGTAAACGCGACCGGCTCCTGAAGAGATGGATACCTCGGTTGTGGCAGCAGCTGCTGCCGTTACCGAGATATTCATCTTCAAAGTGCCGACGTATATGTACAGGAGCCGGTCGGCAAGTGAGTGATTGCAAATGCATTTGTTTTTGTCTTGTCTTTCACCACTTCAACTCTGGGTTTTACCCTCTTCATGACCAGGCCATTTTTTGCTATTTGGCACTACTTTAACTGGCAATTGTGCGGTCATGCAAAGCTGTACCCAAACAAAATTTATATCACTTTTTTTTTTTTTTTCTTTTTTAAACACAGAGCTTTCTTTTAGTGGTATTTCATCACCACAGTTTTTTTTTTTTTTTTTTTTTTTTTTTTTTCTTTCTTTCTTTTTTTTTTTTTTGGAATATAAACAACGATGGAAAATTTGGGGGTGGGTGTGGGAAACCAATATTTTTTACTTTCTACTATAAAACCTATCCAATAATAAAAAAAAAAAAATCCCAATTCGTGTCTATTTGATTGGTTTGCCCTACAAACTATAGTTTATATACCGCAATTTTTATTTATTTTTTTCATACTACTAATGGCGGTCATCAGCAACTCTAATGGGACTGCGATAGTGCAGCGGGAAATCTGATACTAACTGACACTGACCTCACCAGTGACACTAATGATCAGTGATAACACTATACATTGTCACTGTACTAGTAACACTGGCTGGGAACGGGTTAACATCTAGGGCAATCAAAGGGTTAAAGGTGTGCCTAGTGTGTAAAGCGTGCTGCTTTTACTAATAGAGTTCTAAATTTCTCATCCCTGCCTTGCGAGAGAGAGATTGTTTCCTGTGTACAGAGCTCTGTGTTGAATGTCAACACAGAGCTCTGATTGTACACAGCCAATCGGCAGGTCCCGGCCTTGCTAACAGGCTCCTGCTGTGCACAATCACAGCGGGTGCCGGCTGGGGGGGGGGGGGGGGGGGGGGCATATTTTTAGTAGGCAGCAACGTACAGGTATTTCGTTTTGCCTACAGCGATGGCCTGTTTGCAGTACATGGCGGGCGGTCGTTAAGTGACAAACGGGTTAATACTTACCTGCTCTGTGCGATGGTAATGCACAGAGCGGCCCTGCACCTCCTCTTCTCGGGTCCCCTGCAATTGCTCCTGGCTCCTCCTCTCTAAGTGCCCGCATAGAAAGCAGCTTTCTTTGGGGGCAACTTGTGTGGGCTCGCTCCTGAGCCTCGCTGCCTGTGTCTGTTGACCCAGACAACGGGACTTGGCTCCCACCCCAGCTCTCTTGTCACTGGTTTTGATTGACGGCCGCTGCCTCAGCACAACCAGTGGGACCAGGAAGTGAGGGGAGAGAAGAGCTGCAGACGGGCACCGTGCTGGACCAAATGAGGGCTAGAGATAAGTAAAAGGGGGTGATAGTGATGCCTAAAACTTTTTTTACCTTAATGCAAAGAATGCATTAAGTTAAAAAAAAAAAATGTTCAGGCTTAATAATCACTTTAAGCTTTCCAACTGGAAGCTGGTGCAGAGGTATGGGCAGAGGAAGTGTCTCCAGGAGCCTGACATTACACCCTCACGATCCACTGATTGTAGGTGCAATGCTTTTGTAGGCTTTTGTTAAAAAAAAAAAAAAAAAAAAAATGCACATTTTACCTTCAAAATTATGTACATTTATTATTTTTTTTCGTAAAGGTGTACTTTGCATGGTTTGGTGTGCTGCTAATTTGCTGCTAATTTGTGAATTCTCAAACTTGTTGCATTTGGTCATTGAATTGCTGCATTACTTTTCAAGAACAAACTGAACTTTTACTTGTGAAACCTGAAGGAAATCTTTAATCACTTTTTTTGTGTTTTTGTAGCGATCCCAACTTTCTAAGGCTCCACCCTGGTTGCGGTCCTGACCAAGTCTTCAGATGGCAGGTGAAACTCAGGTGAGATGTCGTCTGTATTCTGACATGTCTGTGATTCTGCTGGAATTTGGTTTCAGGCAACTAATCATATTTTCTCTTCTAGAAACCTCATAGAGCCAGATTTGTGCAGATTCAACTTCACAGGCTCTCGAATTGATATCTCCCTACAGAAGAAACAGTGCCAGAGATGGGGAGGCCTTGAGGCACCAACCACACAAGGTCTGAACCCTGAGTTCTACCTTTTTTTTTTTTTTTTTTTTTTTTTTAACTATATGATAGCATTTAAAAGAATTATTCACCTCACAATATAGTGACATCAAAGTAGTTGGTAGTTCAATTCTTGAATGCTACCTATGACATAGCAACACTTGCTATAACATAATAGAGATTGTGACATCACAGACCACACTTGACTGTATATTACCAATAGTGACAATACAGTGGATTCTGGGAAATATTATGTAGGCTGTAACAACACAGCACTCACTATGACATCAGACTTTGTGCTGCAACCTATCAAAACACTCTGAGATCAAAACTCTGTGTATTTGATCTCACGGTATTCCCCGTGGCATTGTAATAAAGACTGATATTTAAAGTGTTACTAAACTCGGGACCCTGGGAAATGCAATTATTTTAGTATCCCCCCTTTCACCCTGAGGCATTTTACAAATAGCGCCTGTAAACTGCCTCTTCTGCAGCCCCAGTGTGAAAGCCCGAGTGCTTTCACACTGGGACGGTGCGCTTGCAGGGAAGGAAAAAAAGGTCCAGCAAGCAGCGTCTTTGGGGCGCGGGAGCGGTGTATACACTGCTCCTCCACCGCCCCTGCCCATTGAAATAATTGGGCAGCACTGCTGAAGCGCCCCAAAACAGGCTCTAATAATCCCTTCCTCGGCCACTAGCGGGGTTGAAACTAGCAGCGCTCTACTGCTAACGGCCGCCCCAGTGTGAAAGTAGCCTTAATATAAACGGCTAAATACCTTTTCTCATCAGCAGTATTTAGCAGTCTTGTGACTATCAGTGTCTGGTGAAAGCTTGTAGGAGGAGTTTTCATTCTGCTGACCTATGAGGCTGTGTGGCCCCTGACCCTCTATCTCAGTGGTTCTCAACTCCAGTCTTCGGGACCCACCAACAGGCCAGATTTTAAGTATTACCTTGGGGAGTTGCAGACTAGAATACGGCAATCACTGAGCAGCAAGTGAAATCACTTGTGATGTATTTCAGCTATCTTGCAAACCTGGCCTGTTGGTGGGTCCTGAGGACTGGAGTTGAGAACCACTGCTCTATCTGGACTGTGCTGATTGGCTCTCTGCTGATCACATGCACCCTCCCAAGAAAAAAAAAATCCAAACTGAGCATGTGCAGAGCTCCCCCAAGGGGCTCGGTACTATTAGGAGATGGATTGGGGACAGTGGAAGAAGGGAAGACAGAATCAGACAGCCTTTTTACACAATGCCGATCATTAACCCCTTAGGTTCCAGAGTGATTCTAACAAACATGCTTTATTGTATATACAGACTGATTTTTACTGTTGTGGGTTTATTAACACTTTAAAGTGGAGTTCCACCCAAAAACGGAACTTCCGCTTAAGTGCAGGTGACCCCCTGACATGCCACATTTGGCATGTCATGTTTTGGGGGGAGGAGGGGGTACTCGGTTTTTACAGGCACCCAGCTCCCACTTCCTCCCCTGTCTCCACGGCGCTGGAAGGAAGATCACCTCTCCTCCCCCCCCCCTCCCTCCCTGCAATCTTCTGGGACAAGTCACAGGTCCCAGAAGATTGCCCGGCCATTCGCAGTGCGCGCCCAGCTGTGAAGGCACAGCCGGGCTCCCACAGTTAGAATGCTGGTGCCTCGGAGAGGAGGGGGAGAGGAGCGAGGCTTCCTGCACCCGCATCACTGGACCGTGGGACAGGTAAGTGTCTGATTATTAAAAGTCAGCAGCTAAACTTTTGGTAGCTGCTGACTTTTAAATGGTTGGAACTCCGGTTTAAGTAAAAAATTTGACTACCCCAGTAAAAGACCATCCATAACAGAGTGCTGAATGCAACATGAAAGAACTTGCCAAAATGGTGTAAATCTATTTTCTCAAATTTCAAGGTTGTATTAAATGCCAATTCACACTATGCGGTGACAGACTTTTTACCACAGTGTAAAACGTATGTCACCGCAGGGACACACAGGAAACAATTGTTTCCTATGTGTCCCATTTGCACTGTAACACAGCCTAGTGCTGCGCTAAAATACAAACCTGCTGCATGTTATTACAGCACACTGGCCCGAATCGCAATGCAATGACATCGCATTACGCCGTCCGACATTGTGCAGTGTATGAATTTTTAAGTTTTGTACACTTCACAAAAAAAAAAAAGGGACGTGCGGTGCGCTGAATCATGCACCACACTGCCCCCTAGCCAGGCAGCAACGCTGAGCAGCCGGATCGGTCAATCATTCCGGCTGCTTTGCGATTTCATGGAGGGGCAGTGTGACTTGCCCCTAAACCTCCAATGACCTTACAACACCTTGACCTTCTACTGTTGACTGTGGCAGCCTGCTATGGACTGTGACATCAGAATACCATACTTCTTCAGGAATATGTTTGAAATGACACTCTCTCTTGTGCATGGGCCGCCTTTGAATTGGCAGATTTAATGCGTTACAACTCTAATGCTTTACTGACCGGATTTAGATGGTTTTTAAAGTGGTTGTAAACCCTCACCAGTGAAGGGACCGGCCTCAGGTGATCCACAGATTGATTTATCTGCAGTCTTCTAAAACAAACGCACAGATCAGAGGCTTTTATTCTCTGCTCCAGCGGGTAGAAGGGGGGGGGGGGGGTCTGATGTCACACAATGCACTGCATGAGAGGAGAGCTCAGTGTAATCTGAGACCTGGGTGGCAGGAAAGGACACCCCCCCCCTGCACTCACTCATAGAAAAACATGCCTTGCTGAGGGTATCAGTCACTTGCTGTGTGCTGGAGGAGGGGCGGGGCAGTCTCCTTGAACTTCTTTGTGTTAAATTGATGCAGATAGCAGAGGGGGGAGAGATCGGTGAGGAACCACACTAGGTGTGTTGGACTGAGACAAGCACACACTATAGATGGGGATATACTTTGTTCATTTTTAATTGCACAACCACTTTAAGGGGTTACAGCTGGCCCGGTTATGTGTTGAAATTTATTATATTACGGCTCTCCTGTATACTTTTTTTTTTTTGATCACCCAGAGTGAGTTGTAATGTTCCAAATTGTGTTTTTTGTTTTTTTTGTTTTTTGTTTTTTTTTAATTCAAATTGGAGTAAAGCTTTTTATAAATGCACAAACTTGCTGCTAAACAGAAAGTGTCCTTGGCCATTTTTAAGGTGCAGTGGGTGGTGCAAAGGTGGCAATGCCTGCCAGTCCTGCCCCCCTGGATAAAGCACAGCCGGGAAATAACCAGCATGCTCTGTCCAGCAAAGAGGAGGCCAGAGGCGTTGAGAAGGAGAAGCCCCGGGCAGAAGAGGCCAGTCTGGAGAAGGTTGCGCCAAGAACACCAGCCGAACACGTCTCTGTAAAATCAGAGCCACTTCTGCCTTCTGTAAGTATCCAGAGCAGCCGTGTTCACTGTTTTGTTTTTGACAGAAATGTTGTCCTTTTATATTAAGAGGCCCATTTATAACCAATATCACTCTCTGTTATACTGTGCATGGTTCTTCCATACCGTGACCTGCGTCTTGTATGGCCCATTCATAAATTGCAGGCTGTGGTGTGGAGCTTTCAGTGTCTATGGTGGTCTTCTTGCTTAGCAAGGCTGCCTGGGCGGGAGGGGGATGGTGTGCAGAGAATGTAAATTGTGGGGGTTATGGAAAAGGGCATTTTGTAGTTAAAGGGGTTGTAAACCCTCGGGATTTTTCACCTTAATGCATCGTATGCATTAAGGTGAAAAAACACCTGGCAGTCACCGGCCCCTCAGCCCCCCGTTTTGCTTACCTGAACCCGTTCTTTCTCACCCCGGGGACGAGCACACCAGCTCTAGCCAGTGTCTTGTGTCCTGATTGGATAGGTTGATAGCAGCGAAGCCATTGGCTCCCGCTGCTGACAATCAAATCCAATGATGAGGGGGCGGGCCGAGTCCTGCTGCGCTTCTCCGGGGCACTCGAGAAGAGGAGGAGCCACGAGCACCGCTGAGAGTCCCCAGAAGAGGAGGATTTGGGCCACTCTGTGCAAAACCAACTGCAGGGGAGGTAACTAGAACATGTTTGTTTTTCTAAAAAAAAAAGGAGGGTTTAGTAACCCTTTAAGCAGGAGACAACGCAGACGGGGCTGACCATTTCACTGCAGCTGAGGCAGCATTGTCAGGCTAAACAAGAGAAATGTGGGAATGTAAAAAAAATTATACATACTCAACCTAGATGGCTGCAGCATCGATCCAATGTTGCAGCAGTCCCCTGCCTTCTCTACACAGAAAACTGAGCAATCAAAGATTGTTGATCGCTCAGTTCTTGGGTCTTTGAGCACAAAGTGGTGACTGTCGGTTACCAGTTCTCAGCTCTGCCCCTCCAGCGCTCACTGAAACGCCGGTCCGTGGAGGGGGAGGGATCGGCTGGTTCAGGCTCTCAGCAGTGAACGGAGAGGCTGCGCCATCTATTGATCATGCATCTGGGCGGATCCCGACATTGTCTGGATCTCTGCCGACCCTGGACCGGCTCTGTAAAGTCAACCGACAGTAGATTTTATCCCGCTGTCAGATGAATCTCAGTCATGGGAGTGCAGAACTAACTGCACTTCTGTGACCCAAAAGAGAAGTATGCCAAAAGAGCATTGCCCATACTTCTCCTTTTTAGTAGCTCACTGGATTTCTAGCAGATAAATACTGTAGGTATTTTACTATACTTGCAGATATAAAACAAAGGAAAATGTGTAGCAGAAATGTTTTTTTTTTTTTTTTTTACCCAAATGTACACTGAAAGCGGAGTTCCAGACTTTTTTCAGTTTATGAAGTCAGCAGCTACAAAAAGTGTAGCTGCTGACTTTTAATAAACACAACACTCTTATATACCCCCCCCCCCCCGTTTTATATACCCCCCCCGTTTCACTTTGATGTGTTGAATGAGGTTTTGATATTTATGTCTCAATATCCCAGTACCCCGGCGATTTGGTTGGGAGACTTTAATAATGTCATAGATAGGGAGCTCGACAGACTGACAATGCACTCTTCTAACACGACTCCCCCACAACACAAGATTTGGCAGATTCTTTAGAGAATTAGCACTGATAGACACATGGCGGCATCACCACCCCCAAGACAAAGTATTTTCTTGTTTTTCAGCAGCGCACAACTCCATGTCCCGAATAGACATGATCTTTATATCCCGCTCCCTTCTCCCTATGTTAGAGGAGGAGGGATTCCACCCTCGTACACTTTCAGACCACGCCCCATACTGGGTTGTAATTAAATTTGACTCCCCGCCCAATACATACACATGGAAACTAAATCCCTTTTGGCTGTCGGTAGTTCCAGGAATGGATGAACTGGGGATTGAATGGGACATATTTTTCCAGAATAATAAGAACTCAGCACCCTTTGATGTCGTATGGGACTCCTTTAAATCACATGCCCGTATGACACTTGCTCGTTGTATTACCAAATACAGGAGGACTTCCTCTCAAGTGGTTAGACGGGCGGAACAGGCCCTGTCGGACCTGGAGAGGGAGTTCTCTTCGAATCCAACTCCCATCACGGCGGATCAACTAAAACAACAAAACCGGCTAGTCTCGGGTCTGCACTTTGAAAGAGCAGAGCGGAAAATATTCTACGCTAAACAAAGAACATACGAGTGCGGGGAATGGGCGGGTCGTCTCCTGGCATACCTAGCTCATATGGATATGAGACCACCCACAGTTGTGTCCCTTAGAGGTACCGATGGGGAGCTGATATCTGAGCCCGATAAAGTGGCAAGCGAGTTTCGTTCCTTTTTCCTATCCCCGTACACCTCTACGGCCACTACTACCAACGAGGAAACAAAAACCTTACTAAGCGACATAGATTTGCCCACACTCTCTCAAACCCACTTTGATATGCTGGAGGCCCCCATTTCCACCGATGATATTTTAGAGGCGCTGGCCACACTCAAAACCTCTAAAGCACCTGGATCGGATGGGCTCCCCCTTGAGTTTTATAAAACATACACAGAACATATCGTCCCCAGACTTCACGAGCTCTTCTCCCACATATTTAAATCCGGTACACTACCTCAATCTATGGCTGAAGCTTATATAGTACTCATACCCAAACCTGGTAAAAATTTAGAACTCCCCGAATCCTACCGCCCAATATCCCTTCTTCAGCTTGATATAAAAATTTTGGCCAAGATCCTGGCGCTGCGCTTGAATAAAGTTGTCCTCACCCTGATACACCCGGATCAAACCGGATTCATGCCCGCAAAAAACACGGCCTACAACCTTCGTAGACTACATATGAACCTGCAAGCCGAACATGATCAGATGGACTCCAGAGTCATAGTATCCCTCGACGCCGCAAAGGCGTTCGACTCTGTAGAGTGGAACTACCTTTGGCAGTGTTTGGCAAAATTTGGTTTCGGCCCAAAATTTATCAGATGGCTCCAGCTGATGTATCGGGGCCCTAGCGCCAGGATCTTGGTCAACGGGAGGGTCTCCGACCCCTTCCCTCTGTCTAGGGGTACACGTCAGGGCTGCCCGCTATCCCCCATACTCTACGCCCTTGCGGTGGAACCCTTGGCAGTGTTGCTGAGGTCACACCCGGGAATCACAGGTTTGAGGAGAGGTGGCCTGACAGAAAAACTCAGCCTCTACGCTGACGACATGTTGTTGTACTTATCTGACTCTGGCTCCTCTCTGACAACAGCGTTAGAAACAATACAAACATTCGGAACACACTCAGGCTTAAAAATAAACTGGGATAAATCCCAAATTCTCCCTATAGATATAGGCGTGCCCCCTCAGAATCAGGCCTCCTCTCCTCTCACAACCGTTAGCTCCATAAAATATTTGGGAATTACCATCACTCGAACCCCTGAGGAATACACCAAATTGAACATAGAACCCCTAATTACAAATTTGAAACATAAGACCCAGGTATGGGCTAAGCTTCCCCTGGGAGTCATGGGTCGGGTGAACCTTATGATTCTACTCCCCAAGTTTCTATATGTCTTTTGGCATGCCCCACTTTATTTACCGCTCAGAATCTTTAAATCAATTGAAAAAATTCTCAACTCATTTGTATGGGGGAAGGCCCGACATAAATTACCATGGCAAGTACTAAAAAATCCCACAGATCTGGGCGGCGCCGCGCTCCCGGATTTTAATTACTACTATCTGGCAGCGCAGCTGTCACATTTTTATTATCTGGATAAATGCGATAAGGAAAGATATATGGCCCTGCTATGCTCCCAACAAACTCATTTGTACACTCACCCCTTTCAAGTCATCTTCAGGGACCCCCCAGCCCCTGGGGCATTGGGTAACCTTAAGGGCCTAGTATATGCTCACTGCAAAATATGGGCAGTGGTGAGACGTAGATTAGCCTTGCCAGCCACGCACTCACACACACCGCTGTGGGACAACCCGGGCCTAAAGGAACTATTACTTTTGCCAGGACGCCATATGTGGCTCGCTCGAGGAGTGAGGATACTTTCGGATGTGTACCAAGACAACAATCTGAAATCCTTCCAACAGCTTAAGGAGGACTTTGCCCTTCCCAACTCTATGCTTTTTAGGTACCTCCAGCTCCGCCATGCCCTGCAGACCCAGTTTCAAGATGGCTGTCCCAATCTAGAACAACTAGATATCCTCCATGTTATTGTAGGGCAAGACTCCTCCAAACTTATTTCAGTTTTTTACAACTCTTTGATTCGCCCTGCAGCAGTGACCCTTGCCTACGGGGGGTTGAGGAATCGATGGGCTGGTGACGTGGGGGAGCTGGAGGATGACGAGTGGGAGGACGCGCTGGACAACTGTAAAGTGGTGTCTACTAGACTGGCGGACAGACTTACCCAACTGTGTATATACTGCATAGATCATACTTAACTCCCATAAGACTAGCTAGATTCAAACCTCAACACAGCCCTCTCTGCCCCAGATGTGACAGCCCCTTCAGTTCCTTCTATCATCTAATATGGGCATGCCCAGCTATACAAGATTACTGGTCTCACGTGGTACAGTTCATACATGATGAAATGGGATCTCCCCTCAGGCTATGCCCCAAGCAATGCCTGCTGGGAATCTTCCCAGATCCTGACTCGGATAAATTCCATACCATCTTTCTTAGAGAGTCACTGTTTATAGCTAGGCTACTTATAGCTAGAAAGTGGATGAGGGTAGAAACACCTACATTACAGGAATGGATCGCTGCTATCAACAATGTCCTGCCCTATAAAAAAGAAATATACGCCCACAGAGGATGCCCATCCAAATATGAGAAAATATGGAGCTCCTGGTTAGGTAACTCAGCTACCTGCAATTCCATGAGCGATAGCAATCTATGAGTCTAACAAATATGCCTCAAAGTATAATCTAATGATGCACTGTGTGTACCGAAGCCCTGAAGGCAAGATAAGGCCTGATAGAGGATACTAATCTATAATACCTGTAACCAGAATGTGTAACTGTACAAAATGCACTGCTTACCCTGTCAATCATTACATTCTTGTAAATATGTCAATGCAATGTTCGCTAATCACCTGTGTACTCTTTGCAATAATAAACAACGTTTTATTTGTAAAAAAAAAAACACAACACTCACCTGTCCCACGGTTCAGCGATGCGGCTGCCCGAAGCCTCGCTCCTCTCCGTGGCGCAGTCATTGCAACTGTGGGCGCCCGGCTGTGACAGCTTGCGGCTTCACAGCCGGGCACGCGCTGCGCATGCGCCAGTGGCGCTGCGCTGTCCTACTGGTCAGGCAAACTTCTGGGACCAGTGATGTGCTCCAGAAGATTGCAGAGAGGGAGGGGCCGCCTAGGCGGAGAGGAGGAGTTTCCTAGGCGGCCAGAAGACAGAAGGAGGAAGTGGGACAGGTAGTACAAAACCAGGTACCCAATATCTTCCCACTCCCAAAAAAAAATTACATGCCAAATGTGGACTTTTGGGTGGAACTCCCCTTTTAAGGCCTCGTTCACACCATGATGCCGAGGCATCAGTTTTTCTTTTTTCCGTCTCAGCCTGCAGTAGTAAGGCAATGCCCATAGACCAGTGGGGAGCATGTCTCCTGTGAATGAGTCCCTTAAAAGGAAATTCATATTTGATATAAACTGTGTTTTCCTGCGCTGGTTTTGAATGGCAAATGCATCCAATCTAAGCTGCATGTTTAATGGTGCATTTCTTATCCATAGCCCAAACCAACATGCATGGTCCCTCCTATGACGCACAGCGCTATCAGCAGCGATAGCGCACAGGAAGAAGAGGAGAAGAGAGTCTGCCTGCCAGGTTTTACTGGTCTGGTTAATCTGGGAAACACTTGCTTCATGAACAGCGTCATCCAATCTCTGTCCAACACACGGGAGCTTAGGGACTATTTTCAAGGTTAGTAACTTTTTTTTTTTCCTTCCTTTGGTTTACAGAGGTGTGCCTTTGTGTGTTGCCCTTCATATTTGGTTGGTCCAACGAGAGTATCACTTTTATACGGCACACGTCTTTTATAAAGCATTTGGTAGCTTGCACAATGGGGCATGGAGAGGAGAGAAAAAAGCAATATGTTCTGATGTTGCATGAATGCCTTTATGGCGTCCTGCCAGATGTTTATACCTGATAGCGAATTGTGAGTTACCCTAGAGAGAATACTATATTGAAAGGATGCTTCCTTTGATGGAGCTGCTCTATACATTAGAAGAAAAAAAAAGTTGGGCAATTTGAACCAGTTTAACCATTAAAAATCCCATGATGGTTCCCAGAGGAAAGCAGTCAAATGGGAAAACATTTAATAGGTTGCGTTTGCTTGATGTGCCAAGGTATGTTAAAGTGTTTGTAAACCCTTCCATATACCCAGTGAAGTGACTGGGCTCAGTTGATACACAGAGGTGAAACAAATTCTCCTACATAAGTTGTACGTGTTTATTTTCTCTTCTCTGCATCCCTTCAAAAGGGCAGAATTGTGTTAACCACTTGGTGCCCACATTACAGCCGAGAGATGGCTACAGTGTGAGCTTAAAAATGCCGGCAGGACGTCCATGGATGTCCTCCCGTGCTCGCGCCCCCTGCGGTGCTCTCTGTGCTCATTGAGTCCTTGGGACTCGGCTTATCACAGATCAGGGTAAAGGGGCAATCGCGACCCTTTACCACGGTAACAGCTGTTAGCCAATGACAGCTGATCACATGATGTAAACAGAAGCCGGTTATCGGCTTTTCTTTTTTTTTTTTCCCTCACACTGACAGCTTGAGGAGAAAATAAAGCCAATTACGGGCTTCTGTAAATGGGACATCGGTCCCACATCAGGGCAGCCACATCAGGGCAGCCACATCAGGGCACATCAATGAAGGAGTAAAATTACCTGTTTGCAAAATGTTATAACAAACTATGAATGTTTTTTTTTTTTTTTTTTTTCCAGTCGTTTTTTAGGAAAAAATAAAAAAAACCCAGTGGTGGTTAAATACCACCAAAAGAAAGCTCTATTTGTGTAAAAAAAAAAAAAAAAAGATAAAAATGTCGTATGGGTACAGTGTAGCATGACCGTACAATTGTCATTCAACGTTTGAAGGCACTGAAAATTGGCCTGGTCAGGAAGGAGGTGTATGTGCCCAGTAAGCAAGTGGTTAAAATCCGTCTCCATCTGTTAGTATCACAGAGGAGGGGCGAAGAGCTGCAGTTATTGTGTGTGAGAGCTGATTGGAGGAAAGGCGCGCGCGCGCGCGCGCGCACACTCCCATCCACACAGCAAACAGGAGCGAAGGAAGGATACCGAGCTGTGTGCTGAGCTCTCTCTGCCCTCGCATTTATCACGAGTCAGGAAAACTTCTCAGGATTGACTCATGCTGATAACAGAGAAACAAAGTACCAGAGAAAAATTGCACTTGGAATTTTGGATTAGGGATATGGAAACGCATAATTGTGTCACTGGAAATGCCTCGACACAATCATTTGAAAAAGTGTCCCCATTCTTTAGCCATACAGTGTAATTACCCCATAAGCTTGTTCCACTTAACTTACAGTGCATCCAGAAAGTATTCACAGTAGGGCTGCAACTAACGATTATTTTCATAATCGATTAATCGGCCGATTATTTTTTCGATTAATCGATTAATCGGATAAAATCATAAAAAAAACCCGTAATGTGCCATTTTTGCTATTCCTCCCGGGGACACCAATAACGGGGCGCTATTCCACCCAGGAACACCAATGACGGGGCGCTATTCCCCCCGGGGACACCAATGACGGGGCGCTATTCCTCCCGGGGACACCAATGACGGGGCGCTATTCCTCCCGGGGACACCAATGACGGGGCGCTATTCCTCCCGGGGACACCAATGACTGGCGCTATTCCTCCCGGGAACACCAATGACGGGGCGCTATTCCTCCCGGGAACACCAATGACGGGGCACTATCCCCCCGCCCCTCCCAGGAACACCAATGGGGCACTATTCCCCCCCATCCCAGGATCACCAATGGGGCACTATTCCCCCCCCTGCCAGGAACACCAATGGGGCACTATGTCTATTCCCTCCCAGGAAAACCAATGATGGGGCACTACTATTCCAGGCAGCCACCCCCCGGAACACCAATGATGGGGCACTCCCCCCCCCTCCCCTCCCCAGGAATACTGTTAGGATGGGGCACTGGTCATAAAAATGTACTGTTTTTAATGTTAATAAAAAATATATTGATGCACTCCAATTTAAACTATCAACTTGTGTGATAACCACTATAATTATAATATAATATGCACAAATCCAAACATCAAAAAAAAAAAAATTATATAATTAGTTTTCCAGAAATATGATTAGTGAGAACGTGATAATTCCAATAATCGCCAACTACCACTTTAGTGAATAGTGCATGATAATATTAAATCATTTAAAAATAAAATGTGATAGGTTGCAAACATTTTTTGAAAAAAACTGACTGGGAGGAAGAGGAGGAAAGCAATTAAAAAAATGGAATATTCCTCTATCAATATTCACCCATTAGTCCAATGGCAAATGCATTGAAAGGGTTAAGCTCAGTAAAGTTGATATTCAGCCTGATAGTTAACCTCACAAACATAAATAGCTTCAAAGTATATTTTCCAAGTTAAGAGTAAATGATAGCTTGCCTTGGTTTCACTTTCTTATCATCTCAATGTAAACGATTCATGTGAAGAGAAAATAAAGACACCATTGCGCAATGATCAGATAAGGAACACAGCAGAGAGATAACCACAAAAAGATACACTCACATAACCTCGCAAGTGTTTAGGCATAAATGTTAAAGTCAAGACACTGACAGCGTGACTCCCCCAGAGCTGCTGCTGTTCTCGTAACTTTTAATGGCAAAGATTGTCACTGGCTCCTCCTATGTTTTTAATGTGTTTAGCCGCTACCTTTCACAATGAATGTGCTTCTCGCCCTCGCCTCTCTGTTCCCTCGAGGCAGCGGGCGGGGCTGAGAAGATCAGTGGGGATGACGTCAGTGAGCAGGGGGAGAGGCGTGCCACGTACGTGCAGCGGCGCAGACGTGCCTGGTCACAAACGGCGGCGCCGAGGACACAGGAGGGAGGATTTATTTAAACGGACGGACAGAAGGAAGGTGCGGACCAACTAATCGATAATGAAAATCGTTGACAACGATTTTCATTATCGATTATTATCGATAATATCGATTAATCGTTTCAGCCCTAATTCACAGCGCTTCACTTTTTCGACATTTTATGTTACAGCCTTATTCCAAAATGGATTAAATTCATTGACAACGTGAAGGACGTTTGTTTATACTCACACCCTTTGCTCAATACTTTGTTTAGGCACCTTTGACACCAATTACAGCCTCAAGTCTTTTTGAGTATGATGTTACAAGCTTGGCACACCTATTTTTGGGCAGTTTCTCCCATTTTTCTTTGCAGGACCTCTCAAGCTCCATCAGGTTGGATGGGGAGTGTCGGTGCACAGCCATTTTCAAATCTCGCCAGAGATGTTCAATCGGGTTCAAGTCTGGGCTCTGGCTCAAGGACATTCAGAGTTGTCCCGTAGCCACTCCTTTGTTATCTTGGCTGTGTGCTTAGGGTCATCCTGTTGGAAGATGAAGATTCGCCCCAGTCTGAGGTCCAAAGCACTCTGGAGCAGGTTTTCATCAATGATGGCTCTGTACATTGCTTCATTCATATTTCCCTCTATTCTGACTAGTCTCCCAGTTCCTGCAGCTGAAAAACATCCCCACAGCATGATGCTGCCACCACCATGCTTCACTGTAGGGATGGTATTGGCCAGGTGATGAGATGTGCCTGGTTTCCACCAGACATGACTCTTGCCATTCAGGCCTAAGCGTTTAATCTTTGTTTCATCAGACCCGAGAATTTTGTTTCTCATGGCCTGAGAGTCCTTCAGGTGCCTTTTGGCAAACTCCAGGTGGGCTGTCATGTGCCTTTTACTGAGGAGTGGCTTCCGTCTGGCCACTCTACCATACAGGCCTGATTGGTGGAGTGCTGCAAAGATGGTGGTTCTTCTGGAAGGTTCTCCTCTCTCCACAGAGAAACACTGCAGCTCTGTCAGAGTGACCATCAGGTTCTTGGTCACCTCCCTGACTCAGGCCCTTCTGCCTGATCACTCAGTTTGGCCTGTGTGGCCCGCTCTAGGAAGAGTCCTGGTGGTTCCAAACTTCTTCCATTTTCGGATGATGGAGGACACTGTGCTCATTGGGACCTTCAATGCTGCAGACATTTTTCTGTACCCTTCCCCAGATCTGTGCCTCCATACAATCCTGTCTAAGACGTCTACATACAATTCGTTGGACTTCATGGCTTGGTTTTGCTCTGACATACACTGGTAACTGTGGGACCTTATATAGACGGGTGTGTGCCTTTCCAAATCATTTCCAATTAACAGAATTTACCACAGGTGGACTCAAGTTGTAGAAAAATCTCAAGGATGATCAGTGGAAACAGAATGCACCTGAGCTCAATTTTGAGTGTTGTGGCAAAGGCTGTGAATACTTATGTACATGGGATTTTTTTTTTATTTTTAATAAATTTGCAAAGATTTCAAGCGAACTTATTTCACGTTGTCATTATGGGGTATTGTTTATAGAATTTTGAGGAAAATAATGAATTTAATCCATTTTGGAATAAGGCTGTAACATAACAAAATGTTGAAAAAGTGAAGCGCTGTGAATACTTTCCGGGTGCGCTGTACTTTGATTTTCGACTCCCTTTGTTTAATTATCAAAGTTTTTGTGTTTTTTAGTTTTTCCTGCTTATTGTTTTTTCATCCCAATTCTTACTAGATCACTCATTTGAGTCGGAGATCAACTGCAACAACCCTCTCGGGACCGGCGGTCGTCTTGCAGTGAGCTTTGCTGTGTTGTTAAGAGCTCTGTGGAAGGGCACACATCACGCCTTCCAGCCATCTAAACTCAAGGTAGATATACGGAACTTATGTACTTTCTCCCTAGCATCTGTTCCTCTAGTGAGATGTATTAGGACAGATATTTGTGCGTTTATTTTCATCTCTTTCTGTATTGATAATAGAACAGGATTTCCACAAAGAAACCAGATTGCTGGTGACTTTTGTTTTCTTTTGTTATGTGTATTTACATTTACCTTCGATAACGCAAACCTCTTTCTGTAGGCAATCGTTGCAAGCAAAGCCAGCCAGTTCACGGGTTATGCCCAGCATGATGCCCAGGAGTTTATGGCCTTCCTCCTGGATGGGCTTCATGAAGATCTAAACAGGATTCAAAACAAGCCATATACTGAAACTGTGGATTCAGATGGAAGGCCGGATGAGGTACAACAAATGCTCTTGACTTCATTTAAAAATCAATCTGTTACAAATGTTAAAGTATAACTCCATGGATATGAAATTAGCAGACCTCCAGCTGTTGCAAAACTACAAGGCCCATCATGCCTCTGCCTCTGGGTGTCATGCTTGTGGCTGTCAGAGTCTTGCTATGCCTCATGGGACTTGTAGTTCTGCAACAGCTGGAGGACCGCTAATTGCATATCCCTGGTATAACGAAAGGCCAAACTTTGTTTTTGTTTTTAAATAGAGTGGAGAGAGATTAGAATGATTGTCGGTTTTTATTGCTGTCTGTGCCCCCCGTTAGGAAGATTCACCTGCTCTATTTGTCCTGCTTACCGTTATCATTGAAAGTGAAAGTAAAAGAAAATCCCAAATTTTGGGTTGTCCCCAGAAAAGTAATAGAGGGGGAAATTCTGGTGACCTGGGGGTCCCCAAGGAATTCCCTTTATTTGCAGGTATTTCCTCTCTCTTCCTGTTTTGGCTATGGGACAGGAAGTGAAGGGAAATCTCTGCAATGGGACCCAGATTGCGAGAGAAAAAAAAAACCTGACGGGTTATAACTCTCCCTTGCTCTATCCAAAATGAAGAAAAAAAAAATTGCCTATAGTTCTACTTTAATAGATATAGTTTTCTAATAGTCAAAACCAAACTATTTCAATAGTTTGGTTTTGTATATTACTAGGGATTGGGGACCATTATCTGTATCTGGAAATAACCCAACAACACTTATTTCTATATAGTTATCTAATAGTATCTGTTTCCTAGGACTGTGGTAAGCGGACTCTTGTGACTACATAAAATGTCTAGGCTTTTAGTAAAATATATGTGTGCCCTCACCTTGTAAAATAGCCCATCCAGTTTGGGGGTTGGGATTAGAATCCTGAACGCGCCCAAGCCCATCTTTAATTACAGCCGTTTGTATTACGCCAACAAATTATGCAGTGCCTTTAAAGATTAACTCTTTCGTTGAAAAAATGTTTTGTTGAAAAAATAATATTCCCCTCTGGGTGATCTCTGTACATAACCATGATTTTAACACCTTCCGTTTGTTATTTTGAGGGAATAGCTGTTTGTGTCCATGTGCATAGTGAATCTGTATGGGAGTGGTTTTATAATTATCAATCAGCTGCTGCACCTGCAGGGCTCTAATGAGAGAGTGACATTTTTGTTGCAGAGGATGCCAAAAATCGGACTTGTATCTTAGTGCAGACTTCTGGGAAAATTAGTGAGCCGCTCGCACAAGCAGGCAATTACATTTCTGGGGGGGCGTTCTGTATACCAGCTGTGTACAAAACACCTCCAGGTTCCCATATTGCATTTTACAGAGAATTACAGCCCTGCAGATTTAAAAGGAAAGGTTCCTCGCAAAACATGTTGGATATCTGTTTATTATAAGGCCCCTTTCACATGATAGACCCGCTCCGATCTGCCTGTCCACAGGCGGATCCGAGCAGGCCACCCATTGACTTGTATGGGCAGGTGGATGTCAGCGGAGATCTGTCCGCTGACACCCGCCTGCCATCCGCTCCGACAAGATCCGCTCAAAACAGATACGTTCGCCATCCGTCCAGCAGATCGGGTGAAAACGGACATGCTGTTTTATTTCATCCGATCTTCCCATAGAAATCATTGGGGCTCTGACAGGTCCGTCCCTGCACAGTGAGCAGAGACGAACCTGTCATCCGCCTGCTCAGCGGGGGATCATGGATCGATCTCCCGCGATTCGCCCCATGTGAAAGGGGCCTAAAAGTTCCTTAACCGACTTATAGAAGTCCCAAACTACACCAGTGATAACCGAAATAATTCTTTTTGGATGGACTGACTCATCAATTAGTCCAACATGCACCGCTGATAAATGAAATACAGGCAATCCCCGAGGTACAGACATCCGACTTACATACAACTCATACTTAAGAACGGAGGCAGTGTGGCATCATGCTGGTCCCAAAAACCGCCGGCCGGCATCTTTTTTGCTCACCGCATACTGCCACCTACTGTCCAGCAATCTCACATCACTGCATGACCAGTTAACCCTTCCCTATGTTATCCAAAAAGTAAAGGTGGGGGTCCTGTGTAAGTTCACCATACGGATTTTTCTGTAAAGGTGAACTTTACCCTTTAAGATCAAACATACAGAACCTTGTTCTGAATCCAGGGACTGCCTGTAGATGTTTCAGATTGACTAACTGCTAAGAGCATGGATCTTTCACACCGGATGTTAGGAGGATTAACTCGTGAAGAAGCTGTACGTAGTTATTTTTTTTTTTTCTTTTACTGACCGTAATCTTCTGGATAGAGTTGAACTTGCATTACATTGTTTTCTGACAGGAGGTCGCTGATGAGGCCTGGCTGCGGCATAAGATGAGGAATGACTCCTTTGTGGTCGATCTTTTCCAGGGCCAGTATAAGTCTAAGCTGGTTTGTCCTGTTTGTGCTAAGGTGGGTTAATCCTTCAGTTGAAACCATTTTGTACACAAGCCCCTTGATGTGACCTGTCTCTGCTCTATCCTTTTTTTATTGTGTTGACTACCTAATAATGCATTCCGATGTAAACTGGTCCCTGTTCCCATTCTACATTCCCTCAGTGACTTCTGTACTATGGGACTTCACACAGGCAGCAGCTGGAGAGAGCACTGTGGAACTTGAAATAAAAAAAACTCAGTTAAAGTGCTTGGAAACCTCTGTAATGAAAAATGAACAAAGCATATCCTTCTGTAGTGTGTGGTACAGTCATTCCAAAGCACTTTTGCAAAAAAGTGCAATTTTTGTCACACCTCTCATTCCTTTGCTATTTGCACGAGTCACTTCTGACAATCTATGTGACCCCCCCCCCCCAGACAATCCCGGAAGAGTGCCCCCCTCACCCTGCACACAACAGGTAATTGACAGCCTCAGCTGTCTATTTTTCTGTAAGACGGGGGTGTATGGGTGTAACAGGTAATGAAAGGTGAACTTATTCTTTAAATGTTAGTTCTTGTGTTTGGTTTTCTACAATGCAGCCGTGTGGTCTGACCCCATATGACCTTGGCAATCGCTAATCTAAGCTGGCAATCACTGGTGTCTTGTGTCATTATTTTGGGAAGGGCTCACATCTTCTAGAATCCACAATAAATTTTGGCGTTCTATATTTACGTTAGCAGTTCCCTGCTGGTTTTGTTTTTAAATGTTTTTTTTTTTTTTTTTTTTTTTGCTTTCTGTGATGTCACCACTTGACTTTTTTCATGACCAGGGCATGTTTTGCTATTCAGCACTGCAGTCATACAACACTGTACCCATATGAAATTTTTATTATTTATTTATTTATTATTTTTTTTTTCATACAAATATAGCTTTCTTTTGGTGGTATTATGATTTTTACATGTAGGGGAGGAGTACCAGAATAGGCCCGTTATGGCAGGGCTTGACAAATTTGCTTGGAATCTAGGAGCCAGCTAAAAAAGTTAGGAGCCAGGTTTTTTTTTTTTTTTAAACGACCGACAGCTTTATTTTCAATATAAAAATTAACCAATCTTAAATTTACACAGAGACGACTAGAACAAATGTGACTGCTTTTATTTCCTGCCATGCAGGGACACAAGACCACCATATTCCCGCTAAGGATCCAATCAGGTCCGCCTGACAGGTGAACCTGATCAGACAGCCCGTGTGAAAGGGGCCAAGCAGGGAGATGACAAATAATAAATTCATTTTAATTAACCACTTCCTTCCCGCAGGACGACTATATACGTCCTGTCTTTGAAGAGAAATACCATTGTTAAGGTAGCAGCTAGCTACCATAACCCCGGTATCTTCTTCAAGAGCCGGCGGTTCTCTTTCAGATAAAAGTGGTCTCTGCAGCAGATTCGCAGCGAGATCACTTTTATCGGCGGCAGGAGAGGGCCCCCCCCCCTACCGCCGCGCTCCGGTGCCCTTCACCGCTTACCGTGGCCGTCTGTAACGGCGGAGGCGATCCGGATCTGTCCCTGGCCTGACATGGAGATGAGTGAGAGGAAGATGGGCCACCCCCCCCCCCGCCCATCTCCAAGTCATTGCAGGGCGGAAGCGACGTCAAATCGTCACTTCCACCCATAGCTCTTGAAGGGACATTTTATTATTTATTTTTTTCAAATGACAATTTTTTTTTTTTTTTATGCATTTTAGTGTAAATATGAGATCTGAGGTCTTTTTGACCCCAGATCTCATATTTAAGAGGTCCTGTCATGCTTTTTTTCTATTACAAGAGATTTTTACATTCCTTGTAATAGGAATAAAAGTGACTTTTTTTTTTTTTTTTAAAAGAACAGTGAAAAAATAAAAGTTAAAATAAATAAGAAAAAAAAAATGTTTAAATGTGCCCCATCCCTTGTAATAGAAATAAAAGTGACACAATTTTTTTTTTTTTTTAAAAAAACAGTGTAAAAATAAAAAGTAAAATGTATAAGAAAAAAAAAAAATTTGAAATGCGCCCCGTCCCGCCAAGCTCGCTTGCAGAAGCGAACGCATATGTGAGTAGCGCCCGCATATGAAAGCGGTGTTCAAACCACACGTGAGGCATCGCCACGATCGTTAAAGCGAGAGCAATAATTCTAGCCCTAGACCTCCTCTGTAACTTAAAACATGCAACCTGTAGAATTTTTTAAACGTCGCCTATGGAGATTTTAAAGGGTAAAAGTTCGTCGCCATTCCACAAGCGGACGAAATTTTGAAGCGTGACATGTTGGGAATCAATTTACTCGGCGTAACATTATCTTTCACAATATAAAAAAAATTGGGCTAACTTTACTGTTTTCTTATTTTTTAATTAAAAAAAAGTATTTTTTCCTAAAAAAGTGCGCTTGTAAGTCCGCTGCGCAAATACGGTGTGACAGAAAGTATTGCAATGACCGCCATTTTATTCTCTAGGGTGTTAGAATAAAAAATATATATAATGTTTGGGGGTTCTAAGTAAAGGGAAGGAAATGAGCGGGCAGTGAAAACAGGTAGGGAAAGCTCCATTAGCATTGATGGATGTCTTGTCATACCAACGGCCACCACCAGAGGGCGCCTGATTGCAGAAGGAACCATAGGACTGCAGTAGGCCGCAAAGCCGCGGCCTCAATTACCGGCGCGGCCCATCGCGATCGCGCCGGGAGGGGGGGGTGTCGAACGGACACAGGATACCCCAGCTGTGCCGCCCCAGGCGCCAGGTCGCTAATTCTAGTCGCAAATGCGACCTGGCGCCCGGGGTTTGTCGAACCCTGCGTTATGGAATTGGCTAAACAAACATCCACCAATCAAAAAGGCAAAATGCAAAGCACCACCCACTCCTGGATAGGTATGATGTCATTAGTCCCGCCAAAAAGCCAGTATTTACCTAAATACATCCTGCAGTATTAAATAGCTGTATAAAATAGCTGGATTGCCCACTGTTTTTTGACACTGACCTGCATACTAAGCATTGCATTGTTGTCAGCACCACACGCAGTAGTATTAAAGCGGAGTTCCACCCAAAAATGGAACTTCAGCTTTGAGGGAGGTGACCCTCTGACATGCCACATTTGACATGTCATTTTTTTGGGGGGGGGCGGTACCCTCTTTTTAAAGGGATCCAGCTCCCACTTCCTCCCGGCGCTCCGCGGCACCGGAAGGGAGATCACCTCTCCCCTCCTCCCTCTTGGCAATCACCTGGGACACGTCACTTGTCCCAGATGATTGCCTGGCCACTGAAGACACAGCCGGGCACCCACAGTTACAATGCCGGCACCGCAGAGAGGAGGGGGAGACGAGCGGGGACTTCGTTCCCCCGCATCGCTGGACCCTGCGACAGGTAAGTGTCCGATTATTAAAAGTCAGCAGCTGCAGTATTTGTAGCTGCTGACTTTTATTTATTTATTTATTTTTTTAAGCAGAACTCCACTTTAACCTAATTTTTGTAGCTCGATCAGGCATATCTTCATATTTTTTTTATTTTTTTATTATTTTTTTTTTTTCTTCAGCCTGTATAAGCACTTTATTTGTCCATGCACATTCGAGTGTTTACAGGCATATTTGCAGAAAATAGTTTTCAGACAGAATAAAAAGCTCCATTGGAATCCACATTTTTGAGAGGAGCAAATGCCCATAAAGTCTCTTAAACTCTTGTGCAAAAGGAGCCACTGTAAGCATTTTTAATGCTGCTTTTTTCCCCCCAGAATTTGTGGCATTTTTTCAGTTGCCTAGTGTGCATGAACTCTAAAGGGTAACGCTTGTAAAACACACAGCATCTGTTTCCCTTAAAGAGCACAGTTCTCCTAGGTGGGCTCACTCTTTTATCATACACAGCTACCTCCAAATTGTTTTCTACAGTGTTTGTGTTGTTCCTTCAGGCTGGGTTCACACTGGTTCTCTGTGCGAGGATCGCATGTAATTCGCACCGCACTGCTGTGCATATCACATGTGATGCAAATTCAGCCATACCGATTGTCGATTTAACCAATGCATAACGATGCTGCTAAACTTGGCCGAGGGATCCAGACTGGGCTTGAAGGGTTTTGTTTTTTGGTAATACTTTTAATAAAGAATAGAAAATAATAAATTTTGTCCTATAATTTAGCTATGCAATCTGACCTGTATGTACAATTTTTATACTGTAAGTTGATTTTCTGGTTTTGGATATAGAAGAATGTTTAAACGACTTTTGAATTCCTGACAACATTTTTTTGTATTAAACAGGTGTCTATTACATTTGATCCCTTCCTGTACCTACCAGTGCCCTTACCACAGAAGCAGAAGGTCCTCACCGTCTACTTTTTTGCAAAAGAGCCCCATAAGAAACCCATAAAGGTGAGACTGCTGCGGTATTAAAGTGGACCTGTTACCAGCAAAGTGTGACCCTTCCAATTGATACCCTCACGCTGGCAGTGGTGTTAGAATTGGGCTGCATTCTTAGGAACACTGGCCCATATATGCGTGAAATGCAATAAATATATGCTGAGCAAAGACCATGGCGCAGTCTAATACCTTCTTTTTACACCTCTCTCCAGTTTTTGGTCAGTATCAGTAAAGAGAACTCTAGCGCTTCTGATGTCCTCGAGTCCATCTCTCAGAGTGTGAGAGTTAAGATGGAAAACCTGAGGTTAGCCGAGGTAAGACAAAACCTATTCTAAAGCTGTCCTCAGTACGATCTTGTGTGGGGGCTTCCCTGAGTGGATATAAATTTTAAATGTCTTTTTAAAGGTGGTCTCTCAACTGCATGGTGGCAAAACTAAAAGACGTGCAATCAGTTCGATTGTAACCTTGTATGGCAAGCTTTTAGAATAATTGCAAAACTTACTCTCGGTGAATTGTATGTTAAAAATCTAACAAGGAATTGTATTTTTTTTAAATGTGATTTTATATTTGTATTTTTTTATATTTTAAATGTGATTTTATATTTGTATTTTTTTAAAATTTCAATGGGATTTTATATTAGATTGCCAAGATAAAACACCAAATAAACATTGTTATTACATGAATTGTTCCATTTTACAGTTTTTTGTTTTTTTTTCCTTCTCTTAGGTAGCGAAACATCGCTTCCACCGCATGTTCAGGCCATCTTGCTCTGTGGACTCTGTCTCTCCGTCAGATGTACTCCTGTGTTTTGAGGTTCTCTCCCCAGAACTTGCCAAGGAGCGTGTCCTCGTACTTCAGGTCCAGCAGGTATGCTATAGTTTCACAGCTTTCCAAGAATAGACAATTAAGTCCCAAAAGTGCACCTGTATTCCACAAAAGCACCACAAGGTAACAGACCAAATAAGAGGAGGGCAAAGCTCACCTGTACCATCTTTTCCCAATATAATACTGCTGTCCATGGTAATCCATTTCATTTTTATGTAGCGGCCAACTGAAAGCATTTCAGTGGGTTGCTGTGCTTCCAGTAGTGGCCTCAGCGCCTCTCTCTCAGGCCCCTTCCACATGGAGTCGGCTCTGTTGGGGTCCACCTGCTCAGCGGACCAACAATACTCAGGTTGGCCGTGGTGTTTAAATGATGCTCAGTTGGTACTAAGGGGCCCAAAGCGTGCCAAGAAAATATCCCCCCCACACCATTACACCACCACCACCAGCCTGGACCATTGATACAAGGCAGGATGGATCCATGCTTTCATGTTTACACCAAATTCTGACCCTACTATCTGAATGTCACAGCTGAAATAGAGACCCATCAGACCAGACAACGTTTTTACAATCTTCTATTGTCCAATTTTGGTGATCCTGTGCGAATTGTAGCCTCGGTTTCCTGTTCTTAGACAGGAGTGGCATCCGGTGTGGTCTTCTGCTACTGTAGCCTATCTGCGTCAATGTTCGATGTGTTGTGCGTTCAGAGATGGTATTCTGCATACATTGGGTGTAACAAGTGGTGATTTGCGTTACTGTTGCCTTTCTATCATCTGGAACCAGTCTGCCCATTCTCCTCTGACATCAGCAAGGCATTTTCCTCCACACAGCTGCCGCTCACTGGATATTTTCTCTTTTTCGGTCCATTCTCTGTAAACCTGAGAGATGGTTGTGTGAAAATCCCAGTAGATCAGCAGTTTATGAAATACTCAGACCAACCCGTCTGGTACCAACAACCATGCCACGTTCAAAGTCACTTAGACCCACTTTCTTCCCCATTCTGATGCTCGGTTTGAAATTGAGTAAGTTGTCTTCACCACGTCTAGATGGCTAAATGCATTGATTTGCTGCCATGTGATTGGCAGATCAGCAGTTTGTGTTACCAAGCAATTGAACAGGTGTACCTAATAAGTGGCCGGTGTGTGTGTGTTTTTTTTCCTTTACTTGCCACCCACTTCTAATTGATGATTTATATAATTACCTACGAACTACCAAAAGAAGGGGCGTAGCGTCCCTGCTCTGACTTCAGTCAGCGGAGTGTATAATCCAGTCTCACTTTCTTTCATGCAGAGCTATTGATTAAGTAGCAAAAACTGGCATTGCTTGAGCAATAGCTAGTGCTATTTATTACAGGTACTTGTATAGTGCCATTAATTTACATAGCACTTTGCAAATATATTATACATTCAGATCAATCCCTGCCCTCAAGGAGCTTACAATCTCTAAGGTCCCTAACTCGCGTACATACACATTCTAGAGCCAATTTAGACAGGAGCCCATTAACTTACCAGCATGTCTTTGGAGTTTGGGAGGAAACCCGCACAGGGAGAACATGCAAACTCTGTGCAGGTAGTGCTGTGGTTGGGATTCGAACCGACCACCCTAGTAATGTTAGACAGAAGTGCTATGTAAAATATTCATCCCATAGTTAAATAAAAGGGGAAACTCAGGAAGTGCATTTGAGGCAGCCCTACCCACACTTCTCACATGAGTCTGTGTGCTGCAGGCAGAGAGCTCTGTACCCTGTGCTGTATATGACATACTCCAGACTTGCACTCTATGCACTGTGCTGGACTTTGGAGTGCTCAGTTCTTTCTGCATTCTGTACTCTGTGCTGGATGCCGTGTACTCTGGACTTCCCCATTTTGTATTCAGTGCAGTATGTTAGACCTCTGTATACACTGTGCTGTACATTATAAAGTACATCATAACCCTCACAGTATTGTCAGAGAAGTTATATGTACCACTAGGACTTACAAATTGTATGTGACATATTGAAGATAAGGAACATAAGTACTGAAAAAAAAATTGCTTTGTTGAATTAGACATAGATGCATGTTAATCTTTTGTCCATCCACACTTTGCAGCGCCCCCAGGTTCCCAGCATCCCAATCACCAAATGTTCTGCCTGTCAGAAGAAACAACTGTCTGAAGAGGAGAAATTAAAGCGGTGTACCAGGTGCTATCGGGTTGGATATTGCAACCAGTGAGTGTGCTTGTCTTTATCGGATTGTAGCGATGATCTGTACAGTAAAACCTTTGCACATGTTTTTTTTTTTTTTTCTGAACTGATCTCCTCTGTCCTTCTAGGGCCTGCCAGAAAACTCACTGGCCTGAACATAAAATTGCTTGCCGACCTGAAAATATCGGCTATCCATTCTTAATCAGCGTCCCGGAGTCTCGTCTGACCTACGCCCGCCTGGCACAGCTCCTCGAGGGTTATGCAAGGTGAAATGTCTCCTTAATTGTACCACAAGGGCATCTTCTATTCCACCGCTGCAATAGTAACATTCAAGCTGAACTGCAGACTTCCCCTCGGTCTTTTAAAATTGCTTACTATGATATCACTTCACACTGTGAGCTACTCACAGTTTGCATTAGAAGCTGCAGCAAGTCGGAGCTTGCTTAAAGAGGACCTGCAGTCTGCTCACGTAATTTGTAATAAACACATCTTTGCCATTGTGAAGCTTCCCTCCAGCCACTTTGCATATTATTTTATATATACTGTGATTCTGTACTTGCCAAATATGCTGCAGAAATCTCCCTCCACCGAGTCTGGCTGCAGCCATTTTAACTGTGGGCAGCTGAAGCTGCTGCCTGTTCACTTCCTGGATTTACACAGACACATACAGAGGCACGCCTCCAGCTCTGCAACCTTGCAGATCTCATTGGCCCTCCTATGACTCACCCCCCCTCTCTTCCTTGCAAACTCTCACCAGAGAGAGAGAGCTGTACATGATGTCATAAGCCTAGGCTAATGACCAGACAGGAAACAGGAAGTAGGCTGTATAAGGTATTTACTTGCAGAAAAAAAATGTTTTACTATCCAAAGTTAAAATAACAACAAGGGCAGAAGATTTAATAGATGGAAAGATGAAAAAACGACTGACGGTCAGCTTTAATTTCCTGGCAGGATGATGTCCAGCATCATCCAGCACTTTCCTCCTCAGCATTACTGTCCCTTGCCCCACTCCTTTCATTCATTGGATTTCAGTCTTGGAGGCTTATCGTATGTGGAAATTCCCTAGGGTGGTCCTCCTAAAAAAATACAGCCTGCCTAGGAACACCCGCTCCTCCAGACTAACGCCCACCCTTCAAGGGATTTTGATATTTGCATAACTCCTCCCCAAGAGTCAGCCCACTGCTTGCACCAGAGCTAAGATTTCTAATGAGGCAGGGTGCTGTGATGTTTGCAGGAAGCTATGTGCGCCCCTCCAGTGTAATAGTGCTTAGGCTTGGTGATTGGCCTTTCACACCCGAGCACTGCCTATGCTCCCTCATACCCACAAAGAATCATGTTTTTTGGCAGCCACTCCAACAAAGAAGAGAGGATGGTAGAGCTGATAATGTGTTCTTCTTAACCCCTTTCCGTCTGCAACTTGTACACCCGGATGCCCCGAGCTGAAGATATATTAATAAATGTCATTCCTTTGACAGCTACTTGCTGACCTTTTTGTTCGACTGCTAGCTGTCAATGTGATTCTCGATCACTCGGTCACTATGTATGCCAGCCGAGAACCTCAGGAAAATGTAGTTTTAGTTTGCAGAGGCTCCTTCCACCTTTAGGTAATGGCGTCTTATCTGTTAAATACTGTAATTTGATACAATTAGAAGATTAAAATAAAATGTTGAGATAAATTTAGTTGTGAGTCTAGAAAACATGTTTACAGTGCATCTGGAAAGTATTCACTTTTTCCACATTTTTATGTAGCAGCCTTATTCCAAAATGGATTAAATTCATTATTTTCCTCAAAATTCCACAAACGATACCCCATAAGGACCATGTGAAAGAAGTTTGTTTGAAATCTTTATAAATCTATTAAAAATAAAAACGAACAAAATCCCATGTACATAAGTATTTACAGCCTTTGCCATGACTCTCAAAATGGAGCTCAAGTGCCTCCTGTTTCCACTGATTACCCTTGAGATGTTTCTACAACTTGATTGGAGTCCACCTGTAGTAAATTTGGTTGATTGGACATGATTTGGAAAGGCACAACCCTGTCTATATAAGGTCCCACAGTTAACAGTGCATGTCAGAGCACAAACCAAGCCATGAAGTCCAAGGAATTGTCTGTAGACCTCCCGAGACAGGATTGTATGGAGGCACAGATCTGGGGAAGGGTACAGAAAATTTTCTGCAGCATTGAAGTTCCCAATGAGCACAGTGGCCTCCATCATCCATAAATGGAAGACGTTTGGAACCACCAGGACTCTTCTTAGAGCAGGCCGCCCGGCCAAACCGAGTGATCGGGAGAGAATGGTCTTGGTCAGGGAGATGACCAAGAACCCGATGGTCACTCTGACAAAGCTCCAGTGTTTTCTCTGTAGATAGAGGAGAACCTACCAGAAGAACAACCATCTCTCCACCAATCAGGTCTGTATGGTAGAGTGGCCAGACAGAAGCCACCCCTCAGTAAAAGGCACATGACAGCCTGCCTGGAGTTTGCCAAAAGTCACCTGAAGGACTCTGACCATAAGAAACAAAACTCTCTGGTCTAATGAAACAAAGATTTGAACTCTTTGGCCTCAATGGCAAGAGCCATGTCTGGCGGAAACCAGGCACTGCTCATCACCTGGCCAATACCATCCCTACAGTGAAGCATGGTGGTGGCAGCATCATGCTGTGGGGAGGTTTTTCAGTGGCAGGAACTGGGAGACTAGTCAGGATAGAGGGAAAGATGAATGCAGCAATGTACAGAGACATCCTTGATGAAAACTTGCTCCAGAGCGCTCTGGACCTCAGACTGGGGCGAAGGTTTATCTTCTAACAGGACATTGACCCTAAGCACACAGCCAAGATGACTAAGGGCCCTTTCACATTGAGGCGGTTTGCAGGCGCTATTGCGCTAATAATAGCACCTGCAAACCGACCCGAAAGTGCCGCTGCTGTGTCTCCAGTGTGAAAGCCCCGAGGGCTTGCACACTGGAGCGGTGCGCTGGCAGGACGATAAAAAAAGTCCTGCCAGCAGCATCTTCGGAGCGGAGTGTATACCACTCCCGCCCATTGAAATCAATGGGATGGCGCAGCTATACCGCCGGCAAAGCGCCTCTGCAGAGGCGCTTTGCGGTGGTTTTTAACCCTTTCTTGGCCGCTAGCTGGGGGTAAAACCGCCCCGCTAGCGGCTGAATACCGGCGGTAAAGCGCCGCTTACAATAGCGGCACTTTACCGCCGATGCCGCCCCAGCCCCAGTGTGAAAGGGCCCTAAGGAGTGGCTATGGTGAATGTCCTTGAGTGGTTCAGCCAGAGCCCAGACTTGAACCTGATTTGAACATCTCTGGAGAGATCTGAGAATGGCTGTGCACCGACGCTCCCCATCCAACCTGATGGAGCTTGAGAGGTCCTGCGAAGAAAAATGGGTGTGCAAAGCTTGTAGCATCATACTCAAAAGGCTTGAGGCTGTAATTGGTGCCAAAGGTGCTTCACCAAAGGTATTGAGCAAAGGCTGTGATACTTCTGTAAGTGGGATTTTTTTCCTTTTTTATTTTTAATATATTTGCAAAGATTTCAATCAAACTTCTTTCACGTTGTCATTATGGCAGGGGCGGACTGACCATTGAGCCACTCGGGCACTGCCCGAGGGCCCTGGGCCACTAGGGGGCCCCATCAGGGTTGCCAGCCTCAGTAAAACCAGGAACAATATGTATAAATCTGTTTTTTTTACATCTGTCTGTGTATACTGTGTGTACATGTATGTGTATACTGTGTGATTGTATAATGTGTGTATACTGTGTGGCCCCATAATCTCTGATTGGCTGGGGGCCCCATAATCTCTTATTGCCCGGGGGCCCCATGAGTTATCAGTCCGCCCCTGCATTATGGGGTATTGTTTGTAGAATTTTGAGGAAAATAATGACTTTAATCCAGTTTTGGAATAAGACTGTAACATAACAAAATGAGGAAAAAGTGAAGCGTTGTGAATACTTTCCGTAGGCACTGTATTACCAACCCTAAAGCAATCTGTGTATTTTTTTTTTTCCCCTCTAGGTATTCAGTAAATGTGTTCCAGCCTCCATTCCTCCCCGGCAGAATGTCCCCTGAACAGCCTCCACAACCACTAAGTGCAGACAAGGCCGAGTCCTCCATGGCGCAGTCTAGTTGCACATACCAAGGAGAGCCACAAGAAGATGAAAGAGTCTCGCCGCTGCTGTCCCTGGGCTCTTCTCCCTGCCACACAGCACAGACAGAGGCGGCGGGAGAGGACGGTGCGCATGGGAAGATGTGCTCAGACAGGCACTCATTCGTCAGCACAGACTCTGGGTTTTCTGAGCAAGCCACAGACACTTTAAGGGAATTTGATTCGGGGGGAGAAAAAGAAACCACTTATGAAAAATCTGTTAAACCTGAAGGTTTGTATCTTGGGGGCTTGTAAAATGTGGCACTGTGCATAACGTTTAGCTTTATAAAGTGTGGGAAGAGCTGGATAGGTGTCTGAGGTATAAGGTCCTTTTTGGGAAGTTTTATTCTCGTTTGTCATCCTGGGTCACTGAGACAGAAATTGATGGGAAACCGCAAGAACGTTCCCTTCCCTGCTCCGATCCTTTCCCCACGCACACCTTGACCTGTCCGAGTGAAGTTTTCGATAAAGGAAGAAAAAAAAAAAAAAAATCAGCAATCACCTGTAGGATTTCCCCTGACCTTTTTGTCCCGAGCATCACTGTCAGAGGCAAATAGTGAGGGGGAAGTTCCTCCAAATGGGTACCTAAGAACTACACCCTGCACACTGTGTATAAGCAAGCTGTGGGAACTCTAGGCAGCAGCATTGTGAGTGAAATTGATCCATGCATGTAAAGAGGAGGGAGATGAGCGGCGGTCTATAGTCCATCAGACAGGCCTGATTACACTAGCTGTGAGAGGTTGGTGCAACACAGCCCAAACTGGAGAATAGGAGCATACTGGATTTCTGGCAGATGAACAGTTTTTGTCCCAGTCGTCTTCCAGGACAGCCCTTGAGAGAGAGATGGTGCTTTTCCCACTGTGACAGGAAACTTGTTTCCACCAGAACCTATAAGGTGTTCCCTCATCATGTCCTTGAGGACCGCTCCTCTCTTGTGGGCTGTCCTTGAGGACCGCTCCTCTCTTGTGGGCTGTCCTTGAGGACCGCTCCTCTCTTGTGAGCTGTCCTTGAGGACCGCTCCTCTCTTGTGGGCTGTCCTTGAGGACCGCTCCTCTCTCGCGGGCTGTCCTTGAGGACCGCTCCTCTCTCGCGGGCTGTCCTTGAGGACCGCTCCTCTCTCGCGGGCTGTCCTTGAGGACCGCTCCTCTCTCGCGGGCTGTCCTTGAGGACCGCTCCTCTCTCGCGGGCTGTCCTTGAGGACCGCTCCTCTCTCGCGGGCTGTCCTTGAGGACCGCTCCTCTCTCGCGGGCTGTCCTTGAGGACCGCTCCTCTCTCGCGGGCTGTCCTTGAGGACCGCTCCTCTCTCGCGGGCTGTCCTTGAGGACCGCTCCTCTCTCGCGGGCTGTCCTTGAGGACCGCTCCTCTCTCGCGGGCTGTCCTTGAGGACCGCTCCTCTCTCGCGGGCTGTCCTTGAGGACCGCTCCTCTCTCGCGGGCTGTCCTTGAGGACCGCTCCTCTCTCGCGGGCTGTCCTTGAGGACCGCTCCTCTCTCGCGGGCTGTCCTTGAGTCCATCCTGTTTTTTTCTGGTAGTACCCACTATGTTGGTTCGGTACCATTCTAGGAGGTTTTTTGGTAGTGGGGGTCGGTTCTCAATGGCTGTAGTGATCCCTTCTTTGCTGATGGCGGAAGAAGATTTGCTCCTGCCTCCCTTTGCAGCCTGGCGAGGGACACAAATAGTGTGGTGGCGTCTCCTGGCAGAGCAACACTTGACGCATTTCTAAAGGGATGCCACATGGGTTGATGCATCTTTATTGCAGATGTATATGAATGCCTTTGGTTTTTTTTTCCCCCCCTTCAAGCACCGTATCAGTGTACGATTAAAGTGGATCTGTACCGCATCTGAGCACCAAAAAGTCATTTAATTTAGTATTTAAATTCAAAGCAAACTTTCCCCATCCATCCATGTCTGCATGCTTTTCTTTGTTGAGAAATCAGTTTGAAAAACACCCCCCTAGCATTTCCGGCCATGGCCATCTTAAGTAAGGGCTGATGATTCATGTAGCATTTACTTCCTGTTATCCATCTGCCCTTAAGCATGCATGCAGGAGAGTGTGCTTGGCTAAGAAAACCCCTCCTCCTTTCCTCCCCTTCTGAAGACTCCTGGGATGTGTGACATTTGCCTAGGCAAGAAACCAGGAAGTAACTGTAGAATTGGTAAAAAAAAGTTTAAGACAAGTAAATAATATGATATATTTTCCTATCTATTTACTAATGCTAGCAGCATGAGAATTAAAAATAAGCCATTTTGATTGGGAGAGTGAAGTTCCACTTTAAGCACAAGAACATGGTCTGTTTGCAGCTGTGGGGGTCTGTAAAGTTTATCACTGCATAGGTCTGAAACTGAGTTTTTTTTTTATTTAATTTTTTTTTCCTCCCAGCTGCTGTCCCTGGTTACCAACAGACAGTGGAGCTTTCAAGTTCCCACGCTGCCCTGTTTTTCATCTACCATATCGACTCCACGGGAAGAGAGGTGAAGCTGGAGGACAAAGGTTTGTTCTGTTCTTAGTGATCGCCTGTGGAGCTTAAAATTGTAGCTTAAAAAGTTATCTCATTGCTGGGGATGCCGAGAGATGCTGACCAAAAACATTGCTTTACATCAGCCTTTCTCAACTAGGGTTTCGTGGAGCACTAGGGGTTCTCCAGAGATTGCTAGGGGTTCTTTGATCAGAGCAATATCTGCCTCAGATAAGCTACCACTGACACCAATGATTTTTTTAGCTTTCTGGAGGACGGGGACATTCTTCCCACTGACCAACAATGCAAGGTGAATTCTTCCCACTGACCACCAATGAAGGGGCATTCTTCCCACTGACCACCAATGCAAGGTGCATTTGTCCCACTGACCACCAATGCAAGGTGCATTCATGTCCCACTGACCACCAATGCAAGGTGCATTCATGTCCCACTGACCACCAATGCAAGGTGCATTCATGTCCCACTGACCACCAATGCAAGGTGCATTCATGTCCCACTGACCACCAATGCAAGGTGCATTCATGTCCCACTGACCACCTCACCAATGTTCTGTGAACTGCCTACGTAATGTAACTATTACCAGAGGTTCCCCGTTAAGGTTGAGAGAGGCTGATAAATAGGCAGACACTTTAAATGATGCTAATAAAACAGAAGGTGTGCAGTGCTTCCTGTGATAAGTAAATAACAATCATAAAATATAAATAAAGTCCCGTTTTATATGAATCTGTGACTTGATTTCACCAAATCTTCAGTGTAACCCAAGATAATTCCAACAATGCGTGATAAGTCTAACCACTCACCAGAGAGTGCAAAAAATCCAGCATGAGATAAACATCACCCAATGTGCTGGGGAACAATTCATCACACATGTGCACCTCCACCAATCTGTACACTCACCAGATAGTAAATGATAATGCACCTTAGGTCATTGCTCTGAAATGAAGAGACCTCTCGCCCTGGTAGGCTGGTGGTCCCCGATAGGGTCAGGCACTATGCAAAAACAGCTCGCCCGTGGGAGCCTAAGTGATGCTAATGTAGTGTAGGCGTTGGTTAAAACTTAAAATCAAGTACAAAAGCTGCAGCATAAAACAAATAAGGCCATAAATGTACATAATCAGCCACCGCTCCTAACACAAGGACTAGTGGCAATGATCAATTCGATATTCCAGTCACACACGTTCCCAGACAAATGGCAATAGAACATTAACGGGTGCTGTAACGATTACCAGTTGGGTTCTGGAAGCATCAAACAGAAGTACATCTTCGCCAGCACACCATGGATCAGCAAACAAGATTATCCAAAAAAGGTTTTTAATCAAAAATGGTCACATCACAAGGGAGGTGCCCTAGTGGCAATGATGTCAGCACATAGGCCCTGCCTGACGCGTTTCGTCCTCGTGCGCGTTCTCAAGGGATCTGCCTATCTTTAAATGATACCCCAATTAAAGATGAACTCAGAACGATTGGCCAATCACATCAATACATTTTGTATGGTGCCTATTGTTTTGCCCACATCCTTTTTGCATACAATTTTCACGCCTATCTCTTTTCCCAGGTGACTGTGTCCTGGACCTGTCTGATGACAGCTCTCTGGCACTGGTTTGGAAGAACAATGAGCGCATGAAGGAGTTTGTGCTGGTGGAATCGAAGGATCTGGAGTGCGATGAGGATCCATCATCTGCCAGTGAAGCTGCTAGAGTTGGTCTGTTCACCTTGGAGCAGTGTCTCAACCTCTTCACTAAGCCTGAGGTCCTGGCCCCAGAGGAAGCCTGGTGAGTTTGATGTGGAGTTCTCAAATTCTGAGGTCTTTGATCATCTTCATTCGTTTTAAAACCCCAACCGAATCTTCAATTTAATTTTAAATACATCAGAGTCTGGAAAATCTTGCAGTTTTTTTGTGTTCTTTAGAAAGCGGCCACATCATGAGTAGAAAACCTTGTCCCCTGCCAGCATGCTTTTAGTTGCAGCTTTGCAGTCAAAGGTAATGCTCCCTGCTGATTGGAGAGCTGTAGATGGGATTCAGCAGGGGGGAGCATTTCAGACCTCTGCAGAGAGATCACTGCTTCCACACAGAACAAGAGTCCAAAATGCACCGCATTAAGTTTTATTCATAGCCATTCGTTACAGTAAAACATGCCATAAGACACAGGTCTGGTTTGAGCCCAAAAGTGCAATTAGACTTTTTTTTTTTTTTTTTTTGTATCGGTATATTTTTTATAATATTGAGGTTTTTTATTTTTTCAAAATTGTCGATCTGTTTGTTTTTTTTTTTGCGCTAAAAAAAAAAAAAAAAGAAAAACCGCAGAGGTGATCAAATACCACCAAAATAAATCTCTAAAATAAATGATCAAATGCCACCAAAATAAATCTCTTTTTAGGAAAAAAAGATACACGTTTTATGCGCGCAATTGTCTGTTAAAGTAACGCGTTGCCTTATAGCAAAATTATGGCCTGGTCATGAAGGGGGGGTAAATCTTCTGAAGGTCAAGTGGTTAAAGAGGATAAAAAAAAAAATCTATCCCGCTGACAGGGATGTTTTCCAGCATGTGTGATGACAAGTGACTGCCAGTGAATGGTTGCAGTACCTTCTAGGGAGGTCAGAGCCCAGTTGTTACAAATGATGCTCAAATTTGGATCATTTCTGGGTATTAGGTTCTTTATCACCACCCTAAAGCTGTTCTTTTTTTTTTTTTTCCAGGTATTGTCCTAAATGTAATCAGCATAGAGAGGCCTCAAAGCAGTTGATGCTGTGGAGGCTTCCGAACATCCTGATCATCCAGCTGAAACGCTTCTCTTTCCGAACGTTTATCTGGAGGGACAAAATAAATGACTTGGTGGATTTCCCTGTCAGGTAGTGAACGGAGGCTTGGGAGTACAACAAGCTCGCTAGACCTGCTTTTCTTTATGTTGTGCCTTGTGTTGCTGCAGGTTTTAGAAGTGTAACCTATGTGATGTGACCTCAACATAACAAGAGCATGGCTAGAACTGGGGGTATAATTTAGAGTGGCGTCATGAAGCAAAATACCTGTTGATGCCATTGCCCCTCCTTAGGCCCTACTGCACACTAATACCAGGGCAGTGAATCTTAACTATTTACTGAGCCACTGATCCTACAAAGAATGCAGATTATGTGTACAAGCATTTCTGAAAGCCTAATTACATCAGTGTTTTGCTTTTAATCTAACCTGTCAGACATGGCAAACTGGTAAAGGTTCTTGGCACTGAAACAATATGTAGCCTGCTATTGCTAAATTGGCATTTGCTACATTAAAAGAGTACTATGGACTTTTGTTTTCTTTTTTCTTTTTTCTTTTTTAAGAAGCCTATTTTACCTAGGTGGATGCTAAATTTGTCCCCTGGTGCCTCTAACACTGAGAACCGAGCGATCAAAGACTGCTGATCGCTCGGTTCTCACAGCTCTGTGATCAGAGCGCTGGCAACTGTCAGCCAGCAGCTCTCTGCCCCCCCACAGGCTCACTGGAGCACTGGGCTGTGGAGGGGGAGGCAGCGGCTGGCTCAGGCTCTCAGCGACTCGCTGAGAGCTGGAGACGGGTGCTGGTCCAGGCATGCGGAGCGGATCTCGACTCCATTGTCCTGATTTTGCCCGAGTCTGGATCGCTGCTGTGACGTCAGCTGACAGCGGATTTCAGCCCGCTGTCTGTTAAAAACTGGAGCTGTGGCTGTGCTTTTCTTTTAAACATGTATTCCTTGTGGCATGTTTCATAGGCTGTGCATGCTTAGCAGCAAGACATGATATGTCATTATGGTTCTACTTTTGCTTAAAGCGGTTGTATACCCCTGTAGGTGATTTTTACCTACAGGTAAGCCTATAGTAAGGCTTACCTGGTAGGTAAAATGAATATAGGTTTAGGAGATATTCGCCTTGCGTGCAGCCGCTGACGTTAGGCGGCGCATGCTCTCTGAAGGTTCAGCGGTTGCTGCCCGAAAATCAGAGCTCTATGCCGGAAAGAGGACTACCGTGCACAGCGTCGGAGCCGCGAACCCGGAAGAACCACTGAGGGAACGTGTCGGCTCCCTCAGCGGTGACCGGGAGGCGGTACGGGCGCGTCATACTAAGGTATTTCATAATGAGCTAGTATGTGGTGCATACTAGCTCTTTATGCCTTTGCCTTACAGGGTTTTTTTTTTGTTTGTTTGGGTTTTTTTTATTCTTCCCGGGGCATACAACCGCTTTAAGGAAGAGAGCACTTTGTTGCACAAAAAATGTTTTCCTCCTCCCTGTGTTCTCCGTCTTTCATTTGATTGACAGCAGCATTTAGTAAAACAAGTAGTAGGTGGCTGAAGCAGAAAAGAGAGATAAGAGTGTGGACAGGGCTTACACTAAAGCTGGCCTTACATGGATAGTAATTGATCTGGTTCAGCAGGGACCTGACGGGCCTGGCATGGCTTGTGGGTGGGGAGAACTGTACTTTTTGTTTTTGTTTTTTTTAATCTGATCCTTTGTTTACACTCTGCTGTCACTTGGGAATACCCGGCTGACAGCAGGGAGGAGTCACTGGTGGTTAGGATGCCAGCAGGGGGCCAACTCCTAACAGTCAGCGCAGAATATTGGTGTGTTTCCATTAAAGTTTATGGGGCCAAAATAATGCAGCAACAGCACCAAAGTAGCACTGGTACCTTTTCCAAAAAGTGCCGTGTTGATTGATTTTTCATCCTAAAACGGATAGGTAAAAACTGAATGAACAGAACCCCTGTCTGAAGGGGTCCTTAGTGGAACTGAATATTGCCGATTTTAGCTTGCAGCGCACTGGTCTGTTGTGCCTAGACCCTCCCTTTTTATATTGCGTAACAAATAGCACTTCTGCTTTTAAATATATTTTTTTTAATGATTATGAAATTATGTTTTGAAAACTTTTTTTTATCTGTGTCTTTGTTTTTGCAGAGGGTTGGATCTAACTACATTCTGCATTGGGCAAAAGGAAGATCACCAGAGGCCTATCTATGACCTCTATGCAGTCATTAATCATTATGGAGGAATGATTGGGGGACACTACACGGCCTATGCCAGACTCCCCAATGATAAAAATAGTCAGCGGAGTGATGTAGGTAAGTAACAACACCACAGTTTGCCCTATTTGTAAGTCTGGAAGGTTGTAATCAGGAAACAGAACAAGGGTGCACACATGGCTTCAGGCAAAAAATGGATACACCCAGTCCAAGGTTCTAATCCCGGCTCATCACCTTGGGCAATATTAAGAAGAGAAGAGATTGAATGCACACTTGGATCCAAAAGATGCTGTAGAAATGTCTTTGTCATGAGCCAGACAAAATTGCAATGATGATCATTTGACGCGTTCCACACGTAAAGAACTGTGCTTGTTCAAGTTGTTCACCTGAACAAGCACGGTTCTTTTCGTGTGAAACATGTCAACTGATTATCATTGCAATTTTGTCTGGCTCATGACAATAAAGACATTGCTACAGCATCTTTTGGATCCAAGTGTGCGATCAATCTTTTCTTCTCTTCTGGAAGGTTGTAGATGGTACATATTACTCTGGGAACAAATGATCCATGGCCACTAAGTGTGCATTTACCATGACACTTGCTTTGGTACTTTAACTGCTTGATGACCGCCGGCTGTCAATTGACGGCCAGGCGGCGCAGCTCTCGTTGCGGGTGGGCATCATATGACGGCCTCGCTTTTCCCGGCCCACCAGGGGGCGTGCGCCGCCGACGGCGATCACGCACGCCCGCCGTGTCACTGGGCACCCGGTGCGCGTGCCCGGCGGCTGCGATGCCTGCCGAGCACCCGCGATTGCCGGTAACACAGCAAGACCGCGGATCTGTGTGTGTAAACGCACAGATCCACGGTCCTGTCAGAGGAGAGGAGACCGATGATATGTTCCCAGTACAGAGGAGCACCGATCGGTCTCCTCCCCTAGTGAGTCCCCTCCCCCTACAGTTAGAAACACTCCCTAGCAACACAGTTTACCCCTCGATCACCACCTAGTGTTAACTCCTTCCCTGCCAGTCACATTTATACAGTAATCAGTGCATTTTTATAGCACGGATCGCTGTATAAATGTGAATGGTCCCAAAAATGTGTCAGATGTGTCCGCCGCAATATCGCAGTCACGATAAAAATCGCAGATCGCCGCCATTACTAGTAAAATAAATAAATAAATATGTTCTAAATTTATCCCCTATTTTGTAGACTCTAACTTTTGCGCAAACCAATCAATATACGCTTATTGCGTTTTTTGTTTTTTTTTTTACCAAAAATATGTAGAAGAATACATATCAGCCTAAGGGAAAGGAATATCGGCCTTGAGGAAAAAAATTTTTTTAAAGAAAAAAAAATTGGATATTTATTATTGCAAAAAGTAAAAAATATTGTGTTTTTTTTTTTTTTTTTTTTTTTTTTTTCAAACTTGTCCCTCTTCTTTTGTTTATAGCGCAAAAAATAAAAACCGCAGAGGTGATCAAATACATCCAAAAGAAAGCTCTATTTGTGGGGAAAAAAATAACAATTTCATCTGGGTACAGTGTTGTATGACCGCACAATTGTCATTCAAAGTGCGACAGCGCTGAAAGTTGAAAAATGGCCTGGGCAGGAAGGGGGTGAAAATTCCCTGTATTGAAGTGGTTAAAGTGGAACTTGACCCAAAAGGGGGAGTTCCGCTGGTTTTGCATCATCCACCCCCAACCCCCCCCCCCTTTCACTGCTACATTTGGCACTTTTTTTTGGGTGTGTGTGTGTGGGGGGGGGGGGGTAGTGGGTACCTGGTTTTGTCAGATGTGCCACAGCATTCCGAGCCGAGAGTTCACTTCCCCCAGAGTCTTCTGAGACACATTAGAAGACTGCGGGACCCCTCACAAAGCACAGTGCAACTTGCACATGCGCTTCCTTACGGCACCAACGCCTGCACCCGAAGACGATTGAAGAATCTGCTCAGGTGAGGACATCGCTGGATGCGTAAATGTCCTTATATTTGCAGTCAGCAGCTACAGTATTTGTCACAGCCAATCTCATGTAAAGTGGTAGTTCTACAACATGGATGACCTTTTTTTTATATGACCACGGTAAAAGCAGGATCTGGGATTACGTAAATAGCAGAGGGAATCAGTAAAATGGATTTGAGAAGTATTTAGTGGCTGGTAACACTTCTCAAGACCTTTTGCTCAATCCAGGATGCCTGGTGTGATTAGTACTTCCATCTACATTACCAGCATTCTCCAAATATTTCCCGTCCGCTAACAGAAGCTTTTCTTGTGTATTTTAGACTGGTAGATTTAGCAGCCCACAACTCCTAATTTGTTAATTCGTACAGTAAATATTTCTCTAGGCAGGTGGTTGAAAACACTTAAAAAATATGTTTACTGTGTAACCTACCCAAGTTGTGTTGTATGGCCAGTCTCAGGAATTGCACATCCAGGCAGGTGACTGATTTCCTAGCTCAGTAATGTAGCTTCCTGTCGCCTTTTCCAGCCTGCCTGTTGGACAATGAATCTGCATCATCCACTGTTCAAGGAGAAGGCAGGTAACGCAGGGAGCTTTACCATTTAAATAAAGAAATAATTGGGGTCACCCTGCAGAGTCCAGAGTTTGGCAAGCAGATTACAAATATTTTGTCTGGCATTATTGCTCATGCATTCATTTCTTCCATTCTGTAATCAGCTGTTTCCCTAGAGTTCCACTTTATGTAATACTTTTAGCAGATATATGTAAACAACAAAAGTTCAAATGTCTCATTTGGAACATTAAAAAGTAATAAAAGTCAGCAGCTCCAAATTCTGTAGCTGTTAAAGGAGAAGTAGGGGCAAAGCTCTTTGGCCGCCTTCTCCGGTGGGTCACAGGTGTGTAGTTCTGCACTCCTGTGACCCGTATTCAGCCGACAGGCTAAAGTCTGCTGGCAGCTGACGTCACTCAGCCAGTCCAGGCTCTGGAGAGATCCCAAATTTAATGTCGGTATGCACACACATGGCTGCACCTGCAGCTGCCTAGGCCTTGCAGTATGCTGCTGAGAGACTGAGCTCCCGCCCCCTCCACAGCCCAGTGCTCTAGTGAGTGCTGGAGGGGCAGAGCAGAAAGCATATGCCTAACAGTCACTGGCTCTCTGTTCAATGCTCTCAGTGTAGAGGCGGCGGGGGACAGATCCACTGGATCAGTGCTGCATCCACTAAAGTGAGTATGTGGTTTTTTGTTTTTTTTTTATTTGCCCCACACTTCTCTTTTAAGAAAGACATTCACCAGCCCAGGAGTCCAACACTGTCTTTACCCGGGTCAGTTTTTTGCCAGTCTTCAGATTCTCGGTGCCACCAGATTGCGCCGCACTGTCAGACTAGTCCTGCAGCCTCCTGTCCCTGCGGTGTGTTAGAAGTGGATTAGCAGTACCTTTTAAGATGCTATTTACTGCATAAGGCAGAGAAGAGAACGCCATTGCAATGTTGTTCCACCCCGCAGCCTGCTTTTTTGTATTTATTTTAATAGCACTTCTTAGTTCAAAAACCAGCAGAGTGCTAAGCACATTTGCCTTTTTTTTTTTTTTCACTGCTTAACCTCCCCGGCGGTATTCCCGAGTGTGGCTCGGGGTTCATTTTCATTACCATTAGCGGTAACCCCAAGCCACACACCGGATTGCATTGCAGAATCCTGGTCCAGGTAACTTACCTTGTCCCCAGGATCCTGTGATGCCCCCCCCCGCTATGTCCCCCCCCCCTGGATCCTCCGCCTGATGCTCTGTGTGCCGGGCTCTGTTCCCTGCGAGCGTCACAACACATATGGGGCGGAGCCCGGCGGCAAATTCAAAAAGTACAAAAACATAACGCATGCAGTACACTGTAATCTGTAAGATTACATTACTGTATCAAATAATTTCACATACCTTTTGTCCCTAGTGATTTGTCCAGTGTCCTGCCTGCACTTTTATATTATATAAACTGTTCTTTCTGCCTGGAGGAATGTCCATGGCATCCAAAAAGTGTCCCTTTACGGCAAAGTGGTTTTAGGCCAGCTAGAAAACAGCGATGGTAAATTGGAACACTTGCAAAATTGAGCGATTAGTGATTCGTGGGGAAATTAATTTTATTATTTTTTATAATTATAGTTATTTATTATAATTTTATAAATGTTGTGTTTCAAACTTTATCATACCTGGGTTGTCTACTAGACTCTCCTATTTGGACAGATTTAAAGTGACACTAAAGGTTCGTTTTTTTTGTGTTTTTTTTTTTTTTTTTTTTTTAAATAACAAACATACTTACCTCCACTGTGCAGCTAGTTTTGCACAGAGTGGCCCCGAACCTCCTCTTCTGGGGTCCCTCGGCAGCTCTCGCGGCTCCTCCCCACATCAGATAACCCCCTGGGAGGAGCGTTCTCCCGGAGGGTTACCTTGCGGGCGCGCTCCTGAGTCCAGCATTTGGCGTCCATAGAGGCCGAATGCAGGACTCGGCCCCGGCGCCCGCGCAATTGGATTTGATTGACAGCAGTGGGAGCCAATGGCTGCGCTACTATCAGTCTATCCAATCAACAGCCGAGAACCCCGGGGAGAGAGACAGCGCGTCCCCGTGGGTCAAGTTCTAGGGCTCAGGTAAGTAAAACAGGGGGGCTGGGTGGGTCCGGTCACTGCTTGGTGTTTTTTCACCTGGATGCATTAAGGTGAAAAAACGCGTAGGTTTACAACCCCTTTAAGCGAGTTGTTCCTAAGAATTACAGGCCTACGATATAAAACACCAGATCTCTATGCAAAACAATGTACCGCTTTGAGATTCAAAAATCTGACATAATCATACCGCCAGGGAGGTTAAGACTTTTCCTGCGGCTTTGGACATCAGAGTTGCATGACAAGTTGCACCCCATGATGTTTCCCAATGATACCCATTCATATCTGTGCGACTTTAACCACTTCCCGCCCGCCCTATAGCGGATTGACGTCCGGGAAGTGGTTCTGTTATCCTGACTGGGCGTCATATGACGTCCAGCAGGATAACATGCCGCAGCGCGCCCCCGGATTGGTGTGTCAGTCTGACACACCGCTACACCGATCTTGGTAAAGAGCCTCCGGAGGAGGCTCTTTACCACGTGATCAGCCGTGTCCAATCACGGCTGATCACGCTGTCAATAGGAAGAGCCGTTGATCGGCTCTTCCTCACTCGCGTCTGACAGACGCGAGTAGAGGAGAGCCGGTCGGCGGCTCTCCTGGCAGGGGGGGGTCTGCGCTGATTGTTTATCAGCGCAGCCCCCCCGCAGATCACCACACTGGACCACCAGGGATCGCCACTAGGATCACCAGGGAAGGGGCAACATGTGGATGGCCAGGTATGTACCCCATGGCCATCCACATGTGCCCAGTGTGCCAAATCTGTGCCAATCAGTGCCCACAAATGGGCACTGATTGGCACCATTATGTTGCAGTGATGCCCAGCAATGCCACCCTTAGGGGCATCACTGCAAACAAGCAGTGTCATCAGTGCCACCCATCAGTGTCCATTCATGCCACCTGTCAGTGCCCATCTATCAGTGCCCATCTGTGCCAACTATCAGTGCCACCCTTAAGTAACCATCGGTGCCGCATACCAGTGCCACCTATCAGTGCAGCCTATCAGTGCCCGTCAGTGCCACCTCATTGGTGCCACCTCATTGGTGCCCATCAGTGCTGCCGTATCAGTGCCCGTCAGTGCAGCCATATCAGTGCCCGTCAGTGCAGCCATATCAGTGCCCGTCAGTGCAGCCATATCAGTGCCCGTCAGTGCAGCCATATCAGTGCCCGTCAGTGCAGCCATATCAGTGCCCGTCAGTGCAGCCATATCAGTGCCCGTCAGTGCAGCCATATCAGTGCCCGTCAGTGCAGCCATATCAGTGCCCGTCAGTGCAGCCATATCAGTGCCCGTCAGTGCAGCCATATCAGTGCCCGTCAGTGCAGCCATATCAGTGCCCGTCAGTGCAGCCATATCAGTGCCCGTCAGTGCAGCCATATCAGTGCCCGTCAGTGCAGCCATATCAGTGCCCGTCAGTGCAGCCATATCAGTGCCCGTCAGTGCAGCCATATCAGTGCCCGTCAGTGCAGCCATATCAGTGCCCGTCAGTGCAGCCATATCAGTGCCCGTCAGTGCAGCCATATCAGTGCCCGTCAGTGCAGCCATATCAGTGCCCGTCAGTGCAGCCATATCAGTGCCCGTCAGTGCAGCCATATCAGTGCCCGTCAGTGCAGCCATATCAGTGCCCGTCAGTGCAGCCATATCAGTGCCCGTCAGTGCAGCCATATCAGTGCCCGTCAGTGCAGCCATATCAGTGCCCGTCAGTGCAGCCATATCAGTGCCCGTCAGTGCAGCCATATCAGTGCCCGTCAGTGCAGCCATATCAGTGCCCGTCAGTGCAGCCATATCAGTGCCCGTCAGTGCAGCCATATCAGTGCCCGTCAGTGCAGCCATATCAGTGCCCGTCAGTGCAGCCATATCAGTGCCCGTCAGTGCAGCCATATCAGTGCCCGTCAGTGCAGCCATATCAGTGCCCGTCAGTGCAGCCATATCAGTGCCCGTCAGTGCAGCCATATCAGTGCCCGTCAGTGCAGCCATATCAGTGCCCGTCATTGAAGAAGAAAACTTACTTATTTACAAAAAGTTTTAACAGAAACAAAGAAAAACATGTTTTTTTTCAAAATTTTCGGTCTTTTTTTTATTTGTTGCGCAAAAAATAAAAACCGCAGAGGTGATCAAATACCACCAAAAGAAAGCTCTATTTGTGGGAACAAAATGATAAAAAATTTGTTTGGATACAGTGATGTATGACCGCGCAATTGTCATTCAAATTGCGACAGCGCTGAAAGCTGAAAATTGGCCTGGGCGGGAAGGTGTCGAAGTGCCTGGTATTGAAGTGGTTAAGTCGCAATGACTTCAAAGTAATCCCTGTACTACTTTTGGTCCATAGGCCTCAAGTTTATACAGTTCATTCCCTGAAATCGCGTGACTTTCAAGTAGTGGCAGTGTGAAAGGGGCCTAATGTGCTCCTTAGAAATTCAAACCAACCTTTTAATGAATTTCTAGGTTTCTAGTGCTATTCTGCTGTAATGTGAATAACTTTTACCGACACTTTGTTTTTTTTTTTTTTTCCTTAGGCTGGAGGCTTTTTGATGACAGCACAGTGACCTCGGTGGATGAGAGCCAAGTGGTGACACGATACGCATATGTACTCTTTTATCGTCGGAGGAACTCTCCTGTGGAGAGACCCGTACGGGGGCACGCTGCGAATCGTAGAGCTGACACTGGAGCATCTGCTGATGGAGCGACGAGTCAGGTAATGGGCAGATGGTTGAGCGACACTACAGCAGTCTCTATGTAAGGCTGGGAATCTATTTGACAGTAACAGAGCTTACTAATGTGGCTATAAATGGCTGAACTTGCCAATGAAGTCACAGTCTAAGCTCTCTTGCCTTGCACACTTGTTTCTCATTGGTGACTCCCTAAACAGCGGATGCAGGATTGGGATAGTAGGTTCGGAGATGCATGTTAAGACAAATGCTATAGTTTTGTTCCCACGTGTTCTTTTGATGGGCAGCAAAGCGGTTTTGAGACTCGCCACAAACGTTTCGAAAATAGAAAACGACTGTCAGGCTGAGCGCATGGGCTGTTTATACAGTTTATACAGATCACCTACTGTATTCTTATTGTATATTTTATTCTGAGATCTGTGCTTATTGTAGGTACATCAGAGGGCCATCTGTAACTAGATTTAAAGCTGAACTCCAACCCCTTCCATTCAGTGCACTGTTGTACCGGCTCCTCTCCTGAATTTTCTTACTCTGATTTTACTGCACACTGTAATCATCTCGCAATGTGCATTAGAAGCTTCAGCAAGTCAGACAGAGCCCGTCTCATTTCCTGGCTGGAGCTCTTTCCCTGGCTCGTTTTTCTATCGCTCAATGAATTTTAGTTCTTTCAATCATGGAGGTTCAGCATCACATGTGGGCATTACCTAGGGTGGTCTGCATGCAGGTACAATCTGCCAAGGAACGCCTGCTCCCCCCCCCCCCCCAGACGGACATTTTGATATTTCTATAGCTCCTCCCATGCGCCAGCCCTCTGTTTGCATTGCATACTGAGGCAGGGTGCAGTGATGTTTACTGGAAGCTATGTACAGCTTCCTACCAGCTATGATCTGCGTACATTGTATATAGAGAAGCGCAGGGACCCCAGTGAAGACGTCTGTGGATCTAAAATAAGGTATGTAATGAAAACAGGTTTTATATAGAACGTTAATTTGCAACTTGATGAAGGAGGAAGGGAGGGAACTAGAGAATGCAAAATATAAGCAGATTAAACTTCTTCTTTTTCTTCTTCCTTTTTTCTTCTTTCTTCTTTCTCCTTCTTTCTTTCTTCTTTTTTCTTTCTTCTTTCTCCTTCTTCTTTCTTCTTTCTCCTTCGTCCTTCTTCTTTCTCCTTCGTCCTTCTTTCTCCTTAGTTTTTCGTCCTTCTTCTTTCTCCTTCGTCCTTCGTCCTTCTTCCTTCTCCTTCGTCCTTCTTCCTTCTTCGTCCTTCGTCCTTCTTCTTTCTCCTTCGTCCTTCTTCTTTCTCCTTCGTCCTTCTTCTTTCTCCTTCGTCCTTCTTCCTTCTTCTTTCTCCTTCGTCCTTCTTCCTTCTTCTTTCTCCTTCTTCCTTCTTCTTTCTCCTTCTTCCTTCTTCTTTCTCCTTCGTCCTTCTTCTTTCTCCTTCGTCCTTCCTTCCTTCTTCTTTCTCCTTCTTTCTTTCTTTCTTCCTTCTTCTTTCTCCCTTCCTTCCTTCCTTCCTTCCTTCCTTCCTTCCTCCTTCTTTCTCCTTCTTCCTTCCTTCTTCTTTCTCCTTCTTTCTCCTTCTTTCTCCTTCCTTCCTTCCTTCCTTCCTTCTTTCTCCTTCCTTCCTTCCTTCCTTCCTTCCTTCCTTCCTTCCTTCCTTCCTTCCTTCCTTCCTTCTTTCTCCTTCCTTCCTTCCTTCCTTCCTTCTTCTTTCTCCTTCCTTCCTTCCTTCCTTCCTTCCTTCTTCTTTCTCCTTTCTCCTTCTTTCTCCTTCCTTCCTTCCTTCCTTCCTTCCTTCCTTCTTCTTTCTCCTTCCTTCCTTCCTTCCTTCCTTCCTTCCTTCCTTCTTTCTCCTTCCTTCCTTCCTTCCTTCCTTCCTTCTTTCTCCTTCTTCCTTCCTTCTTCTTTCTCCTTCCTTCCTTCCTTCCTTCCTTCCTTCCTTCTTCTTCTTTCTCCTTCTTCCTTCCTTTCTTTCTTCTTCTTTCTCCTTCTTCCTTCCTTTCTTCCTTCTTCTTTCTCCTTCTTCCTTCCTTTCTTCCTTCTTCTTTCTCCTTCTTCCTTCCTTTCTTCCTTCTTTCTCCTTCTTCCTTCCTTTCTTCCTTCTTCTTTCTCCTTCTTCCTTCCTTCCTTCCTTCCTTCCTTCCTTCCTTCCTTCTTCTTTCGCCTTCTTCTTTCTCCTTCTTCTTTCTCCTTCTTCTTTCTCCTTCTTCTTTCTCCTTCTTACTTCTTCTTTCTCCTTCTTCCTTTTTTTTTTTGTAATGCCAGGTTATCTGCTCATGTATGTGTCCTACATCCACCTTATACGGCTTTATTATTTTTCATTCAAAACTCAGCTATAAATATGTCCATTTACAGATGATTGACAGCAGTCTTTACTTTAGATGACCTATTTGGTTGTCACAAGGTGCTGCAGATAACCTGTAACAAACCATGAGCCTTTTCTGTACCTTTCGTGTTAGCGGCAATTGCATATTGGTTGCTGTGTCTTGCTGCTCTTTGCCCCAATAGATGAGTTCCTTTGTGTTTGTTTATTCCACAGCCAGATGGAAATACATGTTCTTGCCAATTGCAAGTTAAGAAAAGGGTTCCTTTGTATAATGAGAGGTCACGATAGGCCTAACATTCTTGCAGATTGCCATTATACATCCAGCTATTTATGAAAGAAACACATCTGTACGATAGAGCTGCACGATTCTGGCTAAAATGAGAATCCTGATTTTTTTTTTTTAATTATTTTTTTTATTTTTTTTTTACTTAGAATAAATATCACGATTCTCGTTGCGTAACATCTTTCACATTATATACAAAAATTAGGCTAACTTTACTGTTTTTTTTTTTTTTTTTTTATTAAATCATTCAATTTCTATATTTTCCCAAAAAATTGCGTTTGAAAAACCGCTGCGCAAATACAGCGTGACATAAAATATTGCATCAACCGCCATTTTAGCCTCTAGGGTCTTTGCTAAAAATATATATATAATGTTTGGAGGTTCTAAGTAATTTTCTAGCAGAAAAATACTAATTTTAACTTGTTAAGCAACAAATGTCAGAAAAAGGTTTAGTCTTTAAAGCGTTTGTTAACCAAAAAAAATAAAAAAATCCTGTTATCTTAAAGCATGTTGTAAAACATGCTTTAAGATAACAGGATTTTTTTTTTTTACATAGTACTTGTGCTGTGTAATTTGGCCCCTTGTATCACCTAGAAAAAACCTGGCTGATCCTGCCTGGTTCTGCCCTCCCCCTGTAGGCTGACCACGGTATATCATGGCTGCTGAGCCCTGACACCGTGATCAGTTTACATGCCTCTGTCATCCGCAGCTCTTTGTCCTTCTCTGTGCTCTGTGTCCTCCTCCCCCCTCCCCTCCCTGCCTGTCAGCTCCGTGTCTGTGCCCGCTCTCCCTCCTGCTGCTCAAAAACATTTTTTTTTTTTTCTTTCATCATCCTGTGTAATTATGTAAGGTGCTCCTGTGTCTGTGCTTTGTAAAAATTAAGCTGATATATACCCCTTTTGCCAGTGCTTATCGGCGATCACATGAACCGCCGCATCTCTCCTCCTCCCCTCCTGACTGACGTCAGCGGGGGATCCTCAGCCCCGCCCACTGCAGCTGTCAGACCGAGCGAGGAGAGAGGCGGCGGGTCATGTGATCGCCGATCAGCACTCACAAAATGGGTATATAATATAGCGGCTTAATTTTTACAAAGCACAGACACAGGAGCACCTTACTTAATTACACAGGGAGGATGATGTAAAGTACATATAGTGACTTAACCACTTTAAGTGGTTAAACTGACCTCATTAAGACCCCTTTCAAACTGAAGGTGGTTTTCAGGCGTTTTGGCCCTAGAAATAGCTGTAAAGTGCCTGAACACCGCCTCCCCTGCCTCCCCAGTGTGCAAGCCTGAGTGCTAAAACGAGCAGCGCTTTACCGCTAACGCCGCCAAACTACAGTGTGAAAGTAGCCTTACGGACCGAAGTTCATTCCTTCAATCTAAAAGAACCAAAAGATACTTTGTTTATAGTTTTCTCCCAGCGCTGACAATGTTGATTTGCTGGCTTTTTATTTTTTTTGACAGCTGAGTGAGCAGAGAACGGCTCTGCACTTGTTACATGAATGAATCATTAAAATGCTGCATTAAGATCGTGTGGGGGGTTGAATCGATATTGCGTTTTTTTTAACGATTAATCTTGCAACTCTACTGTACAAGAGACTTAGGATATTACATCAAGCTGTAATTAAAAGTACAGTAAATCCATACCAACCAACTAGATTTCAGTTTACTAGTCGACAGAATGATAAATTCTAATTGGTTGCTTTGTGATTTGGCTCACAACACCTTGCTGAGTGGCTTTATGGAATGAATCTGCGTGACTGGCTGGTTAGAAGTACCCCCTTAATGTACTACAGCCGTGGCCAAAAGTTTTGAGAATGACACAAATCTTAATTTTCTCAGTCTGCTGCTTCAGTGTTTTCAGATCTTTTTGTCAGATGTTACTATGCTATACTGAAGTATAATTACACACATTTCATAAGTGTCAAAGGCTTTTATTGACAATTACATTAAGTTTATGGAAAGAGTCAATATTTGCAGCGTTGACCCTTCTTTTTCAAGACCTCTGCAATTCTCCCCGGCATGCTGTCCAATCAACTTCTGGGCCACATCCTGACTGATGGCAGCCCATTCTTGCATAATCAATGCTTGGAAGTTTGTCAGAATTTGTGGGGTTCACCTGCCTCTTGAGGATTGACCACAAGTTCTCAATGAGATTAAGGTCTGGGGAGTTTCCCATCCATTGAACCCAAAATTTTTGATGTTTTGTTCTCTAAGCTTCTTGGTTATCACTTTTGCCTTATGGTAAGGTGCTCCATCATGCTGGAGATGGCATTGTTCCTCACCAAACTGTTCTTGGATGATTGGGAGAAGTTGCTCTCAGAGGATGTTTTTTGTACCATTCTTTATTCATGGCTGTGTTCTTAGGAGAAATTGTGAGTGAGCCCACTCCTTTGGCTGAGAAGCAACCCCACACATGAATGGTCTCGGGATACTTTACTGTTGGTATGACACAGGACTAAGGGTAACGCTCACCTTTTCTTCTCCAGACAAGGTTTTTTCTGGATGCCCTAAACAATTGGAAGAGAAAATGACTTTACCCCAGTCCTCAGTAGTCCAATCCCTGTACCTTTTGCAGAATATCAGTCTGTCCTGATGTTTTTCCTGGAGAGAAGTGGCTTCTTTGCTGCCCTTCTTGACACCAGGCCATCCTCCAAAAGTATTTTCCTCGCTGTGCGTGCCGATGTATTTACATCTGCCTTCTGCCCTTCCTAAGCAAGCTCTGTGCTGGTGGTGCCCCCGATCCCGCAGCTGAATCAACTGTAGGAGACGGTCCTGGCGCTTGCTGGACTTTCTTGGGCGCCCTGAAGCCTTCTTCAAATGCAGTGGAGATGTTTTTTATGGGATTAAGTTCATTTTCATGGCAAAGAGGGACTTTGCAATTAATTGCAATTCATCTGATCACTCTTCATATCATTTTGGAGTATATGCAAATGGCCCATCATAAAAACTGAAGCAGCAGACTTTGTGCAAATTAATATTTGTGTCATTCTCAAAACCTTTGGCCAGGCCTTTAGGTATCTCTTGGGGGTGTGCTGAAACCATTTCATTGCAGGATTTATGCATGCAGCAGGGGTAGACAACCTGAGAGGTGGAGATCTACACTAACTTTAAACTTGCACTATCTTAAAAGTGTACGGTGGCAGTGGAGGAGAAGATGTTGTCAGTAGTTTTTTTTTTAATTTTATTTTGTACAATTCTAATTTATGAAGCAAAAGAGTATTATTTCTTATTTTAAAGCCATCTTGTTTGTTTGATAACCTAATGTTCAGGGGTAATCTTTTTTAAATGATAAAAGTTCTTGAATCGTGATCTTTATTCTAAGCAAAAAAAAATTGTGATTCTCATTTTATCCAGAATCGTACAACTCTAATGTTTGTGTGTATGTATATGTATGTATGTGTATATATATATGTGTGTGTATATGTGTATATGTATGTGTGTGTGTGTATATATATATATATATATATTCACTTGTAGAGGAGAACCGCACTCTGCTTACAATTAAGTGCCAGCAATCAGGTCTTCCCACCGACCTTGTATATAGAAAAAGAGTCCAAGAGGTTGCTGCACTTAAAAACTTCTTTGCTTTATTTCACAATATCTTCAGGAGAGATTTACAAAGCAAGTATAATCCTTTCAAGCAAAATCACAGGCAAGAAATGCCTACACAGTTTCAGACATGAGTAGATTCAGATATGGATGGATGGATGGATTACGTCTCGGGCTAGTCAACTTACGCCCTTCCTAAGATCCATTGAAGCACATCTGAGGGTTTCAATCCAATCATTCATTTAAATACAGGTTTAGTGAAGTACTTCACATATGGAATCAATATGGCTAATTAGTTCAAATCGCATACCATTTAACATCTATATATGCATATATTTATCTGTAACCTGCCATTAGAGCAAGGATCAGCAACAGGTGTCAAATCTCTCATTCTCCTCACTCGCATTTTAATATATTTGGAATACCTATACGGGGTTACTATACATGCCAATCTTCATATGTAATTTATGCCATAAAGTGCCCGTGCGGTTTAGTTTATGTAGGGGAGACTACACAAAAAATAAAAGATAGGATAGCTAGACACAAATACTCAATACGAGATAAACTAACCCAATTACCGCTGGCGAGACACTTTTTGAAATTTGGCCACAATGTATCACAATTAAAATATATGGTCCTAGAAGGTATTGAAAAAAATAGAAGAGGGGGCAACCGTGAATTGATTCTAAGAAAAAGAGAAGTATACTGGATACATTTTTTGAATACAATTGCTCCATATGGCTTAAATGTTGATTTGGATCTTTATTTATTTGTTTAATTGTTGGAATAAGCATTTAAAAGTAGCCAGATAAAATAACTTTATGATGGGGATATCTTTTTGTTTTTACTCATGAATGTAACATTTCCCTGCGTTTTTATAGGTATTCCAAATATATTAAAATGCGAGTGAGGAGAATGAGAGATTTGACACCTGTTGCTGATCCTTGCTCTAATGGCAGGTTACAGATAAATATATGCATATATAGATGTTAAATGGTATGCGATTTGAACTAATTAGCCATATTGATTCCATATGTGAAGTACTTCACTAAACCTGTATTTAAATGAATGATTGGATTGAAACCCTCAGATGTGCTTCAATGGATCTTAGGAAGGGCGTAAGCTGACTAGACGTAATCCATCCATCCATATCTGAATCTACTCATGTCTGAAACTGTGTAGGCATTTCTTGCCTGTGATTTTGCTTGAAATGATTATACTTGCTTTGTAAATCTCTCCTGAAGATATTGTGAAATAAAGCAAAGAAGTTTTTAAGTGCAGCAACCTCTTGGACTCTTTTTCTATATATATATATATATATATATATATATATATATATATATATATATATATATATATATATATATATATATATATATATATATATATATATAAGCAAACCGGGTCACTTATCCAGCGCTCAAGATAAGAACTAAATTAAAGTAAGCAGCCGCTATAATCAAATATAACATTAAGGAGAAAGCAAAAAAGTTCCAAAGAAATGGGTTCTTTCCAGCTTAAGCAGCACTGAGACATTCTAATATTTGTGTGTGTGTATGTATATATATATGTACGTGTGTGTATATGTATGTATATATATATATATATATTCTTATATATATATTCTAATATATATATTCTAATATTTTATATACCTGTGTGTGTGTGTGTGTGTGTGTGTGTATATATATATATATATATATTAATTAATATTTTATATATTTTATATATTATAAATTTTTTATATATATATATAATGTGTGTGTATATATATTATATTTATTTATGTAGGTATAGAAGTATTTATTAGAGAGGGATAGAAAATGTGAGTACGTATGTTTTGTGTGTGGATAATTCATCGTGGCATACTTCCCTTTTTTATTATGATTTCATTAGGCGATACTATTTGGAATTGTGTTCCGAATCTAATGAAGTGCAGTGGGAGGTGTGAAGTCATTAAAATGTTCAGCATATGTTTCCTGTTATCCAGTTTAGCTATGTATGGTATTAACAGTGATTTCTGATTTAAAGCTACATAAAAGATCGATAAATCATATTGCATCACCCTTTATATTAGTGGAATGCAGATTTCCTTGCAGCCCAGTGATTGCCTTGGCTTCCTGCAAAAAAAAAAAATCACGAACACAGGGCCCGTCTAAGATTGTGCCTGGGCTGTCCAGTCTGTCTTTAACCAGCGGACCTGGTGCTTCCAACAATGCCGCATCTGATAATTAATAGATTTATAACCTATTACTCAGTTTTGGACATGAGGGAAGTTTTGGCTTAGTCTGTGTTGCCTCATAACAACCAATCAGATCTCTATTGATGGGTCACATGTGACGTTTGCATATGGTTGCAGTGGGGTGCCCCAGATTATCAGACATTTCTTCCTTTTTTGTAAATATGAGCCTATTTGTCTTTTGCTTAGTAGAAGTTCCTAGGTAGATGTTGTGTGTCTAGCAGCTTTGTGCTCCTATGTGTGGTCCCCCCCGACTCTGACACAGGTTTCCACACACCGCAGGCATCTCTGATCTGGCAGGCAATGGAGGCTGAAGAGAAGGAGCTGCAGCGCCTGGACGCCCGGCGAAGACCCAGAACCGCCGCCAGCCGCGAACCCACCGACCCGCATCTTTCGGAGTGCAATGAGGAGGCTCGCATCCGATATTTCGTATTAGGCACCATGGCAGCTATCGTTGCCTTCTTTCTGAATTTTTTCTACCCTTTTATGTACCAGGGGAGGTAGACGACTGGCATTCGCTGGTGGGGCATCCGTCCGCCATTGTCTCAGGACTTTGTAGGGACTCTCAGAATCCTGGCCTGCATCTGTCAATCTAGTAGTTTCTGTGCGTATCGGGGCAGGCGGCCTTGTCTTGAGGGAGTTCAGTTCACACAGACGTTGTTTGGAGACAGGGCTGCCCCTGCCCTGCAGGATAGTCTCATACCATTATTTATTCAGTCCTGTAGAAATAATTATATTAGAGATTACACTGAGATACCAAGAAGAGGAATGATTGTGGTCAAATTCTGTTCCATCCAAAAGACTAATACCAAATATTTGAAGACCAACGGAGAGCCTGCTGCTTTTAAAATATTAACTTTTTTACTCCTTTAAATTGCAAACACATTTTGCAGCGTGGTTAGTACACTTCCAGAACAGAGGTCCTTTCATGACTTATTCACGTCATGTTTTGTTTTATCACCAGGGGGCGCTCAAGAGTATTTAACTTGGGTCTAATGAGGGAGGCATTTTTTAATTTTTTTTCTTGTATGCAAGTTTTTACAAAAGTGTATTGATATCATGGACAGAATGACCTTGTAGACCTGGGCATTTTTTTAAAATCTTGGCTTGGGAACCCTAATCTGAAGACTGCCTGAATCAGCGAACATCTGCAAAGCATATATTACTGTATCTGGGAAATTTCATAAAGTATTCAAACCCACTTCACTTTTTTCAATGATGTTATGTTGCAGCCTGATACTACTACAGTTTAAATTAATTTTATTTTAGATTAATCTACACTCAAGACCCCATAATGACAAAGTGAAAACACAATTTTAGAAATGTCTGAATTAGAGCTGCACGATTCTGGCCAAAATGAGAATCACAATTTTTTTGCTTAGAATAAAAAGATCACGATTCTCGCGACGTAAAATCTTTCACATTATACAAAAAAAATTTGGGCTAACTTTACTGGTTAGTTTTTTTTTTTTTTAATTTATTTTTTTATTCAAGTGTTTTTTTCCAAAAAAAATTGCATTTAAAAGACCGCTGCGCAAATACAATGTGACATAAAATATTGCAACAACTACCATTTTATTCTCTAGCATCTCTACTAAAAAATATATATAATGTTTGGGGGTTCTAAGTAATTTTATAGCAAAAAAAAAAAAAAAAAAGATTCTATCTTGAAACCAACAAATGTCAGAAAAAGGTTTAGTGTTTAAGTGGTTAAACGTTCTTCATTTACACACCAACGTCTATTCCATTGACAAATTGTTACAATGTTTATACTTAAGTTCCACTGCTAAAGAATGTTGTGATTCTTGACAGACTGCCCATTTTTTTTTTTCTTCCTTTCTTTTGGCGGCTGTGGCTTCAGAAGAGCAGAGAGAATTCTTTGCATAGACAGAATCCTGAAACACTTTTGTCAAGATCACAACGGGGGAAAAAATTGCGATGACAATTCTTGACGATTAATCGCGCAGCTTTAGTCGGAATTTTTTAAAAAGAAAAAACTGAAATATCACTTCAAGTGGAACTTCTCAGCACCACAAATAAAAAACGCTATTTATTTCATTTTTAATATTCAAAGCAAGCTCCCCTCCATCCATCCATGTCTCCATGCTTTATTTTGCTGAGAAATCATTTTGAAAAAAACACCCCCTGGCATTACTGGCAGTGGCCATCTTGAGAAAGGGCAGATGATTCATGTAGCCTTAACTTCCTGGAATCAATCTGCCCTCATCTCAGGTATGGGCTGAGCTGAGAACCCTACCTCCTCTCCCGAAGACTCCTGGGATGTATTCCATAATATGCCTAGGCATGGAAAACCAGGAAGTAGTGTGGAGATGAAGGCGCTCTGGATAACAAGGAGAATTTTAACAAACAGTACATGACTGGCTCTTGAAATGTGATTATTGCACCACAGCAGCACTTCAGAAGAGGGAAGCACGCTCTATAGGGAAAACAAAGCAGAGAAGAATGCGCTTCTAAGTGCAATAATAAAACACTTTAATGATAAGGAAGAGTTAAAAACACTTACAAGACGAAAGCAAAAAACAGGCGTATCAATGAATCCATAAAGTAAGTGGGAGCAAAGACAGCTGCAGGTGGAAATTCCAGCCGACCGGCGGTGGCCAGCATGGAACGAAGGCAACCGGAACCGACGTCAGAGTGGGCGGGACATGTTTTTCAAAACCTGCCCAGCCGCTCCTTCAAACCAATTGGTTTTTAGAAGGTTTTGAACCCCTCCTTTTAATTAGTGTTTTTTTATTACTGCCTTCTTCTCTGCTTTGTTATGGAATCCAGGAACTAACTGAAGAAATACAAAAAACAGTTTAAAACAAGTAAATATGCATTTGCTTGGGAGAGAGGCTTGGACCGCCTTGAAATTCATAGCTCCACCTCCCGACAGCCAGATGACATCACTTCCCGTCTGCTCTGTATCCCACAAGAAGCTCTCCACCCAGCTTGTTGTTTTCCACTTTTTCATCTAAGCTGTGATGAAGCCTGATGTCCTGGACTTTTGAGGCTGCAAGTTTTACGAGGAGGCTCCTCATTCCAGATGCATGAGCCAACCGCTCTTCTTATGAGTGACCTTCAGGTGCTTTTTTTTTTTTTTTTTTTTTTTTTGCAAACTCCAAGCAGGCTTTCATGCGTTTTGCACTGAAGAGAGGCTTCCATTTAGCCACTCTGCCATAAAGCCCAGATCTGTGGAGTGCTGCAGTGATGGTTCTTCTTCTGAAACTTTGTCCCATCTCCACACAGGATCTCTGGAGCTCAGTCATAGTGACCGTTAGGTTCTTGCTCATCTCTCTTATGAAGGCCTTTCTTCCCCGATCAGTTTGGCTGGGTGACCAGCTCTTGGAAGAGTCCTGGTTGTGCCAAACTTCTTCCATTTGAGAATTATGGAGGCCACTGTACTCTTGAGAACCTTCAGTGCAGCAGAAATGATTTTGTAGCCTTACCCAGATCTGTGCCTTGCAAAAATCCTGTCTCTGAGCTCTGCAGGCAGTTCTTTTGACCTCATGGCTTTTGCTCTGATACAGTAGGCTTCACAGCTGACAATGCATTTTATAGAGGTGTGTGTGCCTTTCCAAATCATGTCCAATCAATTTAATTTGCCACAGGTGGACTCCAATCAAGGTGTTGAAACGTCTCAGCAACAATCAAGAGAAGTGGGAGGCACCTGAGCTAAATTACAGGTGTTGTTGCAAAGGGTCTAAATACTAGTGATGCACCGATGCAAGCAGGATTTTTAACACTGCTTCAAAAGGTGCCGATAATGGCCGACAAATTCATATTTCTTTTACATTCATAATATTAATTAAAAAGTCGAATATAATACAATTATTTCTTAAAAAAATATATATTTTTTTTTAAAATACTATCAATTTCAGTTTCGGCCAAGTGCATCCTGAATTTTGGGTTTCGGCACCAAAATTTTGATTTCGGTTCACCACTACTGAAGAAGTCTGCCAATGTGATATTTCAGTTTTTCATTTTTCATATATGTGCAAACTTTTCTAAAACTGTTTTCACTTTGTTATTATGGGGTAATGAGTGTAGAGTAATGAGAAAAAAAAAGAATTTAAAGTGATTACTAGTCTCGTTTTTTTTTTTTTTTTGTTAAAAATAACTGTTATACTTGCCTGCCCTGCAGAGTGGTTTTGCACAGAGCAGCCCAGATCCTCCTCTTCTCAGGTCTCTTTGTTGCTCCTGGCCCCTCCCTTCTGTTGCGTGCCCCCCACAGCAAGCAGCTTGCTATGGGGGCACCCGAGCCGAGCCACTGCTCTGTGTGTCCATTCAAACACTCAGCTGCAGCCGCCCCCTTTTTCTCCTCGTTGGCTGACAGACTATGACAGCAGTGGGAGCCAATGGCGCCACGCTACTGTCTCAGCCAATGAGGGCAACCGAGACACTCCTGCAACATCGCTGGATCTAGATGGGGCTCAGGTAAGTATTAGGGGGGGCTGAGGGCGGCTGCTGCATACACAAGGTTTTTTATCTTAATGCATGGAATGATAAAAAAAAAAACCTTCTGCCTTTACAACCACTTTACAACTGTAGTATCAGGTTGCAACATAACAAATCTGAAAAAAATGAATACTTTATGAATGCACTGTATATTCTGAGAGCTGCACGGCATTGCTACGAAGTACAGCCCTGTCTAGCATGACAAAAGACCGGATTTTTCTCTACTGCAGGTCAGTAACACTTAATGTCTTGTCTGTCCCCAAGCCTTTGAAAAGAGAAGCAGCAGGCTAATGAGCTTATCTGTCACTCTGCTCTCTTCTGCTATCAGCATGTTTCTTGCACATGGGCACCGCAGCACCACTATTGCCTCCTTGTGGCTTGAAAAAAGTAAAAATCTGACACTTCAGCGCTAGGAACTCCCAGAAAAGCTGGACATAGAGACTCGAAATATAATGACCACTGTGCAACCCGGACTGAATGATGATGGCGTTGCGACCCTAATAGGATCAGGGAATCTGTAACTGTACAAACGCCATAAAAAGAAAAGTGCTCAAATGCCTAGTGCATTATTTACAGCAGTGGTTCTCAACCTCAGTCCTCAAATACCCCCAACGGCCATGTTTTGGGAACTTCCCTTAGATAAAATAGCGCTTAGCAATACCATGTCATTGATATTGATTTAAAGCAGCTGTGCAAAGTAAAGGAAAACCTGAAAACATGGACTGTTGGGGGTACTTGAGGACTGAGGTTGAGAACCACTGATCTACAGAACTTTATTGAAGATAAAAGGATACAAATTATATCCAAACCGATCGTGCATGATCACGTATCATAAATCAAGAAACCAGAAGCCAGCCCTCGAACCCCAGAGGTCCAAAGAGATGTTACCAAATGACAAGTTTTGAGGGACAACCCCCCCCCCCTTCCAGGTCTAGCTCTGAGGAAGGGGGTTTGTCCCCCGAAACGTGTCAGCCGGTAATATCATCTGTTTGGACCTCTGGAGTTTGAAGGCTGGTTTCTGGATTTATGATATGCTATCATTCATGTTCTGTATGAGTATAATTTGCATCTTTTTTACTTTTCAATAAAGTGCTGTAGATAATGCACTAGACATTTGCGCCCCTTTTTTTTTTTTTTCTTTATTGCCTCGTTGTGCTTCTCTCTCTCTCTCTCTCTCTCTCTCTCTCTCTCTCTCTCTCTCTCTCTCTCTCTCTCTCTCTCTCTCTCTTCCTCTCTCTCTCTCTCTTCCTCTCTCTCTCTCTCTTCCTCTCTCTCTCTCTCGGTCTCTCTCTTCCTCTCTCTCTCTCTCGGTCTCCCTCCCTCTCTCTCTCTCTACCCCCCCATAACCTCTACTCACTACTGTACAGGGTAATACCAAGTCGGGTTCGAGCACTTTGTGCCGGTTCACACAGGGGCGACTTGTCAGGCGACCTAGTCGCCTGACAAGTCGCCTCCCGTTCTGTACAATGGAACCGTTCTAATCGGAGCGACGCAAGTCGCTCCGACTTAGAAAAAGGTTCCTGTACTTCTTTTGGGGCGACTTGCATAGACTTCTATACAGAAGTCGTTTTGCAAGTCGCCGTGCATGTCGTGTGCAGGTCGCCTCGGTGAGGCGACCTGCAAGTCGTGCCGCCCCTGTGTGAACCGACCCTAACACTATTTTCATTTAAACATTCCCCCTTCCCTAACAGGTGGGACACTTCTTTTAGACTGAATAGGGGGCTCATCAAGTAAGCAGGTACTGCTGGGCATGCTTTGCAAACTGTTACAGTTCGCTTTTTTTATTGACCACTATTAACGTAACTTTTTAATGCGCCTAATCAAAAAAGGATGCCAACCCGCGTAAACCTAAAAATAAATGAACCATAAACTATTATCATGTTTCTATAAAGCACCATTTGGCTCCAGTCTAGTAGTGTTGCGTATATATCCTAAAGGAAGTGCTGGCTGTCACTTTTTAAACGAGCCCTATTTTTTATAGCAAGCTTCATCCCAAGCCAAGATGAAAGAATGCCTGTGTATTTGATATAATAATGAGAAATATTTAACGGTTACCGTTCTGATAGTTTTTTAGCTTTTTTTTTTTTTTTCTTTAAATCTAACATTTTATGTTTTTAGTATGTGCTGGCATCATCAGTGTAAAGGAGGTCAGTGAGACAGGATGCATGTATAAGCCTTTTGCTACACAGTGCACTTTACCACATACGGGCTTGTTCAGTAACGCAATGCAAAGTGCAATAACCTATACCAGTGATGGCGAACCTTGGCACCCCAGATGTTTTGGAACTACCTTTCCCTTTATGCCCTTGCACTCTGCAGTGTGGGTGAACATCATGGGAAATGTAGTTCCAAAACATCTGGGGTGCCAAGGTTCACCACCACTGGCCTATACCGTCCACATTGTAGTTTTACTGTGCTTGGAACTGGTAAGAAAAAGAGAGGCCTGCATATGAAAGGGGCACAGCCCCCCATCTAGCCTCTATACCAGTGATGGCAAATCTTTTTGAGCCCGAGTGCCCAAACTGCAACAGGTGTACAGAGCGGCGTGTCAGAGGTCATGTGACTGCCTACAGAGGTCAGGTGCGTGTACAACAGTCATCACTCCCCCTGATATATGGGGGGGGCGGGGGATAATAAATGTCACTAAAGATTACTTCTTCAATGGTAGAAAGCAATCTAATTTCCAGGAATCACTACAACCAGACATCCTATAATATACACTGATTGGAATCCCAAAGTCATTGGGAAAACTAGGGAGGCCAGAACTCCGCTCACCCTAACCTATGTCCGATCCCCGGGAGGAGATCACACACAGTCCGCTACAGTAATGGCCCCTCTAGGAGTCCCTACCCTCCCCTCTCACCCGTGATCCTTTTCCTGAACATAGACTCTGGAACGCACCGTGGCTTTGAGCGCGGCATCGGGCATGATGACGTCACTGGACGAGCCGTGACTCGTTCTTCGAGCATGCGTACTGGCAATGGCCGGTCAGTGTGCACTCCTTTTAAAAGTTTGGCTGCTGAGGGGGTAGCAATCCGGCGACTTAGCTCGGGGTGCCCACAGAGAGGGCTGTGTGTTGCCACAAAATAATCCTGGTTATCAGGAGGGTTCAGTAATGGGCGCCTTCAAACTCTCCCATGTGCCACCAACATCTCCAACCAATGACCACAGTTTCCACTCCACGTAGAGAATGCAAACTGTTGGCCCAACACTCCATTGCCCCCCATGTGCCACCCAGTTCCTCCTGCCTTTTGTAATCTCGCTCGTTATAACTCCACATACCATCGGCTACCCAGAGCACCACTTCCTGCGAGAACCTCTACCTATCGCCACCTTCCTCAGATAGATAGGTTCCCATCCCAGTAATTAACCCAGTGATTCATTCAAAGGCTTTAAAACCTAAAAAGGTGGTGAAAATGGTTGGGAAAAAGTCAACTATTTTAATGACCCACCCTACAGTATCAAAAAATTAAAACATTTTTTTTCGAACAGGGCCTTAGTTTGCGTATTGAGTCCCAAATTTATGTTAAATAGCTACAGGTTACACCCTATGGCCAAAAGTATGTGAATACCCCTCCAAATGGCCTCCTTTCAGGTGCACAAAGCAAGGTCCATAGGGCATGGTTTAACGAATTTGGCTTGGAGGAACCCTAACGACCTACACAGAGAGCCCTGGCCTCAACCCTTTTGAACACCTTTTGGGTTTAATTGTGAGCCAGGTCTTCTCCAACATCAGTACCTGACCTCACAAATGCTCTTTTGGCTGAAAGTGCACAAATTCCCCAAGACACGATCACATTTTATAAAAAGCCTTCACGTAAGACGCCGTTATAGCCACAAAAAGAGGGATTAAATTGATGTCCGTGTTTTTAGAACGGGATATCCAACAAGCTTAGATGGTCAGGTGTCCACAAACTTTGGCCATATAGTGTAAAACATGATTAATATTCAGATTTTGTCATGGCTGCCTCTTTTTACGTCTTCTAGAGAGGGAGCTAGTGGGATTTAATGGTCTTCAGTGACCATTAAAATCTTTATCTGTTTTGGGTGCACTTGCCTTTTTCTTTTCTTTTTTTCCCCTTCAGATAATATCTGTGATCACAGCTCTGATTTTTTTTTTCCCAAGATGGCATTCTAGTCATCCTTAGCCCAGGGTGCCAGTGGGCCATGTCACTATAGATTTTACGGCTGAACTTCAGCTTCCACTTTGAGCTCCTCTGTGGCTCGAACGATTGTTTCCTTGATTGACTGCTCCAGCAGCTTTGGCTTGTATGAGAGTGCTTGGAGCCCATTTACTTTCTTTGGGAAGCAGCCAAAACTTCTTATTGATCGCCTAGTAAGGAGAAAAGTGACATAAATGTACGGAGCCTTGGAACATTTACTGGAGAATGTTTTTGTTTCTAATTTGGAAGGAATTTTGGATATTAGAAATTTTTTTTATCCTTAGGGGTTTCTGTAACCCTGATCCTACAGGGAATATTTAAGGTTTTATTAAATTATTTTAAAAAGGGGTAGAGGTAAAAAAAAAAAAAAAATTAGTGTTTGTTTTTTTACATCTTTTTAGCATAAAATATTAGATAGAATTTTATACTGTATGAATAGCCCACTCTTCTTTTTTGTTTTTTGTTTTGTTTTTGTTTTGGACAGAGTAGAAACAGGTTCGTACCTTTCAAGTTTTTATGGCAGTCTGTGTCTGTTGGGTAGATTTACCCTTTCAATTTGTCCTGGTGACCATCGTCACTGGAACAGAAAGTGATAGGAAAACACAAAATTCTACACTTGTCACCAGAACATAATCAAAGAGAAGATGCTGCTCACCAGCCCAGTGCATTACTATGTAGATGAATGTTGCCTCGGCTAGCGCTGCTCTAGTCCCACGCCCCACTGACATGTTTTCGCCCCAATGAGTGGCCCCAGTCAGTCAGGGGGACATGGCTGGAGCGGTGCTGGCTGAGGTCACATTCATCAACATACTAATGCACTGGGTTATATATGTATGTGTGTGTGTATATATATATGTATGTATATGTATGTATGTATATATATATATATATATATATATATATATATACACTACCGTTCAAAAGTTTGGGGTCACATTGAAATGTCCTTATTTTTGAAGGAAAAGCACTGTACTTTTAAATGAAGCTAACTTTAAACTAGTCCTAACTTTAAACAAATATACTCTATACATTGCTAATGTGGTAAATGACTATTCTAACTGCAAATGTCTAGTTTTTGGTGCAATATCTACATAGGTGTATAGAGGCCCATTTCCAGCAACTATCACTCCAGTGTTCTAATGGTACAATGTGTTTGCTCATTGGCTCAGAAGGCTAATTGATGATTAGCAAACCCTTGTGCAATCATGTTCACACATCTAAAAACAGTCTAGCTCCTTCCAGAAGCTACAAAACTGACCTTCCTGTGAGCAGATTGAGTTTCTGGAGCATCACATTTGTGGGGTCAATTAAACGCTCAAAATGGCCAGAAAAAGAGAACTTTCATCTGAAACTCGACAGTCTATTCTTGTTCTTAGAAATGAAGGCTATTCCATGCGAGAAATTGCAAAGAAATTGAAGATTTCCTACAACGGTGTGTACTACTCCCTTCAGAGGACAGCACAAACAGGCTCTAACCAGAGTAGAAAAAGAAGTGGGAGGCCGCGTTGCACAACTAAGCAAGAAGATAAGCACATTAGAGTCTCTAGTTTGAGAAACAGACGCCTCACAGGTCCCCAACTGGCATCTTCATTAAATAGTACCCGCAAAACACCAGTGTCAACATCTACAGTGAAGAGGCGGCTGCGGGATTTTGGGCTTCAGGGCAGAGTGGCAAAGAAAAAGCCATATCTGAGACTGGCCAATAAAAGAAAAAGATTAAGATGGGCAAAAGAACACAGACATTGGACAGAGGAAGACTGGAAAAAAGTGTTGTGGACGGATGAATCCAAGTTTGAGGTGTTTGGATCACAAAGAAGAACGTTTGTGAGACGCAGAACAAATGAAAAGATGCTGGAAGAATGCCTGACGCCATCTGTTAAGCATGGTGGAGGTAATGTGATGGTCTGGGGTTGCTTTGGTGCTGGTAAGGTGGGAGCTTTGTACAGGGTAAAAGCTAAGGAAGGCTATCACTCCATTTTGCAACGCCATGCCATACCCAGTGGACAGCGCTTGATTGGAGCCAATTTCATCCTACAACCGGACAATGACCCTAAACACACCTCCAAATTGTGCAAGAACTATTTACAGCAGAAGCAGGCAGCTGGTATTCTATCGGTAATGGAGTGGCCAGCACAGTCACCAGATCTGAACCCCATTGAGCTGTTGTGGGAGCAGCTTGACCGTATGGTACGCCAGAAGTGCCCATCCAACCATTCCAACTTGTGGGAGCTGCTTCTAGAAGCGTGGGGTGCAATTTCTCCAGCTTACCTCAATAAATTAACAGCTAGAATGCCAAAGGTGTGCAATGCTGTAATTGCTGCAAAAGGAGGATTCTTTGATGAAAGCAAAGTTTGATGTAAAAACAATGTTATTTCAAATACAAATCATTATTTCTAACCTTGTCAATGTCTTGACTCTATTTTCTATTCATTTCACAACGTATGGTGGTGAATAAGTGTGACTTTTCATGGAAAACACAAAATTGTTTGGGTGACCCCAAACTTTTGAACGGTAGTGTATATATATATATATATATATATATATATGGGATCGCGTGTGTGCATTAGTTTTTGTGTGTATGTATTATATATATATACACACAGTGCCTTGCAAAAGTATTTGGCCCCCTTGAACTTTTCAACCTTTTGCCACATTTCAGGCTTCAAACATAAAGATATAAAATTTTAATTTTTTGTGAAAAATCACCAACAAGTGGGACACAATTGTGAAGTGGAACGAAATCTATTGGATATTTTAAACTTTTTTAGCAAATAAAAAACTGAAAAGTGTTGCGTGCAAAATTATTCGGCCCCTTTACTTTCAGTGCAGAAAACTCACTCCAGAAGTTCAGCGAGGATCTCTGAATGATCCAATGTTGTCCTAAATGACTGATGGTGATAAATAGAATCCACCTGTGTGTAATCAAGTCTCTGTATAAATGCACCTGCTCTGTGATAGTCTCAGGGTTCTGTTGAAAGCGCAGAGAGCATCATGAAGACCAAGGAACACACCAGGCAGGTCCCTAATACTGTTGTGGAGAAGTTTAAAGCCGGATTTCAATACAAAAAGATTTCCCAAGCTTTAAACATCCCAAGGAGCACTGTGCAAGCAATCATTTTGAAATGGAAAGAGTATCAGACCACTGCAAATCTACCAAGACCTGGCTGTCCCTCTAAACTTTCAGCTCAGACAAGGAGAAGACTGATCAGAGATGCAGCCAAGAGGCCCATGATCACTCTGGATGAACTGCAGAGAACTACAGCTGAGGTGGGAGAGTCTGTCCATAGGACAACAATCAGTCGTACACTGCACAAATCTGCCCTTTATGGAAGAGTGGCAAGAAGAAAGCCATTTTTCAAAGATATCCATAAAAAGTCTCGTCTAAAGTTTGCCACAAGCCACCTGGGAGACACACCAAACATGTGGAAGAAGGTGCTCTGGTCCGATGAAACCAAAATCCAACTTTTTGGCCACAATGCAAAACGATATGTTTGGCGTAAAAGCAACACAGCTCATCACACTCAACACACCATCCCCACTGTGAAACATGGTGGTGGCAGCATCATGGTTTGGGCCTGCTTTTCTTCAGCAGGGACAGGGAAGATGGGTAAAATTGAGGGGAAGATGGATGCAGCCAAATACAGGACCATTCTGGATGAAAACCTGTTGGAGTCTGCAAAAGACCTGAAACTGGGACGGAGATTTATCTTCCAACAAGATAATGATCCCAAACATACAGCAAAATCTACAAAGGAATGGTTCACAAATAAACGTATCCAGGTGTTAGAACGGCCAAGTCAAAGTCCAGACCTGAATCCAATCGAGAATCTGTGGAAAGAACTGAAAACTGCTGTTCACAAATGCTCTCCATCCAACCTCACTGAGCTCGAGCTGTTTTGCAAGGAAGAATGGGCAAGAATTTCAGTCTCTCGATGTGCAAAACTGATAGAGACATACCCCAAGCGACTTGCAGCTGTAATCGCAGCAAAAGGTGGCTCTACAAAGTATTAACGCAAGGGGGCTGAATAATTTTGCACGACCCACTTTTCATTTTTTTATTAGTTAAAAAAGTTTCAACAATCCAATAGATTTCGTTCCACTTCACAATTGTGTCCCACTTGTTGGTGATTCTTCATAAAAAATAAAAATTTTATCTTTATGTTTGAAGCCTGAAATGTGGCAAAAGGTTGAAAAGTTCCACTGTGCGTATATATATATATATATATATATATATATATATATATATATATATATATATATATATATATATATATATATATATATATATATATATATATGTGTGTGTGTGTGTATATGATGCACACACGCACTCTGACACTTACAGTGTAGGGGGGCGCGCATGCGTGCTGCCAGTGGCTCGCTTCCACTGTGACTACACACAGAGGAACCCGATTGGTGCCAGCAAGATACTGGTACGAGCCGATCGTTGGGCAGATCACAGTTCTGCGTTTTGAATGTAAAGAAGGCAGATCGCCGTTCTGACAGAAGGGGAAGGAGTGGGATGGAATTTGTGTCTCTTCCCCTAGTAAAAGCACCTCACACAGTACACTACAACACCTGGATAGGCACACAGTTAACCCTTTGATCGCCCCTGATGTTAACCCCTTCCTCGCCTACAGTACAGTGACGGTGCATAATTCTTTTTTTAGCACTGATCACTGTATTGGTGTCATGGGTTCCTGCAAAGTGTCAGAATGTCCGCAGCAATACCGCAGTCCCACTATAAGTAGCTGATCGCCGCCATTTACAGGTTAAAAAAATGTTTTGTAGATGTTTTAACTTTTGCGCAAACCAACCAATATATGCTTACTGGGATTTTATTTTTTTATATACCAAAAACATGTAGCAGAATACACATTGGCCCAAATTCATGAATTGCATTTCCGCTATACGTCGCTGATCGCCGCCATTACTAGTAAAAATAAAGATATCTGATAGTTTGTAGATGCTATAAATTTTGTGCAAACCAATAAATATACGCTTATTGGTATTTTTTATTATATTTTTGTAAATATGTAACCATACATATTGGCCTAAATTTATGAAGAAATTTTTTTTCCCCCCCTTTTTTTTGTATAAATCTTTTTTTTATTATTGGACATGTTTTATAGCACAAAGTAAAAAATATTGGGTGCTTGTTTTCAACATTTTTTGGTCTTTTTTTTGTTTATAGTGCAAAAAATAAACACAGTGATGATTAAATGCCACCAAAAGAAAGCTCTATTTGTGGGGGAAAAAAAGGGCATACATTTTCTTTATGATACAGCGTCGCACAATGGCGCAATTGTCCGTTAAAATAACGCAGTGCCATATCGCAAAAAAATGGCCTGGTCAGGGAGGGGGTAAATCTTCCGGAGGTCAAGTGGTTAATATTATGTAATTTTTTTTTATTTTTTTTTCACACCTTTCATCAAAAATTTTTGGGCCATGTTTTGGTGTATTGGTGCTGTAGCTCAGAACCTTCACCTGAACTGATTTTGGACCATACTGAAAGGATTTACAAGACTCCGAGTTGGTAAAGAAAACAGGAGAGGGGGTTTCCTTTAACTGAAATTCATCCATATTCTAAACGGTTTATAAAATAAGCCAGGCTTTGATCTTCTCTCATTCCTTTTCTTTAAGTACTTGGATTTGCCGCCCAGTAATCCAGCTAAATCCCCAATAAATGCGCCGATGAACATTTGGAAGAATAGACTGCAGTTAATTTGTTTTCCGTGGAAGCTATTAGTTACATTTTTTTATGTGCTCACATATTTAGCACTTTAGCAAAAAAAAAGAAAAAAAAACAATGTTTTTCATCATTTTTATGTTTGGCTTGAATAAAGCCCTCTGCCCCCTGGAGTGCCTAGACACCAGTCACTGGAAACTGAATGTTTTCAGTATCTGTCAATTTTCTGTTAATCCGAGAGGGAAGAATCCATGCCAGCTGCCTGACCGCTACTGTGATCTAATGGCTTCTTTTTATTTTAATTTTATTTTTTCTGAGTTGGCCAAAAAGAGCATGCAAGTGACGCATTCTAAATTAACCCCAGATTTCACCCCCCCCCCCCCCCCCCTTTTTGACCAGGCCACTTTTTGCAATACGGCACTATTACTACGTCATTTTTTTTTTTCCATAATTTACTACGTCATTTTAACTAACAATTGCGCGGTCATGCAACGATGTACACAATTACAATTTATGTCCTTTTTTTCCCCCCAGAAATTGTTCTTTTGTTGGTGATTTGATCAGCCCTGCATTTTTTTTTGTTTTGTTTTTTGTTTTCGTTTTTTGTTTTTTTGCACTATAAACCCAAACAGACCATTTTGAAGAAAACATTTTTTTTTTTTTTTTTTTTTTTACTACTTTCTGCTATAAAACATATCTGAAAAAAAAAATTCTCCATCAATTTAGGCCAATATGTATTCTGCTACATGTTTTTGGTAAAAAAAAAATAAAAATCTATTTGAGCATTCTGCATTTTTGGACGTAATTTCAGGCGTTTGTTTTGAGCATATATCGGGTGTTAGCGGGCACAATGCATTCCTAGGAAAAATTCATTATGTTATCATAAATGAATCACATAAAATACTGATCGGCAGCGCAGATTTTTCTTTCTTTTTTTTTTTTTTTCTGCAGAATACACGCTTGTTTACGTGGCTGTCTGTACAGGCACATTGTGAACATTGGGCTGCATTCTAGAGCAGTAAAAAAAAAAATTCTGTACTGAGCTTTTTCTAGCTGCAGTGTGCAAGAGGCCTAATACCACATCTTCACTTGTGTGATTGCTGCTGGTCCCTAGTATTTACTTGTACGAGGGGGTGCTAATGACGATAAGTATTGAGCCCTACCCAGAAAAAATTGAGCTAGGAAAACTGTAATATTCTACATATTCCCCCCAGAAAATCAATGCACTTGCGACATCTGTCCTGCAGCTTCTTAAGTCCTTTGCAAATAAAATTCTTCCGACTGCTGGGGTAACCACTCATTTGCAGCATTAGTTGCCTCCGGAACACTCCCAAATCGTTGTCCCTTTTTAGGTGTTTTTTGAGATTGGGGAACAGATGATAGTCGGAAGGACTAGGGCGAATAGGGTGGATGGGGGGCATCACTTGAAAGCCTAAGGAGGTTGGTTTTGCCATTGTTTCACCTGCAGTGTGTGACGAGGCGTCGTCATGCAATAGGATGACACCGTTTGGAGAGCTTTCCTCAAAGTTTTCCCTTGAAATTTTGCCTCAACTTCGTCAATAAAGCACAGTAATATGTTGCATTGATGGCTGAACCCTTTTGGAGATAGTCCACCAGCAGAACTCCCTCCTTATCCCAAAAAACTCTTGCCATTTGCTTCTTCACAAACCTTTGCACACTGCACTTCTTTAGCCTGGGAGAACCACTGTGCCTCCATTCTTTAGACCAGTGGTTCTCAACCCTGTCCTCAAGTACCCCCAAACAGGGCATGTTTTGGGAATTTCTCTTAGATAAAATAGCTGTCCAAAATACCAAGCCATTGACTCTGATTTAAAGCACCTGTGCAAGATGAAGGAAAACCTGCAAACATGGCCTGTTGGGGGTACTTGAGGACAGGGTTGAGAACCACTGCCTTAGACCGTTCCTTTGTCTCCGGGACATACCAGTAGATCCATGTCTCATCACCAGTTACCAGTTTGTCCAGGAAATCTGACTAATTTTCTTGCAAAATATTCCAAAACAGCCACCAATGTCTCCACACGTTTCCTCTTTTGTTTGGTTGTCAAAAGTTTTGGGATCCACTTTACTTCCAAGTCGTTGTGGATAATGGCACCAACTCTCATGATCTTTCCAAATATGTAGCAATACATTCGGCTGATATTCGACGGTCCTCCATGATCATGTCATGGATGGCTTTCCCGTTTTCAGGCACAGAGACAGAAACAGGCCCTTGCACTGGGTTTTTCGCTTTCAAAATCGCCAGTTTTAAAATTGACAACCCAACGTTTAACTGTTGCATATGGGGGGCCGCTGTCACCCAAAGTTTGTGACATTTGATCATGGATCTGCTTCGCACCTTTCCCTTGGAGAAACAGGAACTTTATTATGGTCCTATGCTCTTCCACATTGAATTTTTCTGGAGCTGCTGCCATGTTCACTTTGGGCCTGTAAAAGAGAGTTAAAATCATAGGTAGTTGATTTTTGCATCATTGAATATAGACAAATTGGCCAGTACACCATACAATTTACAGCTTCCTAGCTCAATTTTTTAGGGGTAAGGCTCAGTACTTATCAGCACCCCCTCATGTTCTCTTACACGGTCACACCCAGACTGGTTGGCTCACTGTTAAAGTGGAACTAAACCCCTCCTATTGTTTTCAGCCAAGGAAGCTGCCATATTGGCCTCTGTTTAATCTTCAACTGCCATGATGCTGCCCATGTGATCAGTTATGACACGAGCCATTGGATGGTTTTGTTGAGCACAACCAATGTCACAGCATTCCCGGTAATCGTTTTTTTTTTTTTAAACTGTTAAATCGATGGGTTTACTTCCGCTTTAGACCCCTTTCACAGTGGGGCGTTGCGGGAGTTAGAGGTAAAGCGGCGCTTTACCACTGTTATAGCCACGCTTTTCGGCCGCTTGCAGGGCACTTTTAACCCCTGCTGGCGGCTGAAGAAAGGGTTAATAGCGCCCGTATTGCGGCACTGCTGAAGCGTTTTTCAGGCAGTTCGGCAGCACTGCCCATTCATTTCAATGGGCAGGGGCGTTTTGGAAATGGTGTATACACCGCTCCTGCATCGCCCCAAAGATGCTGCTTGCAGGACTTTTTTTTTTTTTTTTTTCCCCCCGTCCTGCAAGCGCACCGCCCCCAGTGTGAAAGCACTCAAACTTTCACACTGGGGTGGCTTGAGGCGCGTTACAGGCACTATTTTTAGCTCTAAAACGCCTGAAAAGCACCCCAGTGTGAAAGGGGTCTTAACCTTGAAACATACCTCGAAAGGCTCCCTCATCTGTTGCTACAGCACAGTGCTGAAAAGATGACCATAAAACTTTGAGACCGCAAAGATGCTATCGGGTATTACGGGGAGAAATAACTAAAGGCCTTGCTAATTAACGGTTTTGCTCGCCTCCAACATCCCAGAGACTTTAAGCCTACGCTGCTCCAGGTTGGCCTCCTCAAACAGATCCCACACACAGCTCCTGCTCAGGTGCAAAGCCCTTCTCATCACGCTGATCAATGGAAGCGAGGATTTATCCAGATGGCTGCACTCCAAAAAAGGATCCCTCTTTTTTTGGTATATCAAAATAGCATAAAAGCAACCGAACCCCATGGGTTGTTATACGATCAAAAAAAACCATACCACCATCGGGGGAAGCAGGGGAAAGTCAACGTGTTTCGCACAAAACGCGTTGACTCCTTTTTCCTCCATAGGGTTTGTTTGTACTTTGACATATCAGTAAAGATGGTCAGCTTTGGTCAGAGTGCAGCTGTCCAGATATTTTCTTGCTTACATCCCAGAGACTGTGTTCAGAAAGAAGCAAAGACGGGGGAGATAGGACAGCCTTTGTTGGGATATACAACCAGATACTGTGCTTGACACTTATTGTTCTGGGAAGGGAGAGATTAAAAAGTAAATAACAAGACAAACCGCTGTCTCTTAAAGATAAAGCTGTGCTACTGTAACCTTCTAAAGTGGAGATTCAAATTATCACAGATGCTTATTACTGGTTCTTTTTAAGGAATATGGCACCCACACCTAGCTGTTGCATTGGGTGCTCAACCTGTGGGCCCTCCAGCTGTTGCAGGAACTACAAGTCCCATCATGCCTCTGCCTTTTGGGAGTCATGCTTGTAACTGTCTGCGGCTTGCAATGCCTCATGGGACTTGTAGTTCCGCAACAGCTGGACACCCACAGTTTGAGAAGCCATGTGTTAAAGTAACCCTTAGTTCCCCCTGCCCATTTCCCCCTCTCTCCCCCCACCCCTGCCCATTTCCCCCTCTCACCCCCCACCCCTGCCCATTTCCCCCTCTTACCCCCCCCCCTGCCCATTTCCCCCTCTCACCTCCCCCCCCCCCCCCCCCCATTACTCCTTTTAACTCTACATGAAATCACAAAATAGCTGCCTCCCGTGTAACCAGGTGACGCGGAGTTCTTATTCACGTTGTTCTTGAACGGAACCTTTTAGAAGGTTATCGGATTTATGTCGTGCGTAACGATCCAGCATTGTTTTTAAATGGCATTTGCAATAATCTTGTTAATCCCCCACGGGCATTAAGAACTGTGCAATAATAGTTTGTGTATTTTTTTTTTTTTGTACTTCTTAAAGAGCTCTGTTTTTAAGGTCGGCCTAAACCCTCCCCCATAACTTTAATATAAAATGTCAGATATTTATATTTTGGAGATATTTTTATGAAATGACTATTAAAAAAAAAAAGGCTGTGTAATGTTAAACGTTCTTTTGTTTGGAATGTGTCTAAACTTAATAAAATTGTTGCAAATTCTCATGTTTTTTTTTGGAGCAGTATTTTCATGTATACCTGTTTTTAGAACCAATGGGATAAATATTGTAAGATCATGCATTGGTAAATGTACCTGTGGCTTTTTTTTTTTTTTTTTTGGAGATTGTAAGCTGGTCCCTGGAATGGATCACTGGAACCCCCCCCCCCAGGTGTGTGCCTGTCCCCCACTCTCCAGGAACGCCCCCAAATTTGGGATATTTTCATAATCCAAAGATAGCCATTTTCTTGCCTGCCTCCTAACCTATTAGATGGCAGTGAAACTTCAGTCACATATATACACTCATCGGCCACTTTATTAGTACCGGGTTGGACCCCCTTTTGCCTTCATTCTTCGTGGCATAGATTCACCAAGGTGTTGGAAACATTTTTTTTTTCAGAGATTTTTGTCCATAGTGACATAACATCACGCAGTTGCTGCAGATTTGCCGGCTGCACATCCATCATGCCAAAGGTTCTCTATTGGATGAGATGTGGTGAGTGTGGAGGACATTGGAGTACAGTGACCTCATTGTCCAGTGGTGAGATGATTGGAGCTTTGTGACATGGGGCATTATCCTGCTGGAAGGAGCCATCAGAAGATGGGGACACTGTAGTCATAAAGGGATGGACATGGTCAGCAACAATACTCAGGTAGGTCGTGGTGTTTAAACGATGCTCAACTGGTAATAAGGGGCCCAAAGTGTGCCAAGAAAATATCCCCCACATCATTACACCACCACCAGCCTGAACCAGTGATACAAGGCAGGATGGATCCATGCTTTCATGTTGTTTGCACCAAATTCTGACCCGACCATCTGAATGTCGCAGCTGAAATCGAGACTCCTCAGTCCAGGCAACGTTTTTCCAATCTTCTATTGTCCAATTTTCGTGATCCTGTGTGAATTGTAGCCTCAGTTTCCTGTTCTTAGCTGACAGGAGTGGCACCCGGTGTGGTCTTCTGCTGCTGTAGCCTATTTGCTTCAAGGTTGGATGTGTTTTGCGTCCAGAGATGGTATTCTGCATACCTTGGATGTAACGAGAGGTTAAGTTACTCTTTCCTTTCTATCATCTGGAACCAGTCTGCCCATTCTCCTCTGACCTCTGACATCAACAAGGCATTTTCCTCCACACAACCTCCGCTCACTGGATATTTTCTCTTTTTCGGACCATTCTCTGTAAACCCGAGAGATGATTGTGTGTGTGTGTGAAAATCCCAGAAATACTCAGACCAGCCTGTCTGGCACCAACAACCATGCCATGTTCAAAGTCACTTAAATCCCCTTTCTTCCCCATTCTGATACTCAGTTTGAACTTCAGCAAGGTGGCCTGATTTTTATGTATATATATGTGTGTGTGTGTGTGTGTGTGTGTGTGTGTGTGTATGTATATGTGTGTATATATATATATATATATATATATATATATATATATATATATATAAATTTATTTATTTTTGAAAATTGTATACTAACATTCTTGATGGTATGAAAGTTTCCTTGTGGAAGACGCTGTTACTGTTTTTATGGGGTATCTTATAATTATAAGATATTTTGGTGTATTACTAAAAAAAAATGTGACTGGTTTACATTGCTGTTGGTAATGAAATTTTGTTATAATTTGTAATTTATGCAGATTATTTTGATCATTTGTTATACCTTTCTGTACCAGTTTATTTTAGAAGTGTACTTTTGTTGTTTTTTGTTTTTTCGTTTTGTTTTTGTTTTTTCGTTTTTTTTTTTGTTTTTTTAAATATAAAGGCAACAGTTGCGCTTTACAAAATAAAGGGTGTTGCAATACAAATCATGACAGCAAGGATTAGAATCGCAAAAGGAAGGACAGGTGATACAGGAGGTAATCGCTATGTGAGGGTGGATTGATGGAGAAAGTAAAAGTTCAGTAGAGGGGGGATGGGCTTCCCTGAAGAGATGAGTTTTCAAGGATCACCTAATGGTATACAGAAAAGGATATAGCCGAACAGACTGGGGGTAGAGCATTCCTGAGTATGTGAGAGGCTCTGGAGAAGTCCTGGAGGCGAACATGGGAGGAGGTGACGAGGGAGATAGAGAGCAAGGAGGTCTTGGAAGAGGACAATTTGGTTGGTTTTTGAGAAGTTGGTTGATGTAGCTGGGGGCAGAGTTGTGGGCGGCATTAAATACTTGTATTTTCAGTATGAAGAGGGTCTCCATGCTCTGTGAGAGGTAGAAAGAGGCCCCTGACGCTGCTGCATAAATTATTCCTGTCTGTTCAGGAAATTAACAATTTATGGGGAGAAACATTTATAAACAGCAAAACACAAGATTTAATGGGAATGTAAGATATAAATATGGTTTAAAGTGTCATTTCTGTCTGCTGCTTCCTTCCTCTATCCTCTATCAGCATGAATCACTTCTGACAAGTTTTCCTGACACAGAGAAAAATGGTGGCGGGTGAGATTTCCAGCTGATTGACAGCTTCAGCTCTGTTCCTGTGTTTCCTCCAATCAGCTCTCAGAGCTCCCCTCACTGAGCTCTGCAGAGTGTAACTTCAGCTCTCCACCCCCTTTTTTTCTGAACTCTTGACAAGCTTTACAAATTCACCACTTTGAGCGGATATAGAGAAGACTGCAGATAAACAGGTACTACTTATGTAGAAGAAACTGTTTCCGCTGTGCATCACCTGATGCCAGTATCTTCACTGGGTACATGTAAAGGGTTTACAGTAGGGATGCACCGAATGGGTTTTTTGGTGCTGATACCGAAAAGGAAAAATACACTAGGCCGAAAACCGATACCAAAAATGACTGTTTTTAAAAAATATTTTTATACAGGAGATGGTCAGAGACTGGGGACATGGTACAGGAGATGGTCAGAGACTGCAGACATAGAACAAGAGATGGTCAGAGACTGCGGACATGATACAGGAGATGGTCAGAGACTGCGGACATGATATAAGAGATCCATGCAGCCTTGCCTGTGTGTCCCCAGTGCAGCCTTGCCTGTGTGTCCCCAGTGCAGCCTTGCCTGTGTGTCCCCAGTGCAGCCTTGCCTGTGTGTCCCCAGTGCAGCCTTGCCTGTGTGTCCCCAGTGCAGCCTTGCCTGTGCAGGGGAAGAGAGAGGAGAGCCAGTATCTTCACTCGGTAGTGAAGATACTGGCTGGGATCACCCTGGGACGGGTGATCTGTCTATCAAAGTGCCCGGACAAGGGGGAGGGGCTGTATGGCATGGCGGGGAACACACAGCTATTGAAATTAAAGCTGTGATGTTCCCGGCGCTCTAATCAACCCGGCGGCGGCGGCTCTCCTCTCTTTTACGCTATACGACACTCCCGTAATGGGCGGCACTGGAGCCCCGCCCAGGCACCACCCCATTTTCGGCTCCATTATCTGCCTTTTTTCTCTTTCGCCAAAAAGGCCAGTTTCGGCTGCCGAAATTTCGGTGCATCCCTAGTTTACAGCCACTTTAAAGAAAGGTCACCTTCAGTCAAATCCTGCGTGGTGGAATATCATCTGGTCCAGAAATGAAGGCAGCTGCAGCAATATAGAAACTCAAACTTTTGATGTAAAAGTTGAGTTTGACCAAGCCCCGGTCCCACCTTCCTAGGCTTCTTATTGGTCAGTAAGTCTTCCTAGCCCATAAAAGGGCTAATGGGGAGGCAGGAATGGTAGCAAGCCCCACTTTTACAGAAAGAGCTGAGATGTGCCTATAACTTCAGCTGTCTTTGTCTGGATCTACCGGTCGTTTTGGTCTTTTTTTAGGGTTCTCATCGAATTTAGCCTCTTCTAATGGATCTTGTCTTCTATTCCGGTTCAATTGCCCAGGTTTTGTGACTGCTTTACATGAGCTGCTTATGTTAAAGGGAAAGTAAAGTAGTAATGGAGAAAAGTTGAAACTATGCCATACACATACGTAGTTCTCGGCATTAAAACTCCTCCTTCAATTAGCAGACCTTGACGGGATCCCAAATTGCTTAGCTGATTGGTCAAAACAGCTACTGCTAATTTTGTTCATTTTATTCATGATTAGCGCAGTTTGAGCTTAAGAACTGTGATGTAAAGAATATTAATCTAGTATTACAACTCAACTTTCATGTTAGAGACGGTGACCTGATCCTTCCAGTGACATTTGGGGGGGGACACGGTTATCTCAAATCTCACCGGAAAATGTTCCCGCACTGTGCAATTCTCTGACTCCTGATTGAAAAAGGTTTGTAGACCCGAAACGTAGCATGTCTCTATGGTTAAACTGCTTTTGATGTATCAATGGACTCGATTAAAGCCCACCAAGGGGGAAAATACATCGGAGGAAGACAGCCCGTGGAACATGTCTGTCCATGTGTTCTCCAAGTTTTGGAAGCATATTACGGACTTATGGAGCCAGCTTGATATGATTCGTTCCTACTGCTCTTGTTGTACCAAAGTCTGATGTAGGGTCTCTGTACCAATCTCTGTATTTTACTGCATGTCCCTGGTTCCCAACCTGTGGCCTGAGGGCCTCATGCAGCCCTTTGGTGTACGATGTGCGGCCCTTGGACCTCTAGCAGCCTGAAGTGAGAACATTGATTAGGGTCATAGCATTGATCTCTACTGAACATGCTCCCAGTTTCGTGTGGTCTTCTACAGCATATCCCTTGGCAACAATGTAGCATGTCCACACTCTGTGGCCCTCACTACCTCCTGACAATCCCCTGAAGCATTTACATATTTTATGTAGGTCCTTTTGGTGATGTCAGGGGCCACAATTGTGGCCACCTTTTTGTCTCATAAGTTGACAACCACTGGTGTACGTGCTCTGAGAGTGCTGAGCGGGGCAGGAGGCAAATATTGGAAAAAGCGTGTGATCGTTCCAGATGTGACATAAAATAAAAGTAACAACATGTGAAAGAAATGCTAACGGCAACGAGTACATATGTGTATGTCATCGCACCTGGACACAAAGGAAAGTTGTATGGTGGTAATGGAAATTTCTTGTGCAGCTTCGTATCATGTTGCTACCTTGGGGAAAACCGGACTTGGTAGTTTTCAGCTAAAAGATTACTGAACAGAAAGTCACAAGTGTGTTTGGAAAAGATCAATTCTCTTTCGTTTTATATTTGTTACATTATTTAAACCTGCATAATCCTCCACACGTGTGGCCAGAGGTGGGGGGGGGACAGCTCGGCCGAACTCGGAAACACTCGGGAACTGAGTATTTCCGAACGACTCTGAACCGTTCTGAGTGTCACCAGCACCCCCACACCTCTGGCCAAATGCTGTACTGCACACCCCATTAGCTTGAATTCTGCTTCTTTTGCGAGACAACACTCGCAAACCGAGTCAGGATTTTTTTAATAAAAGTTGCTCGTCTTTCAAAACTCTCATTAACCGCTTTACTCGTTAACCAAGGTTCCACTGTATGGGGTGCTTTTTTTTTGTTTTGTTTTGTTTTTGTTTTTTCTTTTTTTTATTTCATTTTTTTAAGAATCATACTTGCCTAGGTGGATGCAGCATTGGTCCCCCGGCGCCTCTAACACTGAGAATCAAGCGATCAAACACCGCAGATTACTCGGTTCTCAGAGCTACCTGAGCAGAGAGCTGGTGACTGTCAGTCCCTCGCTCTCACTGGAGCGCTGGGCTGTGGAGGGAGCGGCCAGCTCAGGCTCTTAAGCTGGCCATACACTATACGAAATTACGGGCAAAAATCGGTAATTTAGACAGTTCGATTTTCGGCCAGTTAACGGGCACAAAATCGATAATTGTTGGGATGTTTTTGAGCCAAAAAAAAAACGAAGGACAAGTTTGGAAATTTTCTGCCAAAAAATTAATTTATGTCCCAGTGAACGATTTATCGGTCATTACATGATGGCACTATCGTTCGCTCTCACGGCCGAATGTTCGTTTTTACAAAATGGGTTCGTATAGCGTATGGCCAGCATTAGCAGCTCACTGAGCCGTATGCTGGTCCAGGCATGTGGGCGGATCCAGACTTCATTGGTCTGGACCGGCTCTGTGACGTCAGCCGACAGTGGGTTTTAGCCCGCTGTCTGCTAAAAAAAAAAAAAAGGTCACAGGAGTGCAGAAAAAACAGAGTCTTGCATCAAGTGTAGATATAAAAATGCCAAATATTTAATTTTACCTTGATATCATGTGCAAAAGTGGAAATTATAAAGTTTCTCGTAGATAAATATATGAATAGTGCCAAAAAACTATATATATATATATATATATATATATATATATATATATATATATATATATATATATATATATATATATATATATATATATATATATATATATATACACACACACACACCATATATACTCGAGGATAAGCCGACCTGAATATAAGCCAAAAAACTGGGAAAACGTATTGACTCGAGTATAAGCCTAGGGTGAGAAATGCGCAGCTACTATAAGTGGTAAAGAGGGTCAACAATGCCCATTTGCAGCCTCACTGTGCCCATTTGCAGCCATAGGTCCCCCGAACTTCAAACTCGATAGTTAAGGGTTCCTAGATGCCCCCTAGCTGCAGCCAAAATTTGGGGTCTCTGGACCCAAAGGGTCCCGAAATGACATTGCTGCAGATGGACACAGTTGACAACTTTGGGGCCCCGTATCTCGCTGGGGTTCCTAGCACCAAGTGGCCCTAAGATACGGGGCCCCAAAGTCGGTTCGGAAAATGTCGAGCACTTTTCTGCTGCAGAGAATGACATTTTCCGAACCGATTTTGGGGCCCCGTCTCTCGGGGCCACTTGGTGCTAGGAACCCCAGCTTTGGATATGTTGTAGTGCTAGTTCCACTGAGTTTGCACACCAAATTTGGGGTTCCAAGCACCAAGTGGCGAGATACGGGGCCCCAAAGTCAGTTCAGAAAATGTCATTCTCTGCTGCAGAAAAGTGCTTGACTCGAGTATAAGCCGAGGGGAGCATTTTCAGTACAAAAAAAGTGCTGAAAAACTCGGCTTATACTCGAGAGTATGTATGTGTGTGTGTGTGTGTGTGTGTGTGTGTGTGTGTGTATATATATATATATATATATATATATATATATATATATGTATGTATATGTGTGTGTATATATATATATATATATATATATATATATATATATATACACACCAAATAAAGTTCATCAAAAAAATACAGTGTAAATCTCAAAATGTGTTAATTATATTGTCTCACAGTCCATGTATCTAACATCAGAACAATAAATCTTGCCAATGTGGTAAAAAAAGCACCCAGTGTCATCCACCCTGTAGGAAGCCAACCAGGTACTCGCTAAAAACTAAACTATCTGGACAGCATACAGTTATCCATTGTGATCGAGCCCGATCTGCTTTCAAATCTGGAATAGCTCTCCTCTTCCCACACGCTCTCTCCTCCATCTCCAGCTCGAACAGAAACCATAAAAGATACACTGAGAGATGTGTGCCTGACACGAGGCTCATACGCTTATTACATGTATAGCAAACGCCAGCTCCAGCCGCAACCTCAGGCTGCGAGTGGGACGTGCTAGTGCGGGATGATGTCACTCAGTGGCTCCGCCCTACGCGTTTTGATGTAATGTCATCGGGAGTGCATGAGACTTGCGGCAACACACACTCTTTTATATAGACCATTAGCCTAGCACATCCGGCTCGTAGCCTGAGTTCATGGCTGGAGCTGGTGTTTACTATACATGTAATAAGCGTGTGATCCTTGTGTTTTCTATATGTATTTATTGTTTTTTTGGGGGGGGGGGTTTTGCCACCTTTTATATATTTATCTACGAGAGACTTTATAATTTGCCCTTTTGCAATGGATCGAGGAGAAACTGTATAATTTTGGTATTTTTTTTATACCTACACTTATTGATGCATGATTCTAATTTACCATATTTATGAGATACATTTTTTGCACTTTATTTGATGAATTTTTGTACACACTTATTTATAAGTATTAAGGTCCAATTGGCGCGGTTGCTCAATTGTATATTTTGTATCCAGAGGAATTTGCTGCAATAACTGCTGATATATTTAGTATGTATCTGTGGTGCAAGACTTTTAATTTCTATTTTTTCTGCTTGTTTTAGGGAGTCAGCACCATGACTTATGGGCCCAACTTAAACTCCGAGGAAACCTCCCAAGTGACTGCAGAAGCCGTTTCAGACCTTTATCCGCACTCGGCAGAGCCTGCGCCATCCTACAGCAACATGGAAGATGTTGATTAGCAGACATTTGGGAAGAGCGTGGTTTTTTTTTTTTTTTTTTGTTTTTGTTTTGTTTTTCCCCACCCCTGTGTGTTTGTAACATTGAACTATGTGCTGACAGTGGTTGTATATAGCTGCTAAAATTAATTTGTTCAATATTTTATGTTGTTTTTTTTTTTTTTTTTTTTTTTTTCTTTTTAATGGGGAGATGTTATGGCTCCTTTTTTGGCGACGCCATAAGCTAACTCCCACAGGTTTATTGTCTTGAACCCACACGGCATCCAAAGAACGACATGGTTCTCTGCGCCGCTGTTGGGGTTTACCGCACCCATGCACCTTTCTTGTATTATGATTTTGGACATTCCCCCCCTCCCTTCCTAGTTATTTGCAGTATGTACAGGTTTCCCCTGATGAGTGTGGATGACCGCTCATCACACAGTTCTGTAGCAAATCCTTGACGCTAAAACTGCACTCGCCGTACCCACAGTGTATTGAAGTGTATTATCAAAGATTCTATCTATACATCTGAATGCGGGGGGAGCTCCTTGAGGACGACGAAAGAACCACTGCGCCCAGATCGAGGAGATTGTAAACGTGTGCTATTCAGAATGTACCTGACAAATAAATTCATTAAATTTATGTACATATACATTTTGTTGCTTTTAAAGAGCATAAATAATCACTGGTTATGTAAGATTGTGTTTATATTTGTTTGCATGCTTTTCTTTTATGGTTTCTTGCAGAAACTTTCCAGCAGTGATTTAGCAGCTTAGCTTAACCACTTCCATACCGGGCCTATTCTGGCACTCCTCTCCTACATGTAAAAATCATAATTTTTTTTTGCTAGAAAATTACTCAGAACCCCCAAATATTATTTTTTATATATATATATATATATATATTATATTATATATATTTTTTTTTTAGCAGACACCCTAGGGAATATAATGGCAGTCATTGCAACTTTTTATCTTGCACGGTATTTGCGCAACAAATTTTCAGCCGTGGTTTTTTTGGGGGAAAAAAAAAAAACGTTTCATGATTTAAAAAAATAACAAAACCGTAAAGTTAGCCCATTTTTTTTAATATAATGTGAAAGATGATGTTACGCCGAGTAAATAGATATGTCACGCTTTAAAATTGCACACACTCATGGAATGACGCCAAACTTCAGTACTTAAAAAAATCTCCATAGGCGACGCTTTACATTTTTTTACAGGTTACGTATTTAGAGTTACAGAGGAGGTCTAGTGCTAGAATTGTTGCTCGCGCTCTAACGCACGCAACAATACCTCATACGAGTGGTTTGAACGGTAGACGGGACTAACGTGTGCGTTCGCTTCTGAGCACGAGTTACCGGGGACAGGGGTGTTTTTTAAATAATTTTTTTTCGTATTTTATTTTTTTTATTTTTACTTTCTTTTACAACATTTTTTTTTTTATCACTTTTATTCCTATTTCAAGGAATGTAAACGTCGCTTGTAACAGGATTAATTTGTGACAGGTCCTCTTTATGGAGGGATTCGGGGTTGATAAGACCCCACATCTCTCCTCCAGGCTGGAAAGCGTGAGATTGAGAAAAAAAAATCCATGATCTCATGCTTACCAGCCGCGATTGCGGCTTTGTCTACACCCGTGGCCCGGACGTGACGTCATAACGTCGCGTCTGGGCCTCTGACGGTCATAGAGATGACCGGTGACCATCTGGTCACCAGAAGTCTCTATGCTCATTATCTGGCTCCGTCCAATTCTTTCTCCGGGTCCCCAATGGCACGGGAGAGCCCGGAGAAGCGGCTGGAGGGGGGGATGTCCCCTCCCGTCGCCTGTAAGAACGATCAAGCAGCAGAACTGCCACTATGATCATTCTTATGGTGCACAAAATCGCTGGTTGAAAACAAAGGATATCTTAACCACTTCCCGCCCGCCCTCTGGCGGATTGACGTCCGGGAAGTGGTTCTGTTATCCTGACTGGGCGTCATATGACGTCCAGCAGGATAACATGCCACAGCGCGCCCCCGGGGGGGCGTGCATCGCGGCGATCGGTGGATTGGTGTGTCAGTCTGGCACACCGCTACACCGATCTTGGTAAAGAGCCTCCGGCGGAGGCTCTTTACCACGTGATCAGCCGTGTCCAATCACGGCTGATCACGCTGTCAATAGGGAAGAGCCGTTGATCGGCTCTTCCTCACTCGCGTCTGACAGACGCGAGTAGAGGAGAGCCAATCGGCGGCTCTCCTGGCAGGGGGGCAGCCCCCCCGCAGATCACCACACTGGACCACCAAGTATCGCCACTAGGACCACCAGGGAAGGGGCAACATGTGGATGGCCAGGTATGTACCCCATGGCCATCCACATGTGCCCAATCTGTGCCAATCAGTACCCACAAATGGGCACTGATTGGCACCATTATGTTGCAGTGATGCCCAGCAATGCCACCCTTAGGGGCATCACTGCAAACAAGCAGTGTCATCAGTGCCACCCATCAGTGTCCATTCGTGCCACCTGTCAGTGCCCATCTGTGCCAACTATCAGTGCCACCCATAAGTAACCATCAATGCCACCTATGAGTGCCCATCAGTGCCGCCTATGAGTGCCCATCAGTGCCACCTATCAGTGCCGCCTATCAGTTCCCATCGTCAGTGCCACCTCATTGGTGCCACCTCATCAGTGCCGCCGTATCAGTGCCAGTCATTGAAGAAGAAAACTTACTTATTTACAAAAAGTTTTAACAGAAACAAAGAAAAACTTGTTTTTTTTTCAAAATTTTCGGTCTTTTTTTATTTGTTGCGCAAAAAATAAAAACCGCAGAGGTGATCAAATACCACCAAAAGAAAGCTCTATTTGTCGGAACAAAATGATAAAAAATTTGTTTGAGTACAGTGTAGCATGACCGCGCAATTGTCATTCAAATTGCGACAGCGCTGAAAGCTGAAAATTGGCCTGGGCGGGAAGGTGTCTAAGTGCCTGGTATTGAAGTGGTTAATGATGCCTGTAGCTGCAGGCATCATTCAGATATTCCCACTTAAAGTCCAGGATGTCATATGACGTCCTTGGGCGGGAAGTGGTTAAAGTATCTCCTTAGAAGACTGCTGTGATGGAGGGGCTCACTTGCTACTGGGAGTGTGAACCAGGCTGCTGCTGGCAGGGGGGGAGCGGAGATGCAGAGTCACTGCTGAGAGGGTGGAACTTGGCTACTAAGGCAAGGCCATACACGGTGGCAATCATTCCTGCAACCACAGGTTGTAGGAAAGGAATTTTCTTAATTCCCCCACCAACATAGTGTTGATGCCAGAATTCCTTCTGCCAATCCATTGTCTTCTCCTGGTGGTGATGGGGGGGGGGGGGGGGAGCCATCCCTGCCGGGACAAGACAGTGATTAATGCTAGTGGCTGTACCAGCCGCTAGTGATAATCGCAAGTAGAATCTGGCAGGCTGGTTGTACCCAGGTTGATCAAGCAACTTGATACAGTCAGCCCAATTATACACGGTTTGAATCTCGGCCCGAACTGTCTATGGCCGGCCTAAGTCACTACTAGGTGGGAGGTGCTGAGTTGCTTATGAAGGGGGAGCTAAGATGTAGACTCACTACAGAAAGTGGGAGCGGGGGAAACTGAGCTTCTGTTACTGCTGAAAGGGGGCAGCAGGGGGGGACGTGGAGCTGAAAAAAGAACTTGGACTACATCAATGTTCCTTTTTTGAATTTGAGGATGAATTGTTCCACACTGCCTGCAGCTCCAAAGAGCAAAGGGGACTTGTTTTAAAGCTAATTTATTGCTTATTAAATGCAGGTTAATAGTTGATGTTACTGTCAATGACCTGGCCTTAGCTTTGCTTTAAAGGATAAGTTCACCTTTCATAACATGTTACTCTCATATTCAGGGTGTAACGCGTTATGAATGGACCCAACTTTGACAGCTAGTGGAGGATTTTATCCCCCTGCTAGCTGTCGCTATTTTAAAAAAAAAAAGACGCAGCCATGCGGGGCTCCCCCTGGCCGGCCGCGTCACTTGTTTTCAGTGTTCTGTGAATGGGAAACTACAGGTCTCAACAGACTTTAGCACCTGTCGGCTTTTTGTTCTCGGTGAACTACCACGGTGCTGTAAACACCGTGGTAGTTAACCACTTAAGCCCCGGACCATTTGGCTGGCCAAAGACCAGAGCACTTTTTGCGATTCGGCACTGCGTCGCTTCAACTGACAATTGCGCGGTTGCGCGACGTGGCACCCAAACAAAATTGATGTCCTTTTTTTTTCCCCACAAATAGAGCTTTCTTTTGGTGGTATTTGATCACCTCTGCGTTTTTTATTTTTTGCGCTATAAACAAAAAAAGAGCGACAATTTTGAAAAAAAAACACGTTATTTTTTACTTTTTGCTACAATAAATATCCCCAAAAAATATATAAAAAATTTTTTTTTACCTCATTTTAGGCCGATATGTATTCTACATATTTTTGGTAAAAAAAATTCGCAATAAGAGTTTGGTTTGCGCAAAAGTTATAGCGTCTACAAAATAGGGGATAGTTTTACGGCATTTTTATTAATAATTTTGTTTACTAGTAATGGCGGCGATCAGCGATTTTTTTTTTTTTTTTTTTTTTTTATCGTGACTGCGACATTATGGCGGAAACCGTCCTAGGAAGTGTTTCTAACTGTGGGGGGAGGGGCTGTGTGTGACACTACACTGATCGCCACTCCCGATCACAGGAAGCCGAGATCAGTGACAGTGTCACTAGGCAGAACGGGGAGGTGCTTGTTTACATTAGCATCTCCCCGTTCTTCCTCACCGTGAGACGATCGCGGGTATCCTCCGCGGGACCCGCGATCACGGAGCTCTCGGCGGGCGCGCGCGCCCGCTAGCCGCCTCTTAAAGGGCAACGTACAGGTACGTTAATCTGCCTGTACGTGCCCTTCTGCTGCAGTATATCTGCGTGAAGCGGTTAATTTCATTCTTCCTGTCGGAATGTATCGGCTTGCTTGTTTGAGGTACGTGCAAGCAGATACACTGACTGATCTGCAGGAGACCTGCATAATAGCATCAGAGATGCAGGCTTCCCAAACAAAAATAATACATGCATATTTTTTTTACCTGCAAAAAAAATGCATTTTTTTATTTTTTTTGTTAAAAGGTGAACTCATCCTTTAAAGCTGAACTGAAGGCTTAAAAACAAAATATATAACCGTATAAGCCTATTTTTAGTATTTGTTTCCTGTATTCCCCAACAGGAGGACTTGGACTAGTGATGGAAAGGGCAGAACTTACTAAGGACTCTGTTGCAAACTGTCAGTTTTTTTATAGGCCCCCCATAAATTGGCTGAAATTTTTGCCATGGGTGGCCCAGCAAGCACATCATTTTCCACCCAGCTCGGTCGATTTTTAATAATTTTCCACCGAGTTCATTTTGATTTTTTTAAATGGACTTTTGTCAAGTCGAGTGGAAAATTATCAGTCAAACACTGACTGCATCCTGTCAGCTGCAATCATTGTTCTGCAGCCCCATTGCATTCAGGTGGCCGTGGGTGCTGCAAGCTGCATGAGTACAATATCAAGCCATCTATGGCCACCTTAAGGAAAGAGACATATAGGTGTTTGATGTTCTTCACTGTCCAGTCAGCAAGCTGCGGGGTGGGTCACAGACCAGCTGTGTTGCTTAAATGTATAAAAGAAAGGCAAGATCGGATTGGCTGAATAAAATTTAAGTTTTGCAGGACGAGATAATTTACATGAAGTCATTTCATCCAAGTAGCTGTTTCCCAGTGTTCTGCTTGTGAACATTTTTTTCTCTCCATTGAGGAACACAGAAATTCAGAAACAGTTGGGTTATATTGCCATCTTTCAGAGGGTTAGCAAACAAAAAAGTTGACGTCCCCTGTATGGTCCTTTCCTTTACGCAGCATGCTTCAGTTTTTGCTAGTGTCTTAGGAGTTTGGACATCCTTCAGCTATGCTAAACAACATTCTATCAATGTTTATGTTCTAGCCTTCTTGGAATTTTTCTTGGTGACTTCATCAAAGATTTCTTGCTATACCACTTATTGAGCTAGTTTCTTTATAGCAGCCGACTGGATCTGCGGTCTCTCAGTATTCACTTTGGAGGATATGCCCAGGCCCTAGTGGACTGGACATGAGTCTATCCTGGCACTGGACTCTGCATTGTGGTGCTTACAGACGTTTGTGTACTGTTTTTGCCGCAGAGCATTTACGCGGCCCAGAGTTGTGGCACAGCCCCAGGTGGGCTGTTTGTGCACCCAGATAGGCCATCTGGCAGTTTGCCTACCTAGCATTTGGATTTTCCATATACCACGTACCTACAGGCTAAATCCTTGTGTCTTGCATCTCCAGCTGCCCTTCACTTGGTTTCTTGCTACTGTACATAGCTATGCCTCTCCCTTGGATCCACACACCATGGAACCCTTTGTTCCCTGTTCTAATGGGGATTTGCCTTCCGGAGTTATTCTTCCTATGGATTTACACTCCCTTCAGGAGAGTTCTGTATTCTCAGACAATGCTAAACCCTTCATGGTTCTTTGGTACCCCTTACTATTTATCTCCTCCTGAGTTATCCGATGACTTGGTCAGCCAGAACCACCCCTACTGATCCTTTCTCTAACGGGAACCTTTCCTTTTGGAGGAAACTGCTATTTCTCAAAGTGGTGGTCATTAAAGAGGGTCAACTGCTGCAAACTTCAACCAGATGGGGCCTCACAGTGTCTATTGTTGGTAACTATCAGTTGCTTACAGGCTAGGCTGTCCAGCTCAAATCCTCATTGAACATGTCTACACCTTGTGTGCCAGTGGAAGCTTCCTTAATGATCAGGTGGAGTTCCCCCTCCTTCCCTATTTGGAGGATTACAGTTCTAACAACAGTCTCCTCTTTCGTTGTCTCTTGGTCTTGATATCTGGGAGCCTGGACTTGGGACTAGACATCTAGATGGGTTTTTTTTTTTTTTGGACCAAGAAAGCTTAGTTTGAGGTGGTCTTTCCCTATACCTGGGGATTGAGTCTAATTACCCATAGCAGCAGATCCACGTTACATAGGTAATCTGGTTGAAAAAGACAAATCCATCCAGTTCAACCAACAGTAAAAAAAAAAAAAAAACACACAAACAGAAAACCTCCATATACACTACCCAATACCCACTGTTAATCCAGAGGAAGGCAACAAAAAGAAACAATAAAGCACAATCCAGTTTGTTCCAGTGGGAGGACATAAATTCCTTCCTGATCCTCCAAGAGGCTATCTGATCTTCCCTGGATCAACTTAATCTGTAAATATTAGTATCCAGATATATTTTGTGCATTTAGGAAAGCATCCAGGCCTTTCTTAAAACAATCTACTGGGCTTGCCAGAACTAGCTCTTGAGGGAATTTCCTACTGCGCAAGTCGCGCGGCGCTTTGTCAATGGCCGGCTGTCTTCTGGTACCAAATCACAGTGGGATTCTGTAAAGGAATTTTTTGCTAGAAAAAAAAATAAATTAAGCAATAGCTAGCATGGATTCATAACAGACGGTAATTGTCAGAACATTCCTGAATTTTTTTATGAGGAGGTAAGTAAATCCTTGGACACAGGGGTGGCTGTGGATGTAATATAATTGTATTTTGCAATAATATAGTTCCCCACACACGGCTAATGTGTAGGGTAAAGTCTACAAGCTTGAAAAATTCAGTTTGTAAAAGGACAGAAAACTGGCTAAAAGACCAAATTCAGAGAGTAGTGGTTAATAATTCACTCTGAATGGTCTAAGGTTATCAGTGGTGTACCCCAAGGTTCAGTGTTGGGACCCTTACGTTTTAAAATATTTATCAAAGATTTAGGGTCTGGGATTAAAAGTACACTTTCAGTGTTTGCCGATAACACCAAGCTATGAAGTGGAATAACGTCCTTACCAGATGTCTCCAACTTACAAGCTGACCTCAATGCTCTGTCTAATTGGGCAACTGTGTGGCAAATTAGGTTTTTTGATAATTGTAAACTTATGAACTTGGGGGCCAAGAATATGCATGCATCATACATACTAGGAGGAGTACAACTGGGGGAATCAATGGTGGAGAAGGATCTGGGTGTTCTGGTAGATCATAAACTTAATAGCATGCAGAAAACAGCAGGGGGGCTCGCCGCACAAAAGGATATGACATCCTGCGCCATGGATCGGAAGTACATTATGTACTTCTTAAAAAGGTACTATAGAAGAGATTTTTTTTTTTTTTTTTTTATCCAGAAACGAGGGGTGGAGAGGTGGTCTTTCGTTTAAGACCACCTCTCAAAAGTGGGTAGAACTCTGCTTTAATCTCCTCTTCACAAGAGGGAATAAATTCAGTTCCTCATAGCTGAGTTCCTCCATGCCTTTTATCAGTTTGGTTGCTCTTCTCTGCACTTTCTCCAGTTTCCCAATATCCCTTTGAGAACTGGTGCCCAAAATTGAACTGCATATTCCAGATGAGGTCTTACTAATGATTTGTACAGGAGTCTAGAGTCCATATCTCTTCTAATACAAGAAAGGATTTTGCTTGCTTTGAAAACCGCAGCTTGATTTACACATATGGTGGACGTGCCCAGTAATCCAAACCTTCTGGAAGGAAGTCTTCGTGATTGCATCTAAAATATTTTAAAAAAATAATACAACCAGATCCATATTTAACTTTACTTAATCTAAAACCGGAATGGTTAACACTCTCTCAATTCAAACTTATGATCCAACTAATAACGGCTGCAAAACAAACAGTGGCCAAGGCATGGAAATCTCCTACATTGGTACTAGCAGAAACAATTCACAGAATGAATAATACAATGTCCCATGCTAAGATGGTAGCCATCGATCAAAATCAAATTTCAAAATTTGAAAAACTTTGGCATCCTTGGATAAAACAACAGTTCCTGTCAAACTTCAATTACTCTGTCCTGTTGCCATGGTAACAGATTAAATGACTTACAGAGACACCCATTCTAAGGCTGGCCATACACTATTCAATTTTCCTGTTCAACTTTCCTTTAGATTTACCAAAACCATATAATAGAAGGTCAAACCTAAACACTTTCAATTTGGATGCAATCAGGCAGGCCCTTGTACTACATAGTTGAAGGTAAATCTAAAGAAAATTGAACAGGAAAATTGTATGGTGTATGGCCAGCTTAAGGCTTCAAAGAGAACTAAAAAGAATAATAAACTGACGAGCCGGACAACCTTGTGGACCATACCTCTACCTTTCAACCCTTTTTCTTCTTTCTCTTTCCTTTTCTCCACCTTACGATTAAGGCTGGGTTCACACTGCTGCAGTGCGAATTTAGCGCGATTTTGATCCGATTGCGTTGCGAATTTGCATTGCGAATTCTTTGTGTGTTCTTGCGATTCTACTGCAAATTTTGCAATCTATGGAGCTGAATTCGCATCGCACACGGATCAAACTCGCACAGGACCTTTTTTCCCCGCAGGTTATATTCGCAACGCGTTGATGTGAACGCCACTAATGTTAATCTATGTAATTTAAATGACTTGCGAATTTGAGCGATCGCAACGGCTCAAATTCGCAATAGAATTCGCAGCAGTGTGAACCCAGCCTCAAGCTCATTATCAGAATTTATTTGACCTATATAAACTCTACTTGTAAACAATATGTATAGTAGGAATAAATCATTTAAATACCTACAAAAGTAACTAAGGAAATGATATATATCTTTAATTTAGGTTTACGTGAACCCAATGTTTAATATTTGAAATTTCATATTTACCTATATAAACCCTACTGTAAAACAATGAGCTTACTTTATAGATCCTTGTAAACTTACTTTATGTATCTTTATAATATTGTATACTCAATAAACTTCTTTTGACAAGGAGAAAACCGCAGCTTGGCATTGCATGCTATTATTAAGCTTTGGCAATCATTTTGGTATATTAAACTGTAATGCCCCGTACACACGATCGGACTTTCCACCAACAAAACCGTGGATCTTTGTTCGAAGGTTGTTGGCTCAAACTTCTCTTGCATACACACGGTCACACAAATGTTGGCCATCAATTCAGAACGTGGGAAAGCGGTGACGTACAACGAGTCGAGAAAAAGGAAGTTCAATAGCCAGTGCGGCTCCTTCTGCTTGATTCAGAGCATGCGTGAACTTTTGTGCGACGGACTTGTGCACACACGATCGGATTTCCCGAGAACAACGTTTTGTTGGCGGAAAATAGGAGAACCCGCTAAGAAACATTTGTTGGCGGAAAGTCCGACAGCAAATGTTCGATGGAACATACACACGGTCGAACTTTCCGAAGACAAGCTCACATCCAACATTTCCCGTCGGAAAATCCGACCGTGTGTACGCAGCATAAAGGCTTTTCACTACTTTGGCTATCTCATTGCGAGATTATCTGGCCAAGCAACCTCTCTTTTATCCTTAAACCTTTCTTTCCATGAATTCCAAGGGTTAGAAGTGTAAGACTTGGGCCTTTCGTTTATAAACCAAATGATTGTCTTCTGTGCACCTGGTTTTGTCCAATGATGCCTTTAGACGCGTTTCAGGCGTTTAACTCTAAAAATAGCACCTGTAAAGCGCCTGAAAATCGCCTCTCATGCCTCCCCCCTGTGTAAAGCCCGAGTGCTACACTGGGGCGGTGTGCTTGCGGGATGGGAAAAAAAAAAGTCCTACAAGCAGCATCTTTGGAGTGGTTTGGGAGGGGTGTATACATCCCTCCCAAAATGCGCTGCCCATGGAAATGAATGGGCAGCGCTGCCAAAGCCCCGCAACACAGGAGCTTTTAACCCGTAGCTTTTAGCGGCACTTTACCGCTAGCGGACCCCTGCCCCAGTGTGAAAGTAGCCTTAGGGACCTGATTTTTTTTTCCCTGGGAAATTGCCCCAGTGTTTTTTATTCATCATATCTCATTGGTCTATTCTTATGATGTTCCAGCTGTTTTTATGGTTGTTTTGGTTTGCACTCCACTTGCTTGTGCAGACTCCGTTTCCCTTTGGATGGATTCCTTCTCCTTGGCCGTGAACTCTTCTGTCCTGGTCTTCAACATCTGGTTGATCAAGTGTGGTCTTACTTTGGTTGCAAGCAAGCTCCCTGGTCTTTCAGGGCATTTCCCCTTTTTGATTGGGTGTCCTCTGGTTGTCCTGTGTTGCAGACAGTTCTGCCTGTTTGCCAACTCCGTTGTTTTTACTACTTTTGGTCCTGATTATTTCTGAATTCCTGTGTCCCTCAATAGATGATGCAAAAAATAGATTTTTGTACTCTCCGTAAAATATATATATCCCCCCCCCCCCCCCCCCCCACTTGTAATTTTAAAGAAAATGCTAAGCCTAAAAAGTTGCTTTTCAGTTTGTTTTTATTACTTTTACCTTTTTTAGTTTTTCTTGCACCAAAAAAACCAAAACAGTCCAGTTAAAGACTGTCTGGAAAATGACTCATTTTAGCTTGTGTAAGTATTAATGAGAACGATTGTTCTCCTGGAAGCGTAACTTCAACACATTACTGTAGTGCTCTATAGTACATCTTATTACCTTATTCCTGTCCTTCGTGACACTGTTTAGTTGGACTAACTGATTGGGGCCAGGTGTGCGGCTGCTGTTTGACCACACAATAATGCTGAGTATCATGCAGCAGATGGCAGAGGTGAATGTGTAAACACATTAAGTCTAAGATTTTAATGCAAATGCATAAAAGATGAGGGAACAAGCGGTGCATGATGTATAAGTGATAAGCAGCAGTGTGTGTCCTTACGAGGGCAAGACTGCACAGAGCTTGTGGACAAATTTAAGTCCTGCTTCTTCCATGGAATGTGGCATTCCAAATTAAATATTTAGGCCCATTGTGCTGGGAGTTTCAGCCCTTCTAAGTTCCTCTTGTAGTAAAGTCATACCCTCCCACCTATTACTTGTCGCAATGTGTATAGTTCACCAAGGCAGGCTTGTGTTTTGTTCAGGAAAATTGAACTTGAGGTTATTTGACAATCAAGTAAAAATTGTAATATGCCCTGTTCTGGCATGAAGGAGTCAAAAAACCTCAGCAGCAATATTTGGAGCAAGTGGATTTCTTCTCCAATCCATCTTAAGGAGCTTAGCGTTTAGTTATACAGCTCATACTGAAAGCTGGAGGAGTGCCAAACGGCATGAGTGGGCAGATATTGTGAGTTCCTGCTTGGATGTTTCCAGCGTGGTATACAGCAGTGGTCATCAACCCTGTCCTCAGGGCCAGGTTTTAAATATTACCTTGGGGAGATGCAGACTAGAATACTGCAATCATTGAGCAGCAAATTAGATCACCTGTGATGTATTTCAGTTATCTTGCAAACCTGGTCTGTTAGTGGGCCCTGAGGACAGGGTTGATGACCACTGGTATACGGGACCTGTAAAGTGGTCTCATTTTGTAGGTCTGTACTCCGTCCTCCAGCAAGGTTTTGCCTGGGCCTTCAAGCTTTTGGTGATCCCCAGTTCAAGCTCATTAGGATCTTGTGAATGAACCTAAGTGTTTCTAAACCCAAGAACAAGAAGATAGTGGGGTTGATTTACTAAAGGCAAATCCACTGTGCCATCGTTAACTCACAAGGTGCTTGGTATTCCAGTAGAAGATGCACCGTCTTCAAGTACCCTACTCAATAAGTGGTTGGAAGCCCTTTCTAGTGCTCTTTTCTTCCTGTCAGATCCTGCCCGTCACCCATTCCTGATTGTGACTTTACTTTTGTCAAACCATGTCTGGTCAAAATTACTTAACCACTTCCTTACCAGGCCAATTCTGACATTTCTCTCCTCCTGTAAAAATCATAATTTTTTTGCTAGAAAATTACATAGAACCCCCAAACATTATATATGTTTTTTTTAGCAAAAACCCTAGAGAATACAATGGCGGTTGTTACAACTTTTTATCTCACACGGTATTTGCGCAGGAATTTTTCGAACGTGTTTTTTTGGGGAAAAAAACAGTTTTGTGTTTTTAAAAAAAACAAAACGGTAAAGTTAGCCCAATGTTTTTGCATATTGTGAAAGATGAAGTTACGCCGAGTAAATAGATACCTAATATGACATGCTTCAAAATTGCACACGCTCGTAGAATGGCGCCAATGTTCGGTACTTAAAAATCCCCATAGGCGACACTTGAAAATTTTTTACTGGTTACATGTTTTGAGTTACAGAGGAGGTCTAGTGACAAAAATTATTGCTCTCACTCCAACGTTCGCGACGATACCTCACATGTATGGTTTGAACACCATTTTCATATGTGGGCGGGACTTACGTATGCGTTCGCTTCTGCGTGCGAGCACACGGGGACAGCGGCGCTTTAAATGTTTTTTTTTTTTTTATTGATAATTATATTTTGTTTTTTTCATTTTGACACTTTTTTGAAAAAAAAAAACATTTTTGATCACTTTTATTCCTATTACAAGGAATGTAAACATCCCTTGTAATAGGAATATAACATGACAGGTCCTCTTAATAGTGAGATATGGGGTCAATAAGACCCCATATCTCACCACTAGGCTGGGAAGCCTGAAATAAAAAGAAATAAAATAAAACAATCACCGCTTCCCAGCCGAAGCGGGGCCATTTTTTTGAATGGAGAGGCCGGGCGTGACGTCATAACATCGCGCCGGGCCTCCGATGATCATAGAGACTCCGGCGACCATCTGGTCCGCCGGAAATCTCTATGATCTACATCCGGCGCCGGCAGATCCGCTCTCCGCCTCACCGATCGTAACGGTGAGTCGGAGCAAGCACCAGAGGGCGGCGGGAGGGGGGGGACGTCCCCTCTCGCCTCCCATAGGAACGATCAAGCGGCGGAACGGCCGCTATGATCATTCCTATGGTGTAGAGATTCGCCGGCTGAAACCGGCAATATCTGAATGATGTCTGTAACTACAGGCATCATTCAGATATACCCGCCCAAAGCCCAGGACGTCATATGACGTCCGCGGGCGGGAAGATCTAACCACTGCTGCTGTTCATCCCTTAATTTTTGAAAGCATAGAGCAGATGGTGGTAGCATTAAACTTCAGCTGTCATGGTCCACTCCTTCAAACTCCTAGTCGAGACCCCCCCAACTCAGATCCCAGTTCACCCGAAAGATCTGGCACTTAGTTTGCCAAATCCTCAGACAAGCCTGTCGGGTGGCTGGCTGCCTCGCCCTTGGCCTAAGCAAGCAGCCGAGCCAACCCCTGATGTAACGCTAACCTTCTGGGCAATACAGGATTTACCCGACGACTCTCCCTGATGTGGGGGTGGTGGGGCGGAGACTGACCCCCGATCCACCCTCCTGACTGTGTGCTTCATACCCCTCACTCCCAGGAATTCCAGACACTGAACACCTCCTCCTGGCCCCCGACAGCCAGGGGACGCCAGTAGAACTCACGCTTACACTCTTCAGAGCAGCGTTCTTACCAAATAAAGGCGCTACGAGGCTGGATGAAAGGCAATGAAAGCCTCAATCAACCATGGCTCCAATAGACCACAGTTTAGTCATGTCCTGGACTCTTCGTCCCAGGATCTGACGGTGGCTGCTCTTGTCCCTGCAGTAGATGGGCATATGTTCTTCCTGACCCAGAATGAGAGAAATGGAAGGGTAAACCATCTCCACAGCCCTGGAACTAGTATGGGGAACCCCAAGGCACTTTACTCTGTCCCAAGAGGGGGGGAGCAGAAGCACAGCATATAGATGTTATTGCTTCCTCCGCAGTCTGCACCACCTCTCTGCCTGGACTCCCAGACTTCCTCCAGGGGGAAGAGGCACCTTAAAGGAGAACCCTCTCTATCTTCTGCCCAAAAGCCTTCTTCAGCATGAATTGATGCCCCCAATCTCTATACGGGGCAGATGTTTGTTAACTTTTGCGTACACTTGGACAGCTCTCATCAAAGATACTTGTGTGTCGGAAGAAGTATCCCACAACCACAAATTGGAGTTCGACTCCCTGCCTTTTCTCTGTATCTCACATCTAACTTTCCTGTGCTATCCCACAGATGAACAGACCTCCATGGAGACCTGTCAAGCCTCCTGGATTAAGGTGTAATTTCCTCAGTTCTTGTCCCAGAGAATCTGGGACAAGAACCTGCTTTCTTATTTACAAACTGAAAGGGTTAGTTCACCCCATCTTGGATCTCAAAGTTCTGGATGTATTAATTTGGCTCCAGAAATTCTGCATAGCATCTAGCACGTCTGTCATCGCCTCCCTTCATTGGGGAGGCTTTCTGGCTTTGGTGGAACGTGAGGAAGCTTACATGAATGTCCTCATCCCCTTTTTTTTCCCTTTCAGTGCATCAGTGATTCCTATACTTTGCTGTGGAGCCCCGCACTACCAGTTTGTGGCTCAGCCCTTGAATCTATTGGATTCTCTTCTTTTTGCAGGAGTGTCTTGGCCTCCTTTGAGACCGTTCTGTTTTCCAGGTTTCACTTCTGGAATTTTGATTAAAAACCACAGGAATAAAAGTTGACCATCCTCTCCGTGCCTGTGGTGCTGTTCATTACTTTTCACATGGTGTCCTCCTGTAATAATATTTTGCACCTTAGGTTCCAGTTGGGTATAGCTCACTCCGGAGTCATCACCAGATGAGTTGTGAATAGAAAGAAGCAGTTGCAGGCACTTGTGATTTATCTCCAGAAGCTTTGAGTAAAGCAGAACCTATTGGCTTAGTTCCACCCCGCCTTCCGCAGATGAGGCAGTGAAAGCAATCACAAGCATGATATTAGGAAAGTCTCTGGGATTACATGAGACTGCTACTGAAATATAAGTGCTCATATTCACCACTCAGCACTACACAATTCACCCTTTCCTTCTCATTTTTGAATGTTTGTGGATCAGGGATCCTCAAACTATGGCCCTCCAGCTGTTGCAGAACTACACATCCCATGAGGCATTGTAAAACTCTGACATTCACAGACATGACTAGGCATGATGGGAATTGTAGTTCCTGAACACCTGGAGGGCCGCAGTTTGAAGACCCCTGTTGTGGATCGTTTTGCCTTTGGCCAGGGGCGTTGCTAGGTCTACAAAAAGATCTGGGGCTAGAGCCCATAGCAGCGTAGTAAAGAAAGTCATACGCTTGGGCGGGCATACACATGTATATACAGTAATATACGTGTGTGTGTGTATATCCCAGAGAGCCCCCACTTTCATCAGGGTCCCTAGAGAGCCCCCCACTTACATCAGGGTCACCAGAGAGCCTCCCTCTTACATCAGGGTCACCAGAGAGCCCTCCCTTATATCAGGGTCCCCAGAGAGCCCCCTCTTACATCAGGGTCACCAGAGAGCCCTCCCTTATATCAGGGTCCCCAGAGAGCCTCCCTCTTGCATCAGGGTCCCCAGAGAGTCCCCCAATTACATCAGGGTTCCCGAGAGAGCCCCCCTTACTTTAGGGTCCCCAGAGAGCCTCCCCCAAAAATCAGGGTCCCCAGAGAGCCTCCCCCATAAATCAGGGTCCCCAGAGAGCCTCCCCCATAAATCAGGGTCCCCAGAGAGCCTCCTCCTTAAAATCAGAGTCCCCAGAGAGCCTCCCCTCTCCTTGGGGACCCAAAAGCCACCCCCTAGCGATGCCACTCCCTTTGGCGTTTTTAAAGCAAACCGGTGCTTTATACAAATGAACAGGTTCACTTTAATCCACCCTCCTCGAGCAGTTTCCACTTACCTTTTATTTGCACTCCTTCCTCAGTCAAACCGCTGTGCACAAAGTAATAAATAACCACTTGAAGACCAGGCTTTTTCTGGCACTTTTTGTTTACGTGTAACAATCAGGTTTTTCTTTTTTACTAGAAAATTACTTAGAATCCCTAGAGAATAAATTGGTGGGTTTTGCAATTTTTTTGTGTCACACGGTATTTGTGCAGAGGTTTTTCAAACTCAATTTTTGGGGGAAAAAAATTGCAAGTTAGTCTTACCGGTAACTTGTTTTCCAATAGGCTTTCAGGACAGCACCCGAGAGATCATGGCTCCTCCTCCCACAGGAAACACCTCATCAATTAAGTCTTTAATTGGAGCCCTCCACATTGCCTCGTCAGTTGTTTGTAGAGAACTCCAGCCCCAGCTGCAACACATAAGCGACAGTTATATCATAGTATTACAGCATCAGCATAAACAAAGGGCGGGTTACTGCTGTCCTGAAAGCCTATTGGAAAACAAGTTACCGGTAAGACTAACTTGCAATTTTCCAAAACGTCTTTCAGGACAGCACCCGAGAGGATAATCGAGACTTACTCCATTTAGGGTGGGACAACAGCCTGTAAGACTTTTCTTCCAAAAGCCTGGTCCCCAGCCGTCATGAGGTCTAACCTATAATGACGGGCAAAGGTTGTCAGACTTGTCCAAGTAGCTGCCTTACAGATTTGTTCGGGGGTGGCGCCAGCTTTTTCTGCCCAACTCACCGCTGAAGCTCTTGTAGAATGAGCCCGGACATTCACTGGACTCTCTTGACCTGTAAGGGAATAGGCTTCTGAGATAGCCATTCTCAACCATCTGGCAATGGTTCCTCTAGAAGCTTGTCTTCCTTTTTTATTAACAGAAAATAAAACAAATAGAGCATCTGAACATCTAAAGTCTTTAGTGTTTTCCAGGTAACTCAAGACTGCTCTTTTAACATCCAGGGTATGGAATTCTTCTTCCTTCTTACCCGATGGATTAGAACAAAAGGTAGGAAGTATTATCTCCTGAGTTCGATTCTGGACCGAAGCGACTTTCGGCAAAAAATTAGGGTCCGTCTTCAGAACAATTCGGTCTGAAAAAATGGAAAAGAAAGGCTCCCTGATTGATAAGGCTTGCAGCTCACTGACTCTTCGAGCTGTTGTAACAGCCACCAAAAAAACTGTTTTCAAAGTAATTAATTTCAGGGAGGCTAAATTAATGGGTTCAAAAGGTTCCTTGGTCAGGGCCTGTAGAACAACCGATAAGTCCCATGCTGGACAGCTTTTGATCACCACTGGTCTAGACCGGGTAAGTGCTTTGAAGAATCTAATTACTAAGGGTTCTGATGAAATGGATTTTTCCAGAAATACCCCCATGCAGCAACTTGAACCTTGAGGGTGCTGACCGCTAGGCCCTTGTCCACTCCTTCTTGTAGGAACTCAAGAACAGAAGAAGTTTGTTTTGGTAATCTGTTAGATGCTGTGCACCAGGAGTTGAAGACTTTCCAAACTTTGGAATATATTGCTCTTGTAACCAACTTTCTACTGGATAAGAGGGTAGCCACCAATCTATCCGAGAAACCTTTTCTCTTCAAGAGCTGTTGCTCAGTAGCCAGGCCGTGAGTTTTAGTTTTGCTACTTCCTGGTGAAGCAGAGGACCTTGTAACAGAAGGTCTTTCCTTAACGGAAGGTGCCAGAACGGTTTTAGTTGCATCTGAAGAAGGGATGAAAACCAAGGCCTTTTGGGCCAGAAGGGAGTGATGAGGATCACTGTTGTCTCCTCCTTCCTGATTTTTGCTATGACCCGAGGGATAAGCTGAAACGGGGGGAATGCGTAACAGAGGTGAAACTTCCAATTGTGCGCCAGAGCATCCACTCCCAGTGATGCCTCGTTCCTGTTCAGGGAGAAGAAACGAGACACTTGCGAGTTTTCCTGGGTTGCAAAGAGATCCACTCTCGGGCGCCCCCATTTCTGCACTATCAAATGGAAGACTTCTGGATTTAATTGCCACTCTGCTTCTAATACCTGGTTCCTGCTTAGGAAGTCCGCTACTCTGTTTAGGGTCCCTTTTAGATGGACCGCGGATAAGGATAGAGTATGGAGCTCTGCCCAACTTAGAATGCCTTTTGCAAGGCTTTGCAGAACTTTGCTTCTGGTTCCCCAGTGTCTGTTTATGTAGGCCACCGCCGTGGCGTTGTCTGAGAGGATCTGAGTATGCTGACCCTGGACTTCCTTTGCAAAGGTCAGTAAGGCTATCTCTATAGCTTTTAGTTCCCTCCAATTGGAGGACCTCAGTGCATCTTTTGTGGCCCACGAGCCCTGGGCCCACCGACCGTTCATATGAGCCCCCCAACCCCAGGAACTGGCATCGGTTGTCAACCTCACCTGGGTTGGGAAGGACCATAACAGACCCTCTGAATATCTTGTCTGGTTCTTCCACCACCAAAGACTCCTTTTTACTGAAGTAGGGATCTTCACTAGTGAATCTAGTGAATCCTGCTGGTGATTCCAGGTTTTTAACAGGAAACTTTGCAGAGGTCTGAAATGGAGCTTTGCCCAGTGGACGGCCGGTATGGAAGAGGTCAGGGTTCCCAATGCTGACATGACCTTCCTGATGGACAGAAATTGATTGGACTGTAGCAGTGACACCACTTGTACCAATTTTTCCTGTTTTTCCTCCGGAAGAAAGATTTTTTGTTCCAAAGAGTTGATACGGAAACCCAGGAATAACACTTCCTGTGAGGGGATCAGATTTGATTTTTGAAGGTTTAAAATCCACCCTATGGATTCTAGGTGAACACGGGCTCTGAGCAAGTTTTCTTGAAGACCTTCTCTGGTCTGAGCAAAAAACAGCAGGTCGTCCAGATAAGGAATAACTGAGATCCCTTCTAGACGCAGAGGCGCCAGTGCTTCGGCCATTATTTTCGTGAACACCCTTGGGGATGATGCCAGACCAAATGGGAGTGCTCTGAATTGCAGATGTACCACCTTCTTCCCTTCTTTCAGTGCTAACCTCAGATATTTCTGTGACCTGGCGGCAATAGGAATATGGAGGTAGGCATCTTGTAAATCTATTGATGCCATGAAGCACCCTTGATACAGGAGGTTTCGTACTGAAAATATGGAATCCATCCGAAACCTTCTGTACTCTACTGATTTGTTCAGCATTTTGAGATTCAGGATAAGACGGAACTTTCCTGAAGGCTTCTGAACGAGAAAGACATGCGAGTAGAACCCCTGGAAGAACTCCCCTACCGGGACCGGAACAATGACTTTCTGAGTTTTCAGTTCCTGAATTAAGGACTTCATGGCAAAAGCCTTGACTGCATCCCTTGGGACGTTTGTCACCAAGAATCTTTTTGGAGGTTCTTCCGTGAATTCTATCACATACCCCTGGGAGAGCATATTTACAATGAACTGATTTGAAGAGATGGCTCTCCACTGGGGAAGAAACTCCTGGAGTCTTCCCCCGACCTTGAAGGAGTCATTGTGGTTTTCCGGAGGTCGCAGGAGGATTGAAGAGCACTCCACCCCTACCTTTGGGCTTCTGAGAAGACCATGACTTCTTCTTGCCCTGCGTTTTTCCTTCCTGCTGCCCTTTTTGGGGCCGAAAAAAACGCTTACGGGTTTGCACCTGTTTTTTCTTAACCGGAAACGACTTTTTCTTATCTGCCGTACGGTCAAGAATGGACTCTAGCTCCGGACTGAATAGCAGATCACCTGCAAAAGGAATACCACACAGTCTATTTTTAGATGCAGCATCCCCTGGCCACGTCTTCAGCCATAAGACCCTTCTGGCCGAATTAGTTAAGGCTGCTGACCTCGCTGACATGCGGATAGATTCCGCAGACGCATCCGCAATATATGATATTGCTGCAGACAGGGTTGAAAAGGAGTCCAGAATCTCCTGTTTTGAGGAATCTGCTGTGACATGGGCCTTCAACTGGTTAACCCAGTGATGCAAGTTCCTTGCAACACAGGTTGTTGCCATTGCCGGTTTCAGATTATTCATCACTGATTGCCAGGTTCTTTTAAGAAGCAGGTCCATCCTTTTATCCATGGGCTCCTTCAGAGTGCCCATGTCCTCAAAGGCGAGGTCCGTAGACTTAGAGACCTGAGAAAAGGCAGAGTCCAATTTTGGAACCTTATTCCATATAGAATCCGGATTTTCCTCAAATGGAAATCTTTTCTTGTGAGCCCGGGAAAAGAAAGGCTTTTTCTCAGGTTCCAGCCACTCTTTTTTAATCATATCAGTGATAATTGAATGGACTGGAAAAGAACGGCCTTTTGAATCTCCTAAACCAGCATACATGCGGTCATGCAGGGAGAGTTCCTTCTTTTCCTCTTCTATCCCCAAAGTGGCATGGATTACTTTCAGGAGTCCTCCCACCTCTTCTAGCAAAAATTTGTATTTAGAAGCGGCATCTGATTCATTTTCCTCCTCCTCAGAATCCGTATCATCTGGAGCGAGGGAAACGGACCCTTGGGAAGCGTCCTGGGATATCGGACCCCCCAAAATTATTTGTGAGCCGCTCTGGGCTTCTGAAGATGGCTGCGGAACCAAAGAATCCCTAGAGGGACCTGGTTCCTCTCTTAGGTTTGACCTAAAAGCTTGAAAGGTGGCCCGGAGCTCATCCTTTATTGTTGTAACCAAGTCACCACATACGGATGGAGTCTCCTCTCTGACCAAATTTGTAATGCACTCTGCACAAAGCGTTTTGGTCCAAACATCGCTTACCTTCTCTTTGCAGACAGGGCACCTTTTCTTGACTGGTTGGGCAGAACCTTTGGCCTGGACAAACAGAAAAGAGACATGGAACCACGCTTATAAGGCTGCAATACAGCGCAAATAAGACACCCAGGTGCACTAAGGAAGATAACAACTCACTTTCCATGTGCCCAGCAAGCCACCACCACCTAAACCCCTGTTGTAGGGCAGATATACTAAATCTAACCACTGCAACATACATTCCCATGGAGGGGGGGGGGGGGGTGGGTGGTGGGGGAAGGGGGGAAAGGGTGAGTAACCCCCCCACAGGAGAAAACGGCCCAGGGTAATAGAGGACACAGTCCCTTACCTTAGCCTTGCTGGCGCCTTGGCTTGCCCCCTTATCCGCAGCATCACTATCCATAGCTGTCTGCGGCGCGTGGTGAAACGACCGGTTCCAGATTCGAAAACGCCGCTGCGCTGACCTGGAACCGGAAATAAGGCACCAGGTGACCCTGCCCTCTCCCACTGTGCTCTGCATTCGGAAATGACGCTCGCGCCGACCCAGAAGTGCTGCCTCCTCCCATTACAGGATGTGGCTGAAGCGCTCTTCTGCCACCAGAAACATGGTGGCCGCCACCGCTCGTTCCTCCAATGCAGCCCGCAGGGAACAGAGGGCGGCCGCCTGTCTGGCCAAAAAATTGGAGGCAGCACCCCCAGACGTACAGGCTCTCCCCGAGCACGGAAGAGGGAGAGGGAGCCCACGGGACCATCCATCTGGGAGGCAAGTGGGAGGCTCACTCTCCTAGCCAAAAAAAGACCTAACAGGTGAGAACCTGTGTCTCCCAGGATAAAACCTGAGAGATCATGGCTCCCACCAGAGGTGTTCCTCCAGCTGGAGGAAACACAAAAAACTGACGAGGCAACGTGGAGGGCTCCAATTAAAGACTTAATTGATGAGGTGTTTCCTGTGGGAGGAGGAGCCATGATCTCTCGGGTGCTGTCCTGAAAGACGTTTTGGAAAATACACTTTTTTGAATTTTAATGGAAAAAAAACACAATACCTAACCCAATTTTTTTTTTTGGAAAATATAAAAGATGATATTACGCAGAGCAAATAGATACCGAACCTGTTACGCTTTGACATTGCGCACGCCCGTGCAACGGCGGCAAACGGCGTAAATTTTACTAATCATGGGCGACGCTTTAAAAGTCTTTACAGGTTACCACTTAAGATTTACAGAGGAGGTCGAGTGCTGGAATTACTGCCCACCATCTGATATTCGCGTCAACACCTCGCATAAGTGGGAGGATCGCTGTTTGTGTGCGTGCGGGCCCAATCACCTTTGTGTACTAGCAGGGGGTGGGACACTCTTTTACATTTTTTTTTAATAATTTATTTTATTTTTGCACTGTTGCTTTAATTTTTTTTTCTATTTATCACCTTCATTGTTGTCACAAAGAATGTGACTTTGTGACAGCAATAGGTATGTGACAGGTACTCTTTATTGAGGTATCTGGGGTCTACAAGACCCCGAATCTCTCCTTTGCCCTAAAAAGCATTCAAAACATCAAGATTGGTGTTTTTAAAGACTTATAAAAAAATCGGTCCAGGGTTACTATAAGGGACAGCCGATCAAAGCTGATCCCTGTGTTCCGTCAGAATCGGCGACCCATCAAATTAGGTAATGGAAGTGACATTTCGGCCTAAAAAAACAAAAACTGACTGAGCATGTGTCCCACCACGTTTTGCGTTCCACCACTTTTCTCGACATTACACATCAGCGAACCCATCAGATTAGGTAATGGAAGTGACGTTCCGTCACCTACGCATGCATTCCACCGCTACCAGGTTTGCTAATCTGACAGAACACCTGCAGTCAGAAGGCGGCAGCGGATATCTTACTACACCCAGCTACGTCCTAAATTTCAGAGTAATTTTAGCAATAAAGTGAGTGTATATAAATAAATAAGTACAGTATGTTGACATCTGTGATGCTGTTTGGATGTTACATTTTGAAAGAAGCTGGGACGCCAGCAGTAGGAAGGTGGTGGAGGCCATGTTGGTACACCGCACACTGCTCAGCGCTAAATCTTTAGGCTTTCAATATTAACCACTTCCCGCCCAGCCTATAGCAGAATGACGTCTAGCAGAATAACAGCCGCCGGGCACCCGTGGGGGCTCGCATCGCGGCAATCAGTGGTGCGGTGTGCCAATCTGCTACACCAATCTCCGTAAAGAGCCTCTGACAGAGGCTCTTTACCATGTGATCAGCCGTGTCCAATCACGGCTGATCACAATGTAAACAGGAAGAGCCGTTGACAAATGCGAGTAGAGGAGAGCCGATCAGCTGCTCTCCTGGCGGGGGGTCTGTGCTGATTGCTTATCAGCACAGCCCCCCCTCGGATGCCCGCCCAGGATCACCATATATGCCTCCCTAGACCACCAGGGAAATGCCAACCAGTGCCCAGACAGCTGCCAATCAGTGCCCATCCCCAGTGCCATCAGTGATGCCTATCAGTGCCATCTATCAGTGCCGCCTATCAGTGCCACCCATAAGTACCCATCAGTGCCCATCAGTGTCGCCTATCAGTGCTCACCAGTGCCACCTATGAGTGCCCATCAGTGCCCATCGTCAGTGCCACCTCATCGGTGCCACCTTATAAGTGCCCATCAGTGAAGGAGAAAACGTACTTATTTACAAAATTTTATAAAAGAAAAACTTTTTTTTTTTTTCAAAATTTTCGGTCTTTTTTTATTTGTTTAACAAAAAATAAAAACCGCAGAGCTGATCAAATACCACCAAAAGAAAGCCCTATTTGTGGGAACAAAATGATGAAAATTCTGTTTGGGTACAGTGTAGCATGACCGCGCAATTGTCATTTAAACAGCGACAGCGCTGAAAGCTGAAAACTGGCTTGGGCAGGAAGGGGGTGTAAGTGCCAGGTATTGAAGTGGTTAAATATCATCACAGATATCAATATACTACATTTATTTGTATACTCTCATTTTATTGCTAAAATTACTCTGAAATTCAAGATGTAGCTGGGTGTAGTAAGATGTCCGCTTACGCCTTCTGACTGCAGGTGTTCTGTCAGATTAGCAAACCTGGTAGCGGTGGAACGAATGCGCAGCTGACAGAACGTCACTTCCGTTATCTAATCTGACGGGTTCGCCTGGTGTGTAATGCCGGAAAAGTGGTGGAACGCGTGCGCAGTTTTTCGGGTCGGTCAATCACTTCCGTTACCTAATCTGACGGGTCGCCGATTCTGACACAACACGGGCTTTGTTCATCTGTCTGGCCCGCCACTAGGGTAGCCCAAGGGGAGGGGAGAGCCCGAGCAAACCACGAGGGGTGGGGCGTCCCCTTCTGCTGCTTGTAGTAGCAATTGAGTGGCTACTTAGCTGCTCTGATTGCTATTACAAGAAGGCCGGCCGCCGGGTCCGTCTTAATAGCATCGTGGGCCCCTGGGCAAAGTAATCAACCGGGATAAACCGAGAATCATATCTCTATAGGGCGGAGTCGAAATTTTCAGCATATCTCCCAAATTTTGAGATGGGAAGGAGGGGTACCTATTAGCAAAAGTATGTAGGCATAGGACACACCCCCTTCCACGCCCCCTTAAAGGAAAACATTATATTTATATATTTTTTAGCAGAGACACTAGGGAATAAAATGGCACGTTGTTGCAACTTTTTATGTCACCTGGTATTTGTGCAGCAATTTTTCAAATGCTTCATGAATTGAAAAAAAAAAAAAAAAAAAAAGGTAGCCCAATTTTTTTTGTATGATGGAGAGTAGGGCCGTCTTTAATATTGATTGGACCCTGGGCAAAACTTTTCTTGCCCCCCCCCCCCCCCCCCCCCCTCCATGCAGTTTCGCTCTCCACCTGCTCTGAGACATACAATAAATAGCAGCTAGACTCAAAATCAGTTTACTGAATCAGATCAGGCAGCTGTTGCAATTGGTTGCCAGAGGTTACAGTGTATCATCACCGCTCACTGACTGGTTGCTAGAGGTTACAGCACACATTAAGGCTCACTGATTAGTTGCTAGAGGTTGCAGCACATGATTTCTGCTTGTTGAATGGTTGCTAGAGATTACTCTGGATATGACCTCGGAGGGGCATGATATACATACATATGAATGCTGCCGCTATTTACATATGAATTCCGGTAATTTACATGTAAACACAGGGTCTGCAGGTGAGTCATCTGTACACAACAATAGGGAAGAGCTGGGCAGCATTAGTAGCAGCACTTCACACTGAGATATCGGGACACAGCACGGGACTGAAACCTCAAGGGACGATGGAATTTAAACCAGGATAGTTGGCAAGTATGAGGCAGCTGCTTTGGGCCCCACAACAATGACAGGGCCCAGGGCAGCTGCCCCTTTTCCCCTGCCTTACAAAACGGCCCTGATGGAGAGGAACTAATCATAGTAATGAGTAATGTCCCACTCAACGTTCATCCCAAACGGAATGCGAGTCTTAAAATAAAAAAATCCAAAAGAATTCCCTTTTACAGAGAAGTCTAAAGACATCGCCACCCCGCTTGGGTGTATGAACCTTCTCTATGATTTGCACACCGAAGTATTGCCTTCATGAAATTGATTAAAATGTTTGGCTACATTGGTGGAAAATTCTATGCTATATATATATATATATATATATATATATATATATATATATATATATATATATAATGTTCCTAAAACCTCTCTGAGGCGTCTTGTGGTGCGACCAATGTACTGTACATTACAGATGGTACATGTAATGATATATATTACATAATGGGTGTTGCAGTTATAAAAAGATGTTGAATGAATGAGTGACTTGTATAGCGCTACCTATGCAAACTGAATCGCATAGGTAGCAAAAGCCTCAGGGCGCTTTTGCCGCCGGTGTCCATCTGCGGTATAGCACGGTCCTTTACCCCATAGGGTCCTGACACGCTTACAAATACATACACATATTTTGGCCAATTTTTAGACAGGCTCTAATTAACCTACCAGCATGTCTTTGGAGTGTGGGAGGAAACCCACGCAGGCACAGGGAGAACATGCAAACTACAGGCAGATGGTATTTGGGATTTGAACCAGCGACCCTATTGCTGCTAGGTGAAAGTGCTAACCACTACACCACTGTGCTGCCCTTGTAAATTTATGTTGTTTACTATTAGAGTATGAACATACAACATCCCCCTTAGTAATATGTGCACAGCGGGAACACACAGTCACACCACAACCATAATTGCCCTTACAACGCAACCGAGTGTGTGACTTGATTTTATTTGATTCAAAGGCACTTAGTGAGAGATCATTTCCCAAAGCGGGAGCACGTCTGGAAACAAAACTGACACCGTCTTTCAGTAAACTGGCACAAATCCGATCCTCGAATAGGATCGGTAAATATCTGTGAACAATTGTCTTAATGTCATTAGATTCCTGACTGAACGAAGTACTGATGGTGGGTCTCCCTCTGTTGAAACGCACCGCTGTCTTCTAGTTTTTAACCAATATGGTTGTGTTTTAGGAGGTCATTCCTATTTTTACAATTAGCCATCGAAACCGCTCTATCAAGAATGTATCTAGGGTACCCCCTCTCCAAGAAACGAGTATACAGGGCGTGCGCTTCCGTTTCATATGTCACAGGATCAGGGGCGGACTGACAACTCATGGGGCCCCTGGGCAATACGAGATTATGGGGTCTCCGGGCAATAGGAGATTATGGGGCACCCGGGCAATAGGAGATTATGGGCCCCCCAGGCAATAGATTATGGGGCCACACAGTACACACACATACAGTATAAACACACAGAGACACAATATACACACACAGAATACACACACACACTGAAAAGGTGCTGGAGAGGCGGGGCAGCTATAATCTTGGGATTTTTAAAAAAACACAAATTTTTACATACTGTCCCTGGTTTTATTGAGGCTGGCAACCCTGATGGGGCCCCTTAGTGGCATGGGGCCCTCGGGCAGTGCCCGAGTGCCCGAATGGTCAGTCCGCCCCTGCACAGGATCATTACAGATTCTGCGAATCCTGAGAAACTGGCCTACAGGAAAACCTCTGATGGTGCGTCGAGGATGGGCAGATCTGGCCGCCGGCAAAGTAATTCCTAAAGGAGGTTTCCTGTAGAGTCCAGTATGTATTGAAGAACCTCGAACCACACAAATGAACATCAAGGAAGTTCATTTCGTATTTATCACAGAGCCCTGTGAAGTTTTGGTTCATCTTGTTGTGATCGAGATACTTCAAAAATTCATCAAAAGAAGCAAAAATGTCCATAATGAAAATTAAATATATGTAGCGAAATAAATCTTTTTATCAAAAGTCTGTATGGATTAGAAGAACCATATTTATGGAGATGCTCCCACCATCTCATATATCAATCGGCCGATGATGGCAAAAATTCAGCGCCCATCGCCTGCTCCACACTTTTTGAAGGAACCATTCGCCATCGAAAGAAAAGAAATGATGTTTTAAAGGGTATTCTAAAACGTCCAGAATAAACATTTTTCTTTCCAGGCTGCAGGAAACGTCACGTGTGAGGAAAAAAAAACGAACAGCTTCTAAAGCTTGGGCATGTGGAATACTAGAATAGAGGCTAGAAAAATCGCAGGTGACCCGGAGCGAACGATCGTCCCGTCTGGTGTCACCTGCGATGTTTAACCAATGATTGGTATCTTTAAGATAACTGGGGAGTGAGACCACCAGAGGTTGTAGCACACAATTCAAGCCATTGACCCAATCTTTCATTAACAGAATTAATACCAGAGATATTAGCAGGGGGTCCAACCCTTGTGGGTTTTAGGTAAATAATGAAAGATTGGTGCAACTGATAAGTCAGGGATTAAATTAGCTGCATTTTTTAAATCAAAAATACCTAAACATAATCCCCTTGTTTACCACAGAGGTTAAAATCATTTTGAACTTCTTAGTGGGATCACTTTTTAATCTGTCATAGATCTCCTCGTTGGAGAGCTGTCTCTCTGCTTCCGATTCATAAGCATCTGCGTTCAATATCACCACTAAAAGGAAATGTCAGGAAAGACCTACTAGAACAGCTGAACTTTATTTGGGATTTATCAGAGGCACTTGATGGCCGGTGTGTACTGACTCCTATTTAACACGAGTTTGAATGTGATTTGAATGTGATTGCTTAGGAGGGTGTGCACACTTATGCAACCACATTATTTTATTTTTTTATATTTACTTCCCTCCCTAAAAGATTTAACTGAGTTGTACGATTTTTAGATCACATTAAAGGTGTGAAAAGTTCTGAAATTATTTATCTTTGTCTAATTTTTTTACATCACAGAAACCTGACATTTTAACAGGGGTGTGTAGACTTTTTACATCCACTGTAGATCAGACCAAAACGAGGAGGAAAGACATGGACGAGCGAGTTTGGGGTGGAGGAACTTGACTGGCCTGCACAGAGTACTGACCTCAACCCCCCAAAGAACACCTTTGGGATGAATTAGAGCGGAGACTGCGAGCCAGGCCTTCTAATCCATCATTAGCACCTGACCTCACAAATGAGCTTCTGGAAGAACGGTCAAACATTCCCATAGACACACTCCTAAACCTTGTGGACGGCCTTCCCAGAAGAGTTGAAGCTGTTATAGCTGCAAAGGGCGGGGCCAACTCAATATTGAACCCTACGGACTAAGACTGGGATGCCATTAAAGTTCATGTAAGGGCAGGCGTCCCAATACTTTTGACAATATAGTGTAGTGTAGGTATGTATGTATGTATGTATGTATGTATGTATGTATATATATACCTCCCAACTTTTGGAGATGGGAACGAGGGACACCTATTGGCAAAAGACTGTAAGCATAGGACACACCCCAAACCCCCATGCCCCCCTTAAAGGAGAATTATAAAGAAAAAAAACCCACCAGTGCTTTTTTTTATTTATTACTTTTTTTCCTTTTATATTGGCTCTTGAAATGTACAAATGCAATTTAGAAATTGGATGAAAAGTTTAGCACTGGCAAACATTTTTTGAGAGATAAATATTGCATTTTATACACAACTATACAGATCAGACCAAAATGAGGGACAAATGAGGAATAAAGAGGGACTTTGTTCTGAATCAGAGGCCACCCCTCGAAATCAGGGACAGGTGGGAGCTATGAGTTTGTGTGCTGCAGCATCCCTGTCCTTCTCACCTAGGTGTGTAGACATTCGGGGTTTGGAACTTCCATACCTGCTCCATCTTTCACATGCGCAGAAACATGCTGCAGGGCTCTGCCTGAAACCAAAGGCCAGACAGAGTCCTTTGGCATATCTGCGCATGTAGCAGAAAAGTAAAGATGGTGGAGACACAGGTGGGGCGGTGCAAAAACTAAAGGAAGGCTGAAGTTCCCCTTTAACCACTTCAGCCCCGGAAGAATGTACCCCCTTCCTGACCAGTGCGTTTTTTGCGATTCGGCACTGCGTTGCTTTAACTGACAATTGCGCGGTCGCGCGACGTGGCTCCCAAACAAAATTGAGGTCCTTTTTTTCCCACAAATAGAGCTTTCTTTTGGTGGTATTTGATCACCTCTGCGTTTTTTGGGTTTTTTTTGCGCTATAAACAAAAAAATATTAAATTATTTTTTACTTTTTGCTATAATTTTTTTTAAAAAGCATTTTTTTTCCCTCAGTTTAGGCCGATATGTATTCTTCTACATCTTTTTGGTAAAAAAAAAAATCGCAATAAGCGTTTATTGATTGGTTTGCGCAAAAGTTATAGCGTTTACAAAATAGGGGAAAGTTTTATGGCATTTTTATGATTAATTTTTTTTTTTACTAGTAATGGCGGCGATCAGCGACTTTTATCGTGACTGCGACATTATGGCGGACACATCGGACATTTTTGACACATTTTTGGGACCATTGGCATTTATACAGCAATCGGTGCTATACAAATGCACTGATTCCTGTGTAAATGACACTGGCAGTGAAGGGGTTAACCACTAGGGGGCGGGAGGGGTTAAGTGTGTCCTAGGGATGTGTTACTAACTGTGGGGGGGCGTGGCTCCATGTGACACGTCACTGATCTCTGCTCCCAATCACAGGGAGCAGAGATCAGTGACACTGTCACTAGGCAGAACAGGGAGATGCTTGTTTACATTAGCATCTCCCCGTTCGTCCTCTCCGTGAGGCGATTGTGGGTATCCTTGCGGCGATCAAGTCCGCGGGACCTGTGACCCGACTCACGGAGCTCCCGGGCGCCGGGCGCGCGCCGCCGGCACGCACGCAATGGCATGGCAGCAAATACAAAGGGAGGTACAGGTACGCCCATTTGCCCAGCCGCGCCATTCTGCCGATGTACATCGGCGTGCGCCGGACGGGAACCGGTTAACCACTTCCCGCCCACTGGGCATGACGGCTGGGCAGCGCGGCTCTTGTTCTGGGTGGACATCATATGACCGCCCTCCAGAACGACCGCTCTCCTGCGGTCGTGGGGGTGAGCATCGCGGCGTTCGGTGGTGTGGTGTGTCAGTCTGACACACCGATACCCCGATCTCGGTAAAGAGCCTCTGACGGATGCTCTTTACCACATGATCAACCGTGTCCAATCACGGCTGATCACGATGTAAACAGCAAAAGCCGTTGATCGGCTTTTCCTCACTCGTGTCTGACAGACGCGAGTAGAGGGGAACCGATCGGCTGCTCTCCTGACATGGGGGGGTCTGTGCTGATTGTTCATCAGCACAACCCCCCCTCGGATGCCCACCCAGGACCACCAGGACCACCAGGGATGGCCACCACACTGGACCACCAGGTATGCCACCCTAGACCACCAGGGAAATGCCAATCGGTGCCCAGGCAGCTGCCAATCAGTGCCCATGCCCAATGCCTGCCAGTGCCATCAGTAACGCCTAACAATGCCATCTATCAGTGTCGCATATCAGTGCCCAGCAGTGCCACCTATCAGTGCCCATCAATGCCTATCAGTGCCACCCATAAGTACCCAACCGTGTCACCTATCAGTGCCCACCAGTGCCGCCTATTAATGCTGCATATCAGTGCCACCCATCAGTGCCGCCTATTAGTGCCCATCGTCAGTCCCCATTAGTGCCCATCAGTGCCACCTCATTGGTGCCACCTCATCAGTGCCGCCTTATCAGTACCCAACAATGAAGGAGAAAACGTACTTATTTCCAAAATTTTATAACAGAAACAAAAGAAAAACTATTTTTTTTTTCAAAATTTTAGGTCTTTTTTTTTGTTCGTTTAGCAAAAAATAAAAAACGCAGAGGTGATCAAATACCACCAAAAGAAAGCTCCATTTGTGGGAACGAAATGATAAAAAATTCTGTTTGGGTACAGTGTAGCATCACCGCGCAATTGTCATTTAAACAGCGACAGCGCTGAAAGCTGAAAATTGGCCTGGGCAGGGGAAAGGGGTGTGAGTGCCTGGTACTGAAGTAGGTAAAGAAGAACTTATTTCTAAACTGTATCATCATCATTATTAGTATTATTAACAATAATATTATCAGTATAGGCAAACTTTCTCAATAAGGCAGTCACCATGACTGGATAAAGGTCAAACTCTAATTAGAAGGCAATAAATAATCATCTACAACCACCAGTTTCCCGGCAACACAACGCTTCCTGCACCGTGCTGTACATTCGTAGCATTTGTTCCTCTGCATCTGTTCTCTGCTACTAACGGCTAGACGTGTGCACTGCCGAAAAAGTCTTCGTTTTCTTTTTAGTTTCATTTGTTTTTTGTTTGTTTCCGCCCCCCCCCCCCCCCCCCCCATTTTTCGGGTCATTCGTTGCGATCGCAATTCGTAAATTCGAAAATAAGAAAAAAAAATCCGAAAATTGGAAAGAACAAAAATCAGAAAATTCTAAATAGTAACTTACTAATAATAACTAACTATTAAATTATAGGTGTTGGAATTTCCTTTCAAATTTGGCTGTTAGTGAACGTAACAAATACGAATTTAAATGAAGTTACGAATTATCCGAAATAACGAATGCCGCATCTAAAAAAATGGAACGGAATGAATTAATAATAAATAATAATAATAAAAAGTTGTTATTATTATTATTATTATTATTGTTATTTATTATTATTAGTTTGTTACATTCCATTCGTTTGGATACGGCATTTGTTATTTTAGATAATTCGTAACTTCGGATAAATTCGTATTCGTTATGTTCACTAATAATGCATTTGGGTGGCAAAAATATCAATGCAATCTATACACTGGGGGGGAGAACCTCTGGGGGAATCTACGATGGAAAAGGACCTGAGGGTCCTAGTAGATGATAGGCTCAGCAATGGCATGCAATGCCAAGCTGCTGCTAACAAAGCAAACAGAATATTGGCATTAAAAAGGAGATGAACTCCAGAGATAAAACGATAATTCTCCCGCTCTACAAGACTCTGGTCCGGCCGCACCTGGAGTATACTGTCCAGTTCTGGGCACCAGTCCTCAGGAAGGATGTACTGGAAATGGAGCGAGTACAAAGAAGGGCAGCAAAGCTAATAAAGGGTCTGGAGGATCTTAGTTATGAGGAAAGGTTGTGAGCGCTGAACTTATTCTCTCTGGAGAAGAGACGCTTGAGAGGGGATATGATTTCAATGTACAAATACCGTACTGGTGACCCCACAATAGGGATAAAACTTTTTCGCGGAAGGGAGTTTAACAAGACACGTGGCCACTCATTAAAACTAAAAGAAAAGAGGTTTAATCTTAAATTACGTAGAGGGTTCTTTACTGTAATGCCCCGTACACACGGTCGGATTTTCCGATGGAAAATGTCCGATCGGAGCGTGTTGTCGGAAATTCCGACCGTGTGTGGGCTCCATCGGACATTTTCCTTCGGATTTTCCGACACACAAAGTTGGAGAGCAGGAGATAAAATTTTCCGACAACAAAATCCGTTGTCGGAAATTCCAATCGTGTGTACACAAATTCGACGCACAAAGTGCCACGCATGCTCAGAATAAATAAAGAGATGAAAGCTATTGGCCACTGCCCCGTTCATAGTCCCGACGTACGTGTTTTACGTCACCGCGTTCAGAACGATCGGATTTTCCGACAACTTTGTGTGACCGTGTGTATGCAAGACAAGTTTGAGCCAACATCCGTCAGAAAAAATCCTAGGATTTTGTTGTCGGAATGTCCGAACAAAGTCCGACCGTGTGTACGGGGCATAAGAGCGGCAAGGATGTGGAATTACCTTTGCACTCGCTCTGGATGCTACTGACATCATTAAAACCAATGCAGGGCTAATAGCCCTGCACTGAATGTAAGGATGCCGAGGAACAGTCCACCGCTGGAGCATGGGGAGACCACATCTGCCATCCCCCTAGACATAAACGAGCATTTAACCTTTGAGGTGTAGGAGCAACCCCACTGCAAAGGAGGATTTTCACTTTTTCTGGAGTTGGACTTTAATGAACTGGCTGGATTCTGAAGATCCCTTGGTTGGTGGAACACTTGTACTATATTGTGTCCAGTACCCCCTTACCCCTGAGAAGAGGTTGGTGACCCTCAGGTGGCTTAGAGGTTCCATCTGTAAGGAAGGTCCAGTGTGTTATAGCAGAAGACCAGTGCATCCACATGTGCGTGTTTTGAGTATAAGGCCACTGCCAAATGCATATTAGAGCACATGCGTGGACGCATTGTGGCGCACTGGCGCAGGAAGATGCACATTCACACTCAGCACTGGTATTGGCACCAAACAGCCTATTTAGGCTGGAGTGTGATATGGACAGATTGCTGAGTGATCTTGCTGATTTATCTGTGACCTCCTGCTCCTGGATTCTTGTCTACCCGTTGTGACCACTAGACCTGTGCACAGCCAAAAAATTTGTTCGTTTTCGTTTCATTCGTTTTTTGTTTTTTTTTTCGTTTTTCGGGTCATTCGTTACGATCGCGATTCGTAAATTCGTTCATTCATAAATTCGTAAATGCGTTCGTTCGTACATTCGAACATTCGTTCATTCGTACATTTGTTCATTCGTACATTCGTACATTTTTACATTTGTTCATTTGTAAATTCGTACATTCGTAAATTCGTAAAATCGTACATTTGTAAATTAGAAAATTCGGAAATTAGTAAATTCGGAGTTTGAAAATCCAAAAACCCGAAAATTCAAAAATCTGAAATAGTAACTAACTATTAAATTATAGGTATTGTAATTTCCTTTCAAATTTGGCTGTTAGTGAACGTAACAAATACGAATTTATCCGAAGTTACGAATTATCCAAAACGAATGCTGCATCTAAACAAATGGAACGGAACTAATTAATAATAAATAATAATAATAAAACGTTGTTATTATTATTATTATGTATCATTATTAATTTATTACGTTCCATTCCATTTTTTCGGATCATTCATAACTTCGGATAAATTTGTATGTGTTACGTTCACTAACAGCCAAATTTTAAAGGAAATTACATTACCTATAATTTAAAAGTTACTAGTAATTACTAATAGTTATTGTTAGTTAACTATTATTTCAGATTTCCGAATTTACAAATTTACGAATTGACTAATTTACTAATGTACGAATGCCCGAATTTAGGAATGTCCAATTTTATCGAATTTACGAATATTCAGAAAAAATTCGTTAAACAAGTTTTCGTTAATTCGGATATTCCCGAATTAGCGAATTTGTCGAAATTCGTTAAAAAACGAATTCGGAACGAAACGAATTGCACATGCCTAGTGACCACAACCTGTGTCACGGACTCTGCATTCTGCCTTCTGATTGGGCTCCTTGCCTCCCTTCTTATTGGGTACCTGGCCTGTATCCTGACACTGCCTCAAACTTATGTTCCTGTACCTCACTGTCCAGCTGTTGCTGACCTTCAGCTTGTGTCCTGACTTTGTTCCTGTCCGCTGATAGGGTGCTACTGAGTTTCTACCTCTGCTCCTTACTTGGTGGTCCACACAGTTGTCTGTCCCTCACACCCAACAGTTGGCAGTGCCTGCAACATCAGTCGGCGTGCCGCTCTGTCCTAACATCTCCTGTTACCACTACCATGGGTGTTGGACAAGAGGTGGAAGAGAAGCCCCCTCTTCAGCTCAATCTCCACGAGGTACATGACAAGGGTGGACTGGGAAATTGCCCCCCAGGCCGCTCTGATGCCCCATTAAAAAAGGCTGCACCGCTTCCACTGCAGACATGCCTAAAGGCTTCCTGGTGAGGAGGAGTAAAAAGTCCACTCTGGTGTCCTAACAAGTGTGGGATGAGGACAAGGACAGAGTGCAGGTTGCCCACCCCGGCATAGAGGGTGTACGCCCTGTCCGAGCAGAGGCCAGCTCCATGCCCCACCAGAGGCTCTCCTTCCCCGGCCAGCCCTAACCACCCCCAGCCGGCCGGTTTAAGAACACAGACGCTGTCCAGCCTGACCCACCCGGTGAGCAGAGGGTACCTGGAGCGGAGCTTCAGCCTAGGATAGGGGTCGGGAGGAGGAAGGGAAGAGGGAGAGCAGGAGGGAGGGGGGGGCGAGTCTCTGCACCATGGGCCTCTGAGTTCTACTAGCCTCCTGGGCCAAAAGTTGCCAGTCAGCCCCTGGTACATGACCCTAGCATTTTGGATCTCAGGGTTTGGTCCTTGGTGTAAAGTGGGGTGAAAGTCGGCCATCAGTCAGTTTTACCTTTTATTTCCAAACTTTCTTTTAGTTCTGAGAGGATCTAGGGTGCAGGACTCCCAAAAAGCACACAAATTAAAGAAGAGATATACTGTTACAGCAGCAGGTCCTATGAACAAAAATTGATGCTGGTGGACAGATGGACAGAGAGCATCCCTTTGGGAGCCGTCACATCTGGCTTCTGTCCCTCTGTAAGCAGACCAACGTACCCGAGCCTTTGGGCGATGAATGCTTCTTACAATGTCCAGATGGCAGCTTCTACCCAGCTCCTTTCTCTTCAGCCGTAAGATCCTCCTTTTCAGCCCAGTCCCTCTCCAGTTCCAATTTTTGTTTCTGAGCCCTCAGCACATGGCCAGGCGCAGCATACACATGGGTCTCCTTCCAGGAAGAAGCCCCCGGGGGAAGAGCCTTGGAAAGGTGCTGCTAAAACCATCTTCCCAAACCATACCTCTGCATGTAGCTCCTCAGGGGTTGGCTGATAAATATTCAAAACCCAGAGGTTTGGTCCTTCTGCACTGCGTATCGGAATCTCCTTCCAGCAAGAGGTGGAACTCGGGGCTGCTCTTAGAGCCCTTTCACACTGGGGCGGTTTGCAGGCGCTATTGCGCTAATAATAGCGCCTGCAAACCACCCAGAAAGTGCCGCTGCATTCATTCCGGTGTGAAAGCCCTGAGGGCTTGCACACTGGAGCGATGCGCTGGCAGGACGGTAAAAAAAGTCCTGCTAGCAGCATCTTCGGAGCGGTGAAGGAGCGGTGTGTATACCGCTCCTTTACCGCTCCTTCCCATTGAAATCAATGGGACGGCGCGGCTATACCGCTGGCAAAGCGCCTCTGCAGAGGCGCTTTGCGGTGGTATTTAACCCTTTCTCGGCCACTAGCGGGGGGTAAAACCGCCCCGCTAGCGGCCGCATACCGACGGTAAAACGCCGCTAATAATAGCGGCGTTTTACCGCCGACGCCGCCCCCCGCCCCAGTGTGCAAGGGCTCTTAGAAATCACAGGCCCCATACAGCACCCCACCACCACCACCTCCTCCAAATATGCCTCCACACCGCGTGTCTGAAGAGCAATTCAAATGCTGACTGCTCTTTGGAGAGCAAAGCACATGTGAACAAGCCTTTAATTAATACATTTTTTTTTACATTTAAATTTTTCTTCCTTTTTTTTTTAGAATTGTATTATTTATTTATTTATTTATTTTAACTGCCCTTTTGGGGGGCTTTGGTCAAATAGCAGGGGTCCAAACAGAACCCCTGATGTCTCGAGCGAGACAGAGAAAGGGACTGAGGACAGAGATTCATTTGTCTCGTTCTCTGCAGCCTCAGCTGCACAGATGAACGAATAGAAAGCGATCTGAGGCTTCCTGTTCATTCACAAACTGAAGCATAGTAAACCGAGTTTAGTATGCTTTGGTGATGAATGCATACAGGAGAAATCTTTACCGATCTCTCACTATGTTTATTCATAGTGACGCCCCCCAAAGATCAACTATTTTATTTTACTTACCATTTTTGATACGCTACAGTATGTCCTTCCAGTTAGCCGGTTGCTATGTGTATGTACTTTTATTCCTAGCCAACTACCATTTACATTGTCCCTTGCACATATGAAATTACTTTTTATACATGTATATATTCATGCAATGTTTTATAATTGTTTGTGTTAATAAATACTTTATACTTTTATACTTGGTCATCACTTGCCTCATTCAAAGTCCCAACCTTCTTTTTTGCATAATACAAGAGATGTTCAGAGACTGTAGACATGATACGAGAGATGGTCAGAGACTGCAGACATGATACGAGAGATGGTCAGAGACTGCAGACATGATACGAGAGATGGGCGGAGACTGCAGACATGATACAAGAGATGGTCAAAGACTGCAGATATGATACAAGAGATGGTCAGAAACTGCAGATATGATACAAGAGATGATCAGAGACTGCAGACATGATACAAGAGATGATCAGAGACTGCAGACATGATACAAGAGATGGTCAGAGACTGCAGACATGATACAAGAGATGGTCAGAGACTGCAGACATGATAAGAGAGATGGTCAGAGACTGTAGACATGATACAAGAGATGGTCAGAGACTGCGGACATGATACAAGAGATGGTCAAAGACTGCAGACATGATACAAGAGATGGTCAGAGACTGCAGATATGATACAGGAGATGGTCAGAGACTGCAGATATGATACAGGAGATGGTCAGAGACTGCGGACATGATACAAGAGATGGTCAGAGACTGCGGACATGATACAAGAGATGGTCAAAGACTGCAGACATGATACAAGAGATGGTCAAAGACTGCAGACATGATACAAGAGATGGTCAGAGACTGCAGATATGATACAAGAGATGGTCAGAGACTGCAGACATGATACAAGAGATGGTCAGAGACTGTAGACATGATACAAGAGATGGTCAAAGACGGCAGGCATGATACAAGAGATGGTCAGAGACTGTAGACATGATACAAGAGATGGTCAGGGACTGCAGACATGATACAAGAGATGGTCAGAGACTGTAGACATGATACAAGAGATGGTCAGGGACTGCAGACATGATACAAGTGAGGGTCAAAGACTGTGAAAACGATACCGGAGATGGTCAGAGACTGCGGACATGTGGTATTGGACTTTTAGAGACTGAGACTGAAAATGCTAAAGGAGTTGTAGACTGGGGACATGCTTCAGAAGACAGTCATTGACACATTACATGAGACTGTTAGAATTCACTACTATACCAGGGCAATAGGGAAACACGGAATAGTATTTGAAGGAGCCCCAAGAGCCGCACTAAAAGTGCGGGGCCGCAGGTTTCGGTACCAGGGGTTTAAATGCTACTACATGCTACTCGTGTACCTCGCTACTCTTACTGCTGCATCTCTAGCGATTTTTCATAGACCGACCGTTCTAGTAAAAATAGTCAGCGTGCTCCTAGGCTAAAGCCTGCTGCAAATTCAGCCTGCAAAGGGTGAATGGATGGACAGTGCAGTCTGCAGCTTGCAGAGGAACGCTAAGCAGGTGCATCTGCCTCTGTTGATGCTAATTCACCAGCAGGGGCCGCTGACCAATCAGGAGAGGGGATGGGAGGGAGGCAGAGCGAACTCGCTTCTTTTTTTTTTTCCTCCTCTATTTCCATTCTTTATTTGGAGACAGAGAGCTCAGTGCTTGTGAGTCACCGAGTGTGATGGAGATCGCTCCTACACAAAGCCCCATCTTCCGTCGCTGAACCGGCTCGCCTCTGCCGCTGGCCGCTCGCTGACGCTTCCTTCCCGCATTCTGAAACTTCATCAATGCGGTTCTTCAGACTCACCTTCAAGTGTTTTGTGGATTGCTTCTGAGACCCTTCCCCGTCTCTCCCGTGGTTCGTCCTATCTTTTATTTTTTTATTTATTTCCTAACAGCGATTACCCTCCTTTCAAGAAAAAAAAAAGGAAAGAAAATAGACTAAATAACTCTTTTTTTTTATTTGCTGCGAGAAAAAAGAAAAAAAAAAAAAAGCGACAATTCTATAAAAAAAATCGTAAACCACCCTGAAAAATAATGAGAAGTACAACAACGTCTGCGAAAGAAAAGAGCGCAGGTACGTGAAAAAAAAAAATTGCTGATGTTGCATGAACGTCATTGGTTGCATCCCCCCGGCTCTGTGGTGTAGTAGACGCTTGCGTTCCGTACTACATAACCGTGCTCATTAATGCCAAGGGGGATTTGCGTTTCTATGATATCGTGAGAAAAGCGGGGGAGGGGGGTTTGTGGTTTGGAAACGCTTGACAGCTTTACGATGGCGACCGTCGTGTACGATTTGGCGTCGGTCCCCATTTCCGCATAAGTGTTGCGCGTTGGTGTGGAATGACGGCGCGGCTTCTGCAGTCCTATGATAGACCTGCTTACGTCTGATCAGACGCGCACACCGGCCACCGAGCTTCATTCAAAGCGTTCCATCATGCAGGGTCGGCTCATTACGCTCGTTTTTGTTTTTTTTCGCAGCGTGTTCTCCTGTAGACTTACGCCGATGTACGTCGCTGGCCTTATGATAACTCAAAAATCAAAAGTGCTCCCTCTCTGAGCTGACGTTTGTAATGACAGCTTATGTACAGATTATTGGAGCACAAAGGAGCTCCCTTCCCCCGACACCGAGACAGCACCATCTTTCTATTACTTCCTGTGATACAGTCTGATGGGTGCCGGATCGTGCTTTATGTATATACATAGATGTGAATGCATCAAGGAAATGCAACAATGTATCAATTAGGCGACCTCTGGTGCGCATTGGCGGTTTAGATATACAAGTACAAGATAGATACATTGTCGCATTCCTTAATACATTAATATCTATCAATTAGGCAACCTCTGGTGCCCATTGCCAGTTTAAGTACTGAGCATCTGCTTGACGATGCTTTGTGCACATATGTATCAAGATAGAGAGATATAAAGATATATATATATAAGTATTAATGCATAAAGGAAATGCAACAATGTATCAATTAGGCGATCTCTGGTGCGCATTGGCGGTTTAGGTACTCAGCAAGTGCTTGATAATGCTTTGTGTATGTTGTGTGTATATATATGTGTGTGTGTGTGTGTGTATGTGTATATATATATATATATATATGTATGTGTGTGTGTGTGTGTGTGTGTATATATATATATATATATATATGTGTGTGTGTATATATATATATATATGTATGTGTGTGTGTGTGTGTGTATATATATATATATGTATGTGTGTGTGTGTGTGTGTGCGTGTGTGTGTGTGTGTGTGTGTGTGTGTGTGTATATATATATATATATATATATATATATATATATATATATATATGTATGTGTGTGTGTGTATATACACTACCGTTCAAAAGTTTGGGGTCACCCAAACAATTTTGTGTTTTCCATGAAAAGTCACACTTATTCACCACCATACGTTGTGAAATGAATAGAAAATAGAGTCAAGACATTGACAAGGTTAGAAATAATGATTTGTATTTGAAATAACATTGTTTTTACATCAAACTTTGCTTTCATCAAAGAATCCTCCTTTTGCAGCAATTACAGCATTGCACACCTTTGGCATTCTAGCTGTTAATTTATTGAGGTAAGCTGGAGAAATTGCACCCCACGCTTCTAGAAGCAGCTCCCACAAGTTGGAATGGTTGGATGGGCACTTCTGGCGTACCATACGGTCAAGCTGCTCCCACAACAGCTCAATGGGGTTCAGATCTGGTGACTGTGCTGGCCACTCCATTACCGATAGAATACCAGCTGCCTGCTTCTGCTGTAAATAGTTCTTGCACAATTTGGAGGTGTGTTTAGGGTCATTGTCCGGTTGTAGGATGAAATTGGCTCCAATCAAGCGCTGTCCACTGGGTATGGCATGGCGTTGCAAAATGGAGTGATAGCCTTCCTTAGCTTTTACCCTGTACAAAGCTCCCACCTTACCAGCACCAAAGCAACCCCAGACCATCACATTACCTCCACCATGCTTAACAGATGGCGTCAGGCATTCTTCCAGCATCTTTTCATTTGTTCTGCGTCTCACAAACGTTCTTCTTTGTGATCCAAACACCTCAAACTTGGATTCATCTGTCCACAACACTTTTTTCCAGTCTTCCTCTGTCCAATGTCTGTGTTCTTTTGCCCATCTTAATCTTTTTCTTTTATTGGCCAGTCTCAGATATGGCTTTTTCTTTGCCACTCTGCCCTGAAGCCCAAAATCCCGCAGCCGCCTCTTCACTGTAGATGTTGACACTGGTGTTTTTTGCGGGTACTATTTAATGAAGATGCCAGTTGGGGACCTGTGAGGCGTCTGTTTCTCAAACTAGAGACTCTAATGTGCTTATCTTCTTGCTTAGTTGTGCAACGCGGCCTCCCACTTCTTTTTCTACTCTGGTTAGAGCCTGTTTGTGCTGTCCTCTGAAGGGAGTAGTACACACCGTTGTAGGAAATCTTCAATTTCTTTGCAATTTCTCGCATGGAATAGCCTTCATTTCTAAGAACAAGAATAGACTGTCGAGTTTCAGATGAAAGTTCTCTTTTTCTGGCCATTTTGAGCGTTTAATTGACCCCACAAATGTGATGCTCCAGAAACTCAATCTGCTCACAGGAAGGTCAGTTTTGTAGCTTCTGGAAGGAGCTAGACTGTTTTTAGATGTGTGAACATGATTGCACAAGGGTTTGCTAATCATCAATTAGCCTTCTGAGCCAATGAGCAAACACATTGTACCATTAGAACACTGGAGTGATAGTTGCTGGAAATGGGCCTCTATACACCTATGTAGATATTGCACCAAAAACTAGACATTTGCAGTTAGAATAGTCATTTACCACATTAGCAATGTATAGAGTATATTTGTTTAAAGTTAGGACTAGTTTAAAGTTAGCTTCATTTAAAAGTACAGTGCTTTTCCTTCAAAAATAAGGACATTTCAATGTGACCCCAAACTTTTGAACGGTAGTGTATATATATATATATATATATATATATATATATGTGTGTGTGTGTGTGTATTTATATATATATATGTATGTGTGTGTATATATATGTATGTGTGTGTATATATATGTGTGTGTGTGTATATATATATATATACGTGTGTGTATATATATATATATATATATATATATATATATATATATATATATATATATATATATATATATATATATATATATATATATATATATATATATATATATATATATATATATATATATATACATACATACATACATATACAAGTTACATAGGTATTAATGCATTAAGGAAATGAAACAATGTATCAGTTAGGCAACGTCTGCGCATTGGCAGTTAAAGGGGTTGTAAAGGTTCATGTTTTTTCACCTTAATGCATCCTATGCATTAAGGTGAAAAAACACCTGGCAGTGCCCACCCCCCCCCGTTTTACTTACCTGAGCCCTCAAACTTGACCTGCCGGGGACGCGCTGTCTCTCTGCCCGGGGTTCTCAGCTCTTGATTGGATAGATGGATAGCAGTGCAGCCATTGGCTCCCGCTGCTGTCAATCAAATCCAATGAGGCGGGCGCCGGGGCCGAGTCATACATTTGGCGGCTAAGGATGCCGAATGCTGGACTTGGGAGCACGCCCGCAAGGTAATCCCCTCGGGGAAGCGCTTCTAAGAGGGGCTTATCTGATGCGGGGAGGAGATGAGAGAGCCGCCGGGGGACCCCAGAAGAGGAGGTTCGGGGCCACTCTGTGCAAAACAAGCTGCACAGTGGAGGTAAGTATGACAGGTTTGTAAAGTTTCGTTTTTTTTTTTAAATAACAATCACTTTAAAGCGGAGTGCCACCCTAAAGTGGAACTTACGCTCATCAGATTCCTCCCCCTCCCTCCAGTGCCACAATTGGTACCTTTCAGGGGGGAGGGGGGTGCAGATACATCTCTAATACAGGTATCTGCACCCACATCCGGGCATAGATAGCTGCAGAAGAGCCGCAGATACACCCCCCCCCCCCCCCCCCCCCCGTTGTGTTCTGGGAAACACACAGTTCCCAGAACACATCAGGGACCAGTGAAGACGGGCAGCGAGACTCGCGCAAGCGCAGTAGGTAACCTGGCAGTGAAGTCGCATTGCTTCACTTCCTGATTCCCTGACCAAGGAAGGCGGCGGGGGCAGCCGAGAGATGAGCGATCGATTGGCTTCGGCTGTTGACATCGCTGGACCCCGGGACAGGTAAGTGTCCATTTATTAAAAGTCAGCAGCTGCAGTATTTGTAGCTGCTGGCTTTTAATAATTTTTTTTTAAGGTGGAACTCCGCTTTAAGGTACTGAACACCTGCTTGATAATGCATCTTCACCAGGGGGTCTCAAACTGGTGGCCCTCCAGCTGTTGCTGAACTACAAGTCCCATGAGCCATTGCAAAGCTGACGGTTACAAGCACGACTCCCACAGGCAGAGGCATGATGGGACTTGTATTTCCACAACAGCTGGAGGGCCGCCAGTTTGAGACCCCTGATCTACACAGTGCTGGCTTCCCTCCTCTCCTCTCCCCTCCGGCTGCTGCAGGGGATGTTTCAGGATGGAGAGCGGAGGAAGGGGCTGGTAAATATGTAATTTACTGGCCCCTTCCTTTCCTAAATGAACACAGTGAACACACTCACTCACTGTTTTCCTTCACACCTGAAGCATAGTAAACAGTGTTTACTATGCTTCAATTTGTGAATGACCATGAAGCCGCTCAGCACAGAGCACTTCCCATCCATTCACTGTCCAGTACAGCTGAGGCTGCAGAGAAAGGTGTCTGTGTTTGAGGTTTGGTGTCCCCTAATGCAATAGGCTGAGCACACCTAGGAGACTGATAGATACATTCATTAAAAAAATGTAACAATGTATCAAAAAGGCAACGTCTGGTTCCCATTGGTGGTTTAGGTAGGGAGCGTCTGTTAGGGACGGCCGATAGCCGGTCTGGGGACGGCATGATCTCTATATATAATTGTACACGGATCGTATTCTCTTCACTCTCCTGTATTCAGTGTTGGTCCTTCCCGTGTTGTGAGGAGGACACTGAACCGGTCACACGATCGATGTCCCCACCGCACTCAGACAACACACACTGGGGCTGGCAGGAGGCCAATTCATTTCTCAGCATTTAGTCCAGCAAGTGATATGAGGACAGCGGTACTGGAAACGATCGTAAGATAAAGATGGGCTCTCCTGAGGCTGTCATGTCGATCCTCCGGCTTCAGCAGCTTCTGAGTCTGTGACCCGGGAGAAGTATGGAGAGTCGTGACTTTTATTGTTACCGGTTCGTCCCTTGAAGACAGAGACAGCCAGGAAGTTTAACAAGGAGGTCAGTCATGGCTGCTCATGTGTATGGATTGTATAGTGTATGATGATATCTGGATGGATTGTATAGTGTATAATATCTGGACGGATTGTATAGTGTATAATATCTGGTCGGATTGTATAGTGTATAATATCTGGAAGGATTGTATAGTGTATGATGATATCGGGACGGATTGTATAGTGTATGATAATATCTGGATGGATTGTATAGTGTATGATGATATCTGGATGGATTGTATAGTGTATGATGATATCTGGATGGATTGTATAGTGTATGATAATATCTGGATGGATTGTATAGTGTATGATGATATCGGGACGGATTGTATAGTGTATAATATCTGGAAGGATTGTATAGTGTATGATAATATCTGGACGGATTGTATAGTGTATGATAATATCTGGACGGATTGTATAGTGTATGATGATATCTGGATGGATTGTATAGTGTATAATATCTGGACGGATTGTATAGTGTATAATATCTGGAAGGATTGTATAGTGTATGATGATATCGGGACGGATTGTATAGTGTATGATAATATCTGGATGGATTGTATAGTGTATGATGATATCTGGATGGATTGTATAGTGTATGATGATATCGGGACGGATTGTATAGTGTATGATAATATCTGGACGGATTGTATAGTGTATGATGATATCGGGACGGATTGTATAGTGTATGATAATATCTGGATGGATTGTATAGTGTATGATAATATCTGGACGGATTGTATAGTGTATGATGATATCGGGACGGATTGTATAGTGTATAATATCTGGACGGATTGTATAGTGTATGATAATATCTGGACGGATTGTATAGTGTATGATGATATCTGGATGGATTGTATAGTGTATGATAATATCTGGACGGATTGTATAGTGTATGATAATATCTGGACGGATTGTATAGTGTATGATGATATCTGGACGGATTGTATAGTGTATGATGATATCTGGACGGATTGTATAGTGTATGATAATATCTGGACGGATTGTATAGTGTATGATGATATCTGGATGGATTGTATAGTGTATGATGATATCTGGACGGATTGTATAGTGTATGATGATATCTGGTCGGATTGTATAGTGTATGATAATATCTGGATGGATTGTATAGTGTATAATATCTGGTCGGATTGTATAGTGTATGATGATATCTGGACGGATTGTATAGTGTATGATGATATCTGGTCGGATTGTATAGTGTATGATGATATCTGGATGGATTGTATAGTGTATGATAATATCTGGATGGATTGTATAGTGTATAATATCTGGACGGATTGTATAGTGTATGATGATATCTGGACGGATTGTATAGTGTATGATGATATCTGGACGGATTGTATAGTGTATGATGATATCTGGACGGATTGTATAGTGTATGATAATATCTGGACGGATTGTATAGTGTATGATAATATCTGGATGGATTGTATAGTGTATGATAATATCTGGACGGATTGTATAGTGTATGATGATATCTGGACGGATTGTATAGTGTATGATAATATCTGGACGGATTGTATAGTGTATGATAATATCTGGATGGATTGTATAGTGTATGATAATATCTGGACGGATTGTATAGTGTATGATGATATCTGGACGGATTGTATAGTGTATGATGATATCTGGACGGATTGTATAGTGTATAATATCTGGAAGGATTGTATAGTGTATGATAATATCTGGACGGATTGTATAGTGTATAATATCTGGATGGATTGTATAGTGTATGATAATATCTGGACGGATTGTATAGTGTATGATAATATCTGGACGGATTGTATAGTGTATAATATCTGGATGGATTGTATAGTGTATGATAATATCTGGACGGATTGTATAGTGTATGATAATATCTGGATGGATTGTATAGTGTATAATATCTGGAAGGATTGTATAGTGTATGATAATATCTGGACGGATTGTATAGTGTATAATATCTGGATGGATTGTATAGTGTATGATAATATCTGGACGGATTGTATAGTGTATGATAATATCTGGACGGATTGTATAGTGTATGATAATATCTGGACGGATTGTATAGTGTATGATGATATCTGGATGGATTGTATAGTGTATGATAATATCTGGACGGATTGTATAGTGTATGATAATATCTGGACGGATTGTATAGTGTATGATAATATCTGGACGGATTGTATAGTGTATGATAATATCTGGACGGATTGTATAGTGTATGATGATATCTGGACGGATTGTATAGTGTATGATAATATCTGGACGGATTGTATAGTGTATGATAATATCTGGACGGATTGTATAGTGTATGATGATATCTGGACGGATTGTATAGTGTATGATGATATCTGGAAGGATTGTATAGTGTATGATAATATCTGGACGGATTGTATAGTGTATGATGATATCTGGACGGATTGTATAGTGTATGATAATATCTGGACGGATTGTATAGTGTATGATGATATCTGGATGGATTGTATAGTGTATGATGATATCTGGACGGATTGTATAGTGTATGATAATATCTGGACGGATTGTATAGTGTATGATAATATCTGGACGGATTGTATAGTGTATGATAATATCTGGACGGATTGTATAGTGTATGATAATATCTGGACGGATTGTATAGTGTATGATAATATCTGGACGGATTGTATAGTGTATGATAATATCTGGACGGATTGTATAGTGTATGATAATATCTGGACGGATTGTATAGTGTATGATGATATCTGGATGGATTGTATAGTGTATGATGATATCTGGACGGATTGTATAGTGTATGATAATATCTGGACGGATTGTATAGTGTATGATAATATCTGGACGGATTGTATAGTGTATGATAATATCTGGACGGATTGTATAGTGTATGATAATATCTGGACGGATTGTATAGTGTATGATAATATCTGGACGGATTGTATAGTGTATGATAATATCTGGACGGATTGTATAGTGTATGATAATATCTGGACGGATTGTATAGTGTATGATAATATCTGGACGGATTGTATAGTGTATGATGATATCTGGACGGATTGTATAGTGTATGATAATATCTGGACGGATTGTATAGTGTATGATAATATCTGGACGGATTGTATAGTGTATGATGATATCTGGACGGATTGTATAGTGTATGATGATATCTGGAAGGATTGTATAGTGTATGATAATATCTGGACGGATTGTATAGTGTATGATGATATCTGGACGGATTGTATAGTGTATGATAATATCTGGACGGATTGTATAGTGTATGATGATATCTGGATGGATTGTATAGTGTATAATATCTGGTCGGATTGTATAGTGTATGATGATATCTGGATGGATTGTATAGTGTATGATAATATCTGGACGGATTGTATAGTGTATGATGATATCTGGTCGGATTGTATAGTGTATAATATCTGGATGGATTGTATAGTGTATGATAATATCTGGACGGATTGTATAGTGTATGATAATATCTGGACGGATTGTATAGTGTATGATGATATCTGGATGGATTGTATAGTGTATAATATCTGGTCGGATTGTATAGTGTATAATATCTGGTCGGATTGTATAGTGTATGATGATATCTGGACGGATTGTATAGTGTATGATGATATCTGGACGGATTGTATAGTGTATGATGATATCTGGTCGGATTGTATAGTGTATAATATCTGGATGGATTGTATAGTGTATAATATCTGGACGGATTGTATAGTGTATGATAATATCTGGATGGATTGTATAGTGTATAATATCTGGACGGATTGTATAGTGTATGATAATATCTGGACGGATTGTATAGTGTATGATAATATCTGGACGGATTGTATAGTGTATGATGATATCTGGATGGATTGTATAGTGTATAATATCTGGTCGGATTGTATAGTGTATGATGATATCTGGATGGATTGTATAGTGTATAATATCTGGTCGGATTGTATAGTGTATGATGATATCTGGACGGATTGTATAGTGTATGATAATATCTGGATGGATTGTATAGTGTATGATGATATCTGGACGGATTGTATAGTGTATGATAATATCTGGACGGATTGTATAGTGTATGATGATATCTGGACGGATTGTATAGTGTATGATGATATCTGGACGGATTGTATAGTGTATAATATCTGGTCGGATTGTATAGTGTATGATGATATCTGGACGGATTGTATAGTGTATGATAATATCTGGACGGATTGTATAGTGTATGATGATATCTGGACGGATTGTATAGTGTATGATGATATCTGGACGGATTGTATAGTGTATGATAATATCTGGATGGATTGTATAGTGTATAATATCTGGTCGGATTGTATAGTGTATGATGATATCTGGACGGATTGTATAGTGTATGATAATATCTGGATGGATTGTATAGTGTATAATATCTGGTCGGATTGTATAGTGTATGATGATATCTGGACGGATTGTATAGTGTATGATAATATCTGGACGGATTGTATAGTGTATGATGATATCTGGACGGATTGTATAGTGTATGATGATATCTGGTCGGATTGTATAGTGTATGATGATATCTGGACGGATTGTATAGTGTATGATAATATCTGGATGGATTGTATAGTGTATAATATCTGGTCGGATTGTATAGTGTATAATATCTGGATGGATTGTATAGTGTATGATAATATCTGGACGGATTGTATAGTGTATGATGATATCTGGATGGATTGTATAGTGTATGATGATATCTGGATGGATTGTATAGTGTATGATGATATCTGGTCGGATTGTATAGTGTATAATATCTGGTCGGATTGTATAGTGTATAATATCTGGACGGATTGTATAGTGTATAATATCTGGACGGATTGTATAGTGTATGATAATATCTGGACGGATTGTATAGTGTATGATGATATCTGGACGGATTGTATAGTGTATAATATCTGGACGGATTGTATAGTGTATGATAATATCTGGACGGATTGTATAGTGTATGATAATATCTGGATGGATTGTATAGTGTATGATAATATCTGGACGGATTGTATAGTGTATGATGATATCTGGACGGATTGTATAGTGTATGATAATATCTGGATGGATTGTATAGTGTATGATGATATCTGGACGGATTGTATAGTGTATGATAATATCTGGATGGATTGTATAGTGTATGATGATATCTGGACGGATTGTATAGTGTATGATAATATCTGGACGGATTGTATAGTGTATGATAATATCTGGATGGATTGTATAGTGTATGATAATATCTGGACGGATTGTATAGTGTATGATAATATCTGGACGGATTGTATAGTGTATGATGATATCTGGACGGATTGTATAGTGTATGATGATATCTGGACGGATTGTATAGTGTATGATAATATCTGGACGGATTGTATAGTGTATGATAATATCTGGATGGATTGTATAGTGTATGATAATATCTGGACGGATTGTATAGTGTATAATATCTGGATGGATTGTATAGTGTATGATGATATCTGGATGGATTGTATAGTGTATGATGATATCTGGACGGATTGTATAGTGTATGATGATATCTGGACGGATTGTATAGTGTATGATGATATCTGGACGGATTGTATAGTGTATGATGATATCTGGACGGATTGTATAGTGTATGATAATATCTGGACGGATTGTATAGTGTATAATATCTGGACGGATTGTATAGTGTATGATAATATCTGGACGGATTGTATAGTGTATGATGATATCTGGACGGATTGTATAGTGTATGATAATATCTGGACGGATTGTATAGTGTATGATGATATCTGGATGGATTGTATAGTGTATGATGATATCTGGAAGGATTGTATAGTGTATGATAATATCTGGACGGATTGTATAGTGTATGATGATATCTGGACGGATTGTATAGTGTATGATAATATCTGGACGGATTGTATAGTGTATGATAATATCTGGACGGATTGTATAGTGTATGATAATATCTGGACGGATTGTATAGTGTATAATATCTGGTCGGATTGTATAGTGTATGATGATATCTGGACGGATTGTATAGTGTATGATAATATCTGGACGGATTGTATAGTGTATGATGATATCTGGACGGATTGTATAGTGTATGATGATATCTGGAAGGATTGTATAGTGTATGATAATATCTGGACGGATTGTATAGTGTATGATGATATCTGGATGGATTGTATAGTGTATGATAATATCTGGACGGATTGTATAGTGTATAATATCTGGATGGATTGTATAGTGTATAATATCTGGATGGATTGTATAGTGTATGATAATATCTGGATGGATTGTATAGTGTATGATAATATCTGGACGGATTGTATAGTGTATGATGATATCTGGTCGGATTGTATAGTGTATAATATCTGGATGGATTGTATAGTGTATGATAATATCTGGACGGATTGTATAGTGTATGATGATATCTGGATGGATTGTATAGTGTATGATGATATCTGGATGGATTGTATAGTGTATAATATCTGGTCGGATTGTATAGTGTATGATAATATCTGGACGGATTGTATAGTGTATGATAATATCTGGACGGATTGTATAGTGTATGATAATATCTGGATGGATTGTATAGTGTATGATAATATCTGGACGGATTGTATAGTGTATGATGATATCTGGATGGATTGTATAGTGTATGATGATATCTGGACGGATTGTATAGTGTATGATGATATCTGGATGGATTGTATAGTGTATGATGATATCTGGTCGGATTGTATAGTGTATAATATCTGGTCGGATTGTATAGTGTATAATATCTGGACGGATTGTATAGTGTATAATATCTGGACGGATTGTATAGTGTATGATAATATCTGGACGGATTGTATAGTGTATGATAATATCTGGATGGATTGTATAGTGTATAATATCTGGAAGGATTGTATAGTGTATGATGATATCTGGATGGATTGTATAGTGTATGATGATATCTGGACGGATTGTATAGTGTATGATGATATCTGGATGGATTGTATAGTGTATAATATCTGGTCGGATTGTATAGTGTATGATATCTGGATGGATTGTATAGTGTATGATAATATCTGGTCGGATTGTATAGTGTATGATGATATCTGGACGGATTGTATAGTGTATGATGATATCTGGACGGATTGTATAGTGTATGATGATATCTGGATGGATTGTATAGTGTATGATGATATCTGGTCGGATTGTATAGTGTATAATATCTGGTCGGATTGTATAGTGTATAATATCTGGACGGATTGTATAGTGTATAATATCTGGACGGATTGTATAGTGTATGATAATATCTGGACGGATTGTATAGTGTATGATGATATCTGGACGGATTGTATAGTGTATAATATCTGGACGGATTGTATAGTGTATGATAATATCTGGACGGATTGTATAGTGTATGATAATATCTGGATGGATTGTATAGTGTATAATATCTGGAAGGATTGTATAGTGTATGATGATATCTGGATGGATTGTATAGTGTATAATATCTGGAAGGATTGTATAGTGTATGATGATATCTGGATGGATTGTATAGTGTATGGTGATATCTGGATGGCGGTGATGGCGTCACATTGTACGGAAATGATCAGCCTAGATCTCCATTAGACTGATGACAAGACAGACTGACATAGAGGATCCCACAGCTGTAGATTAGGGAGGCCTCATATCACTATTAGACTTTACTTGTAAAGTAGGCCACGCACTATACAATCTGATTGTACAATCTCCTTTAGATCTACCATCAACTATGTAGTACAAGGGTTCGACAAATTCTGACACTCGCTGAATGGATTATTTAGCTGTGCCCTCCTATATTACATGCTTTTGGTGAATCTATTGGAGATTGTACAATCAGATTGTATAGTGTATGGTCACCCCAAGGCCCCATTCCCACATGCACATCACACAAATCTTTGTTGGCATGTTTTTTTTCGTCACAGCATTCGATGGGTCACCCTTCACACTTCAGACGCGCCAAAAGAAGCGTCTGTCCCCCTGAGAACCGAGCGATCAAACACCGCCGATCGATCGGTTCTCACAGCTTCCCTAGCAGAGAGCGGTGGCTGTCAGTCTCGCTCTCTGCTCTGCCCCGCCCACCCCGCCCCTGCTCACTGTAGCTCTGGGCTGTGAAGGGGGCGTGTACGGACAGCTCAGGCTCTCAGGCGGTTTGCTGAGCGGGGGGCCGGTCCAGGCATGTGGGCGGATCCAGACCATATGGTTGCGATCTTTTCTGAGCCTGGACCGGCTCGGTGATGACAGCCGACAGCGGGATTCAGCTCGCCCTCTGCTGATAACGGGTCACAGGAATGCAGGACGCTTTGGCTTTACTTCTCCTTTAATGTTGTATTAAACCCAAAAGCAAACATTTATTATATTGCAGCTTACCAATTCTGAGATGTGGTGGCTGCCTTCGTTTTTCTTTTTCAGGCTTTCTATCTCCTATTTTCATCTGGTGATCCAGCCAGTAAGTCTGTTGTTTTTCAACAGCACAAACTCTTCTTGTAGAATACATTAGTTAGAGATGAGACAAACCATTTACCACTGACAGCACACTGTACACTGGTGCGCAGTCATGTTGGAACAAGAAGGGGCCGTCCCCAAACTATTCCCACAAAGGTGGGAGGATGAAATTGTCCAAAATGTCTTGGTATGCTGACGCCTTAAGAGTTCCCTTCACTGGAACTAAGGAGCCAAGCCCAACCCCCGAAAAACAACCCCCGCACCATAATCCCCCCTCCACCAAATGATTTGAACCAGTGCATAAAGCAAGGTCCATAAAGACATGGAAGAGCGAGTTTGGGGTTGATGAACTAGACTGGCCTGCACAGAGTCCTGACCTCAACACCTTTGGGATGAATTAGAGCGGAGACTGCGAGCCAGGCCTTCTCCTCCAACATCAGCGCCTGACCTCACAAATGCTCTTCTGGATGAATGGTCAAACATTCCCATAGACACACTCCTAAACCTTATGGACAGCCTTCCCAGAAGAGTTGAAGCTGTTATAGCTGCAAAGGGTGGGCCAACTCAATATTGAACCCTACGGACTAAGACTGGGATGTCATTAAAGTTCATGTGCGTGTAAAGGCAGGTGTCCCAATACTTTTGCCAATATAGTGTATATCGTCTGTAGAGGGACCAGTATCTCCACCAATGGTCACCAGAGTCTCCCAGTAACATGAGATGTTCCACAGAGATATACAAAAGAAGAATCGGGAAGACCCACATAGTGTAACACCCTATAGGCAGTTTGTTAATTAAATGATAACTATCCACTCACAATGATAAAAGTAACAGGTCTTTAATTGTTAAAATACCAATCCTAGGATCCGATCCGACAGCTTCCCGGTTATGGCGGGCGTGGTAATGTCACAAGCATTAGCTCCGCCCTATGTGTTTCGTCACATCTGACGCTCAAAGTCATTTATTTATGTAAAATCTTTACCCCAAAAGAGGAAAAAAAAGTTATTTTAACTGCTTATTAAGTATGAGCTAGAGTTTGGCTTCAGTTTGTTAGTGTATCTAAATCTGCTAGTACATCTAACACTCCCCTCCCAGACTGACAATGCTGCTGTCCAAAGGTGCCCCCTGTGCTCCTTCATCCAGAGTGGAGGCGATCTAATACAGGAGGTGTGTTACTGGCCAGATCACCAGGTGAAAACAGAGGAGGAAGAAGCCTAAAAAAAAAGAAAGCTAATGCAGCCGCCACATCTAATGATTGGTGAGCTGCAATATAGGACGTTTTTGGTTTTGGGTTTACTATCGCTTTAACACAGCATGCAATGTGATGGGGGGTTGTATGGAAGAGACTAGAAGATTACCCCACACACTACAAGAACCATAAATAATTCTGTAATTGCATCATATTTATTTGTGTTTAAAATCCTCGTATTGGGACAATAGTGACCAGAGCCGGGACAAGGTCACCTAGAGCCCAGGGCGATCATGCCAAACCCCCCCCCCCCCCAAGTGTATGACCATTATATGTTAGCAAAACCCCCCCTGCAAAAACACTGAGCACTAATCTGCATGCTTACCCCCCCCAAGCATAAATTCTCCCTCCCTCCTCCCAGTACAAATCCGCCCCCCCAGCTAAAATCTCCCCTCTCAGCACAAATCCCCCCGCTAAAATCCCCCCTCTCAGCACAAATCTCCCCTCTCAGCACAAATCCCCCCGCTAAAATCCCCCCTGTCAGCACAAATCCCCCCCGCTAAAATCCCCCCTCAGCACAAATCCCCCCCGCTAAAATCCCCCCTCAGCACAAATCCCCCCCCGCTAAAATCCCCCCTCTCAGCACAAATCCCCCCTCTCAGCACAAATCCCCCCGCTAAAATCTCCCCTCTAAGCACAAATCTCCCCTCTCAGCACAGATCCCCCTTCTCAGCACAAATCCCCCCGCTAAAATCTCCCCTCTCAGCACAAATCCCCCTTCTCAGCACAAATCTCCCCTCTCAGCACAGATCCCCCTCCTCAGCACAAATCCCCCCGCTAAAATCTCCCCTCTCAGCACAAATCTCCCCTCTCAGCACAAATCTCCCCTCTCAGCACAAATCCCCCCTGCTAAAATCCTCCCTCTCAGCACAAATCTCCACCCCCCCAAAAAAAAAACTTTACCCCTCCTAGCACACATCCTCTACCCCTACAATTTATCCTACTAGTACACATCTTCTCACTCCCCCACTTCAAATCCGCCCTCCCAACACAAATCCCCCCCCCCCATAGTACAAATCCTCTTCCCCTAAACCCCCCTCACAACACAAATTCCCCTAAATCACCACTCTTATTGCCCCGCCTCTCCCAAGTTTCTCCTCCTAGAACAAGACTTACCCCTAGCCGCCCCCCCACCCCCATTCCCCCTTCCAACACAAATCCTCTCCTCCCCAATCTCCTTGCGGCGCCCCCTCCACCTAACATGATACTACAGCGCCCAGGGCAGCCGCCCCTCTTGCCCACCCCCTTGTCCCGGCCCTGATTAGAGACAACTGATTTATCTCAAAAACGGGTAGAATTAGAAAAAGACGTCGATCCTCACATTGTAATACCACAAGGGTAAGGAAAAAAAAATAAAATCATAATAAACAACAGCGACAATGTGTGTGGCCAACTTGGCAAGTGATACTATTGTCACTTTATTGGACCTCATCTCCAGATTTTACAGTTGGATCGGATCCTGTGTGACTCCCACGTCATGTAGAATTCAGCCGACTCTTTAAGCTGAGGTTTAATTTGCTGATATTTTGCCATCCTTGGTTCCCCCCCTCCTCCAACATCTTTCAACTTTTATTACATACCTTATGTTAGCCCCAGAGACATCATCACCGGGTCTCTGTGCTTCTCTATGTAATGCAGGCAGATCATGGCTGGTGGGAGGGGCTAGCAGGGGGCTGTACATAGCTTTCCGAAATCATCACAGCACCCAGGCCTCAGTGCTCCTCCCAGGAGCCCTCAACCCTGGTGCAAGCAGTGGGCTGTCTCTTGGGGAGGAGTTATGCAAATATCTTAATGCCATGATGCATACCTCCCAACATATTGAGATGGGAATGAGGGACACTAGCAAATGTATGTAGGCATAGGACACACCCCCTGCCACACCCCCTTAAAGGAGAAATAACCCCAAAAAAAGGTTAATTAAATGCAAAGTGACTTTTTTTTTACCACTACTATTCCTTTATATTGGCTTTTTAATGTACAAATGCAGCAATTTAGAATTTGGATGAAAGGTTTAGCGCTGGGAAACACTTTTTGAAAGTTAAAAAGTACATTTTATATACAACTATATGGATCAGAGCAAAATGAGGGACAAATGAGGAGGAAAGAGGCGAGGGACAGAGGGACATTGCTCCAAATCAGGGACAGTTGGGAGGTGTGCATGATGGGTGGGTGTCAGTCTGTGGAGGAGTGGGCGTTCCTAGCCAGGCTGTATTTGCATGCAGACCGCCCACATGTGATACTGAGCCTCCTTAATTGAAAGACCTGGAATCCAATGAATGAATGACTTCCTGCAGCTTCTAATGCACATTGCGAGAAGCTCACAGTGTGCAGTCAAATCAGAGCAAGTAATATCAGTCCAGGAGAGGAGCCGGTACTACTGTGCAAGACTGAAGGGGAGGACAAAGGTCCGATTTAACCCTTTCTCTGCCAGAGCTATTTTGCATTTTGTTTTCGCACACGTGCGCTTAAAACCATCATTTTGGGACTGAAGTTTACATAAAACCCCTAAAAAATGATATATTTTCTAGAAGCAGACACCCTAAAGCGGGGTTTTCAGCCAGGGGTCAGTGGATTCCTAGGGTCCCTCCAGAGGTTCTTAGGGTTTTCGTGAGCAATGAGCAGTTTCTGCCTCTCAGATAAGATCCCACCGACACCATCGATTTCTTTAGATATCTGTAAGGGGATCATTCTTCCCTCTGATCACCAATGTAAGGAACATTCTTCTCACTGATCACCAATGTAAGGAGCATTCTTCTCACTGACCCCCAATGTAAGGATCATTCTTCCCACTGACCACCAATGTAAGGAACATTCTTCTCACTGATCACCAATGTAAGGAGCATTCTTCCCACTGATCACCAATGTAAGGATCATTCTTCCCACTGATCACCAATGTAAGGGACATTCTTCTCACTGATCACCAATGTAAGGGACATTCTTCCCACTGATCACCAATGTAAGGAGCATTCTTCTCACTGATCACCAATGTAAGGAACATTCTTCCCACTGATCACCAATGTAAGGAGCATTCTTCTCACTGATCACCAATGTAAGGAGCATTCTTCTCACTGATCACCAATGTAAGGAACATTCTTCCCACTGATCACCAATGTAAGGAGCATTCTTCTCACTGATCACCAATGTAAGGAGCATTCTTCTCACTGATCACCAATGTAAGGAGCATTCTTCTCACTGACCCCCAATGTAAGGATCATTCTTCCCTCTGATCACCAATGTAAGGAGCATTCTTCCCACTGATCACCAATGTAAGGAACATTCTTCCCACTGACCACCAATGTAAGGAACATTCTTCCCACTGATCACCAATGTAAGGAGCATTCTTCCCTCTGATCACCAATGTAAGGAGCATTCTTCCCTCTGATCACCAATGTAAGGAACATTCTTCCCACTGATCACCAATGTAAGGGGCATTCTTCCCACTGACCACCAATGTAAGGGACATTCTTCTCACTGATCACCAATGTAAGGATCATTCTTCTCACTGATCACCAATGTAAGGAGCATTCTTCCCACTGATCACCAATGTAAGGAGCATTCTTCCCACTGATCACCAATGTAAGGGACATTCTTCTCACTGATCACCAATGTAAGGATCATTCTTCTCACTGATCACCAATGTAAGGAGCATTCTTCCCACTGATCACCAATGTAAGGAGCATTCTTCCCACTGATCACCAATGTAAGGGGCATTCTTCCCACTGACCACCAATGTAAGGGACATTCTTCTCACTGATCACCAATGTAAGGAACATTCTTCTCACTGATCACCAATGTAAGGATCATTCTTCTCACTGATCACCAATGTAAGGAGCATTCTTCCCACTGATCACCAATGTAAGGAGCATTCTTCCCACTGATCACCAATGTAAGGAACATTCTTCCCTCTGATCACCAATGTAAGGGACATTCTTCTCACTGATCACCAATGTAAGGATCATTCTTCTCACTGATCACCAATGTAAGGAACATTCTTCCCTCTGATCACCAATGTAAGGAGCATTCTTCCCACTGATCACCAATGTAAGGAACATTCTTCCCACTGACCACCAATGTAAGGAGCATTCTTCTCACTGATCACCAATGTAAGGAACATTCTTCTCACTGATCACCAATGTAAGGAACATTCTTCTCACTGACCACCAATGTAAGGAACATTCTTCCCACTGACCCCCAATGTAAGGATCATTCTTCCCTCTGATCACCAATGTAAGGAGCATTCTTCCCACTGATCACCAATGTAAGGAACATTCTTCCCACTGATCACCAATGTAAGGAGCATTCTTCCCTCTGATCACCAATGTAAGGAGCATTCTTCTCACTGATCACCAATGTAAGGGACATTCTTCCCACTGATCACCAATGTAAGGGACATTCTTCTCACTGATCACCAATGTAAGGGACATTCTTCTCACTGATCACCAATGTAAGAGACATTCTTCCCACTGATCACCAATGTAAGGAGCATTCTTCCCACTGATCACCAATGTAAGGGACATTCTTCCCACTGATCACCAATGTAAGGAGCATTCTTCCCTCTGATCACCAATGTAAGGAGCATTCTTCCCACTGATCACCAATGTAAGGAACATTCTTCCCACTGACCACCAATGTAAGGAACATTCTTCCCACTGATCACCAATGTAAGGAGCATTCTTCCCTCTGATCACCAATGTAAGGAGCATTCTTCCCACTGATCACCAATGTAAGGGACATTCTTCTCACTGATCACCAATGTAAGGATCATTCTTCCCACTGATCACCAATGTAAGGGACATTCTTCTCACTGATCACCAATGTAAGGATCATTCTTCTCACTGATCACCAATGTAAGGAGCATTCTTCTCACTGATCACCAATGTAAGGAACATTCTTCCCACTGACCACCAATGTAAGGAACATTCTTCCCACTGATCACCAATGTAAGGAGCATTCTTCCCTCTGATCACCAATGTAAGGAGCATTCTTCCCACTGATCACCAATGTAAGGGACATTCTTCTCACTGATCACCAATGTAAGGATCATTCTTCCCACTGATCACCAATGTAAGGGACATTCTTCTCACTGATCACCAATGTAAGGATCATTCTTCTCACTGATCACCAATGTAAGGAGCATTCTTCCCACTGATCACCAATGTAAGGGGCATTCTTCCCACTGACCACCAATGTAAGGGACATTCTTCTCACTGATCACCAATGTAAGGGACATTCTTCTCACTGATCACCAATGTAAGGAGCATTCTTCCCACTGATCACCAATGTAAGGGACATTCTTCTCACTGATCACCAATGTAAGGAACATTCTTCTCACTGATCACCAATGTAAGGATCATTCTTCCCACTGATCACCAATGTAAGGGACATTCTTCCCACTGATCACCAATGTAAGGAGCATTCTTCCCACTGATCACCAATGTAAGGGACATTCTTCTCACTGATCACCAATGTAAGGGACATTCTTCTCACTGATCACCAATGTAAGGGACATTCTTCTCACTGATCACCAATGTAAGGGACATTCTTCTCACTGATCACCAATGTAAGGGACATTCTTCCCACTGATCACCAATGTAAGGAGCATTCTTCCCACTGATCACCAATGTAAGGGACATTCTTCCCACTGATCACCAATGTAAGGAGCATTCTTCCCTCTGATCACCAATGTAAGGATCATTCTTCCCACTGATCACCAATGTAAGGGACATTCTTCTCACTGATCACCAATGTAAGGGACATTCTTCTCACTGATCACCAATGTAAGGGACATTCTTCCCACTGATCACCAATGTAAGGATCATTCTTCTCACTGATCACCAATGTAAGGAGCATTCTTCCCACTGATCACCAATGTAAGGGACATTCTTCCCACTGATCACCAATGTAAGGAGCATTCTTCCCTCTGATCACCAATGTAAGGAGCATTCTTCCCACTGATCACCAATGTAAGGAACATTCTTCCCACTGACCACCAATGTAAGGAACATTCTTCCCACTGATCACCAATGTAAGGAGCATTCTTCCCTCTGATCACCAATGTAAGGAGCATTCTTCCCACTGATCACCAATGTAAGGGACATTCTTCTCACTGATCACCAATGTAAGGATCATTCTTCCCACTGATCACCAATGTAAGGGACATTCTTCTCACTGATCACCAATGTAAGGATCATTCTTCTCACTGATCACCAATGTAAGGAGCATTCTTCTCACTGATCACCAATGTAAGGAACATTCTTCCCACTGACCACCAATGTAAGGAACATTCTTCCCACTGATCACCAATGTAAGGAGCATTCTTCCCTCTGATCACCAATGTAAGGAGCATTCTTCCCACTGATCACCAATGTAAGGGACATTCTTCTCACTGATCACCAATGTAAGGATCATTCTTCCCACTGATCACCAATGTAAGGGACATTCTTCTCACTGATCACCAATGTAAGGATCATTCTTCTCACTGATCACCAATGTAAGGAGCATTCTTCCCACTGATCACCAATGTAAGGGGCATTCTTCCCACTGACCACCAATGTAAGGGACATTCTTCTCACTGATCACCAATGTAAGGGACATTCTTCTCACTGATCACCAATGTAAGGAGCATTCTTCCCACTGATCACCAATGTAAGGGACATTCTTCTCACTGATCACCAATGTAAGGAACATTCTTCTCACTGATCACCAATGTAAGGATCATTCTTCCCACTGATCACCAATGTAAGGATCATTCTTCCCACTGATCACCAATGTAAGGGACATTCTTCCCACTGATCACCAATGTAAGGAGCATTCTTCCCACTGATCACCAATGTAAGGGACATTCTTCTCACTGATCACCAATGTAAGGGACATTCTTCTCACTGATCACCAATGTAAGGATCATTCTTCCCACTGATCACCAATGTAAGGGACATTCTTCTCACTGATCACCAATGTAAGGAACATTCTTCCCACTGACCACCAATGTAAGGAACATTCTTCTCACTGATCACCAATGTAAGGAACATTCTTCCCACTGACCACCAATGTAAGGAACATTCTTCCCACTGACGACCAATGTAAGGAACATTCTTCTCACTGACCACCAATGTAAGGAACATTCTTCTCACTGATCACCAATGTAAGGAACATTCTTCCCACTGATCACCAATGTAAGGAACATTCTTCCCACTGATCACCAATGTAAGGAACATTCTTCCCACTGACCTCCAATGTAAGGAGCATTCTTCTCACTGACCACCAATGTAAGGAACATTCTTCCCACTGACCACCAATGTATGGAGCATTCTTCTCACTGATCACCAATGTAAGGAGCATTCTTCTCACTGATCACCAATGTAAGGAACATTCTTCTCACTGATCACCAATGTAAGGAACATTCTTCCCACTGACCACCAATGTAAGGGGCATTCTTCCTACTGACCACCAATGTAAGGAACATTCTTCTCACTGACCACCAATGTAAGGAACATTCTTCTCACTGATCACCAATGTAAGGAGCATTCTTCCCACTGATCACCAATGTAAGGAACATTCTTCCCACTGACGACCAATGTAAGGAACATTCTTCCCACTGACCACCAATGTAAGGAACATTCTTCCCACTGACCACCAATGTAAGGAACATTCTTCCCACTGACCACCAATGTAAGGAACATTCTTCCCACTGACCACCAATGTAAGGAACATTCTTCCCACTGACGACCAATGTAAGGAACATTCTTCTCACTGACCACCAATGTAAGGAACATTCTTCTCACTGACCACCAATGTAAGGAACATTCTTCCCACTGACCACCAATGTAAGGAACATTCTTCCCACTGACCACCAATGTAAGGAACATTCTTCTCACTGATCACCAATGTAAGGAACATTCTTCCCACTGACCACCAATGTAAGGAACATTCTTCCCACTGACGACCAATGTAAGGAACATTCTTCTCACTGACCACCAATGTAAGGAGCATTCTTCTCACTGACCACCAATGTAAGGAACATTCTTCCCACTGACCACCAATGTAAGGAGCATTCTTCTCACTGATCACCAATGTAAGGAGCATTCTTCTCACTGATCACCAATGTAAGGAACATTCTTCTCACTGATCACCAATGTAAGGAACATTCTTCCCACTGACCACCAATGTAAGGGGCATTCTTCCTACTGACCACCAATGTAAGGAGCATTCTTCCCACTGACCTCCAATGTAAGGAGCATTCTTCCCACTGACCTCCAATGTAAGGAGCATTCTTCTCACTGACCACCAATGTAAGGAACATTCTTCCCACTGACCTCCAATGTAAGGAGCATTCTTCTCACTGACCACCAATGTAAGGAACATTCTTCCCACTGACCACCAATGTAAGGAGCATTCTTCTCACTGACCACCAATGTAAGGAGCATTCTTCTCACTGATCACCAATGTAAGGAGCATTCTTCTCACTGATCACCAATGTAAGGAACATTCTTCTCACTGATCACCAATGTAAGGAACATTCTTCTCACTGACCACCAATGTAAGGAACATTCTTCTCACTGACCACCAATGTAAGGAACATTCTTCCCACTGATCACCAATGTAAGGAGCATTCTTCTCACTGACGACCAATGTAAGGAACATTCTTCTCACTGATCACCAATGTAAGGAACATTCTTCTCACTGATCACCAATGTAAGGAACATTCTTCTCACTGACCACCAATGTAAGGAACATTCTTCCCACTGATCACCAATGTAAGGAGCATTCTTCTCACTGACGACCAATGTAAGGAACATTCTTCTCACTGATCACCAATGTAAGGAACATTCTTCCCACTGACCACCAATGTAAGGGGCATTCTTCCTACTGACCACCAATGTAAGGAACATTCTTCTCACTGATCACCAATGTAAGGAACATTCTTCCCACTGACGACCAATGTAAGGAACATTCTTCTCACTGATCACCAATGTAAGGAACATTCTTCTCACTGACCACCAATGTAAGGAGCATTCTTCCCACTGATCACCAATGTAAGGAGCATTCTTCTCACTGATCACCAATGTAAGGAACATTCTTCTCACTGACGACCAATGTAAGGAACATTCTTCTCACTGACGACCAATGTAAGGAACATTCTTCTCACTGATCACCAATGTAAGGAACATTCTTCCCACTGACCACCAATGTAAGGGGCATTCTTCCTACTGACCACCAATGTAAGGAACATTCTTCTCACTGACCACCAATGTAAGGAACATTCTTCTCACTGATCACCAATGTAAGGAACATTCTTCCCACTGATCACCAATGTAAGGAACATTCTTCCCACTGACCACCAATGTAAGGGGCATTCTTCCTACTGACCACCAATGTAAGGAACATTCTTCTCACTGACCACCAATGTAAGGAACATTCTTCTCACTGACCACCAATGTAAGGAACATTCTTCCCACTGATCACCAATGTAAGGAGCATTCTTCTCACTGACGACCAATGTAAGGAACATTCTTCTCACTGATCACCAATGTAAGGAACATTCTTCTCACTGATCACCAATGTAAGGAACATTCTTCTCACTGACCACCAATGTAAGGAACATTCTTCCCACTGATCACCAATGTAAGGAGCATTCTTCTCACTGACGACCAATGTAAGGAACATTCTTCTCACTGATCACCAATGTAAGGAACATTCTTCCCACTGACCACCAATGTAAGGGGCATTCTTCCTACTGACCACCAATGTAAGGAACATTCTTCTCACTGACCACCAATGTAAGGAACATTCTTCTCACTGACCACCAATGTAAGGAACATTCTTCCCACTGACCACCAATGTAAGGGGCATTCTTCCCACTGACCACCAATGTAAGGAACATTCTTCTCACTGACCACCAATGTAAGGAACATTCTTCTCACTGACCACCAATGTAAGGAACATTCTTCTCACTGATCACCAATGTAAGGAACATTCTTCTCACTGACCACCAATGTAAGGAACATTCTTCCCACTGATCACCAATGTAAGGAACATTCTTCTCACTGACCACCAATGTAAGGGGCATTCTTCCCACTGACCACCAATGTAAGGAACATTCTTCTCACTGACCACCAATGTAAGGAACATTCTTCCCACTGATCACCAATGTAAGGAACATTCTTATCACTGATCACCAATGTAAGGAGCATTCTTCCCACTAATCACCAATGTAAGGAGCAATCTTCCCACAGACCACCAATGTAAGGAACATTCTTCTCACTGATCACCAATGTAAGGAACATTCTTCTCACTGACCACCAATGTAAGGAACATTCTTCTCACTGATCACCAATGTAAGGAGCATTCTTCCCACTGACCACCAATGTAAGGAACATTCTTCTCACTGACCACCAATGTAAGGAACATTCTTCTCACTGATCACCAATGTAAGGAACATTCTTCTCACTGACCACCAATGTAAGGAACATTCTTCTCACTGATCACCAATGTAAGGAGCATTCTTCCCACTGACCACCAATGTAAGGAACATTCTTCCCACTGACCACCAATGTAAGGGGCATTCTTCCCACTGATCACCAATGTAAGGAACATTCTTCTCACTGACCACCAATGTAAGGAACATTCTTCCCACTGACCACCAATGTAAGGAACATTCTTCTCACTGACCACCAATGTAAGGGGCATTCTTCCCACTGATCACCAATGTAAGGAACATTCTTCCCACTGACCTCCAATGTAAGGAACATTCTTCCCACTGACCACCAATGTAAGGAGCATTCTTATCACTGATCACCAATGTAAGGAGCATTCTTCTCACTGATCACCAATGTAAGGAGCATTCTTCTCACTGATCACCAATGTAAGGAACATTCTTATCACTGATCACCAATGTAAGGAACATTCTTCCCACTGACCACCAATGTAAGGAACATTCTTCTCACTGACCACCAATGTAAGGAACATTCTTCTCACTGATCACCAATGTAAGGAACATTCTTCCCACTGACCACCAATGTAAGGAGCATTCTTCTCACTGATCACCAATGTAAGGGACATTCTTCCCACTGACCATCACACTAATATATCATGAGTTGTAGAGTCATTTTTTATCATGGAGTTCCCTGAGACCAGAAAGTTATTTCCAGGGTTCCTCTGTGATGAAAAGTTTGAGAAAGGCTGCTCTAGAGAATAAAATGGCGGTAGTTCTAATTCTTTTATGTCACACGATATTACCGCAAAGGTCATTTTTTGGCAAGATATAAAAGACGAGGTTGCACCGTTTAAATAGATACCCAACATGTCAATCTTTAAATTTATGAGCGTCTGTGAAATGGCGACAAACTTCAGTCTCCCGATATTTTCCATCGGTGACACTTTGAAAGCCCCCGATAGGTCGCGAGTTTAGCGTTACGGTGGAGATCCGGGGCTAGAATTACTGTTCTCACTCCAATGATATGTAACTTGTTTATCGCAATCAACATTTTCATGAATAGGCGCCCCGACGCATGCATTTATACTCGTATTTGTGTATATGTGGGGGCGGGGCCTCAAAAATGTTGTGGGGGGGGTATTTTATTTTACGTGCTTGGGTGTAACTTACATTTTTTACAATTTAAAAAAACTTTTTTTTTTTTTTTACTGAACATGTTTTTTTCATCACATAGAGGACACCTATGTAATGAATATTTGGTGACAGGTTCTCTTTAATTAGACATTCAGTGTCTAGAATACCCTTCATGTCTCCTCTGTGCTCCACTGAATGCAATACATTCTTCCCTGGCCATGAGAACACGGACATGTGAGAACACGGACATGTGAGAACACGGACATGTGAGAACACGGACATGTGAGAACACGGACATGTGAGAACACGGACATGTGAGAACACCAGACATGTGCGGTTTGTTTCTTTCAGAATCAAAATTCGGACGCATTTTTCGTTATTCGGACAGGCCACGCCCCCTTCACATCCCTGCCTCACCGCTGACAATTGAAAAAGACGAAATGTTAAGCCGAACCCTTTGAAAGGCAGCCAGCGCTAATGATATTCATTGATTTCCATTAAAGGAGCTCAGGGTATTGGCAGGACCCCAATAGGTGCCGTCTCTGGAGTAACACTTGGAAAGCGGACGGGTGGGGGGCGGAGGGGGGCGTAGGGGGGGGGGGCTGGGCGTCCCAGCTGGCGTGTGATTTCTAGAAGCCGTGCAAAATGTAACCCTTTGCTGCTCACAAACGGCAAAACACAAGATGCCTTTTGTATCAACATAAGAAATAAGCAAAGGAGTATGCACAGGGTGTGCCAGGTGTGCCTGGGCACACCCTAATTACCCCATGTGGCACATATTCCCCCTGTTTAGACCCCTGATATTTCACCCCCCCCCCCAAAAAAAATAAATAATAAAAAATAAAAACTACCGACACCATCCACTGCTCTAATGACACTGTGCACTGCCCTACTGACAACGGGGGAGGTGTGCTAGGAGTGGTGATTTGGGGGGGATTTTTGTTGAGTTGGGGGGATGGGGGGAAGAGGATTTATGATATGAGGTGGGATTTGGGGGATTTGTACTAAAAAAGTAATATTGTGGGGGCTGAGGATTTGTGCTGGGGAGGGGGGATTTGGAATGGGGGGGGGAGAGATTTGTGCTCAGATGAGAAATTTGAGTGCTAGAGGATTTGTGCTATGGAGGGGAAATTGTTTGCGGTAGGGAACTTTGTGCTAGTAGGGATGATTGGGGGGGGGGGGCATTTGTCCTAGGAGGGAAAATCTGGTTTGGGTAGGGGGGAATTTGTGCTATAACGGGGAATTGGGGGAGTGGAATTTTGGCATTTGTGCTGGGAGGAGGGGAATTTGGAGTGGGTGGGGAGGGGATTTGTGCTCAAAGGAGAGATTTGAGGGGTAGAGGACTTGTGCTAGGGAGGGGGGATTTTTTTGGGGGGGTGAGGGGATTGTGGGAGGGGGGATTTGGAATGGGGGGAGGAGATTTGTGCTTGGAGGAGAAATTTGTGGTGTAAAGGATTTGTGCTAGGTAGGGGGAATTTTTTTTTGGGGGGGGGGATTGTGCTGGGAGGGGGGAGGGTATTTGGAGTGGGGGGAGGGGATTTGTGCTCAGAGGAGAAACTTAAGGGGTAGAGGATTTGTGCTAGGAAGGGGGAATTTTATTGGGGGGGGATTGTGCTAGGAGGGGGGTATTTGGAGTGGGGGGAGGGGATGTGTGCTCGGAGGAGAAATTTGAGGTGTAGAGGACTTGTGCTAGGCTGGTGGAATTTTTTTTGGGGGGGGGGATTGTGCTCAGAGGGTGGTATTTGGAGTGGGGGGAGTGGATTTGTGCTCAGAGGAGAAATTTGAGGGGTAGAGGATTTGTGCTAGGAAGGGGGATTTTTTTTGGAGGGGGATTGTGCTCAGAGGGATGGTATTTGGAATGGGGGGGGGGGGGATTTGTGCTCGGAGGAGAAATTTGAGGTGTAGAGGACTTGTGCTAGGCTGGTGGAATTTTTTTTTTTGGGAGGGGGGGGGTTGTGCTCGGAGGGTGGTATTTGGAGTGGGGGGAGGGGATTTGTGCTCAGAGGAGAAATTTGAGGGGTAGAGGATTTGTGCTAGGAAGGAGGAATTTTTTTTGGGGGGGGTTGTGCTCGGAGGGGGGGTATTTGGAGTGGGGGGAGGGGATTTGTGCTCGGAGGAAAAATTTGAGGGGTAGAGGATTTGTACTAGGAAGGGGGAATTTCTTTTTGGGGGGGGGATTTTGCTGGGAGAAAATGCAGAATGAGAGGATTTGAGCTGAGCATGCAAATTAGCGCTCAATTTTTTGGGGGAGGGGATTTTAGCTGACACATACTGCTTATACATCTTGGGGGGGCGCGGCACAATTTGGCATGTTCGCCCTGCGCTCCACTGCTTATTGAAACTCAGACACATACTTTATACCCCACAGGAGGACATTCCCCCTCCTGATCTTATTACCCTAACAATACAAACTGTAAACAGGAATATACAGTGCCTTTAAAAAGTATTCACACCCCTTGACAGTGACCTCACCCCACCTTCGACTGTTCGGCACCGGTATTCAAGAAAACCCAGCAGGGCCATCTTAACAGCATCATGGGCCCCTGGGCAAAGTAATGCACTGGGGCCCCTACAAGCCTATTCCAATTTCCGCACCTACTTTAAAGAATTAAAGTATAATTCCTCACTGTGCCCAACATTGCAGCCTCACTGTGCCCAACATTGCAGCCTCACTGTCATTGCAGCCTCACTGTGCCCAATATTGCAGCCTCACTGTGCCCAACATTGCAGCCTCACCATGCCCAACATTGCAGCCTCACTGTCATTGCAGCCTCACTGTCATTGCAGCCTCACTGTGCCCAACATTGCAGCCTCACTGTCATTGCAGCCTCACTGTCATTGCAGCCTCACTGTGCCCAACATTGCAGCCTCACTGTCATTGCAGCCTCACCATGCCCAACATTGAAGCCTCACTGTGCCCAACTTTACAGCCTCACTGTGCCCAACTTTGCAGCCTCACTGTGCCCAACATTGCAGCCTCACCTTGCCCCCATTTGCAGCCTCACTGTGCCCAACATTGCAGCCTCACTGTGCCCCCATTGCAGCCCCACCGTGCCCCCATTTGCAGCCTCACTGTGCCCAACATTGCAGCCTCACCGTGCCCCCATTGCAGCCTCACCGTGCCCCCATTGCAGCCACACTCTGCCCATTGCAGCCTCACCGTGCCCCCATTGCAGCCTCACCGTGCCAACATTGCAGCCTCACCGTGCCCCCATTGCAGCCTCACTGTGCCCCTATTGCAGACTCACTGTGCCCAACATTGCAGCATTGCAAAGGCGGAGGAAGAGAGAGGGTGGGCCGGGTCATGACTGGAGGAAGAGGAGAGCCACAAGATCATAGAGTGCGAATAGCATGCTGTTACAGTTTACATGAAATTGCCTCCGCTCTGCTCGCGTCACACACAGTCCCGCCTCCTCCTGACCCCACGCCTGTTATAGACAGAACATATTCCAGCATTGGACCCGCATTCTGTCTATCACAGGCGCGGAGTTAGGAGGAGGCGGGACTGTGTGTGCTGGCGAGCAGAGCGGAGGCAAATTCAATGTAAGCTGTAATAGCGTGCTATACCGCTTGGTGACCCCGTGGCTCTCCTCTTCCTCCATGCTCTCTTCCACCGGGGTGATCACTGGGAGAACGGCTCCCAATCAACCATTTGAGGGCTGCAGTATACAATTCCACCCCAGCACTGCCAATAGCTTGGCTCCAGATCCGACCCCGATGGAGCCCCATGTGCATCTGGGTCCCCTGGGGCTGTGCCCAGGTGTGCCCGCTCGGTAAGACGGCCCTGAGACCCAGGGCTGTCCAAATCTCATTAACCAGCTTTCTTTTGACATACATCTGCTTACTGAATTTCAAGTTGGTGGAGACCATCATGGCTTCCTTGACTGTTAAATGTCATAATGTCCTTTTGCATTATATAACAAGACATCGTCCTAAATGCTTGTAGCTTCCTCAAATGCCAGGGCCCATAGTCATGTATCTGAGTCCTCCAGTTCCCAGAGTCTGTGTGTTATTGGGGAGACATGGACTTGAATCCAAAGTAACATTACTCCCAGGGTCCCCCAGACACACACCTCCCAAAGAGCATTGCTCCCTTCGAATCCAGGGCCCATAGACAGTAGGCAAGAGGCTAGCCTGCAGTCCTCCCAAAAGCCCCTGTCCTGGGTGAGTCTGTCACAATGCTGATCTATTCATGTGGGGGGTATTAATAGCGTACGGCGCGTGACCTTGTGAAGGGAGGGAATGCAGAGGATGCAGCTTTCTAATAATAATTCTAATAATAATTAGAGGACCAAAGCAAAAGCATTAACTGCTTCCCAGCCTGAGGCCATATGTGTATGACCTCAAGATCAAGTGGTTACACCAGGTATTCTTTTTTTTTTTTCAGCCGGCTTTCCAGTAAATGTGATCCGAGAGGCTATACAGCCCCCCGGTCACTTTTACTGCACTTGAAAGGGACTCCCCCTCCCACTGCCATTCGCCGCTGTTGTAAGTGGTCGGGTCAGCTGCACACAGAGGAAAGGGAGCAACATCCGTTCCTCCCTCTCCTCTGTGCTGAATGAAGCTGGCAGTGACAAGGATTTTGTCAGTTTTGTCGGTACCCGCCAGGGAAGCAGCCTATTAAACAGATCTTTGTTAGATTGGCTGCCCTGGATACCAGAGGAGGGATCAGGGGTCCTATAGACCTTTTATCTCCCTATCACTGCCCAAGGTATCCCCAGGGGTGGTGTTCGTCAATACTGTCAACGTGCATTAATACCCGATGCCTCCTTTGTAGTTCCGGCTCCTGTGAACTCAGAGGGAGGCACCGGGAGTAGAGCAGAGAGCACAAGGTGAAGCAGGAGGGGACTTCCAATGGCAGCGCTGATCACAGACTGTGGGAGGGAGCAAGGAGCTCAAGCACATGGCTGGATAAGGAGGTGAGATCCAATAATGAGTCTGTGTAAGGCAGCAGTGTGATCCAGGGGGGAGGGGGGGTAGAGAGCTGGAGCATTGTGTATGTATAAGGCAGCAGTGTGATCCAGGGGGAGGGGAGCAGAGATCCGGAGCATTGCGTGTATGAGGCAGCATTGTGATCCAGGGGGATAATTGTTTAGTGGTCCGTGAGGTCTGAAAGGTTGGCAATCACTGATCTAAACCACCTGGGGGTCCCCTACCACGGGGGGTACTACACTAATCTCCTCTGTTGATATATTATACTAATTGCTTTTATAACAATTAAAGTGATTGTAAAGTCTCGTTATTTTTTCTTTAAAAATAACAAACATGTTATACTTACCAACTCTATGCAGTTGGTTTTGCGCAGAGCAGCCCGGATCCTCCTCTTCTTGGCTCCCTGTTCACTGCTCCTGGCCCCTCCCTCCTATCGAGTGCCCCCTCAGTCAGCAGCTCTCTATGGGGGCACCTGTGCCGAGTCAGAGCACCGTGTATCCAAACACGGAGTCCTGACCCGGCCCCACCCCCTCTCTCCCCTGAGTGGCTGACTGACTTTGAGTGACAGCCGCGGGTTTCATTGGCGTCTCTGCTGTGTCTCAGCCAATCACGAGTGTCTGGGATGGCTAAGACACTCGTGGACATCGATGGAGAGAGATGGGGCTCAGGTAAGTAATTAGGGGATTGCTGGGGGGGGGGGGGGTCGCTACACACAGAAGATTTTTTATCTTAATGCATAGAATGCATTAAGATTAAAAAAAAAAAACATTTTTCTTGTGAAAACAAAAAAAGATTAAAAAAACCTTCTATCTTTACAAATCCTTTAAATGGAAGTTCCAAAACTCTTTACAAACGTATTTTATCCCAAAGTATTTGCCCCGTTCCATTGTGATTTGTATAAATCGCTGTGTAGCCAGCCCCCGGGGCCCCATAGCAAGTGTGTCCCCAAAACCAGGGGCGGACTGACAACTCATGGGGCCCCCCGGGCAATAGGAGATTATGGGGCCCCCAGGCAATAGGAGAAGATTATGGGGCCCCCGGGCAATAGGAGTATACACACACACATACAGTATACACACACAGACACGCAATATACACACACAGTATACACACACAGACACACAATATACACACCCAGTATACACACACAGAATACACACACACACACTGAAAAGGTACTGGAGAGGCGGGGCAGCTATAATCTTGGGATTTTTAAAAAACACAGATTTTTACATACTGTCCCTGGTTTTATGGAGGCTGGCAACCCTGATGGGGCCCCTTAGTAGCATTGGGCCCTCGGGCAGTGCCTGAGTGCCCGAATGGTCAGTCCGCCCCTGCCCAAAACCATCAACTGATGTGCAAAAGTCTTTCTGATTGGATACAAACTGAATGAATTGTTAAGTTTGTCCTCATATTACATAGTTTTGGTAAATCTAAAGGAGATCATACAACCAGACTGTACAGTGTATGACTAACGTTAGACCTCGAATAAACCGAAGCCTGAATGATATCGGACAGCAGATTAGATCAAGCCTATTCGTCCATCTATATAAACTGTGCCAATCCCTTTTTAGTCCTTTGTTTCCCGGAAGGTGCGCAGCACTGTCCTTGAATTCAGCACCGTAGGCGGGCTGGTCTCAAGGACGAGCGCTGCCATTAGCTGTGATAATCAGCCCCATCCTTTCGGGAGCGGCGAGTCCTTGTGGAGACGCTGATAAGGAGGCACGTTGCAGCGATTGAATTTTCTCAATACCTTGCTACAGCTGCCTGCTCCTGCCGAGCCCCCCCCCCCCCCCGCCGACGTGTGTAGGTGTCTGTAGGCTCTCGGCACAATGATTACTAGACGCCGAGTGAGTCATTGCTCTGCATTGTGATGTCACAGGCAGCGGCTCGCAGTGTACAGCCAGGCAGACGGGGATATGAAGGTCATTGCTTTATGTGCGTCTCCTGCTGTACAGCGTCGCAGCCTGGCTCTGCTGGGAAATGGGCGAAGGCTTCCGCTGCTGCTCACCTCCTGCTGGAAATGCTAGCTGCCTGGCTGGCTCTGGCTTCACTGCTTTCTGAGTGAAGTCATAATTCCTTATCTACATAATCTGGATCAGTAACAAGGACATATAGACCAGCATTTCTCAACCTTTTTTTCAGTCGCAGCACCCTTTAACCACTTCAGCCCCGGAAGCATTTTCCCCCTTAATGACCAGGCCATTTTTTTTTTGCGATACGGCACTGCGCCGATTTAACTGACAATAGCGCAGTCGTGCAACGCTGTACCCAAACAAAATTGACGTCCTTTTTTTCCCCCACAAATAGAGCTTTCTTTTGGTGGTATCTAATCACCTCTGCGGTTTTTATTTTTTGCACTATAAACAAAGAGCGACAATTTTTAAAAAAACATAACATAAACTATAAGACATATCCAAAAAAATATATTAAAAAAAAAATGTATTCATCAGTTTAGGCCGATATATATTCTTCTACATATTTTTGGTTAAAAAAAATCCCAATAAGCGTATATTGATTGGTTTGCGCAAAAGTTATCGTGTCTACAAACTTTGGGATAGATTTAGGGACTTTTATTTTTTATTTTATTGTTTTAACTAGTAATGGCGGCGATCTGCAATTTTTAGCGGGACTGCGACATTGCGGCGGACAAATCTGACCCCAAATGACACTTTTTTGGGGACCAGTGACATTATTACATTGATCAGTGCTATAAAAATGCACTGATCAATGTAAAAATTACACTGGAAGGGAAGGGGTCAACACTAGGGGGCGATCAAGGGGTTAAGTGTGTTCCCCCAGTGTGTTCTAACTATAGAGGGGGGATGGGCTCACTGGAACACGACAGAGATCACTGTTCGCCTTGTTTACAAAGGCAGATCCCCGTTCTGCCTCATTACTAAGCGACTGCGGGTCCCCGGCGAACATCGAGTCCGCTCGACCTGCGGGTACGCTCCCACAGTGTGCAGCGGGCGCCGGGGGGCACGCGCCCACCTGCAACTGCAACAAACAAAAGTCTGGCGCCAGGAAACTGGGACATTTGTAGCAATGGGAACAATTTCAGTGTCCTACCCAATAAGAAGCTATATGGATGAACACACCAGGAGAGGTGTGATAAAAATGCATACAGTCAATGGCAACCATAAGAAAAAGCGCCAGTCGAGCCAGCCTTGTGCGGACAGATAACCAGGCAAAAGATAAACCATGTACTGATTTATTGTTACCATAAGATGATTTAGAAAACAGTTACAATTCTCCTTGCATAAATGGATGACGATCATCTTGCTCACTGCTATGGTGGTTTCTTATGACGGTGACCAGAGATGGACTGGCTTGTTGAAGATGCATCAGTGGTGGAACCCTCATGCACCCCTTACGAAATCCACAAAAATGGGGAAGGGGGGTGGTGAACCCAACTCATGTCGGGACCGGGAGACAATGTAAAGCCTCAACCGAGTCCCCGATGGTAACCATGGCTAGCCAGCCATGGATGGAGAAGGGGCCGGGAGACAACTGGAGCAAACTCCAATGGGAACCAGTGAGTGTAGGACTCCCGGGCGTGACGTCACACGCTCAGGGAGACCAAATCCAAAACGAGGCTTGGAGCTCAAGAAGGTGGAGAGCAAGCCGAGGGGAGCAAGGAGAAAACGCGGCTGTTGTCTTGACAACGCGTTTCGGGGCGTGGCTCTTCCTCGAGTCACATGACATGACCAGCCATTGGGGATTAAATAGGAATTGGCTGTGTTGTTAGCATTTTTTAAGAAAACATGATGTTAAGGAAACATGACTGGTTACTCCACTGCAGCAAAATCTCTATTATTAAAAAGCTTGATAGAACAAATTCATATTGCAAATGTGCGATTAGTTTTGTACGAATCGAAAATCCGTACATTCGGGAGGATCCGAAATACGAATTGCAATGCTTCCGAATTTTGTATACGAAATACGAAATTTCGTTTACGAATTTCGGATCCAAATTCCTAACGAACATTCGTAATTGTTACAAAAAAGTTAACGAACCTAAAAGTTAAAAACCCCAGGAAGTCAGCACAGCACAGGGATGGTGGGAGCCCCTCATAATGAGCACAGCACAGGGATGGTGGGGGCCCCTCATAATGAGCACAGCACAGGGATGGTGGGAGCCCCTCATAATGAGCACAGCACGGGGATGGTGGGAGCCCCTCATAGTGAGCACAGCACAGGGATGGTGGGAGCCCCCCATAATGAGCACAGCACAGGGATGGTGGGAGCCCCTCATAATGAGCACAGCACAGGGATGGTGGGAGCCCCTCATAATGAGCACAGCACGGGGATGGTGGGAGCCCCTCATAGTGAGCACAGCACAGGGATGGTGGGAGCCCCCCATAATGAGCACAGCACAGGGATGGTGGGAGCCCCTCATAATGAGCACAGCACAGGGATGGTGGGAGCCCCTCATAATGAGCACAGCACAGGGATGGTGGGAGCCCCTCATAATGAGCACAGCACAGGGATGGTGGGAGCCCCTCATAATGAGCACAGCACAGGGATGGTGGGAGCCCCTCATAATGAGCACAGCACAGGGATGGTGGGAGCCCCTCATAATGAGCACAGCACAGGGATGGTGGGAGCCCCTCATAATGAGCACAGCACAGGGATGGGGGGAGCCCCTCATAATGAGCACAGCACAGGGATGGTGGGAGCCCCTCATAATGAGCACAGCACAGGGATGGTGGGAGCCCCCCATAATGAGCACAGCACAGGGATGGTGGGAGCCCCTCATAATGAGCACAGCACAGGGATGGTGGGAGCCCCCCATAATGAGCACAGCACAGGGATGGTGGGAGCCCCTCATAATGAGCACAGCACAGGGATGGTGGGAGCCCCTCATAATGAGCACAGCACAGGGATGGTGGGAGCCCCTCATAATGAGCACAGCACAGGGATGGTGGGAGCCCCTCATAATGAGCACAGCACAGGGATGGTGGGAGCCCCTCATAATGAGCACAGCACAGGGATGGGGGGAGCCCCTCATAATGAGCACAGCACAGGGATGGTGGGAGCCCCTCATAATGATAAATCCATCATAATGAACATTGTTACGAAAAGTTAACGAACCTAACGAAAATTCGTATTTCGTACGAAATTTCGGACACGAATTACGAAATACGCATTCATTCTAATACGAAATGGAAAGAAACAAAACAAATTTATTAACGGCGCACATGTCTATTGCAAATTCTGGACATTGGACATTGGAAACGATAAACCTATTAACTAAGACATAAATCAATAATGAACAATGAAGAAAACGAATAAGAGTAAAAGAAATTGATGAATATGATTAATAATAAATTGACTACCACGAAATGGTTAAAGGGGGGGGGGGGGGGGGGATTTGAGAAAAAGAAAAATATATGTGTGTGTACAACTAAGTGGTTACATGGTGACACCATCTGAACCAACAGAAGGTTATTACCTGTGACCAGACAAAATCTAAATGTTGTACAACAAAAATGAACAACCAATGATGCAGGGTCTAGATGATGCTATGAATCTCAATGACCTTCATTTAACCCATTGGGGGACACAGAGGCCATTTTATAGATCCAGTATGATTCCCGTTTACACAATAAAGAGAACCGCTCATTGTCAGTTAGGGAACCACTTAGAATATATTCAATGGCTACAACCTTTAGACACTGGATGTTTTTGGCATGGTGACTTTTAAAATGGCGGGGGACACTGTGTTCATGGAGGCCCTTCTGTATGAACCGTCGGTGCTCACCAACTCGTTTTTGTAGAGTTCACATCGTCCGGCCCATATGGAGCAGATTATAGATAGACCACATACTCAGTGGAGCAGGTGATAAATTGCTTTGTATTATATGTATTTCCAGACCTATCAGAAAAAGACGATTGGCCATGTTGGATAAACTGAACGGTCAAACACCCTCTTTTCTTACACTGAAAAATACCAGTTCTGTTACCAAAGTAGGACCTGATGTCCATGACTCTCTCCCTTGGGGAATTTTTTTAATCTACTGGGGGCTACAATATTCTTAGGAGTGCGAGTTCTTTTAAATGTGACGTGTGGAGCTGGAGGTAAAACGGGTGCCAGTTTCGGATCCATATGCAGAATATGCCAGTGTTTTTGGACAATATTCTGGATGGATCTATATTTGCTGTTATACTCTTTTACAAACCTGATGGTGTTAGCATCTGGTTTTTCACGGATCTTAGGGGGTGGTACGCTATCCAGGAATTTATCGTGAGCCGTTTGTATTAATTCCTCTGGCTATCCCTTTTGCAGGAACTTATTTTTATGAGAAAACAGTTTGTAACTCATATAGGGCGTACACACGGTCGGACTTTGTTCGGACATTCCGACAACAAAATCCTAGGATTTTTTCCGACGGATGTTGGCTCAAACTTGTCTTGCATACACACGGTCACACAAAGTTGTCGGAATTTCCGATCGTTCTGAACGCGGTGACGTAAAACACGTACGTCGGGACTATAAACGGGGCAGTGGCCAATAGCTTTCATCTCTTTATTTATTCTGAGCATGCGTGGCACTTTGTCCGTCGGATTTGTGTACAAACGATCGGAATTTCCGACAACGGATTTTGTTGTCGGAAAATTTTATCTCCAGCTCTCCAACTTTGTGTGTCGGAAAATCCGATGGAAAATGTCCGATGGAGCCCACACACGGTCGGAATTTCCGACAACACGCTCCGATCGGACATTTTCCATCAGAAAATCCGACCGTGTGTACGGGGCATTACTCTTCACGATTGGTACAGTTTCTCCTCATCCTTTGAAACTGTCCACTCGGAATGTTTTTTGTCCAGGATGGATGGTGGCAACTAGTATAATGTAGGTACGAGTTGCCACTGGTAGATTTACAGTCATTTTTCATGCAAATGGACCCGCCTTCATGGCATGAAACCAGGTCCAGAAACACTAAATCAGTAGAGTTTAACACGTTGTAAAACTGAGATCTAAAGTATTGTCATTACAGTAAGTGATAAATGACCCAAAAAGCTCAACACTCCCATTGCAGATTATCAGAAGGATGATAGTTTTCAATAGATTGAGGAAGGCTTACAACCTCTGCCAAGCTCATACCGCTGTTTGTGGCTCCATTGGGGAAACTCCATTCATATCCTCTGCCAGTGACAACGTTGACAGGAAGTGAGGGTAACCTAGCTATTCAATAGAGTGTGGAAGTCCTAAGCCTTTCCCATTCTTTCAAAAACTAAACGTGGAGTTACACTTTAAGACAAATGATTAATGAGGCTAGATGCAGAGCACCTCTGGAGCCCCCAAACATTTGTGGACACCTGACCTTCACAGCTTATATGAATTTGGTGGACATCCCATTCCAAAAACCTCGGCCGTTCAAATTTATTTATTCCCTCTTTGTGGTTATAAAGGCCTCCGCTCTTCTGGGAAGGATTTCCACAAGAGTTTGGAGGGTGTCTGGGGAAATTTGTACCCATTCGGTTAAATGCTGCCAGAGGGTCTCAGTGGCTGCATTTGATGGGCACAGTGAGGCTGAAATTGATGGGGTTTTTTTCAGTATTTTTTAGAATTCTTCAGTTTGTTTGCGCCCCCCCCCCCCCCCCCAAAAAAAAAATTTTGAGCACCAGCCGCCACTGGTTAAATGTGTGCCTAGCCAGTGTTTTTTGTGTGTACTGCGTGATGTGCTTTTATTAAGGGAAGTGATGGATTTTATTCCTTGCTTTGCAGTGAAAGAAAATCCAGCACATCCCCGTCAAAACCAGTGGTGGCCGGTCCTGCAGAGCCCACCCAGTTGTGTGGCATATTAGAGAATTAATATTCTTCTCTAATGTGTTCCTGTTTCTCCTCCCGGCCAATCAGGAAGCAGGTCCTGAGATCTGATTGGTCAGGAGTCCTAAGACACGATTGGATGCGAGTCATTGGTGTCAGTAGAAGGAATAGTGAGCCATCGCTGGTGGCAGTGGGAGACATAGTGCCCCGTTGTTGATGTCAGTAGCAGGAATTACGCCTCAGTGTTGGTGTCAGTGAGAGGAATAGTGCCCTATCATTGGTGTCAGTGGGAGGAATAGTGCCCTATCATTGGTGTCAGTGGGAGGAATAGTGCCCTATCATTGGTGTCAGTGGGAGGAATAGTGCGCCATCGTTGGGGTCAGTGGGAGAAATGGTGCCCCATTGTTGACGTCAGTAGCAGGAATTACGCCTCATTGTTGGTGTCAGTCTGGGGAATAGTGCCCCATCATTGGTATCAGTGGGAGGAATAGTGCCCTATCATTGGTGTCAGTGGGAGGAATAGTGCCCTATCATTGGTGTCAGTGGGAGGAATAGTGAGCCATCGTTGGGGTCAGTGGGATAAATAGTGCCCCATTGTTGGTGTTAGTGGGAGGAATAGTGTCTTGCATCAGTGGGAGGCAAAGGGCCACAGTATGGAGACCGCTGCCTTACCCAATGTACAAATAATACTTTTATTTTCCAGAATTCTTTATTTCTACCCTAATTCAGAACGCAGTCAATGTTATTTATTATTATTATTATTATACAGATTTTATAGAGCAGCAACAGTTTACGCGACGCTTTGAAGAATCTTTACAGTTGTCTGCATCTTAATTTGTGGACTCTTTGCTGGACTGGAAAAAAGGGGGCGACTTTGTTTGCATAGTTCTGAGTACAGAGCGCGCTATTTCCATAATTCTTCAGTAGGATCCTTCTGGTCGTTCTCTCCAGACTGATAACTGCTAATAACAGGCCACCGTGGCGGGAGAAACATTCTGTCTTCTAATGAGAAGTGTCAGTTTTACTCAAGCATCAATGACCTGTAATCACATTGGAGGTTAGCGCTTCTCTGGAAGATGAAATCTAGACAGTCCCGTCATCAGTGAATATTCCCAATTACAAAGATCTTATGATAGCCCTGCCTGCCATAGAACTGTTTGTTCAATTTGTGAATTGCAACACTACTAATGTTGACTATGTAAATGAGTGCACAGCGTGGTCACGTATTCAATATATTGGGTGACTATCAGGCCCCTTCGTATTTGAATTGGGGAACTGTGACAGACCCAACCAGGACAGGGGCATTTGGCAGGGGACTGCAGGGTGGCCTCCTGCCTACTGACTACGGGCCGTGGCTTTTAAAGGGGTTCTATTCTTCGGAGGTGTGTGCCTGGGGGACCCTTGGAGTGGTCTTGCTTGGGATGCAGACTCTGGGAATCTGGGATAAAGATTTGGGGCCTTTTTGCCTAAACCAGGAATGACTGCTTGTCAGGGCTGGGCTCAGCCCTTACTTCTCCGAGCTGGGCGCTCAGCTGTCGCATAATTGCCAGCTCCCATCTTTCTCCACAGTGACTCACCTGTTGATGATATCCTGCTCGTCAGCCCTGCCTACTTAGGCCGTCCAGCCCAGATGATCTCTGCCTTCGCCTTGGTCAACATCACAGAGACTATCTCCTGAGTTCCTGTTAAAGACTTGCTTGGCTGACACACCTTCTGGCTCCAGATCCTGCTTGCTGTTCCACTACGCTGATCCCTGGCTCCCCGACTTTCTGGCTTGTCTGACTATCCGTTCTGGATACCGAACTTTGGCTACGTTTTGTTCTATTTACTTTTATTATTAAACACGTGTGATTTAACTATACTTCTGTCTCGGTCTGATTCATGGTTTCTGACACTGCTTTAGACTGTGAGATTCAGAATAGATGTTAATATAATCAGCTAAAAACAACCTGATGCTGGGGTCTCCTTCTATAATCTGTTTACTAAGATGTCTTTCTTCCATGGTATCATTTTCCCATTGTGCGCCTCCTAGTTGTGAATTCCCATTGTTAATTGAGTCCCCGATTGTTTCTGTCTGTATCCAGGGTTGTGGGCATGTTGCCGGACAGTCTGGGCACTGTGACTAGATCACTATCAGCTATTAGTTGCTAGATGTGGATTAGCATAATGTTTATGTTGACTGTTCCTTAGATGTGCTAATTGCTTACAGGGGTCTCCGAACTATGGCCCTCCGGTTGTTCAGGAACTACAGTTCCCATCCTGTCTAGTCATGTCTGTGAATGTCAGAGTTTTACAATGCCTCCTGGGACGTGTAGTTCCTCAACAGCTGGAGGGTCGCAGTTTGGAGATCCCCGGATAACGTGATCAGGCCCCTACCTGATCTTGTGCGCTATATATTCTGTGTGAGTTTACAATAAAGAGAGTTCTAGTTCCAGTTTGCACCTAAGCTAATGTCATCTAGTCCTTGGGTGCAATGTACCAAATTTTGGACATGAGTCAAGTGCATTTTGCATTGCACGTTTTTTATGCAGAAAAGATGCGACTGCTACCTGCATTTAAGGTACCATTAACCGCCTCCCACCCGCCATATAGACAGATAACGGCGGAGCCTAGCGGCGATCGTTCTGGGACGCCGTCATATGACGGCGACAAGTCTTGCTGTCTCTGGGGCACGCAGCACAGCGACCGTGGGCACGCTGTGACCCCGATCTCAGTAAAGAGCCGCGGCCATGGCTCTTTACCCATGTGATCGGATGTGTCCACTGACAGAGTGTGAGGTGAGGAGAGCCGATCAGCGGCATCTCCTCAGAGGGGAGACTTGTATAGGTAATTAGGGCACTGATCATCAGTGCCCTGATTAAAATGCAGCCCCAACAGTGCCCATCAGTGACACCAGTATGTGCCCATCAGTGAGGCCAATTTTTGCCCATCAGTGAGGCCAATCTGTGCTGCCTTTCAGTGCCGCCTATCCATGCCACCTATCATTGCCCATCAGTGTCACCTATCAGTGCCCATCAGTGCCACTCAGTGCCATCTATCAATGCTCATCAGTGCCCATCAGTGCCGCCTCAGCAGTACATCCTGTCAGTGCAGCCTCATCAGCGTACATCAGTGAAGAAGAAAAATACAAAATTCTCTGAAAAAAATGAAAAGAAAAACTTTTTTTTTAGCAAAAAATAAAAAACCTAGCGGTGATTAAATACCACCAAAAGAAAGCTGTACTTGTGTGAAGAAAATTATAAAAATGTATTTATACAGTGTTGCATGACCACACAATTGTCATTCAAAGTGTGACAGCACTGATAGCTGAAAATTGGCCTGGGCAGGAAGGGGGTGAATGTGCCGGGTATTGAGGTGGTTAAGAAATGGCACTGCAAGCATAAGCGTGCTGCCTGTTATAGCATGTTTTTCAGCCGGTTACCAAACTGCAGGCAGAAATTAGAATTTCTGCTACCCCAAGTGTGAACGGGGCCTCGGGACTATTATTTACATTTTTCCAATTAATAAAGTCGATACAATGACATGGCTGTGGTACGTTAAGCTCTTTTTTTGTCATATCCCCTATTTTATTTCAATGAATTACTTCCTGTTAAAGTATTAGGAAAACAACATTGGCAGACCTTATTGATCTCCTTCTAATAACGCTAGGCATAGAAAGCATTGAGAACTGCCATTTTTAGATCAAGGTTAGCAATGGCAGTTACCTATCTCAATGACAGGTATAGGTTAACATGATCCCCAACCCATTGAAGCGTCGGAATGAGGGGCGCATTGTTACAGCGACAGCTGTGGTTTGTATAAGCCATTTTACATGCAGTTTTACATTTATAAATCACTTCGGCTTCCGTACACGAATCCCCATTAACATAATCACCAGAAGATTAAATCCATAATCAGATTCCTTGCGGTGAATAGATGGGCCATTGTTTTTCAGTAAAATGCTTTCACGGCTTGGAGGGACATTCCAAGAGCGTCGGGGCGGGGAGACTCACAGAAGACTGCTCCTTTCCAAAAAAAATCATGAAAAATTGCAATAGTTTGATGTAATTTCCCATTACGTTTTACTCTGTGATACTGGCGTATAATGAGAAGGAGCGTGATATCACGTATGGGGTGATGCGCACCCTAATTAAAATGATAAGGCTGTTAGGAGTCAATGTGGATTGGGTATTTTATAAATGATTATCATTAACTGTTATTAATATTTTCATTGTTATATTTTGTTTTTGCTTTCTTTATTTACAGTTAGGTCCATATATATTTGGACACGGGCACAATTTTAGTTAGTTTTAGTTAAGCAGGTAAAAGGTCTGGAGTTGATTCTAAGGCCCCTTTCACACTGGGGCGGTGGGGGCGTCGGCGGTAGTTTTTGCGGCGGTATGCGGCCGCTAAGGGTGTGGTTTTAACCCCCCGCTGGCGGCCAAAAAAGCGTTAAAACCGCTCAGCGGTATAGCCGCGCTGCCCCATTGATTTCAATTGCCAGGAGCGGTGAAGGAGCGGTGAATACACCGCTCCTTCATCACTCCAAAGATGCTGTTTGCAGGAGATTTTTTTCTCTCCTGCCAGCGCACCGCTCCAGTGTGAAAGCCCTCATGCTTTCACACTGGAGAAACAACAGCGGCAGTTTTAGGTCGGTTTGCAGGCGCTATTTTTAGCGCAATAAGGCCTGCAAACCGCCCCAGTGTGAAAGGGGCCTAAGTGTGGTATTTGCATTTGGAATCTATTGCTGTGAACCTACATCATGCGTTCAAAGAAGCTGTCCTTGCAAGTGAAACAGGCCATTGTAAGGCTTCAAAAATGAAACGTATTCATCAGAGAGATAGCAGCAACATTAGGAGTGGCCAAATGAACAGTTTGGTACATTCTGAGGAAAGAAGAACGCACTGGGGAGCTCAGCAACATAAAAAGGCCTGGACGTCTACGGAAGACAACAGTGGTGGATGATCGCTGGATCCTCCCTATGGAAAGTGAAGGACACTCTTCAGGAGGTGGGCGTATCATTGTCAAAGTCTACAATCAGGAGAAGACTTCATACGAGCAAATACAGAGGGTTCACCACAAGGTGCAAACCATTCATAAGCCTGAAGAATAGAAAAGCCAGATTAGACTTTGCCAAAAAAACATCTAAAAAAGCCAGACCAGTTCTGGAAAAGCATTGTTTAGAGGGATGAAATTAAGATTAATCTGTACCAGAATGACTGGAAGAAAAAAGTGTGGAGAAGACTTGGAACAGCTCATGATCAAAAACACACAACGTCATCTGTAAAACATGGTGGAGCTTGCAGTGTGATGTCATAGACATGCATGGCTTCCAGTGGCACTGGGTCATTGGTGTTTATTGATGATGTGACAGAAGACAGAAGCAGCCGGATGAATTCTGCAGTGTTTAGAGAAATACTGTCAGCCCAGATTCAGCCAAATGCAGCAAAGTTGATTGGACGGCGCTTCACAGTACAGATGGACAATGATCCAAAACACACTGCAAAAGCAACCCAGGAGATTTTGAAGGAAAAGAAGTGGAATATTCTGCAATGGCCGAGTCAATCACCTGATCTCAACCCAATTGAGCATGAATTTCACCTGCTGAAGGCAAAACTAAAGGCAGCAAGACCCACAAACAAAGAACAACTGAAGACGGCTGCAGTTAGAGCCTGGCAAAGCATCAGAAAGGAGGAAACCCAGTCTTTGATAATGCCCATGGGTTCCAGACTTCATGCAGTCATTGCCAGGAAAGGATTCTCAACAAAATGTTAAAAATTAACATTTTATTTATGATTTTATTCATTTGTCCAATTACATTTGAGCCCCTAAAAATGGGGAAATGGGGGGGCGACAACTGTGTATAAAAATGGTTGCGGTTCTTGATCTTTATGCTCAACCCTTTGAATTAAAGCTGAAAGTCTGCACTTTGGATTGTTTAGTTTTAATATTATTCTGGTGGCATACAGAGCCAAAAGTATGAAAATTGTGCCTGTGTCCAAATATATATGGATCTAACTGTATAAAAACGCCTCCTCCCATAGACTGACAGACAGTTACAGATGGGCAAAGGCTCTGACAGATGCTTGTATGTCAATAGTAAGAGACAGGCAGGCGTGCAGATTGGAGTGCTGACTTCACTAGCTGAATGCTTGTTTGAGGTTAGCTCCATAAGATTATATTCAAAAATCTTTTTGCCATCTGTGTCCCAGTGAAGTGATTTCCCTTCACTTCCTGTCCCATAGCTCCATAAGATTATAACCACGAGTACTTTTGCCATCTTTGTCCCAGTGGGGAGATTTCCCTTCACTTCCTGTCCCATACGATTATAACCATGAGTCTTTTATAAGATTATAACTATGAGTATTTTTTCCATGTGTGTCCTATGGGGAGATTTCCCTTCACTCCCTGTCCCATAGCCCCATAAGATTATAACCGTGAGTCCCTTTGTCATCTGTGTCCCAGTGGGGAGATTTCTCTTCATTTCCTGTCCCATGGCCCAATAAGATTATAATCCTGAGTCCTTTTGCTGTCTTTGTCCCATTGGGGAGATTTCCCTTCACTTCTTGTCCCTTAGCCCCATAAGATTGTAACTATGAGTCCTTTTGTCCTGTCCCATAGCCAAAATAGAAAGTGAGAATAGGAAGTGAGAGGAAATCCCTCCAATGTAAGGGAATCCCTGGTTGTCACCAGAACTAGTGTCCCCATTGGAAGATTCCCCTTTTTACTCCTGTTCTGGTGTCAACCTAAAATTTGGTATTTTCTTCTACTTTCAGTTATACCAAGTAAACAGGAGAAAAAGAGAGGGGGGGAGCTCCCTAACGAGGGGCGCAGGCAACAATAAAAACCTGACAGGTGTTCTAATCCCTTTCCACTCTTAAAAAAAAAAGGTTTACCTTTAGTTAAACCTTAAAATAACAAACATATCATACTTACCTCCACTGTGCAGCTCTTTTTGCACAGAGTGGCCCCGATCCTCCTCTTCTGGTGTCCCCCGGCGGCTCTCGCAGCTCCTCCCCGCATCAAATAACCCCCTAGGAAAAGCGCTCTCCTGAGGGGGTTACCTTGCGGGCGCTCTCCCAAGTCCAGCATTTGCGTCCACAGACACGAATGCCGGACTCGGCCTGTCCCCAGGCGCCTGCGTCATTGGATTTGATTCACAGTATCGTGAGCCAATAGCTGCGCTGCTATCAATCTATCCAATCAAAAGCCGGGACCCCGTGGAGAGAGGGACAGCGCGTCCCCGCCGAGGTGATGAAGGGGCTCAGCTAAGTAAAACGGGGGGCTGGGAGGCCGGTGACTGCCAGGAGTTTTTTCACCTTAACGAATAGGATGCATTAAGGTGAAAAAACACGAGGGTTTACAACCCCTTTTAATAGTTTGGTTGGACATCCCCTTTAACAATGCAGTTCCACTGTTGGCCAGCAGAGGCAGCGCTGAGCGCTCCCGTCTTTAGATTTGTAGATTCCTGAAATAAATCAGCTTTTTCGAAATGACCATTTTCCTTATTGAAAACGATGAAAGCGTCGCCGACACTTACACTTGCACTTAGAGCGCTTTGAAGAGGTGGCATTCACTGCATACCAAGTATTATGTTACCATGGCTACGGTCAGATTAGTGAAATTTCCACTCTTTATCAGATTTCAGGATTTATGAGTTAAAACCGAGGGCTGGAAATCGCAGAACCCACATGTCTAATGGGCGCTCTAATTTACGTGGTGTAAAATATCAGGAGTTTTATACATGGGGAGAAAAAAAAAAAGCTTATTTGACCGCCAACGCCCGCTGCTATGGGCAATTTTTATATAAATATAGCGCTCGCAAACACAATGAGTGAAAATGTGATGAATACAAAAGAATCAAAGTCCTAATAAGGTGACTAAAGGTGCTCCAATGCAAAGTGAAGGAAATATAGGGTGCTTCAGAAAAATTCAGGTGTGCAACACCCACTCATGTATCCCCACTCACCAGATCAGAAAGACCCACAGCTTTTCAGTCTGGTGGGTCACTTAAAGCTTGGTAAAGATATCCAGGGATGGCGGACAGGGGCGTCCCTAGGGGGTGGCTTTTGGGGCTATAGCCCCGAATCTGGGGCCCATAGCCCCGAGTCTCCGCAGGGGTACTCAATGGGAGGGGAGGTTCTCTGGGGACCCTGATGTAAGTGGAGGGCTCTCTGGGGACCTTGATTTTAAGGGGGAGGCTCTCTGGGGACCCTGATTTAAGGGGGAGACTCTCTGGGGACCCTGATGCAAGGGGGAGGGTCTCTGGGGACCCTGATTTTAAGGGGGGGGCTCTCTGGGGACCCTGATTTAAGGGGGGACTCTCTGGGGACCCTGATTTAAGGGGGGGGACTCTCTGGGGACCCTGATTTAAGGGGGGGACTCTCTGGGGACCCTGATTTAAGGGGGGGACTCTCTGGGGACCCTGATTTAAGGGGGGGACTCTCTGGGGACTCTAATGTAAGGGGGGCTCTCTGGGAACCCTGATGTAAGTAGGGGGCTCTCTGGGGACCCTGATGCAAGGGGGAGGCTCTCTGGGGACTCTGATGTAAGGGGGGCTCTCTGGGGACTCTGATGTAAGGGGGAGGCTCTTTGGGGACTCTGATGTAAGAGGGAGGCTCTCTCGGGACTCTGATGTAAGGGGGAGGCTCTCTGGGGACTCTGATGTAAGGGGGAGGCTCTTTGGGGACTCTGATGTAAGAGGGAGGCTCTCTGGGGACCCTGATGTAAGTGGGGGGCTCTCTGGTGATATTTACACACACACATGTATATTACTGTATATACATGTGTATGCCGGCCCAAGCGTATGATTTTCTTTATTACGCTGCTATTGGCTCTGGCCCCAGATCTTTTGTAGACCTAGCAACGCCCCTGATGGCGGATATGGTGATAGGTCATCAGGTCCAGAGTTCCTTTATGAAGTTGCTCAGCCAGAAAAAAACAGGGACCCAGGAGTAAAAAAGAAGGGAACTGATAGTGAAGTACCATTGAAAAAGGTTTTATTGTAAAAGGGAGTGGGTAATTACAACACGTAAGATAAAACAAGCCTCAAACATGGAGCTGTGGGTGTAAAAACGCCGTTCCTGGCCTGTGGAACGCACCCGTCTCAGTTCTAACGAGGCGGAAGAAATGGATTGTGTGTTCCTGCAAAGCAGGGACTATAATCCATTACTTCCCCTAGTAAAAGCAGCACACAATTGACACACTAGCACTGGCTGAGCACACAGTTAACCCTTTGATCGCCCCTAGATGTTAACTCCTTCCCAGCCAGTGTCATGAGTACAATTGTGTGCGCCCCCTGCAGGCAGCAGTCTGGAATCGCATTGTAAAACTGCTATGGGGTGAACGCCAAACGGTTAAAGAGAAAGGTTACAACCCGTCGATCAATACGCTGCAGCTTGCAAATGCACTGAATAGACCTCCATGTAGGGATGAGGGAACAGTGGCGTAGCGTGGGTTGTCAGCACCCGGGGCAAGGCAAGTAATTTGCGCCCCCCCCCCCCGCCCCCAACCTGCGGACTTTTAGCTATCCCTGAGTCCCTTCAAATACAATAGTACTGACCTACCTGATTCCTATACTGACCACTACACTGAGAACTACACTGTCCACTACACTACATTGTCCACTACACTGACAACTCGCCACCATACTACACTGACCACTATACTAAACTGTCCACTATACTGACCACTATACTACACTACACTGTCCACTATACTACACTGTCCACTATACTACATTACACTGTCCACTATACTACACTACACTTGACCACCATACTACACTGTCCACTATACTACACTATACTGACCACCATACTACACTGTCCACTATACTACACTACACTGACCACCATACTACACTGACCACCATACTACACTGACCACCATACTACACTGTCCACAATACTACACTGTCCACCATACTAGGTGGGCACTGCACAGCAATTTATATGATGGGCACTGCACATGACATGGTGGGCACTGTATGACACAGCACATTACATGGTGGGCACTGCATGGCACAGCACATGACATGGTGGGCAAAGCACATTACATGGTGGGCACTGAATGGCACATAACATTACATGGTGGGCACAACACATTACATGGTGGGCACTGCATGGCATAGCACGTTTCATGGTGGGAAATGCAACTGCACATTACATGTTAGGAACTGCACATGACATGGTGGGCACTGTTGAACAGCACAGCACATTACACAGTGGGCACAACACACTACATGCTGGGCACAGCACATGGCAGGGTGGGCACAGCATAGCACATGACATGGTGGGAAGTGCACATGACATGGTGGGCGCTGCACATTACACGGTGGGCGCTGCACATTACACGGTGGGCACTGCACATTACACGGTGGGCACTGCATATTACATGGTGGGATCACTGTATGGCACAGCACATGACATGGTGGACACTGCAAATTACATAGCGGGCATTGCAAGGCACAGCCATGACATGGTGGGCATTGCACATGACATGGTTGGCACTGGATGGCACATCACATGACATGGTGGGCACTGCACATTACATGGTGGGCAATGCAAGGCACAGCACATGACATGGTGGGCACTGCACATTACATGGTGGGCACTGCAAGGCACAGCATGACATAGTGGGCACTGCACATCACATGAAGGGCAATGTAATGCACAGCACATGACATGGTCAGCACAGCGCATTACATGGTGGGCACTGCAATGTACAGCAAATGACATACTGGACACAGCACATTACATGGGGGGCACTGCAAGGCACATGACATGACATGGTGGGCACAGCGCATTACATGGTGGGCACTGAATGGCACATAACATTACATGGTGGGCACAACACATTACATGGTGGGCACTGCATGGCATAGCATGTTTCATGGTGGGAAATGCAACTGCACATTACATGTTAGGAACTGCACATGACATGGTGGGCACTGCAAGGCACAGCATGACATAGTGAGCACTGCACATCACATGAAGGGCAATGCAATGCACAGCACATGACATTGTTCAGCACAGCGCATTACATGGTGGGCACTGCAACGTACAGCAAATGACATACTGGACACAGCACATTACATGGGGGGCACTGCAAGGCACATGACATGGTGGGCACAGCACATTACATGGGGGGCACTGCAAGGCACATGACATGACATGGTGGGTACAGCACATTACATGGGGGCACTGCAAGGCACATGACATGACATTGTGGGCACAGCACATTACATGGGGACACTGCAAGGCACATGACATGGTGGGCACAGCACATTACATGGGGGGGCACTGCAAGGCACATGACATGACATGGTGGGCACAGAACATTACATGGGGACACTGCAAGGCACATGACATGACATGGTGGGCACAGCACATTACATGGGGGGCACTGCAATGCACATGACATGGTGTGCACAGAACTTTACATAGTGGGCACTGCAATGCACATGACATGGTGGGCACAGCACATTACATAGGGGCACTGCAATGCACATGACAGGACATGGTGGGCACAGCACATTACATGGGGGGCACTGCAAGGCACATGACATGACATGGTGGGCACAGCACATTACATGGGGGGCACTGCAAGGCACATGACATGACATAGTGGGCACAGCACATTACATGGGGGGCACTGCAAGGCACATGACATGACATGGTGGGCACAGCACTTTACATAGTGGGCACTGCAATGCACATGACATGGTGGGCACAGCACATTACATAGGGGCACTGCAATGCACATGACAGGACATGGTGGGCACAGCACATTACATGGGGGGCACTGCAAGGCACATGACATGGTGGGCACAGCACATTACATGGGGGGCACTGCAAGGCACATGACATGACATAGTGGGCACAGCACATTACATGGGGGGCACTGCAAGGTACATGACATGTGGGGCACTGCAATGCACATGACATGGTGGGCACAGCACATTACATGGGGGCACTGCAATGCACATGACATGGTGGGCACAGAACATTACATGGGGGCACTGCAATGCACATGACAGGACATGGTGGGCACAGCACATTACATGGGGGGCACTGCAAGGCACATGACATGGTGGGCACTGGGCACAAGAGAGCACATTACATGGGGGAAGCAGCAGTCTGTCCCCTAGCACAATAATTACACAACATCCCCCTAACAAATGTACTGACCTTATCATAACAGCATGGGAGATGTCCTTCCTCCCGGGCTCCTGCTGGTTAGGACATCAGCGCCCCTCCCCCAGACACTGAGGATCTGTGTGTGTGTAACAGATCCTGTGATAGGGGTCAGGCATCGGCAGAGACAGGACTTGGCTGCACTGACTTGTCTCCTCCAATACTGTCCACTACACTGCCCCCCATAGTGACACTACACTGCCCCCCATAGTGACACTACACTGACCTCCATAGTGACACTACACTGCCCCCCATAGTGACACTACACTGCCCCCCATAGTGACACTACACTGCCCCCCATAGTGACACTACACTGCCCCCCATAGTGACACTACACTGCCCCCCATAGTGACACTACACTGCCCCCCATAGTGACACTACACTGACCTCCATAGTGACACTACACTGCCCCCCATAGTGACACTACACTGCCCCCCATAGTGACACTACACTGACCTCCATAGTGACACTACACTGCCCCCCATAGTGACACTACACTGACCTCCATAGTGACACTACACTGACCTCCATAGTGACACTACACTGCCCCCCATAGTGACACTACACTGACCTCCATAGTGACACTACACTGCCCCCCATAGTGACACTACACTGACCTCCATAGTGACACTACACTGACCTCCATAGTGACACTACACTGCCCCCCATAGTGACACTACACTGACCTCCATAGTGACACTACACTGACCTCCATAGTGACACTACACTGCCCCCCATAGTGACACTACACTGACCTCCATAGTGACACTACACTGCCCCCCATAGTGACACTACACTGACCTCCATAGTGACACTACACTGCCCCCCATAGTGACACTACACTGCCCCCCATAGTGACACTACACTGCCCCCCATAGTGACACTACACTGACCCCCATAGTGACACTACACTGCCCCCCATAGTGACACTACACTGACCTCCATAGTGACACTACACTGACCTCCATAGTGACACTACACTGCCCCCCATAGTGACACTACACTGACCTCCATAGTGACACTACACTGCCCCCCATAGTGACACTACACTGACCTCCATAGTGACACTACACTGCCCCCCATAGTGACACTACACTGCCCCCCATAGTGACACTACACTGCCCCCCATAGTGACACTACACTGACCTCCATAGTGACACTACACTGCCCCCCATAGTGACACTACACTGACCTCCATAGTGACACTACACTGACCTCCATAGTGACACTACACTGACCTCCATAGTGACACTACACTGACCTCCATAGTGACACTACACTGACCTCCATAGTGACACTACACTGACCTCCATACTATACTAAACTACATTGTCCTGCCTACAGTCTCTCTCTCTTGCCCCCCTCCCTCCCTCCCCCTCCCAGTAACAAGACTCTCACTTACCTTCTTATCCTGGCTGCATCGATCCGGATGAGGAGGAGAACACAGCGGCGGCTCACTTTCTTCTTTCCCCTGCGCTCTGCTTGCTGCCATGTTCAGTATCCAGCGCCCTGTGATTGGGTGTATGGGGGTCATGTGCGGAGGCGGGACGCCTCACATGACCCCCATACACCCAATCACAGGGCGCCGGACACTTAACATGGCGGCCGGAGCCCGGGGACACAAAATTAGAAATTAGGAGGAGGCAGCCAGTGACACATACTGGCGCCCCCTAAATATCGCGCCCGGGGCCACGGCACCCCCTGCACCCCCCATGCTACGCCACTGTGAGGGAATTGATAGCTTTAGTTTCCTGGAATTTCCAATGAATATCAGTGGATTTCAGCAAAATGTTTGTCATCATGGCATCATGCACTGAAGTCCATGGGGAACTTGGAAATAAGGTTATTCTTGTGGTAGCTTTTAAGGGTGTGGCCTTGACGGTGTACGCAAGGCCATAAATGGATACCCAAACTATGTCTGTTTTGTAGGAATTGAATGGTCACAGAAAAAAGGCGATTTACAGCATTGGCACCACATATGTTGCCGGTCATACACTTTTTTGACAGAAGAGGGCACTTTCCAATAGGAATATATCTGGCACTTACAGACCACAGAATGCCAGAGGAGCACTTCCCTTGGTGAGTCTACGGTATTGCTTGGTCATACTGCAATCTTCAAAAGTCTCTGCCGATATCTGGCTAGCCAGTTGGAGTCTGTTCCAAGAAGCTGACCCCCTGAAAGGGGACACCTATTCTTTCCCTCCTTGACAGGTGCCTCTCCCTAATACTGCTCCCACTGACCCCCTAACCAGCATGGGCTCTGTCCCTATCCTACTCACGCGTTGCGGGCACATAAAATGGCGTAGAATCTCCTATTTATGGAAGTCTCTCTTTGGGAGAAACCCTCACCTAGTACTCATCAGTATTCACCAAGGAAAGTGCTCCTCTGGCATTCTGTGGTCTGTAAGTGCCTGATACATTACTATTGGAAAGTGCCTTTCTGTCTGAAGAAATGTATGACTTCAAAAATCTTGTTTATTGAATCCTGAGTCAAGATGGCCACCCAAATCTTGCAGGATTTCGTTATCTAATAGGATTGCCGTCCGCCCCAAGATGGCTGCCTGGAGCCCATAGCAGGGGACGTTTAATCCTCAATGGTCTCTTGCCAGAGCCTAAAGAAATGGCACACCTTCAGGTTGGTGGATATACTGAAGCCCTAACACCTGCCTACAAGAGTGCAATAGCTTTTAAATGGCTCCTGAGGGGTTTATAAGCTCCTTTCAACTATGCAGGACCAGTTCTTGTGCCAATAGAATGGACCTTTATTATCCTCATTATTATATTTATATTTTTTTATTTCACATTCACAAGTGATGGCACTTGAGACAGCACCAGGACCCTATACAATAACGATTCTTCACCCCCTTAAACTGGCATGAACAGCCCGAAGCCATGGGACTGGTATGGGTACCAGGGGTCATCTGTGAGTTCTTTTCCTCCATTCTTCTTCTGAGGAGCAATGCCATTAAGCTGCAGGATAACACTGATCAGGAAGAGCACTTACCCGTAGAATGAGGAGGACGGCGCCTGAGAAAAAATGTGTTGCTGGGAAGTTGATTGTACTAGTTATTGCCTTCTAAATGCCTAATCATCTGACCTTTATCCAGTCACTGCGACTGCTTTATTAAAGCGGTTGTTTAATAAATTAATTGTATAAATTAAGACCCCTTTCACACTGGGGCGGTTTTCAGGCGGTATTGCGCTAAAAATACCGCCTGCAAACCGCCCCTAAACAGCCTCCGCTGTTTGTTCAGTGTGAAAGCCTGAGGGCTTTCACACTGAAGCGGTGCGCTGACAGGATGGTGAAAAAAGTCCTGCAAACCACTTCTTTGGAGCGGGGAAGGAGCGGTGTATTCACCGCTCCTTCCCCGCTCCTGCCCATTGAAATCAATGGGACAGCGCGGCTATACCGCGGCAATACCGCGGCTATAGCCGCGCTGTACGAGGGATTTTAACCCTTTTTCGGCCGCCAGCGGGGGTTAAAACCGCACCGCTAGCGGCCGAATACAGCTGCAAGAACGACGGTACAGCGGCGCTAAAAATAGCGCTGTTGTACCGCCGACGCCCCCACCGCCCCAGTGTGAAAGGGGCCTTACAGTGGCGTCACTAGGGTTGGTGTCACCCGGTGCGATAAAACATGGTGTCACCCCCCCCCCACTCCACCAACTATAGTTGTCAGAAAAAAAAAAGTTAAAAAAAAACCTTGTAAGGTACAGTAAAACCTTGGTTTGAGAGTAACTTGGTTTGAGAGCGTTTTGCAAGACAAGCAAAATGTTTTAATACATTTTGCCTTGATATACAAGCGATGTCTTGATAAATGAGTAGCGTCTTGTCACAACTGGAGTATAAAAAAGAAGAGAGGAGCCTCTAAGTGTAGCAATATGGTTACATTTAATGAAGGCACAACATTTAGCAACTTATTGCTACACTTAGAGGTGCCTCTCTTCTCTTTTATACCCTGTAAAAAAAATGCTTTGATGTACAAGTGCTTTGGATTACAAGCATGTTCCTTGAACGAATTATGCTCGCAAGGTGTTACTGTAAAAGCATAATGAGCTAGTATGCAGCGCATACTAGCCCATTATGAAATACTTACCTTAGAATGAGCTCACCGTATCGCAGGCCGGTCCACGCCGAGGGAGCCTTTGGCGTGTCTTCCAGGTTCGTGGCTCCAGCGATGTGAGTGGCCGGAACCGCGATAACGTCACTCCCGCGCATGTGCGCAGTAGTCAAAAGCCTTCTTCAGCCGGGCATTCACAGCGCATGCGCCGCTGACGTCAACGGCTGCATGCAAAGTGAATATCTCCTAAACCGTACAGGTTTAGGTGATATTCATTTTCCCTACAGGTAAGCCTTATTATAGGCTTACCTGTAGGTAAAGATAAAAAAAGTCGGTATACAACCACTTTAAAAAGGTGTATTTGTACACTAATGAAATAATAATACATTAATATCTGTCAGATATGACAAATAACCTATATCTTTATTTGAATGAAAATTTTTGCTTGCAGCAATAAAAGCCTGAAATTTGGCGTGTCCGCCAGCACATACCAAACAAACCGTCCATCGGGATACAAAAGAGGTGATGATATCAGCACGTCGCTCCGCCCTATGCATTTTGTCATAAATGATGTCGTCCTGGGGCACGGGGGCGTACTGCGTCACCACCTTATATACAAAAGCAACCTCGCTTTGAGCCTTGGCCAACCAAATCGCTGGAGCACATTCAGATCCCAAATCTGCGCACAGTCTTTTCAAACGGCATAAGTGTTAACTAGAATGCCGTGTACTATCCATCCCAGACCATCAATGGGGGATAAGGTATAATAAGATAACATGCCAAGTAAGGCATTTACCGAAATATATGACACATTCCGCCTCATATTTTAGGGACCAGGTGGCCTGAGGCTCAAATCCAAGTTCATACATTAACAATACAAAAATAAATTAATAAACATAAATGCATTTTATGACAAATTAACTAAAATTTCATCACTAATCCTTACAGAAGGTTGTCCCCACAAGAAATAGCAAATAAATGCTCATAGGGGTCACCACTTAGGATCACAAAACGACCTCTAGTGGCGAAAGATAGAAATTCCACCTAACGGCCAATTCAATCACCTTCACAAGGGGAGCCCTTCTAATAGAATCAGTAGCTAAAAAGACTGTGAAATCTGTACCGTATAGACCCGAACAGATCCACAACTAATCGATATATCTGAACCATATGGGAGACATATAAAAAGATGTGCCTTAGCACTTCATATTAATAGTAAAGATTATTAATGAAGTTAAAAAAAATTATTGATAAAAAATTTAAATTAAAGTTAAAATTAAATTTCCAAATATAGCACAAAAAAAATAAATAAATAAATAATATATATATATATATATATATATATATATATATATATATATATATATATATATATATATATATATACCTCCCCACTGTAAAAAATGGCCATCATAATCAGATGACAGTAAATGCCATTATATCAGGGTGACCTCAGGTCGGCAAACCATTATCATAATGTTTCGCCGCCCAATGTCACCCCTGATAAGAGCCCGGGGCCATTCTACAGAAAATAAATTCCTATTGGTAGTGTATGGCACCCTTTCTATCCATTCACCAATTATAAATTGGTAATAAAAGCATTAACACCGTTGTCGACATTAAGCCAAAAGGGAAAATAGGTTTTTAGTCTGTACACCCAGGCCATTTCTTGCTTGGAAATTTCTCTAACTAGGGAATTTCCCCTCCAATGAGGACAATACTTGTCGATACCAAGAAACAGTATTTGAAGGGTCCCTATTATGTGCCAAATCATAGTGTTTTGACACCGAATGATTTTTAAAACCCTTCTTTATATTATTAATATGCTCACTGAGCCGTATTTGAAGGATAGATGATCTATCTGTCTATCTATCTATCGTGTCTGTCTATCTTTTGGTAGGCAATTCCACCCACTAGTCTCTTTTACCCCCTGGTAACATTTCGGTGGAATGTTGGCCCTCAGCTTCCTAGTCCCCCCCTCCTCCCTCAGTCTGGTATTTTTTAGAGCATAGGGACAAAGATTGTAATATCATTTCAGAGAAGACTGAGCATTTACATCTAAATATATGAAGTTGGGTGATTAAATTAGACAGTGTCATTGTCCAGGATATGGAGAGTATCTTGGGAGGAGATGAAATTAGAAGGAGAAGATGACCTTGTGGATGACAAGAGTGATATTGATCAGCTTCTATTATTCAGCCACTCCAAGGCCTCACCACTCTCGGATCTATACTGAAATGACGTCCGGGTGAACTTAGCAGCTTCTGTCTCATGCTGGTTAGTGGATTGTTGGCCTTGTGTGATAAAGCAGTTTGAAGATCAATGATAATATGGAAAGTGCTAAAGGTGTGACCACAGATGGGTGGATGTCTCACGAAGAGCGGTAGATGGCGATAAATCTGTTTGTTCTCTATAAGAGCATGAACAGTATCTGGAAACTAAACTGATGGGCTCAGGCAGTGGTGGTGACCTTCTTCCTTCTCAATGAGAAGTAGAATGGATCAAGGAAGACTTGTCTTATCCTAGAGAAGGTCTTATCCTAGAGAATGTCTCAAGGAAAACTAGTCGTATGCTAGAAAAGGTCTTCTCTTAGAGAATGGATCGGGAAGACCTGTCTTTTCCTAGAGAAGGTCTTATCTTAGAGAATGGATCGGGAAGACCTGTCTTTTCCTAGAGAAGGTCTTATCTTAGAGAATGGATCGGGAAGACCTGTCTTTTCCTAGAGAAGGTCTTATCTTAGAGAATGGATCGGGAAGACCTGTCTTTTCCTAGAGAAGGTCTTATCTTAGAGAATGGATCGGGAAGACCTGTCTTTTCCTAGAGAAGGTCTTATCTTAGAGAATGGATCGGGAAGACCTGTCTTCTCCTAGAGAAGGTCTTATCTTAGAGAATGGATCGGGAAGACCCGTCTTTTCCTAGAGAAGGTCTTATCTTAGAGAATGGATCGGGAAGACCTGTCTTTTCCTAGAGAAGGTCTTATCTTAGAGAATGGATCGCGAAGACCCGTCTTTTCCTAGAGAAAGTTTTATCTTAGAAAATGGATCGGGAAGACCTGTCTTCTCCTAGAGTAGGTCTTATCTTAGAGAATGGATCAAGGAAGATTTGTCTTATCCTAGAGGTCTTATCCTAAAGAATGGATCAAGGAATGCTTTTCTTATCCTAGAGAAGGTCTACACAGCATAGTCTTCGCCACTGCCCTGGGCTGCTGTGGGCTGTTGATAAAATTGGACCATTAATGGACATTCTAGTCTATAGCAACCAAATGAATTTAGGTTTGCCATTAAAAATTGAATTTTGATTGGTTGCTGCATTTAACCTCCCTTTTTATAATTATGTGCAGAAGATCAAATACACCAGCTTTTGAAAACTTGTCTCTGAACATTTTATCCCTGGAAATGTCCCTGGTTATCCTATTTCACTAAAGCCCACCACACACGATACCATTTTTCTGTACAAGTTCCTATCTACCAACAACTTATACACAAGGGTCACCTGATTGTATACACCTTAATTAAAATAAATTCACTTCTATTCTGAAGATTATTTTCAGTTCTTATCACTCTTATCATTCATTTGTCCCCTGTGATTTTTTTAAAATACAAATTAAAGGTCAATGGTTTCAGTGCAAAAAGAAATAAATCGCTGGTCAAATTTTTGGACAATCCCATTTTTGACACTTCCCCACCACTCTTGCTCCAAAGTCCGTGTATAATTGTGAGTTTCTCATCTCTTCCACCTCCTAACAGGGACCCAGATAGAGATGAAAACCTGGCGGGGGTTCTAACACTTTTTGACTCTACCAAAAACTGAAAACATTATTGCATTATTGGACTTCTTGATGTGGGAGGGCAACAGGGGAAGTTTGGGTTACATGACAGAGGAAACCCTTGGTGAGTAAACTGGTCTGTGGTTCATTTAAAAAGAATTCCAACTGACTTTGACCACTTTATGTTTAATTATGGGTCCAGTTTGGGAAATATACAGAACATGGAAAAATAAGCCCCGAAACTATAAATGATAATGGTGGGTTTATATTGTGAAAATAACATGTAGCGACTACCGATTCTCTTTGTTACTATTTCATAATTCTATTATTTCTGCTTAATGAGTATTATAATTAGGATGTGTTTATGCCATATTTGTAATCTGTAAGATCACAGTCATGAAACTTAATTGTGAGATAATTACTAGCCAATCAGGTACATAATCACATTAAGTATTTTCTGTGCTCTACATGGGAATTGAATTGCCATCACAAGTTACCATATGTAATTTCTATGTAACTTACACAGATGCCATGCTCTGGTTAGAAGGTGCCCTTGGATTCAGTTTGTTGGTTGATTCTCAGATTATATTGCTTCACACGCAGTTGGCCATTATGGTGGTTAGTTCTGAAGATGGCTGTATAACTCTCTATTTAGTTAGCATTTAGCATTTTTTTTTTGGTTGTTTCTGAGATTATTTTGCTCCACACATAGTTGACCGTTGGCCATTGTTGGCTATGTCACAGTAGTTCCTTTTTGGTAGATTCCTACTAACACATTGGCTATTGGCTATATACTTAGTAGATAGATAGATTCTGATGCTGGTGAGAATTTACTAGCTATTTTGTTTGTGGGTTACTAAATTATCTATCAGACCCCTGACAGCAAGCCTTTTTGTTTTTTTACCACTGAATGAGTAAATATCGTATTGTGGAAATGGTTTTCTCAGATGTCCTCATTCTAGTTGTAAAAGAGGTGGGCCCCTCATGACACTTTATGTCCCCATGTTTGTTATCTACTGCTTTAATTATTAGTACAATATGGGAAGCCAATATGAAAGCTCATTTTAACCGCTTCCGGACCATCCTACGTTCATTTACTGCAGCAGGACGGCCCTTCAGTGCGAAATCGCGTACCTGTACGTGATTTTGATTTCCGGGTCTGGGGCGACGGCGACCAATCTGTGGGTCCGGCGATCGCTACCGAGAGAGGCAGAACAGCGATCTGCCTATGTAAACAAGGCAGATTGTCGTTCTGTCTGTGGGGAAGATGGAGATCTTGTTTTCTGCCAAGCAGGCCCATGGATCTCTGTGTTCCCCCAGTCAAAGCACCCTCCCCCACAGTTAGCAAGTACTCCCAGGGAACACACTTAACCCTTTGATCGCCCCTGATGTTAACCATGTTGTGCGTTTGAGAATAATTTCCCGAACGATAATTGATAATGAGTTGTTTTATCAATCAAACTTCTTTTTAAAACACACATCAATCGATATGAATACAGACTAAATAGGGAATATTTATTCACTAGACATGTATTCCCAATAAATAGTTCAATTATGGGTGACATAGATAAAGCCTTACATAAAATACAAAATTATTTGCAACACTCGCTAATAGGTTTTGCTAAGCAATGAAATGAAAGTATTCATTTCTCCCCGTGGACATAAAAACCATATACCGTATATACTCGAGTATAAGTCGTTCCGAGTATAAGTCGAGGCCCTAATTTACCACAAAAAAATGGGAAAAACTTATTGACTCGAGTATAAGACGAGGGTGAGAAATGCACAGCTACTGCAAGTGGAAAAGAGGGTCAACAATGTCCATTTGCAGCATCACTGTGCCCATTTGCATGCCTCACTGTGCCCATTTGCAGCCATAGGTCCCCTGAACTTCAAACTCGGTAGTTAAGGGTTCCTAGATGCCCCCATAGCTGCAGCCAAAATTTGGGGTCTCTGAACCCAAAGGGTCCCGAAATGACATTGCTGCAGGTGGACACAGTTGACCGAATTTGGGGCCCCGTATCTCGGGGCCACTTAGTGCTAGGAACCCCAAATTTGGTGTGCAAACCCAGTGGAACTAGCACACGCTGGGGTTTCTAGCACTAAGTGGCCCCGAGATACAGGGCCCCAAAAATCAGTTCAGAAAATGTCAAGCACTTTTCTGCAGCAGAGAATGACATTTTCCGAACCGGTTTTGGGGCCCCGTTTCTCAGGGCCACTTAGTGCTAGGAACCCCAGCTTTGGATATGTTATGGTACCAGTTCAACTGGGTTTGCACACCAAATTTGGGGTTCCTAGCACCAAGTGGCCCTGAGATATGGGGCCCCAAAGTTGGTTCAGAAAATGTCAAGCACTTTCATGCAGCAGAGAATGACATTTTCCAAACCGATTTTGGGGCCCCGTATCTCGGGGCCACTTAGAGCTAGGAACTTCAGCTTTGGATATGTTGTGGTACCCGTTCCACTGGGTTTGCACACCAAATTTGGGGTTCCTAGCACCAAGTGGCCCTGAGATATGGGGCCCCAAAGTTGGTTCAGAAAACGTCAAGCACTTTCATGCAGCAGAGAATGACATTTTCCAAACCGATTTTGGGGCCCCGTATCTCGGGGCCACTTAGAGCTAGGAACTTCAGCTTTGGATATGTTGTGGTACCAGTTCCACTGGGTTTGCACACCAAATTTGGGGTTCCTAACACTAAGGGGCCCTGAGATACGGGGCCCCAAAGTCGGTTCGGAAAATGAATTTTTTTGCTGCAGAAAAGTGTTTGACTCGAGTATAAGTCGAGGGGGGCACTATCAGCACAAAAAAATGTGCTGAAAAATTCGACTTATACTCGAGTATATACGGTATATAGAATTATCTATCGGACAAAACGTCTGCAATTTGCGTAACCAACAGTTACCCCTCTGCAGCAAGAGTAATGCCCCGTACACACGGTCGGACATTGATCGGACATTCCGACAACAAAATCCTAGGATTTTTTTCGACGGATGTTGGCTCAAACTTGTCTTGCATACACACGGTCACACAAAGTTGTCGGAAAATCCGATCATTCTGAATGTGGTGATGTAAAACACGTACGTCGGGACTATAAACGGGGCAGTGGCCAATAGCTTTCATCTCTTTATTTATTCTGAGCATACGTGGCACTTTGTGGGCCGGATTTGTGTACACACGATTGGAAATTCCGACAACGGATTTTGTTGTCGGAAAATTTTATAGCCTGCTCTCAAACTTTGTGTGTCAGGAAATCCGATGGAAAATGTGTGATGAAGCCTACACACGGTCGGAAAAGGTCCTATCACACATTTTCCGTCGGAAAATCTGACCGTTTGTACGGGGCATAAGAGTAAAACTACATAAAACTGGTACGTTAATATAGCACCAAACAAAAGATGGTAAAATTTTGAAAAAAAACAAAAATAAAGTTAAAGAAAAATCTACAATGGTTGTTATATCTGGGGAATAACAATCTAAATATCAATAAACAATCAATAATCGGTATTCAAATAATCAATGCATCAGGAAAGATCAATATAGCATATTTACCCTTCCAAAATGGCTGCTGGCTTACAATGGTCGTTACCAGAATCCCCTAAGATGGCTGCCTTTCCCAAAATGGCTTCTTGTCAAGGAGGAGCTGCGTCTTGCGTCCTTAAAGTATCAGAGTATGAGGCGTGATGATGAGGGTATGAAACATGAAGTACGATGGATGAAGTGGGTCAAGTGTATGTAAGGATGAGTGTGGTGAGTGTAAGCAGTGTGTATGAAGTGTCTGAAGTGTTGATCTCCTCACGGCTATGGTCCTATATACCGTTCTAGACAGGCCTAGAAGGTGTAAATTCTTTCCATTGATTGATGCAGATAAAAATGAATTTCCTTGTTTGATCAGGCATTGCCTCTTTTAACCACCAAATGTCCTTCTAAGACCAGGGATATATTGTTCTAAAACTAACTTGTTGTAGGGCTGTGCACTTCTCATGATACTGATTTGGCGATGTGATATTTCTTATATATATATATATATATATATATATATATATATATATATATATATATATATATATATATATATATATATATATATATATATATATATATATATATATATATATATATGTGTATATATATGTAATGTTAGGAGTTCTGGTAACGCTGTCAGATGAGTAAACATTACTAATGCAGCAAATTATATTGAAGAAGAAGAAAGAAGAAGAAATTCCAATATATCAAAAAGAGCCGTGCTATAAACTGTGATAATTAAAACATATATCAAAATGAATCCAAGTGTAAATTGAATGATACAATGATAATAAAAATATCATAAATCTATTATTTAGTACCTGTGCACAACACAGTTCAAATATAGATGCAACAATAAAGTGCATAAAAAGTGCAAAGGATATGCAAAAATGTGAAGATATAAAAAGTGTAAAATATAAAGTTTGTGAAGATTAGTGATCCTCTTTAAAAATGGAATTCTGTAAGAAGTGAGCATCCATCACCATTCAGATCTCCCAAATAGTGACACTGCCACCTCAGTAAAGATGCAGGCTTACCAAATTCAGTGGACCCTCTAAAAAAGAGAAATCAAATGGGCATGTGGCCACACACCCTGGCCAGGGTAAGCCCAAGACTCTCCTACAGAATCCACTCCAGGATAAGGTTAAGGACTGTATTGCTCATCTCAATGGCATCCCGATATGACTGTAATTAAACATGAAATGAGAAGCTCCACATAGTGTAAAATCCTTCTAAACTATTTATTAAAAGTAAAGGTGGCACTTACATCAAGAGGTACCCTAAATCGCATAGATAAAAATCATGGACCGGCTAACAGCAAAGAAGCGTCCCACACTTCCTGGAACACGCAATGGCGTCCGCATGTCACTCCTCCCTATGCATTTCGTCACGCGTGACGTCGTCCGGGGCACTAGAAGGTTAGGGCCACCTACCACCAGACACCTGACCCATGGACAATGCTTTAATATCTGGGATTGATCAGTCTGTGCAATGCGTGGAGGATTGGCAGGCAGTTAGAATGCCCCTAAAGTGTACCTGTATTAAACATTTCGGATTAGCCATTTTCGTGGAATGGAGCACAAGAGAAGAGATGGCATCCTGTCAATTATTTAAAGATGTTTGTGAGATACTTGGCAGATACTATATACGTGCAGAAAGAATCATAGCTTATTGTCCAACCTACTCTGGGCAGAAAAGTATGAGCATAACACATTTACTCTTTTGTATAAGCATGTATGATACAAGAGAACTCTTATGCCCTGTACACACGAACGAATATTCCGACAACAAAACCGTGGATTTTTTTCTGACAGATTTTGGCTCACACTTGTCTTGCATACACACGGTCGCACAAATGTTGTCGAAAATTGCGAACGTCAAGACAATGACAAGATTAGGCAAACTTACTAACAACAGTCTCTCAAAACCATAAAACCATTGAGACTGTTGATGGTAGAGTGAAGCCTGGTTGAAAGAGGTTGCTAACTCCACAAATTTTCAGTTACAAACATTAGTGTTGTCTGTCTCAGTAAAATGTATTATTTCTGTCTCTGCAATGACAATATAAAAGCGGAAATAAAAAGAGTCATAGCTCTGGTCAACTCATTGCTCTTTTTTACACACCTTTGTATTAGAGTTCATTTTTTCTTTGGTGATATAGAGCTGTGTTATATGTTGATAGGTTACAAAATAGACAGTTTTACTAAGCTGAAGTCTTTTTTTTCCCCTCTTGTCTTCCTACAGAGAAAGATGGGGCGTGCTCGAGAGCCCCAGAAATGGAGGGATCTGAGACAGCAGGAGGGGGGGAAGCAGTTTCGGATGAAAAGGCCGTCATCGCTCCTCTGGTGCTGCCCGCCATGGGCCCGGTTAAAATACCTATTCCAGAGAGAGAAACCTGGACCCGGCAGATGGACTTCATCATGTCCTGTGTAGGATTTGCAGTCGGTCTGGGGAATGTGTGGCGGTTTCCATATCTTTGCTACAAGAATGGAGGAGGTAAGAGGGAAATGTATAGTGTGTCATCCTTCCTTTCTTCCTTGATTCTTTTTCCTTTCTTTATTTTTACACAGCTTAATACCTCAAGCTCATATTTGCACATACAACTGAATGAGTCAAAGCAGTGGCTCCTCCTTTCCTCATCATCCCTGTTCAGTCTATTAGGTCTTAATCAGTGTCAGAGAGTCTGAAGGCAAACGGGTTCTAATTTGATCTCCCTTTAGTAAACCTAGAAATACACTGCTCAAAACAAATTAAAGGAACACCTTTTAAGCAGAAAATAGCATCAAGTCAGTTAAACACCTGAGCTATTGATCTGGTCAGTTAAGTAGCAGAGGGGGTTGGGCGTGGCCAAGACCAGCATGTGAGAAGAAGTGTTTCTCACAGCTCCTCTCCAGCACAGCCTACCGATCCTCTCCCAGCAGCGATCCAGAGCTAAAAAACGGCTATCCAGCTGGCTACCGACCCACTCACCCTCCTGGATCAACCACCGGCTTTGTGTACCCGGGGGAAGGCTAAAAAAAAGGAGGAAGAAATGATCTCCGAAATCCAAGATGGCGCCACCGTGGCCCTAGCACAGCGCACACCGCGAGGCACTGAGAAGTCCAGAGAGGCAGCTAATAAGAAGGCCCAGAAACTACAGGGTAAGGAGTACCCGAGGGACATGTTATACTATGCCCAAAAGCTGGGGGGGCCCCAGGATCAAAGCGCATTGGGGTTCTGCTGAACTGTCTCATGCAGAGGATCACAGGCCAGGAGAGCTGAGTTCACTGCACACTGACATGCAGGGAGAGACAGACGCTGCTGCTGCTGAGCGGCCCTCCTCACTCCACATAGACACTGATACAGAAGAATCTGAACAGCCAACTTTAGCTGATATACTCAGGGCTGTGCATGTCTGCACAGCCACTGTGAAGACTCTTAAAGAGCAATTTAGTGGGCTGAGAGAGGATGTATCCCTGTTGAGACAGGACTTGCAAAAGATTAGAGAACGTACAACTGCAGTGGAAAGCAGAGTGAGTGACATTGAAGACAAACTCCCGCCAGTTGCTCGGGAGGCACATGCGGCCTATCAACTTGCTAAAGACACTAACAATAGAGCAGATGATATGGAAAATCGCTTGAGACGCAATAACATACGCATTGTAGGTCTGCCAGAGAAAACGGAAGGAAGAGATGTTACAACGTTTGTAGAGAACCGGCTAGTCAAGATATTTGGAAGAGAAATCTTTTCCCCATTCTTTACAGTGGAGAGGGCGCATCGCACACCAGGCCACCCGCTACAACCGGGAGCCCCCCCAGACCCATCCTTGCCCGGCTTATGCATTACCGGGATAGAGAAGCAGTTCTAAGGAATGCACGGGAGAAGGCTAATGTCCAGGTGAACGGGGTCAGAGTGTCGTTTTACCCCGACTTCTCAGCAGAGGTCCAAAAACGCAGGGCTAAATTCTCAGATGTGAAAAGGCGCCTACGAGCTCTGCAGCTTCCATATGCTATGCTGTACCCGGCCAAGCTTAGAGTCACCGCCGAAAGGCAGGCCCATTTCTTTGAATCAGCCCAAGATGCAGCCATGTGGCTGGACCGCAACGAGCAGGCCTTAAGACCCTGAGCCAGAGAGGAAGGAGACGGCCCCGCCTGATGTACACAGAGGATGATGACTTCTGGAGAACGATACCACTGAATCATAGTGAGATTGTTTGCAGCTCACTTATTGTTTTTTGAATATCGCGGACATTCCCCTCTTGATCCTGCAGTGTTTACTACCCATATATTTCCTTTGCCTAGGGGAATGTTTTTGCCTTATGCTGCTGGGAGCCTCGATATTGCTACGCGATCAGTGAGCTATCTTGTGAAGTAGGCAAGAGAAAATGCGTTCTTTCCAAGTGAGAGATAAAACGAGAAGGCCATGTTGGCTTTGGTTCCAATTTCATTTATATGGGCTTGTCCGGTTGACAGCCTGGTCTGTTGTTTTGGTTGTTTTTTTTCTATTACATTTTTTCTACTCATACAGAGAAACCCATCACCAGGGAGATCTTTATTGGAAGTACTGCATTGTACTAACTTTCATTACCGAGGTCATTGAAGTTAAAATCAGGCTTGAACTCCTCGGCTGGAAGCAACACGAGAAGACAAGGACCCCAACAATCTCTCTGGGGGAAGTTCCCCCAACCCCTTTTGCCCCTGTAGACTCAAGTATATCAGGGGGAAATCTGAACGAGACTCCAAGAGGTCCCAGTCCCTGAAGTCATGTATAGTTTTGCCCAATGGTTGAACTGCCAATAATTTCTTGGAATGTAAGAGGTTTGAGCTCCCCACTTAAGCGTATGATGATTTCCACATGTTTGAAAAAATACCATCCTATGATTTTGTGTATGCAGGAGACTCATTTAACGGCCGAAACTAGGTGCTGTCCCAAGTATGCATGGGTGGGGAAAGCATATCACTCCACTCACACCTCGTACTCAAGGGGTGTGAGTGTAATGATCCATAACTCTGTAGACTTTCAAGAATTTGATGTAAGTAGCAGAGGGGGTTGTTAATCAGTTTGAGCTGCTTTGGTGTTAATGAAGTTAACAACAGGTGCACTAGATGGGAAAAAATGAGACGACCTCCAAAACAGGAATGGTTTTACAATTGGAGGCCACTGACATTTTTTTTCCTACTCATCCTCTGATTGTTTTTCACTAGTTTTGCATTTGGCTAGGGTCATTGTCACTACTGGTAGCATGAGGCGATACCTGGACCCTATAGAGGTTGCACAGGCAGTCCAACTCCTGCAGGATGGCACATCAATGTCATTGCCAGATGGTTTGCTGTGTCTCCCAGCAAAGTCAAGTCGAGAGCATGGAAGAGATTCCAGGAGACAGGCAGATACTCTAGGAGAGCTGGACAGGGCCGTAGAAGGTCTTTAACCCATCAGCAGGAACGGTATCTGCTCCTTTGTGCAAGGAGGAACAGGATGAGCACTGCCAGAGCCCTACAAAAGGACCTTCAGCAGGCCACTGGTGTGAATGTCTCTGAACAAACAATCAGAAACAGACTTCATGAGGGTCACCTGAGGGGCCGAAAATCCTCTAGTGGGCCCTGTGCACACTGCCCGGCACCATGGAGCTTGATTGGCATTTGCCATTAAACACCAGAATTGGCAGGTCCACCACTGGTGCCCTGTGCTTTTCACAGAAGAGTGCAGAAGTGAAAGGGTCTGGAGAAGCCATGGAGAACATTATGCTGCCTATAACATTGTTTAGTATGACCAGTTTGGTGGTGGGTCAGTGATGGTCTGGGGAGGCATATCCATAGAGGAACACACCGACCTCTACAGGATAGACAATGGCACTCTGACTGTCATTAGGTATCGGGATGAAATCCTTGGACCCATTGTCAGACCCTACGCTGGTGCAGTGGGTCCTAGGTTCCTCCTGTTGTACGACAATGCCTGGCCTGGCTGCCAGTTCCTGGAGGATGAAGGAATTGATACCATTGAATGGCCCCCACGCTCGTCTGACCTAAATCCAAAAGAAAACTTCTGGGACATTATGTTTCGGTCCATCCGACACCACCTCAGTCTGTTCAGGAGCTAAATGATGCCCTGGTCCAGATCTGGGAGGAAATACCCCAGGACATCATCCGTCGTCTCAGGAGCATGCTCCGATGTTGTTAGGCATGCATACATGCGTGTGGGGGCCATACAAACTCCTGAGGACCATTTTGAGTTGCTGCAATGAAATTTCAGCAAAATGGACTAGCCTTTTGCATCATTTTTTTTTTTTTACTGATTTTCACTGATTTTCGGGCTGTCTTTGAATTTAGCCCTCTGTAGGTTGATCGTTTTAATTTCCATCAAACGATTTGGCCTCCTTTCATTCCTAACACATTACCCAGTCTATATCAGAATAGTTTTAAGCAGTGTAGTTTGCTACATTAGTGTTTATCCTGTATTTAATGTTTATTTGTAAATTTAAGAATATTTGTATAAATAGTAAAAAGGTATACAATATTAATTAAAAAATGTAAAGTTGAAAGAAAATTGTGCCTAAACTGTTTTCTCTTTAAAGTATAAATTTACCTTTTTTTATGAAAAGGTCAACACCCTACACCCTCCTAATCTCCTTGGTCCCTACTGTTCCATGGATTATAAGCTGTCAGCTCCTGAGCAGCTGGTGTAGCAGTCGAGGGATTTGAAATCCCTGTTCTTGTTCCCCTTCTTTTTTAGGGCTTCTGGGATGGATCAGAATTATTCTGATTGGTGAAAGTGTTAATTTGTCTGCAGTGACCAATCAAAATCACTTGATCTGTTCCGGAAGCCTTACAAAAAGAAAAAGAAGGGGGAGAAGTTTAGGAACTTCAAATTGCCAAACTACTACACTGGCTGCATGGGAACTGACAACTCATCACCCACATAGGTAAGAACAGCAGGAACGGGGGAGGGCAGGGGCATTGAGGGCATGGGCATGGGGGGGGGGGGGGGGGGATGGGTCGTCGAGGGTTGTGTAGGGTGTAAATTTATCTTTTCATTTTTTCTGGAAAAACTAAAACCCTTTAAGATAGTGAAATTGAATTCCTGTAGGCTTCAATTTAAGTGGTGGTTGAGTCTTTGCTACTACCCAATATGTCCCATCTCTGGCAGTAAAACCAAAACAGACATTTCAGTCTTGCATACAGTGCGGATGGTGTGTTCAGGCCGATGTGCAGTGTACGTTTTACACCACACATAGCCTTTTACTTTTAGGCCAAAACGTTCAATTTTGGTCTCATCTGACCAGAGCACCTTCTTCCACATGTTTGCTGTGTCCCCCACATGGCTTCTTGCATACTGCAAACAGGACTTCTTATGGCTTTCTTTCACCAATGTCTTTCTTCTTGTCACTCTTCCATAAAGGTCAGATTTGTGGAGAACACGACTCATAGTTGTCCTGTGGACAGATTCTCCCACCTGAGCTGTGGATCTCTGCAGCTCCTCCAGAGTTACCATGGACCTCTTGGCTCTTCTCTGATGAATGCTCTCCTTGCCGGTCAGTTTAGGTGGACTGCCATGTCTTGGTAGGTTTGCAGTTGTGCCATACTCTTTCCATTTTCAGATGATGGATTGAACAGTCCTAAGTGAGATGTTCAAAGCTTGAGATATTTTTTTATAACCTAACCCTGCTTTAAACTTCTCCACAACTTTATCCCTGACCTGTCTGGTGTGTTCCTTGGCCTTCATGATGCTGTTTGTTCACTAAGGTTTTCTAACAAACCTCTGAGGGCTACATAGAACAGCTGTATTTATACAGAGATTAAATTGCACACAGGTGGACTCTATTTACTAATTAGGTGACTTCTGAGGGCAATTGGTTCCACTAGATTTTAGTTAGGGGTATCAAAGTAAAGGGGGCTCAATACAAATACAAATGCACGCCACACTTTTCAGAAATGTATTTGTTATAAATTTTGAAAACCATTAATCATTTTCCTTCCACTTGCAATTAGGTGCCACTTTTTGCTGGTCTATAATAGGGATATGCAATTAGCGGACCTCCAGCTGTTGCAGAACTACAAGTCCCATGAGGCAAAGCAAGACTCTGACAGCCACATGCATGACACCCAGAGGCAGAGGCATGATGGGACTTGTAGTTTTGCAACAGCAGGAGGTCCGCTAATTGCATATCCCTGCTCTATAACATAAAATCCCAATAAAATACATTTATGTTTTTGGTTGTAACATGACAAAATGTGGAGAAAGAAAGTGATACTGGCTGTAATGTCCTTAATAGATAAGGCACCTCATCCCGAGATTAAATTACAAAAAGGATCAACAGTGGAGGGATTTTAACGGTGACAAAAATAATACAAATAATTTATAAAAAGTAGCAAACTTTATCACAAAAAAATAAAAACACCAACAATACAATATATAAGGACACATATACAAAAACAAAGAAATAATAATGTAGAGGAGCAGGTAAGCCTTCTAAGCCAATATGGTGGTGATCAGAGTGGAAATAATAGGTCACTTCTTCCCTACTAGTTTCGCCAAAGCATTGGCTTCCTCAGGGGAATAGCATACAAAGGAAAGCATACATTGCTCTGAAAAAAAAGAAATAAAAAACACTGGTTCTGAACTGCTTTGGCAAAACTAGTAGGGAAGAAGTGACCTATTATTTCCACTCTGGTCACCACCATGTTGGCTTAGAAGACCTACCTGCTCCTCTACATTATTATTTCTTTGTTTTTGTATATGTGTCCTTATATATTGTATTGTTGGTGTTTTTAATTTTTTGTAATAAAGTTTGCTACTTTTTATAAATTATTTGTATTATTTTTGGCACCGTTATAATCCCTCCACTGTTGCTCCTTTAAGACAAAATGTGGAAAATTTCAAGGGGTATTAATACTTTTTCAAGGCTCTGTAGCTGCTGCAATCAAAGTCTGTTCAACTTCCATAATGGCAAATCCAAAGCCAAATAATAGCATCACACTCTACCGATGGAACCCCCCCTGTCCCCAATCTTTCAATGCAAACATAATTGGAGTGTGTAGCTGCGGCAATATAAACTTCTACTATGACCTTGTAGGAGGGGTCGGGTGCCCATTATTCATGTGATTCTGACCACTGGCGTCACCAAGTGACAAGAGGTGGCACATAATTCAGCACAGTCCTACTGTTCAGCTTTGCTGTGAGTGTCTTCCTCCCACAAAGAGGAAGGAGAATTAATCACAGTATAATGATCTTCGGTCACATTCCACGTGATACTTTGCTCGGTACTGGAATAGAAACAGCCCTGGAAATGGGATTTTGTATTCTGCGGAGAGTTTTCAGCACGTGAGAAGAAGCTTTTAAGTTTGAAAGCTATTTCTAAATCTATTCCTGGATGTTCCGGATGTTCCATTACCAGGACAGCAGAATGATGTCCTGAAAAAACTAAGTGTACCGCGGATCGCCTTATTGGGTCTTCATAAAACTGAGTCATAGTTTGGATTGTTCTCATAGTGATTGTACACTGTATGCCTTCTCACCTAACTTTAAAGTGTGTGTAAAACCCAAACAATGAACTTCTCTTATTTGCTCCCTTTTGGTCTGTCAAATATACCATTGAGTGTTTTGTTAAATCTGTAAAAAAAAAAAAACACCTATAAAATAACTAAAAAGTCAGCGCTAGAAGAAACTCTGTATGGGCAACTATCATCAAGGTTGATATACAGTATGTGGCGCACCCCCTAAATGGCCACTGATTTGTCCCAGATCCTTTTCCCATTTTAGGGTAATAGTAGCCAGGTACACACACACAATTACTCTTCTGGCTCAGGGAACAACCTAGGACTGGACTTTCTTGAATAGGGCATGGTGAGTTGTAGTGTTCTCCGTGGAACCTAATCAGTAGGCTGAGGACACTCTTTACTGTGATATTGCCTCTCAGTATAGTTCCTCCAGCAAAGGCCCAAACATGGACAAGACTGAGATGTCGGTATAGTTCCTCCAGCAAAGGCCCAAACATGGACAAGACTGAGATGTCAGTATAGTTCCTCCAGCAAAGGCCCAAACATGGACAAGACTGAGATGTCAGTATAGTTCCTCCAGCAAAGACCCAAACATGGACAAGACTGAGATGTCAGTATAGTTCCTCCAGCAAAGGCCCAAACATGGACAAGACTGAGATGTCAGTATAGTTCCTCCAGCAAAGCCCCAAACATGGACAAGACTGAGATGTCAGTATAGTTCCTCCAGCAAAGACCCAAACATGGACAAGACTGAGATGTTGGTATAGTTCCTCCAGCAAAAGCCCAAGCATGGACAAGATTGAGATGTCAGTATAGTTCCTCCAGCAAAGGCCCAAACATGGACAAGACTGAGCTGTCGGTATAGTTCCTCCAGCAAAGACCCAAATATGGACAAGACTGAGATGTCGGTATAGTTCCTCCAGCAAAGACCCAAACATGGACAAGACTGAGATGTCAGTATAGTTCCTCCAGCAAAGACCCAAACATGGACAAGACTGAGATGTCGGTATAGTTCCTCCAGCAAAGACCCAAATATGGACAAGACTGAGATGTCAGTATAGTTCCTCCAGCAAAGACCCAAACATGGACAAGACTGAGATGTCGGTATAGTTCCTCCAGCAAAGACCCAAATATGGACAAGACTGAGATGTCGGTATAGTTCCTCCAGCAAAGACCCAAACATGGACAAGACTGAGATGTCGGTATAGTTCCTCCAGCAAAGACCCAAATATGGACAAGACTGAGATGTCGGTATAGTTCCTCCAGCAAAGACCCAAACATGGACAAGACTGAGATGTCGGTATAGTTCCTCCAGCAAAGACCCAAACATGGACAAGACTGAGATGTCAGTATAGTTCCTCCAGCACAGCCCAAAAAATGGACAAGACTGAGATGTCGGTATAGTTCCTCCAGCAAAGGCCCAAGCATGGATAAGACTGAGACGCCTTCAGTAATGTCCCAGGCCAGGCAAACACTAGTATGGCTGTACTTGGGTTACCAGCAGCAAAAGTCATTACGATCCTTTGTTTGAAAGCCCTTAAAATCCCATCCAGACGTGCTATTTTAATGGATTTTCAAACCTAATAAACAGGTTTCATTACAATATGTACAAATGTTCCCAAATAAGAACCGCATTCACTGTTAGAATTTCATTTGTTCAAGAAAAAAATTCCACGCTTCTTATTCTAATTTTATTGTAAAAAAAAAAATGAATGTCAATATGACGCCACTAACCATTAGAAATTCAAAAAATGAATGTTTCTAAACAAAACTACTAATGTACGGCCAGCTTAAGTCTAGCCAATTGTTGCCCTCTTGTTTCTTTGACCTCCCCTAATTTCTGAAGATAATTACTCCTTATAATGTTTCTCTTCAATAAGCTGGACTGACCTATATAAAAGCAGCAAACAGCAATCAGAGCCTTTCCCCATCCAACGTCTCGGAGAATCACACACTCTAAAAATGGAAATCTGCTGCAGCAGGGGGGGGGGGGGGGGGGGGAAGTGTCATTGGTTAAAGAAAATATCGCCCAGAGGTGCGGGATAAGGAAAGGACAGAGGAAGATTTGAAGGTTGATGAATTATACATGTGACACAGCATGCTCCTGTATCTCACATCTCAGCTTATGAAGCAGGAGACTGGAGGCACCCTCCTCCAAACCATTACCATACGAGTGCTGCTATAACCCAACAGTGATGAATGCTACTGATTTACATAGAGGAGAACGACTGAATAGACCGTGTTGTACAATAAGGATGTGTGTGTGGAAGGGTTATGGGAAATTCTATCTTGCTACATGCACAGAAAAAAGGATTCATACTCTTAAGTTTTCTTTTTTCTTCCTCTCTCAAGATATACTACCGTATATGTTGGCGCTATATGAATCCTGTATTATAATAATATTTTTTTTTTACCTTTTAAGTGTATGCAAAGTGCAAATCCCTAAAAAATTTAATATATTGCATATAGTATTATATATATACATACACTATCTCACAAAAGTGAGTACACTCCTCACAGTTCATTGAGGGATCCATGAATGCCAACATGTACTGTGACATACTGAAGCAGAGCATGATCTCCCCTCAGAGACTGGGCCGCAGGGCAGTATTCCAACATGATAACGTCCCCAAACACACCTCCAAGATGACCACTGCCTTGCTAAAGAAGCTAAAGGTAAAGGTGATGGGCTGGCCAAGCATGTCTCCAGACCTAAACCCTTTTGAGCATCTGTGGGACATCCTCAAACGGAAGGTGGAGGAGCGCAAGGTCTCTAACATCCACCAGCTCTGTGATGTTGTCATGGAGGAGGGGAAGAGGACTCCAGTGGTAACCTGTGAAGCTCTGGTGAACTCCATGCCCAAGAGGGTTAAGGCAGTGCTGGAAAATAATGGTGCCCACACAAAATATTGACACTTTGGGCCCAATTTGGACATTTTCACTTAGGGGTGTACTCACTTTTGTTGCCAGCGGTTTAGACATTAATGGCTGTGTGTTGAGTTATTTTGAGGGGACAGCAAATTTACACTGTTATACAAGCTGTACACTCACTTTCTTCAGTGTTGTCACATGAAAAGATAGAAGAAAATATTTACAAAAATGTGAGGGGTGTAATCACTATTGTGAGATACTGTGTATATATATATATATATATTACTATATGCAATATGTTAAATTTTTTAGGGGTTTACATACACTTTAAAGGTAAAAAAAAAAATATTATTATTATATTACAGGATTTATATGGCGCCAACGGTCAAACTTCACAACATGAAGGCAGACAGTACAGTTTCAATACAATTCAATACAAGAGGAATCAGAGGGCCCTGCTGGTTAGCGCCATCCCCGAAGGAGCCGCAGTAATTTAATCAGCTCTTTCCTAAGATTAGTGGAGAAGCAGCCAAGCACACAGAAACATTTCATTGTGGCTCAGAAATCAGTCTAGGGCAGGGGTAGATAACCTTAAAGAGATGGAGATCTAACCGAACAACTCGGAAGACGTAAAGGATCACCAGGCACAGTGTTGCCTCCTTACACCTGATATAAACCTCTAATTGCCGTACTACTTTGTCCCAATCGCGTACATTGCACGTCAATCATGGGTTTAAATCCGGTGGTGAGGAGGCGATATATTGCCTCCTCACCACCTATCAAACACAGTTGGATCGCTTTTCAGAGGAACGACATTGCATGCTGCACTTTTGAATGAGCCCTTATTTGCCATTTACAGCTGCACCCTTAGGGCTCGTTTACACATAAAGTTGGGGGGTGATAAAATCTTGCAGTTGAGTTTACTGCCCCCAATCCCCACCCCCTTTAACCAAAGGTGTACACATGCCACAGCAGGAATTAAACCCCCTGTTGCTTTGGTGGCTGCTACCGCCTGCCAATCGCGACCCATTCAAGTAAATGGGTCCACTTTGCAAGTGCCCCGCAACTGCATGCTTCTGTGGGGTCCAAGGGGTTAAAGCAGGTGGTGAGAAAGCATCACTCCGCGTGGGACAGGAGCTGGCACTACAAAGGAGGAAACAGCTTATACAGCTCTTGCTCCTTACTACAGCTCCAACTTTACAAGTAGTCCCTCTGCATTGAACTCTGTTTGATGCTCTGGGATGGCAGATCAGCAATCCCAGACCGCGATCTACCCGTCACCTGTCCGCCATCTACTGGTAAGTCACAATCCGCTGGCGGCTGACCCCTGGTCTAGGGGAAGTCTTTATGTAATTTATTGCAGAAACTTGTAGCTCCGAAGCGTCTGCGCACAAAGTTGCAGAGGACACTTATCTGGGTGAGAGCAATGCAGTCTATCACTCCCAGGACCAGGAGAATATTAAGCCGGCCATAGAGGATGCGATTTTCTTTCCTGCAACGTGTGGTTTCAGGAAAGAGAATCACTTGATTCTCACATCAACAGCTCCCGCGGAGCTATTGTGTTCTCCCAGTGGGGAGGCCGTCCAGGCCAGGAGGGCACACAGTGATTATTGCTAGCGGCTAAAGCCACTGGCAATAATCGCATAAAAAATCTGAACGGCTGGTTGTAACCAAGTTGACCAATCAACTTTGGTACAATTAGCCTTTCCATACATGGTTAGAATCTCAGCCGTCTATGGCCAGCTTTAGGCACATAATTATCAGAGGCACCTTTCCACAGTCTTTTACTCCCACCTATAGACCGGGAGAATGTTAGAGCATGGGTAGGACGTGATAGTAGACTGAAACAGTCTGAGTTTCCTGCAGCTGACAACCACGAGATAGGTTTGGGCAGTTATCTGGAGCAGTCTGGGTTCTTGCAGCTGAAGACGACAAGATAGAATAGCACACTAGGCACACTGGAGCACTTTTTTTTAATATCCACAGCTGGGGACCATAGATAAACTGCAGCTCAGGAGAATTGGGCTCTACCCATGAAACCCAGTAGAAGCAAAGCCATGGGCTTATTGCATCCAGCAGCCAGTCATGAGGGCTTCAAGGTTTAGAAACCCCCTGAAGAACACTGTCCCCCTTCCTCCAAGGGAAGAACTAATTTCTTTGGGCTCCTGGCTATTTACTTGCCTCCCACCCACCATCTGGGCACACCTCCCTAGGGATTGGATGGAGCAACTTAAGAGCCCAGCCTGGGAATATGAATTTCCCCGTCCTGAGCTCTGGCAAGTTCTCAAAAGGCTCAGGGGCAATCAGTCAAATGCCCAAACCGTGGAGCCAGAACAGAACAAAACAGCAGATCACAGCTACAGAGCTTATAATCTAAAAGGGAGGGTCAGGTGATACAAAAGGTGATAACTGTGGGGTATAAGCTGATGGAGAAAATAAAAGTCCCTGTTTGTGCACTTTTCATAGAGAGACATGTAATGATACAATGAGCACAGTGACTTAGTGGTTAGTACTTCTGCCTCCCAGCACAGGGGCCCTCAGTTTGAATTGTGGCCAGGACAATATTTGCAAGTCCTCCCTGTGCTTGAATGAGCTTCCTTGGATCCTCCAGTTTTCTCCCATACTCCAAAAACATGCAAGACGAAAAAATTAGTTTTGTTTCGTTTTGTTTAGAATCGTTAATCTAGTTATTTAGTTTAGTTAAATTTGGTTGATTCGTTCAATTTGTATTCGGGATTCATGTTCAGAATTCGTATTTGGAATTCGTATTCTAAATTTTTCGAATTTAACAAATTTTTCGATTCGAAATGTTCAAAGCGATAAATTTCGAATCGGTCGAAACGAAAATGTTATTTTTTTTTATTCAAATGCGGCAAAGTGAACAAACAAAAAAACATTTTCATCAAATGATTACCCTTTAAATTACCTTTGGCTTAACAAAAACGGCATTATTTTGAAATAGTACTCTAATAACACGCACGATCTTTGATTTCAGCAGTGGCGGCCTGTAATGCAGGGTGCAGGAGCGCCGCCCCCATCCCCCCCCTAATCTCCATTCAGGGCACCGGACGCATGGATTTCAATGGGGTTTTTTTTTTTGGAAGCACATGATTAGAGTCTGTGGCTCTAATTGGCTTTAAAAAAGGGGAAGGCTCGGGACGCAGAGCATTGTGCCCTGAGCTCACCCAGTTGTGTGACAATAGCGAATTAATATTCGCTATTGTCTTCCTGATTCTCCTCCAATCAGGAAGCAGGTCCTTAAGACTCCCTGCCAATCGGGTCTGAGGACCCACTTCCTGTTTGGCCGGGAGGAGAAGCAACGGCCAGAAGCAAGGAATAACAGCGAGGAACAGCAGCCCTACCCCGGATGGATCCTTGTCATCTGCCTCCTAAGGTAAAGAGACCTTTGATTGTCCATCTCCCATGGGGGGGGGAGGGATCACCACCTTCCCATCCGTCTCCGGCACGGGTGGGAGGGATTGGCGTTGGTTTGCCGCCCCCCCAAAATATTGAGCACCAGCCGCCACTGGATTTCAGAAATATGTTTACAGTTCGAATTCGAATTGAATTTAAAATTTCGGAAATTCGCACAAATTTCGTTTTGTTATTCGGATCGTAAACTTTGTTTATACTGTAATTCGGGTATTCGTATATATCCGAATCTCCGAATAATGAAAAATTTGTCTGAAAATTACTTTAGAACTAAATGAATGAAACGAAGCGGACCTGTCTAATGCCAGTAGGTTAATTGGCTCCAGTGTGCATTGGCCCTAGTAGGGATATATGTGAGATGAGCACGTTGGATTATAAGCTCCTTGTGGGCAGGGACATGTAAGGTGCTACATAAATTGTCCACTAAATATAAATGCCTGTAATAAATAAATTAAATAAGTTGTATAATAAATCAGTATAATGAGTGACCAACAGCTGGAAAATAGTGTTACTGACTCCCACCTTTCTCAGTGTATCTACAAGTACCTTTGTCAGACCATTCATGGTGTTAGGACCATCCGCATTCATGGTAGTCGGTCCGGAGCTCATGTGTAGGAAGCTGTTGAAGTGTTGATTGCTCCAGTCCAAATGCACTCTATGTCAATGTTCTTGAGCACCATATTGTTTTATTTTTCCACAGGTGTGTTTCTTATTCCCTACTTGCTGATCGTGTTTGTGGGTGGAATCCCAGTGTTCTTCTTAGAAATTGCTTTGGGTCAGTTCATGAAGCAAGGAGGAATTGCAGCGTGGAACATCGCTCCGCTTTTCAAAGGTAAAGTGTTCATTCTGGAGCTCAGATGGTTGTTGTGCAAGAACTGCTTTCGTGTTGCTGTACGCTCCCAGGCTCCTCTGTATTTTTCATGTCCAAAAATTCAAAAGGCTGTATTCTCATGTTACGGAGATTTCCATTTCCTATTGTGTCTCTGGAGATGGGAAGTGAAGAGAAATCAGATTTCCTGGAGACCCAGACAGCCAATAAAACCAGATAGAGGTTTACTTCTAATCACTTCCAATTTAAAGAGGAACTGCAGTCTGCTCACATAATTTGTAATAAAAACATTCTGAAGCTTCCCTCCAAACACTTTGCATATTATTTTATATATACAGTGGAACCTTGGATTACGAGCAAAATCCGTTCCAGGAGAATGCTTGCAATCCAAAGCACTCGCATATCAAAGCGAGTTTCCCCATAGAAGACAATGGAAAGATAATTTGTGCCGCATTGACTTCTATTACATGCAATACCGGATGTGGCCATAGGGGGGGCGCCAGAAATACTCGGGAACAGCTCGGCTGAACTCGGAAAGCCTCAGAAAGGCCCAGAAACACTCGGGAACGGAGTATTTCCGAGTGTTTCCGAGTGATTCCGAGTATTTCCGAACGGCTCCGAATGGCCCCTAACCGCTACGAGTGTCCCCGGTGCCCCCGCACTTCTGGCCAAATGCGGTACTGCACACCCCATTAGCTTGAATTCTGCTCGTTTTGCTAGACCACACTCGCAAACTGAGTCAGAATTTAAAAAAAAAAAGTTGCTCGTCTTTCAAAACGCTCCTTAACTGCGTTACTCGTAAAACCAAGGTTCCACTGTACTGTGATTCTATACTTGCCAAAATATGCTGCAGAAATCTCCCTCCACTGAGTCTGGCTGCATCCATTTTAACTGTGGGCAGCTGAAGCTGGATTTACTAAGACACACAGAGGCACACCTCCAGCTCTGCAGCTCTCATTGGCCCTCGTATGACTCACCCCCCCCCCCCCCCCCCCCCGCCTTCTTGGCAAACTCTCACGAGAGTGAGAGAGAGATCATGATGTCATAAGCCTAGGCTTTTTACCAGACAAGAAACAGGAAGTGGGCTGTATAAGGTATTTACTGGCAGAAAAAAAAATTACTATCCAAAGTTAAAACAACAACAAGGGCAGAAGATTTAATAGATAGAAAGATGAAAAAATTACTGAAGTCCCACTTTAAATAAAAATATTAGCAGTTAAATTTTAAGAAACTTAGTTACTTTTAACTCTATGTATGTCCTTACTAAAAATCCTCATGAGCAGGGATTGTCAATATATTGGTAAATTGTAGATATTTTTTTTTATTCGCCTAAAAATGATGAATGTTGAGATCCTAAATTGCATGCTTCATTTCAGAATCTAAGGCTTCTCTAAAGAGATGAGTTCTCAGGAATCACATACAAGTTTTAGGTTCATACTGGCAATGAATAAATGTATTATTCTCTACTGATCAGACAACTATATATATTTTATATTTTTATTGAAATATATTTTAATGAATCTTTTTAAAATAGTGAATTTATATTTGTTTGAATTATTATTTAAATATATTATGTAAAATCAAAAAAGTTTTCCATTTGCTGATGTGTGATTAGATTTGTTCATCCTTGCTCATAAGACAATGTACTCGTTCTTCACAAGAAAAAAATTATTATCTTCATCCATCTGTCATCACCCTGCAGACATCTAATTAGTCGGCTGTCATGCTGTGTTAGGACCCTGACAGCTAAGAGAATGTAAAAACTTGTGGGCACTTCAAATATTATTATAAACTAGCCTTTCCCAATCCTTTGCATTCTATTCAAAACTTGTTACAATTTTTAAATTATATTTTTAATTATAGGCATGCAATTAACAGTTAAGATGGCCTCCATAGTTGGCCCTTAAACTATAACAAGTTATAATAATAATAATAATAATAATAATAACCATTTTGGTTGTTTGACTTAAAATTAAGTTGGTTGTGTTACGTTTTAAGAAATTGACACTTAATTTGTTTTAACTTTGCGTATGTCAATACAATCTAATAAAAAATAAAAAATAAATACTAATGAACAAGGAAGATCTAATCGATTTAGTTATAAGGTAAATCAGTCATTTGATGACTTTTTTTATTGTATCAAAGATAATGAGGAATATTGAAATCTTAAATTGCTTGATTGCAGTATTTAAGATTTTCAGGTTTACAATGGTGATTAAGAAAATGAGTGATTTTCTATGGAAGAGCCCTGGGCCATCATAGAAAAAAAAAATACAGAATTATGAGTTTGGAAAAAAAAAAAAAAAAAAAAATATATATATATATATATATATATATATATATATATATATATATATATATATATATATATATATATATTTATATATATATATATATATATATATATTTATATATATATATATATATATATATATATATATATATATATATATATATATATATATATATATATATATATATATATATATATATATATATATATATATATATATAAATATATATATATATATATATATATATATATACATACATATATAAAATTTATGATGGCTCTAGGGCTCTACCATAATTTTCTACTGAACAGACAAAATTAATACATTTTGCAAAATTTTCTATGGAAGAGCCCTGGGGCCATCATAGAAAAAAAAATACAGAATTATGAGTTTGAAAAAAAAAATAAAAAATAAAATAAATATATATATATATATATATATATATATATATATATATATATATATATATATATATATATATATATATATATATATATATATATATATATATATATATATATATATATAAATATATATATAAATATATATATATATATATATATATATATATATATATATATATATATATATATAAATATATATATATATAAATATATATATAAATATATATATATATATATATATATATATATATATATATAATTTTTGATGGCTCCAGGGCTCTTTCATAATTTTCTACTGAACAGACAAAATTAATACATTTTGTAAAATCAAAAAAAAGTTTTACATTTGCCAACGTGTAGTTTGATTTGTTCATCCTTGCTCATAACTTAAACAATGTACTCTTTCTTCATAAGAAAAATATTATCTTCGCCCGTCCGTCACCACCCACAGTCATCTAATTACTCTGCTTGTCATGCTGTGTGAGGACGCCTGCAGTTTATATGAATGTAAAGACTTGTGGGTACATCAAATATTATTATAAACTATTCTGTTACCTTTTTTTTCCCCTCAAGATAATTGATAAAATGTGTATTACACAGTCTGTGGAATCAGAAAATATACTTTTATGTGCAAAAAAAGCTGCAAGGTGGCATTGTAATAGATTTTCTGTCTGTAAGTGTGCAGAAACGGAAGTTGTAGAAACTGTATAGTCGTTTTTATTTTCTTTATAATGGTCAGGGATGAAGAAAATAAGAAAATAATAAAGAAAAAATAAATCTTCTTTTGAAAGGTTCATCTAAAGTCAAAAATATTTTAATTTTATTTAGAATAGAGTGGTGAAAGATTAGAACCCCCCCCCCCTTTTTTTTTTTACGGTTTTCCCAATGGGGCAATTGTTTATAGAGCTCAAAAACTTTAAATTAATACACAAAACGAGAGATTTTTTTCCCCCGCTGGGGCAAATTTTGCCATACTTCATAAGGATTTTTTGCATTCCTCTAGATCAACTGTGGGTAAAGGATTGTGTATATGGGGTTTTTTATTGGTTGAACTAGATGGCCTTGTGTCTTTAGTCAGCCTGAATGACCATGTAACCATGTATGGATGAGTAAAAAAGATTAGATTGAGGGAGTTCTCATTTGCCTAAATTGCAAAAGTAAAAAGACCTAATTAAAATGTCACAATTTTGGTAAAATGCATTGGAGTAAATGGAGAAGATGAAATGGAGGGGTTTTTGGTTGGTTTTTAAGGGTGCAATAGGCCTTAAATATCTTCTGGATGTGGACAAAAACCTCATTATTTTAAATTTTTTTCTTATCCTCTAAGAGATTTCATTGCATACTAGCTTATTATGAAATACTTACCTTAGAACGAACACTTCCAGCGGCGCCCGCACACCTCTGAGACGGCTGACATCTTTTCCAGAGTTTCTTCCAGGTTCATGGGCTTCGGCGCTGTGAATGGCTGGAGCCACAAAGATGTCACTCCTGCGCATGTGCGTGGGAGCCGCCGCTCCCGACACAGGACTCGGGAGGAACGGCACCCATGGCCATTGCTTCAGAGCGCATGCGCCAGTGATGTCAGTGGCTGCATGTATTGTATATATCTCCTGAACTGTACACGTTTAGGAGAATTTTACACTACCTATAGGTAAGCCTTATTATAGGCTTACCTATCTGTAAACTTTAGCAGAGAAAGTTTACTTCCTCTTTAAAGGTACAGCCACACAGTGAGGGTTTTCAGCTGACTTGAGGGATGCTTAGTTTCTGGTATGTGGTTGTACATTTAAAGAGAATGGGGCTACCCCCAAAGCATGCTTTCAATTTATACATTCAAATATTTGCGTCCCATTGTTGGGAACTCAAATAGCTTTGAGTTAGGGACCACACTTTGCAGAGTTGCCTTAATGTTGAGTTAGTGACCACACTTTGTAGACTTGCCTTGATGGTAAGTAAGGGACCACACTTTGTAGAGTTGCCTTAATGTTGAGTTAGGGACAAAACTTTGTAGAGCTGCTTTCACGTTGAGTTAAAGACTATACTTTTCAGAGCTGTCTTGATGTTGAGTTAGGGACCACACTTTGCAGGGTTGCCTTGATGGTAAGTTAGGGACCACACTTTGTAGAGTTGCCTTAATGTTGAGTTAGGGACAAAACTTTGTAGAGCTGCTTTCACGTTGAGTTAAAGACTATACTTTTCAGAGCTGTCTTGATGTTGAGTTAGGGACCACACTTTGCAGGGTTGCCTTGATGGTAAGTTAGGGACCACACTTTGTAGAGTTGCCTTGATGTTGAGTTAGGGACAACACTTTGTAGAACTGCTTTGACTTTGAGTTAGAGATCACACTTTTCAGAGTTGTCTTGATGTTGAGCTAGGGACCACACTTTGCAGAGTTGCCTTGATCATAAGTAAGGGACCACACTTTGTATAGTTGCCTTAATGTTGAGTTAGGGACAACACTTTGTAGAGCTGCTTTGATGTTGAGTTAGGGACCACACTGTGCAGAGTTGCCTTGATGGTAAGTTAGGGGCCACACTTTGTAGAGTTGCCTTGGTGTTGAGTTAGGAAAAACACTTTGTAGAGCTGCTTTAACTTTGAGTTAGAGACCACACTTTTTAGAGTTGTCTTGATGTTGAGTTAGGAACCATACTTTGCAGAGTTGCCTTGATGGTAAGTTAGGGACCACACTTTGTAGAGTTGCCTTGATGTTGTGCTAGGGACAAGACTTTGTACAGTTGCCTTGATGTTGAGTTGGGGACCACACTGTGCAGAGTTGCCTTGATGGTAAGTTAGGGGCCACACTTTGTAGAGTTGCCTTGATGTTGAGTTAGGGACCAATCTTTGTAGAGCTGCCTTGATGTTGAGTTAGGGACCAATCTTTGTAGAGCTGCCTTGATGTTGAGTTAGGGACCAATCTTTGTAGAGCTGCCTTGATTTTGAGTTGGGGACCACACTTTGCAGAGTTAAAACCTGACAGGAGCTCTAAACCCCCTTTTTTTTATCCAACAAAAAGGTTTTTATTATGAAAGTATGAAAATATTATACAATACAGTATACACCCATACAAAAAAAATTGATAAGAATGATAAGAAAAGCCAGATACCGCCACCTAGAAACTACTATAACCTCTATAGCTCTAAACCCCTTACCTCCTCTATAGCTAAAAACAGTTTTTTGGCTTTACTGCTTATTTTTAATGGCTTCAATCACCATTTTTCACCACATTATCAGTTAACCTGTTAGCATTTTTTTCTGCAGTGCTGATACTCATTTTTTTTTTTTTTAATATGCAGGTCTTGGCTTTGCCTCGATGGTGATTGTGTTCTTCTGTAACACATACTATATTATGATCCTGGTCTGGGGCCTCTATTACCTGGTGCACTCCTTCACTAACACCCTGCCCTGGGCCACCTGTGGAAATCCCTGGAACACCAAGGAGTGCACCGAAGTCTTCCTACTAGACCAGTGTTCCAACGTGACTTCAGCCAATGATACTGGCTTCGACACAACACACAACATCAGCTGCGATGCTCTCCTGAACAAGAAATCACCAGTCATTGAGTTCTGGGAGTGAGTATAAAAGGCAATATTATTTTTTTATAGATGGTGGTGCATTTACAGTAAAGTTCTCCCCTTTCATTGAGCTGTGGAGGACTCCTGCTCTTTTGGCTCTGCATGTATCCACCCCGCCATACTATCACCATTACTGCATGTCATACATAGCCCTGCACTGATTTTTGCATTGCAGTAGAAACCAATTTAAGTCCCAGTGTGTTTTATTTAAAGCCTATATTTCATTTTAAATCAGCTCAGTACATTTCAGGTGCATCAAAACAAAAGGTGTGCAAAGTCTTAGAATCAGTTTTCCAGGTTCTATAACCTGGGAATAAAAAAATGTTTCCTTCTAGTATACTGTTAGGAAGGACTTTTACTCTGTGTGGAAGCAGTGGCCTCTCTGTAGAGTTGTGACACCCCCCATTCCCCCTTGCTGAGTCAGACCTAAAGCTCTGCAATTAGTAAAATCAATGATTGGTGAGCTGTAGTTCTGATTCATCGGGGGGGCGGGGGGGGGGGGGGGGGGGGCGGGTGTCGAACCAATTCAGAGGGTCCGCTGCTTCCATCTAGGAGAATAGTGTGACATGTATGCCATATTAAATTATATAGGCTGCCTGTCTACTTTATTAATACAAAATCCCCTTGAAGCAGGCCAAATGCTGGTCAATGAGCTGGTTTTGGCCCAAAGTTGGTTGACATTGGACCTAAAGTTGTGTTTCTTCCGCAGGAATAAAGTGTTGCAGCTCTCCGGAGGTCTGGATGAGCCTGGGCAGTTGAACTGGCAGATGATACTTTGCCTTCTGGCCACGTGGATCATTGTCTATTTCTGCATCTGGAAGGGCGTGAAATCGACAGGAAAGGTAACTTAAGGACAAACGGAAAAACCACAGCATGGCAGCTCATGTACAGGGACTGGAAAAATATTCCGGTGTTACCCATGGTCAGCTAGATTCACTGCTTCTTCAACCTGCTTTTAAAAATGTGGTCTTGTTTCGTGACCTTTCCGGCACCATTATCTAGCCATGGAGGTCAATAATTGAGCGTAAATCCATCAATCTCATTTTATAGAGATGCAGCCAATACGCAGGCTTCTGAACATTTAAAAATTAGGGGCCAGCATTAGGAATATGAGCAGCAAGTGTTTAAAAATACAGCTGCATGTAGCAAGGTGGAGCCCCCGCTTAGCTAGGTCTTTCTGTTTTTAGTGGTACAGCCCGCGTAGTATATGAGGGAGGCGTGGTTAAAGTGTAGTAGTTAATAGAAGAGTAGGAGAGGTGGAGAAGGTGGAATGTAGACCCGGTACGACCTTCAGAAAAACTTCATCGGGTCCTTAGATGGGAGTATAATGGAAAGCTACTTTCGTATGAGACTGACATAGAGTCATTACTGCAGCACACCTTCTGTACCACTCAACAATGGGACAAGCTATGGTTGAACTCTGATGTACCTACTTTACCACATCTTTGTAAAAACCTCTGGAAACCATTGACTGTGTGTTAAATTATGCAAAAAAAAAAAGTTAATAACCATTTTAAAGCTGAATTCCAGGTATGGGTTTTATTTCATTGTAATGCCCCGTACACACGGTCGGATTTTCCGACGGAAAATGTGTGATAGGACCTTGTTGTCGGAAATTCCGACCGTGTGTAGGCTCCATCACACATTTTCCATCGGATTTTCCGACACACAAAGTTTGAGAGCAGGATATAAAATTTTCCGACAACAAAATCCGTTGTCGGAATTTCCGATCGTGTGTACACAAATCCGACGCACAAAGTGCCACGCATGCTCAGAATAAATAAAGAGATGAAAGCTATTGGCTACTGCCCCGTTTATAGTCCCGACGTACGTGTTTTACGTCACCGCGTTCAGAAAGATCGGATTTTCCGACAACTTTGTGTGACCGTGTGTATGCAAGACAAGTTTGAGCCAACATCCGTCGGAAAAAATCCTAGGATTTTGTTGCCGGAATGTCCGATCAATGTCCGACCGTGTGTACGGGGCATTACATTGGACCAGCTTTGACCAATATAAATGCAGTATGCACATGCCATACCTGTTGGACTGCTGGGGAGGTGAAAAATCACTGTAGTAGGCACCTCTACTACACTGATTGCCTCTGTCTTCCGGGTTCCATGCCATCTAGTGGTGGCATTCACAGAACACCTTGCATTTTTCTCAATCAATGTAAAGCACTCTGTGACAGGACAAGGTGGAGAGGTGAAGTGGTGATATCACAATCTCCACCTCTTCCAATCAGAGAATGGCACGGGACCTGGAAGACAGCGTGTGCCAAAATGTTCCTGAAAAACTGAATTGATGATCACTACAGTATTTACACCACTCTGGTAACAATGTATATTTTGAAACTCTTTTTAATTGACAACATTGGCGCAAGTGCTTTATAATTTTGGTGTACCCAATCACACAATAATAGTACTTTTTACGTAATTTAGTGAAGCTGGTGCAACACCACGTAAAAATTGTCTTATGGTGCATAGGAAATGCACCAATATTTCAACCACAATAATGACATATTTTCCTTTGTTTAATCTAAAAAAAAAAATGTTTGAATTATTAGGAAATGAATTTAATTAATAGGAAAGCCCTCATAAGGCTGGTATTCTTTTCTCAGAAAAGTGAAAGATAACTCAATCCCTAATATAAAAAACTACTAGGACTTTAATTTTTATTGTACAAAGCATTAAAAGGGATTAAAAATGTAAATAAAAGATCAATGGTGTCAGTGGGAACTTATCTTAGAGACAGAAATTTCTCAAGAAACAACTTTTGGAGGAACCCTGGTTGAGAAGCCCTGCTTTACCAGCTTAGAGATACCTGGACAAAAACAATTTACATAATTTTAATTAATAGGAAAGCAATCACAAAGTCAGTGTTAACCCCCCCCCCCCCAATAAAAGGTGGCATTTCTATCCCCGCTGGGTATCAGTCTGAGCGGCGGTTGGAAAAGTACAGCCAGATAAATGCGATGAAGGCTCTTTCCTCGCTGTCTCTCCGCATCTCCCCGAGGGGACCGTTTGCAGTACTCAGCACTGATTGCCATGTGGGTCACGTGTCCCGCCCCTCTCCACTTCTCCTTCTCGCACGGCTGATTGCACCGGACAGGCAGATTAATCAGACTGCGTCAGAGTTTAATCTCTGCAGCTCTCCCTCCAATACTAATGTGTTTGTCAAATAAAACAGGCGAACATGGGTAGTAAGAGGCATGGACAGGGGCGGACTGACCATTGAGCGATTAGGGCACTGCCCGAGGGCCCTGGGCCACTAGGGGGCCCCATCAGGGTTGCCAGCCTCAGTAAAACCAGGGACAGTATGTATAAATCTGTGTTTTTTTTACATCTGTCTGTGTATACTGTGTGTACATGTATGTGTATACTGTGTGATTGTATACTGTGTGTGTGTATACTGTGTGGCCCCATAATCTCTGATTGCCTGGGGGCCCCATAATCTCCTATTGCCCGGGGGCCCCATGAGTTATCAGTCCGCCCCTGGGCATGGATGCATGCAAGATGATACCAGTGCCTTAGACGTAGGTAGAGTTGCCACCTCATCCCTTTAAACCCGAACACCTTTGAATTACACAAGTTCTGAGGCTAATTAAATTCAGATAAGGCACCAAGTGAGTTTAATTACCACCTCAATCAGCCACAGAACCTGTGTAATTAATATGTGTTCAGGTTTAAAGGGATGAGGTGGCAACCTTAGACGTAGGACCCTTGACATTACTGTTCTGGAAAGGACCCGTCAGTCTTCAGAGATTCCCATTCATTGGTTTGATTCCCGTTGCTAATTTCTTTTGTTAAAGCGGAGCTCCACCCGATTTTCCTACACTAACTGCAGCTGATTACCGCAATGTCCTAATGACAAAACGGCACTTTTTTTTTTTTTACAGCCTTTACCTTTGTTCTTCCAGCTGTCTTTGTTTTCTGCAGGAAGCATAGGCTGCGGTTAGGGGCGTGTCTGGAGCGGCTAATTACTCACTTCCTGTAAGCCGCACTGGCTCCTGGGAGCTTGTGTCATTGTTCCCAGGAGTCAGTGCGGCCGCCTGTTGCAAGAGTTCTCGAGAGACTTCCATAGTGGGAGTGACGTCATTACGACAGGCACGGCGCGCCAATTGCGGTCTAATGCGCATGCGCGAGAACTGAAAAGAACGGGCGGTGCATGCTGGTCGATCAGCAGCGCCGTATCCCGGAAGAGGATGCCTGTGGGTTTCACATGCCCACAGGCAAGATGACAACCATGAACAGTTCGTTTTAAAAGTTACTTTATTAAAGAAAAAAAAACGCAATGTCACTGAAAAACGGGGCAGGTGAGTTCCCTATTGCTATATAGCAATCAATGTCATTAGCAAAAAAAAAAAAATTATCAGAGAGAGTGGAACCCCACTTTAACAAAAGAAGTCAACTGTAACTGAATGACATTTGGTTTGCCAAAACCTTGTGTGCCATAAATAACTACTTTATCATAAATAATAACTTTATTGTTTTCTTATTTTCGTGTATAAAACAAATTAGGCCATTACCAAGAAAACAAAAAAAAATAATTTTAGAAAAGTGTTATGTTGTAATTACAACACCAGTATTGTACAAACAAAATAATAAAGTTATTTTAGCAAATACAAAAAATGCATTTCCTGGACTGGACTAGCCATTACTAATAAAAATAAAATTAATAATAAAAATGCCATAAATCTATCCCCTATTTTGTAGACACTATAACTTTTGCGCAAACCAATCAATATACGCTTATTGCCATTTTTTTTTACCAGAAATATGTAGAAGAATACATATCAGCCTAAACTGAGAAATAAATTAGTTTTTTTTTAATATATTTTTTGGGGATATTTATTATAGCAAATTGTTAAAAATATTGCTTTTTTTTTCAAAATTGTCGCTCTTTTTTTGTTTATAGCGCAAAAAATAAAAACCGCAGAGGCGATCAAATACCACCAAAAGAAAGCTCTATTTGTTGGAAAAAAAGGACGTCAATTTTGTTGGGTGCAACGTCGCACGACCGCGCAATTGTCAGTTAAAGTGATGCAGTGCCAAATCGCAAAAAGTGCTCTGGTCAGGAAGGGGGTAAATCCTTACGGGGCTGAAGTGGTTAAAGGGGTTGTAAACCCTCGTGTTTTTTCACCTATGCATTAAGGTGAAAAAACACCTGGCAGTGACCTGCCCCCCCCAGCCCCCTCGTTTTACTTACCTGAGCCCTGAAACTTGACCCGGCGGGGAGCGCTGTCCCTCTGCCCGGGGTTCTCAGGATCTGGATTGGATATATTGATAGTAATGCAGCCACTGGCTCCCACTGCTGTCAATCAAATCCAATGACGAAGGCGTCTGGGGGCGGGGCCGAGTCATACATTCGGCGGCTATGGACACCGAATTCTGGACTCGGGAGCGTGCCCGCAAGGTAACCCCCCGGGAGAGCACTTCTCCTAGGGGGTTATCTGATGCGAGGAGAGGTGAGAGCCGCCGAGGGACCCCAGAAGAGGATGTTCAGGGCCACTCTGTGCAAGACGAGCTGCACAGTGGAGGTAAGTATGACATGTTTGTTATTTGAAAAAAAAAAACAAAACAAACCCTTACAATCACTTTAAGTAAATGTTGGACAGTCTAACCCCTCACAGCTGAAGAACATAAGGTAACTTTCTGAACAGGCTAAGACCTCACAGCTGAAAACCATGAGGAAAGTTACTGCACAGTAACAGGGATCAATTTAGGACAGCTACCACTTTCCAGCTTCCTCCTGAAGTGGTCCAGTGAGTGAAATAGTCATTCTGCAGACCATATCCCTTGTGATGAGGTCCTTCAATCAACTTCTAAACAGATCCATCCATCCCTCAGCCCTGACATTGCTGAAGCCTCCAGAACACAGTCCACAGGCTGCCTCCGGGCAGCAGCCCCCCATGCTCTCAAACCGTCCTCGGGAGGACAAACCCATCTCTCCAGTGCTTCAGACTGTTTATTGCCTTTCCAGCCCCCCTTCTGGACACTCCTCTCCAGGGATTGGCTGGAGCATGATAAATATTCAGGCTGGTTATTTGCATCTCCCTCCCTAAGCTCTGGAAGCTTCTTCCAGAGGGAGGGGGAAGCAATCACACTCCCAGCCTGTAAAACCCTGAACAGACCAGGACAAACGATCACTGCTCCCTTGACTACAGAAGGAGCCACAAACTAAATTTACCTAGCATCCTACACTAGAAGAGTGCTACAATAGCAAAGTTAATATGAAATGCACAAAAAAATAATATTTTCAGGACTGTCCAAAAAAATTCTAACCAAACTGAAAAAAAGAAAACTTTTAACCATTTGCCGACCAGCCACAGTACATATACTGTGGCAGGTCAGCTCTATTGAGGAAAACCAATATACCTGTACATCGTTTCATGCAATAGATACTGTGGGTGCACACATGCCCGTTGCGCGCCGCAGGAGCGTGTGCACGGGTCCGGCGGGCTCGATGTCCGCTGGCCACCCACGATCGCTCCACAGAGAGGCAGAACGGGGATCTGCCTATGTAAACAAGGTGGATCCCCATTCTGACAGGGGACAACATGAGGATTTGCTGTTCTTAGTGATCAGGAACAGCGATCTCTGTGTTGTCCCAGTGAGAACATCCCCCACACATGTATTTTAGCAGAAAGTAAAAAATATTGTTTTTTTTCAAAATTGTCGGCCTTTTTATGTTTATAGCGCAAAAAATAAAAACCGCAGAGGTGATCAAATACCATCAAAAGAAAGCTCTATTTGTGGGAAAAAAAGGACATCTATTTTGTTTGGGTACGGCGTTACACGACCGCGCAATTATCAGTTAAAGCCACACAGTGCCGTATCACAAAAAATGGCCTGGTCGTTAAGGGGGTAAATCCTTCTGGGGCTAAAGTGGTTAATAACATAGCCTTTATTGTATGAAAAAAAATAATTATAGTTATTATAGCACACATTAAAAGAAAACAAAACAAATTTCCCAGACTGTCCAGAAAAAAATTAAGAGATTTATGTTTTTTTTTTTTAGAATCCTACTTACCTAGGTCGATGCAGCATTGGTCCGATGCTGCATCTGTCCCCCGGCGCCTCTAATACTGAGAACAGAGCGATTGAACACTACCGATCGCTCAGTTCTCACAGCTCCCTAAGCAGAGAGCTGGTGACTGTCAGTCATCAGCTCTCTGCTCTGTCTTCCCCCTCCCCTCCGTGCTCACTGGAGAGCTGGGCTGTGGAGGGGGCGGGAGTGTCCGGCTCTCATCGGCTTGCTGAGAGACTGAGCGGGTGCCAGTCCAGGAAAGTGGGCGGATCCCGACTCCATTGTCTTGATCTTGCCTGAGCCTGGTCCAGCTCTGTGACGTCAGCCGACAGCGGGCTGCAGCCCGCTGTCTGCGGAAAACAGGTCACAGGAGTGCAGAACGAACTGCACTCCTCTGATCCACAGGAGAAGTACAGCCAAATAAGCTTTGGACAAGGTAGGGAAATGGAAAAAACATTACATTTTTAATTTCCTTCTCTTGTTTTTAACTAATATTTGACAGTCCAGGAAATGCATTTTTTTTGGTGTGTGCTATAATGTTATATATTTTTTTGTACAATTTTGGCTTTCTTCTTTAGATTTTTATTGTTTTCAGTTTTGTTATCAAGTTTTTTGTACAAGAAAATAATAAAGTTACTATAGCACGTATCTCAAACCCACTACTAAAATCTATAAACAGGAATGCCCTGACTTCAAAATGTAATATTATAAAGAAGAAAGTGGAAATGTATAAATAATTCCCTTCAGGGTAGCATCATCAGGTATTATTGATAAAAGATGCAATAAATGAAAATTATTTTATTTTTTGAATGATGATCTATCAGATTTCAGGGTTTGCAGAAACGGTAAATTGTGTTGAGCTGTTTCCATAGAAAACACTGGCATGCTGGGATTTGTAGTCCCCATCCACCCCCACCCCGATAGCCTCATTTTTATGTGAGGTGCAATACGCCTGGTTGTAGCCATCACTGTGAAGCGTGCTCGCCGTTTAGAATGAAGGCTGCAATATCATTAAATGTGTTTTATGGTGATTTCATTTAGATAATGACATCAGTTCCATAACTGAAACCAGAGGATTACCTCTCCCATCTCATCCATTAGAGCAACCTTTCTCAATCTTTTTACTCCAGAGGAACCCTTGAAATAATTTTCATGTCTCGGGGAACTCTTGATTAAACCAATTCATTGGTGGTCAGCGAACAAAGTGGGACGAACGCAACGATTACAGTGGTGGTCAGAATGCAACCCTTATGGATAGCTAAAAAGATCATTGGCTTCATGCAACTGGCTCTACCATGTGGCATTGACCTTGGACCTATATAAGCACCATCAATTGGGAGGTCAAATAGCCACAGCTTAACTCCTTCCCGTCGAACATACACACATATGCGGCCTCGGCTTTAAGGGGTTATACCGGGATGATGCCTGCAGCTGAATTGTGTCCAGGCATAAGCCTCTAGCAATTTAGAGATACAGTGTAATGTTGGGTTTAGCCACAAGTGGGCGTTAGGGGGAACTGCCATTTAGGATAATACTCGCATTTGAGACCAACCCCCCAGGCTTGAAGCGTAGTCAGCATGAGTACGGGCATGGGAACAGAGTTGTACTTTAAATGTAAAAGTTTTGCCTAAGAATAGACACCACAGGATGCCCGCAACAACATTTAATTATCCAGAGAAGCCTTTGCTGTGCACCTCTCTGATTAAGTTTTACTTTTTTACAGAGGTCTGACTTTCCCTGACTTAGGTTGAACCCTGTCAACTGTAATTTTTTTTTTGCCAACTGCCTTTTTGCAGTGACAGTTATTAAAGTAGGTGTAAACCCAACCACTAAAATCACTGACAGGTACAAGTTCACATGGTTGATTTGACTGCTAAACAACAACTATACTTCTCTGCCCGGTCAGTATGTGCACCTATCTTACACATACTGACTTTCTGGACAGCTCAATTCCTAAGACTCAATTGCAGGATGGGTCAATTTCACCGGATCCTCTGACCATTAACCAGGCCTTTGCATCCTTTTATGGACACCTCTATGAGGATACGTTAACTCCTTTAGAAACCACTTTTACGGGCGTTTTTTCCTCCTTAACTTTTCCCACGCTTAGTTATACACAGAGACAAATATTAGATGAACCATTTGACCTGCAGTTGACCTCCTTCCGACCTGCCGTTGACCTTCTTCAAGCAGGTTTTGCATTCCCATGGACTTGTATGGCAATGCAAAACCCACTTAATGTGAACAAAAGCCCCTCGACCCAGATTCTTACCATGTTATGGTCATTTCAAATCATTTTCAGTGTTTGTAAATTTGTAGGTTTAATTTAAATAATCCCTGATGATCCCACCATGAACCTTGTTCAGACACTTCCTGTTATAGGGTGACAAAATTCTGTCCCTGTCTCCCGGTTGTGTTTTTACTTTGTCACCAGGTCACATGGACTTTTGATGGAGAAGACAAGTGACCCTTTCAGCAGACATTGCACAGGCATGATCTACTGGTGTCACCATCTGGAAACCCAATGGTGAGGCTGGAGGGAATGGTAGTGCTCCCTGGACATGCTCATACTACCTCCAGGATTGTATACAGTGAAATGTTTTGTTGAAGGATTATCTCCCTGGAGTGTGTGTAAAATGCTCCTATATAGTATCCTTTCTCCAAACTCCCATAGATCAGAGATGGAAAAGGTAGGTTGTGGACCTTCCCCATCTCCGGTTTATATGCTTTAAAGTTCCCAAAGTACCTTCTCCATCTTTGATTTATGAGAGTTTGGTGGAAGGATACTACATAAGTTTGAAAACATAGGATGCTGCTACACTAGGTAAATATTGGCTAGTTCCATCCATATTATGACTAGGAATTTGGGTGTAAAAGATCATCCTCTTTTGGATTTTGGATTTGGATACCTTTTGAATAGGAAAATAAGCCTTGTAATACTAATAAGGACTGGGTTAGCTCTCGGATTGGAAGGCAAGAGCAAGATGCTATTTTCAGATCTAGGCTGGTGGTACAAGCTCTGATCCTCCTGACATCTGAGAACAATATAGTACATGAAGCTATTTTCCAACCTGATGGTATTGCTGCCTAATGACATCCTTATATACCCCTATGTCTGCCCATGAGAGTGTTTTTTTTTAATGGTGCGGGTTCAATGCACCAACACATAAAACATCACTGATCTTTCCTGAAGAAGCGAACTAAAACTGTTTCAAAATGGTCATACAAATTGTAATAATTAGGTATTTAGTTGGAGTAGATAGGTGAACCCAAATACCTTTTGAGGCAATGGTACAATGGTGCAAGGACTAAAATTATGAGCTGCGTTTAGGCATGATTTAGATTGGTCTACCACAAGGTTTCTCAAAGAGGGTTCCATGGAACCCTAGGGTTCCTCCAGAGGTTCCTAGGAGTTCCTTGAGTAATGAGCAAATTCTGCCTCTCAGATTAGTTCCTACTGACACCATTGACCCTTTTAGCAATCTCTAAGGGGGTAATTCTTCCCATTGACCACAAGCGTAAGGAGCATTCTTCCCACTGACTATTACACTAATGTATCATGAGTTGTAGATATAGTCATTTTTTAGCAGGGGTTCCCTGAGACTGGGAAGTTATTTTAAGGTTTCCTCTGTGATTAAAAGTTTGAGAAAGGCAGGTCGACCACAAAGAACCTTTTAAACTGAAATAGTATGATGTCAATTATTACATCTGGATGTTTTCATGGAGATTTATTGTTTTGAGTGGTACCTTTAAAGTCTGAGTATTGTCTCCAAAAAGTATTTTGAAAATATGGATGTAGTACCTATCCGGTTTATAATTTAGTTTTACTAACCCACTCTGGCAAATGCCATGCAGCTATTTTTGCAGGAGATGTAGATAGGATATTTGTCCGTCCAGCCCTGAGATTTACACAGCCTTATGACCCAGTCAGGAGGCTGACTTTTCTCTTCATTAAAAATGACTGCTAGATTTTCAGACTCAGTTTGGGTGCTCTAGGTTCCATCTCAAAACTAGTGACCTCGAGGCTTTGCTGAAAGATGATTCCTTTACTAAGGCTTTATCCACTAACTATAAAAAATTATTTGTGGAAACTAGTAAACTGCTCACTCCATGCAGGAATGCAAAGATATCTCCAGAATTGAAAATAATGACTGGGATGATATGTGGGAGGCTCCCTTTACTAGACTAGTATCGGCTAGGGACTAGTTGATTCATTATAAGTTCTTACACAGAAATTACTTGACCCGGGCGTAATGTACCCAGTCTTCCACTTGTTGGCGCTGCTCTCTCCCTACCATAGAGGTATGTCTGTTAAGCCTGGTAGACTCTCTGGCCCCCATAAAAATTATCTGTACGCTACTCTATGTCAGAAATCGCATAATCCCTTCTTGGAAACGAGTTTCTGCGCCTACTATGTCAGCATGGAAGGCCCTGTTTAATAAGGCTGTGCTATTTTATAGAGTAACCTACGCTAGTAGCGGAGTGCCTGCAAAATTTGACAAGGTTTGAGGGGGTTGGATTTTAATTCTATGTTTACTGTATCAGATCGATTGCCTTATTATACCTACTAGTTTGATTGATTTATTCTACCTTCTGTGAGCTCCTTTGGGGGCCCATTCATTAGTTTTATTTCAAATAATCTCTAAGTGCTTTGCCCTGTCTCTACAGAACACCAGGGCCACAATTTACTCTGTGGTTATATTTCGGGCTTGTCCTTTATGGTACTTGTCCTTTATGGTAACCCTTCTCATGTATCTTACTGTCTTTCAATGTCTTTCTCTCCCCAGGTTGTCTACTTCACAGCTCTGTTTCCGTACGTGGTTCTGATCGTTCTCCTGGCTCACGGAGTCACTCTGCCAGGGGCGCTGGATGGCATTGTCTTCTATCTCAAGCCTAACTGGTCCAAGCTGGCTGAAGCTCAGGTGAGAGATTACATGAAGTTGTATAATGGTATGGAGGGCCAATACAGTATAATCCAATTTGTGTGTCCGTGCCAATGTTGATATGGTACTGTATATGCTATGTGGCAAAATGTTAATGGACACCTGACCATGGCACCTCCAAATGATTGTGTTCAGGTGTTTCCGGTGAAGGGTACAAGACATTTTAGACAGTTGTGTGCTTCCATCCTTGTGGCAACAGTTTGGAGAAGACCCTTTTTTGTTCCAGCATGGCTGTGCCCCTGTATACAAAGCCAGCTCCGATACCGATACTTTTCCTCAAGTACTTGCCGATACCGATTACCAATACCTATTTTTACAATTTTTTTTATTTACATTTTTATAACTTTAACTTTTTTTTGGTGGAGAGGTGGAGAGGGTGTTATTGTTTAGGATGGAGAGGTGGGAAGGGGGGTTATTGTTTAGGGTGGAGAGGTGGGGAGGGGTGTTATTTTTTAGGGTGGAGAGGTGGGGAGGGGTGTTATTGTTTAAGGTGGAGAGGTGGGGTGGGGGGTTATAGTTTAGGGTGGAGAGGGGGTTATTGTTTATGGTGGGGAGGGGCGTTATTGTTTTGGGTGGAGAGGGGGAAGGGGGGTATTTGGGAACCCACACACTGCCAATCACTGCACTACAGCACCCTGCAGACCTGCCCTTCCCCCTACAAGAAGTTCTGCAGCAGCAAAGCCTGGCTCAGTGCAGGACACACTACTCACCAGGCAGGCAGATCAGTCACCTGGCAGCTCCCCCGCAGAGGAGCCCAAGGAGGAGAAGCACATAGCCGAAGGACACAAAAAATTGAGCTAGGGGGGAGGGGCAAAGCCGGTGTGGGAGGGGGCAGAGCCGTGACGGGTCCACTACGGGCAAGGGAAATCCCCACTGACAGCTAAAATGTCATTGGTTGTTAAGGACGTGGCGGCCCTGCTCCTTAACAACTAATGACTGCCTGCATTCGGGGGAATCGCGCTGACAGATAAAAGAGCCGAACCTGAAGGTATCGGTGCATTTGCACGAGTACCAATACTTCGGTATCGGTGCAACCCCACTCCAGACCCAAACAAATTTTTTTGTGTACATACAGATGCTTCTACCTTCGGGTTGGGAAGCGACGGCAGTGAGCACCCTGTTGCCTACATCAGTCGCAAGCTACTACCCCGGGAGTGGGGTTTGCAGCCATAGAAAAATAATGTTTGGCGCTGGTGTGGGCCTTGAAAAAACTTCAGCCGTATCTCTATGGACGATCCTCCACGGTGCTCACAGACCACAACCCTTTGATCTGGTTAAATCGAGTATCTGGGGACAACGGACGCTTATTGGGAGCCAGGTCTTTTCGCCCAATGACAATACGTGACCTCACTAACCCCAGTTGTCACCGCTGAAATAAGAGGTGCCATACCGATGCTCTTTCCTTCCTGCTTCTTAGACATAAACATGGATGCACAGAAGTCCCAGACATGCATGTTTAAACCTGAGATCCTGAAAAAGGCCTCTTTTGACAGGTGGATAGTACCTGTCTCATGGTCCTTTGTGACTACCCTTATGCACTGTGTCAGACACAGATCAACTAACTTGGCAACATTTACTTGTGTATGTCAGCTAGAGTAGTTTGTCGTCAAAGGTAGAATCCTTGTGTATGGTTCCATGTTACAGACATACAAATGTTTCCAGCAGTAAATGAGCTTTAAAACAAATCCTCTCTGACCTCTGCAGTTGCAGCTACTGTGGGGTAGTTCATCTTCAAAATTTACCCACTTTACACTTTAATTTTCTGCTCCTCCAGCTAAATTTAAGGTGGCACTTACAGTATCTCAAAAAAGTGAGTACACTTCTCACATTTTTGTAAATATTTTATTATATCTTTCATGTGTCAACACTGAAGAAATTACACTTTGCTACAACCTAGTGAGTGTATAACAGTGTAAATTTGCTGTCCCCCTCAAAATAACTCAACACACAGCCATTAATGTCTAAACCGCTGGCAACAAAAGTGAGTACACCCCTAAGTGAAAATGTCCAAATTGGGTTCAAAGTGTCAATATTTTGTGTGGCCACCATTATTTTCCAGCACTGCCTTAACCCTCTTGAAGCAGAGCATGATCCCCTTGCTTCAGAGACTGGGCCGCAGGGCAGTATTCCAACATGATAACGACCCCAAACACACCTCCAAGACGACCACTGCCTTGCTAAAGAAGCTGAGGGTAAAGGTGATGGATTGGCCAAGCATGTCTCCAGACCTAAACCCTATTGAGCATCTGTGGGGCATCCTCAAACGGAAGGTGGAGGAGCGCAAGGTCTTTAACGTCCACCAGCTCCGTGATGTTGTCATGGAAGAGTGGAAGAGGACTCTAGTGGCAACCTGTGAAGCTCTGGTGACCTCATGCCCAAGAGGCAGTGCTGGAAAATAATGGTGGCCATACAAAATATTGACACTTTGAGCCCAATTTGGACATTTTCACTTAGGAGTGAGTACTCAACCGCTGTACACTTATAAGTCCAATAAGTTCACTTATTGAGTTATTTTGAGGGGACAGCAATTTGACACTGTTATGCAAGCTGTACACTCACTACTTTACATTGTAGCAAAGTGTCATTACTTCAGTGTTGTGAATGACATGAAAAGATATAATAAAATATTTACAAAAATGTGAAGGGTGTACTCACTTTTGTGAGATACTGTAGCTTTAAAATTGAATTTCCTCCTCTCCAACCTTTCCCCTCTATACAACTACTCCCCTCTATTTTTTTACTGTTTATTTTTTTTTTTTTACATTCTGCCCACCCCCCTCCTCCATTCTGGCCTAGGCCAGAATGACGTACTGCACTTCCAGTGCTCCCTGGGACATGCGCATCACATATTTCTGGAGGCATTGGATCCCCTCCCAATCAGCAAGAGAGTGGGCCTGGCAGCACATCATCTGGAGGCAGCTTGTACGCAGGTGTTCCCAGAGTTATCCCCATGATAAATGTTTTTCGTCTATATTGTATTTTTGTAGGTTTTTGGTTATTTTGTCTGCATATCTTTGTAAAAACCCTATATTTCAATGTAAGGTTATTATATTGCTATTTGTGGCTGCCCTGCTGAGCTGGTGGATCCTGAGGGGCAAGGGTTAAAGTTGCTCGACAGGTTTTCCGCACCCTGCAGGACAAATTATATAATTAGGGTCTCACTGAGTCCCTCGGGGCCATTTGCCATTAAGGTTGAAGTTATGGCTCGACTGCCCCTTGTGGGAGTATGGTTACCAGTTATGGATTTGCTACCAATTATGGACTCTGGCCTTGCTAAGGACTGTAATGGACTTTCACACCTAATTAAGGTTGATTACCTAATAGGGCACAAGGGAGCACCAAGGGCACAACTAAAAGGGCACTTAGAGGGACTGTGTTTTGAAGAAGTTTTTTGAGAACTATTCATTTATTACCCTTAACTACTTTAGTAAAAGAACCAGAAGTGAAGTTCTTCTTTAATGTAATCACAGGGGAAAGCAGAGTGCTGAAACATAACTTTGCTGCTTCTCTTGTGAACTTTGAGTATGAATTTCTCCACAGTATCTGCAGCTACAGAGATTATTGAAGGCTTGTTTTAAAACTTGTTTACTGCTTATTAAGGATATGTAAATACTTAAGTGCCCATAGCCCAGTATTGGGTTCACAGTAATGTTCACCTGGCAAGCATATCTGTATTTTAGGTTTTGGGAAGGTAACGTGTGAAGTGGCACCTCAGTGGGTGTCAAGACTAACCCCGTCTTTATTATAAAAGGGCTGGATTTTGCTGTGTTTATGGAAAGATACAGGGTGCTCAAGAAAGTCAAAATTCAGTCTCCAGCAACCACAGACCATTAAGGGCAAAGTGCCTGTCCCAAAACACCAAGCACATCATTACTCTGTAATCGACTGCAGGTACTGGTGAGCGCAGTAACTATAGACACTTCAAGTGCATTGGAGAAAAAAAGAGGAACCGGTTTTAAATGGACCAAGGAAATCTTAGCTCTATAAACCCAGCTTTCTGTTTTCCATTGCAGAAGAAATTTGACTCTGAAACTTAGTGAATGATGTCTCTTGTCTGAGACCTGTTCAGCATTTTATGTATAAACACTTCGGCTATTTCACATATATTGCTTTGAGGGCCATATAAATCCTTTGATTTGATTTACAATAATGTCAAATAAAGCTTAACCTGCTCTTTCGGTGTAGGCATGCACTAATATCTGTTATGCTCTGGTTTATATATAACGTAATTAAACTGTTTCCTTGCTCTGAACACATATTTGTGACCTTTAAGTTGCTTATATTGTAAGCCATATATAATATATTTTTCCATGGGTCTGTCAAAGCATAGAAGTAAAATCAGATTTAGCTATACAGTCTCTGGCATCTGCTTTGGCTCACGGCTTAGGTTGACGTTGGCTCAGATTTAATATATACCATCTCTTCCTTCCAGGTATGGATAGACGCTGGAACGCAGATCTTCTTTTCATACGCTATTGGGTTAGGGGCGCTGACAGCCCTTGGCAGCTACAACAGATTTCACAATAACTGCTACAGGTGAGTCTATGTGCAATGAAGGAAGACAACGATCCAACTCAATATGTCTTAAAAGCTTCATATCCATGGTGACACTTGCCCCCAAGTCTCCGAAGTATCCTTAGATGTCACTGCTTATATTCCTTAAATCCAATGAACTCGTTTCATTCTGACTAGGCTAACGCATTTCATCCCCACTGGGCTGTCCAGTGCTGAGCACAAAAAAAGGGCCACCAAACATAAATTGTACATGTTTCAGGGGCTTTTTGGAAGGAAGCAGGGAAGATTGGCCTGAGACTACCACCATCTTGGATGTGATGTCAGCACCCCCAGAAGACTAAGTGGTGTCACTCAAGTGCCAGTCTATTCCAACCTTTTTGAGATCAGAACCATCCTTGCCCCAATAGAAAAAAAACAAAAAAAATTATACTCACACAACAAAAGGTATGGGAATGCAAAAGATGATTGAAATGTTGGAAAGCTCTGAATGGGGCTGGGTGTCACTGTGGGGGGGGGGTGTTGGGTTGTGGAGTGGGTTTGGGCGCTCTGCAGCAGAGTTGGTGGACCTGTAGAGGATGGGGATTCTGGGTTTGGATTTGGGGGTATTGTAGAAGGTTGGTGGGCACTGTGGGATACTATTGGATGTTAGGGGCAGTATGGAGGGCCGGAGGCTCTGCAGCAGACTGAAGGACAGTGAGGGAGGCTGATCAGCACTTAGGGAGGTCAGTGGGCACTGTGGGGGCTGAACGCTCTCAGGGGGCATTGAGGAATTGTGGGCCACTATGAAAAGTTGTGGGGCTCTATGGAATCTGAGAGGCACTGTGGAAGGTTGGATCAGCAGCTGGCTGGAGGCCTGGGAGAGAACCACTGGTCTATAGCATTCCCCTTCACTCCTCCTCTAGCTGCTACATACTGTAAAAGGATATGAATGGAGGTGAGGGGAGGGGCAGATAGGCACTGCCAGAAGAGGGGGGAGCTATGATGTGCAAGAGGGTGCTATGTTAGGGAATCGACTTTTCCTGAAGAAATTTGCTAGCAAGTTCAAGTAAATAAAACATGTTAATGGATATTGTATTTATGATATAACACAGACATAGGGGAACTTATTGCTCTAATACAGAGGGGATGGCAGCTTTTAATGCTAAGTATAATAGTAGCAGATGCAGGTGGGAGGGGGGGACTGACACGAGCAGACAGTCAGAGGGGAGAGATGATGTAGGAGAGGACATAGGAGACAGAGAGCAGGGCTGTGGTTGACTGGAGGCACGTACAATGACAGCGAAGTCAGGGCTCAGAAGCCCTGATATATCGTGGTCAGCGTACAGGGGAAGGGCAAAGCCAGGCAGGATCACACAGGTATTACAGGTGATACAGGGGGCCAAATGACACAGCACAAGCATTGTGTTGTATAACATGCTTTAAGGGAACAGAATCTGTTTGTTTTTTTTTGGGTTAACAAACGCTTTAAAGTATTTGTTTTTCTTTTTTCTTTTAGCTTTTTTATTAGTACTTTTTTTTTAGGCTGATGACAGGGTCTCCTTAAATCATATTATAGGTTTGTTGGGAATGGTATTTTCTCAGAATGTTTGAAGATCTTGTTTTAGTTCTTGTGCATCCCCCTGTGGTATGGAAGGAATCCAGTGAATTTACTAAAGACATTAAATAATTAAACTTTGCCCTCCTTGGATTGGCAGTAGCAATGTGGCAATCCTTATAGGGTGATTTACAGGAGATTTCTCATTCCATAGCCCAGGACAGATCTTCAATCAACATAAGCAGTTGTAAAACTATCGTAAACAGGTGTAGATGTGCATTTATACACTACCTAAGGCCGGGTTCACGCTGGTACGACAAACGCTCCGACATTGGGAGCTCATGACGTGTGAAGATCATTGTTTCCCTATGAGAACCGTCTTAACTGGTCCGACACAATCAGTCCGACTTTGAAAATGCTCCCTGCACTACTTTGGTCTGACTTTGATCCTACTTCAGCCCATTGAATATCACTGAAGTTGGATCAAAGTTGGATTGCGGTCTTAACTGATCTGACTTTGGAATGCGACTTGTGCTCTGATGATCTTGAAGGGGAACTCCACGCCACATTTAAAAAAAAAAACGGCATGGGTTCCCCCTCCAAGACCATACCAGACCCTTTAGTCTGGCATGGATTATAAGGACAACCACCATGCTGAAAAAAATGGCGTGGGGTCCCCCCCAAAATCCTTACCAGACCGTTATCCAAGCACGCAGCCCAGCAGGCCAGGAACGGGGGTGGGGACGAGTGAGCGCCCACCTCCTCCTGAACCGTACAAGGCCACATGCCCTCAACATGGGGGGGTGGGTGCCTTGCGCCCCACCCAAAAGCACCTTGTCCCCATATTGATGAGGACAAGGGCCTCTTCCCGACAACCCTGGCTGTTCTGATAAGCCCCCTATCTGCGCAGACCCCGACAACCAACAGCCAGGGTTGTCGGGAAGGTCTCTTGTCTTCATCGACATGGGGACAAGTTGCTTTGGGTTGGGGGGCAAGGCCCCCCGCCCCAAAGCACCCACCCTCCTATGTTGAAAGCATGCGGCCACGTACGCTTCAGGAGGGGGGACGCTCACTCATCCTCACCCCCTTTCCTACCCTGCCGGGCTGCAAGCTCATATAAGGGACTGGTATGGATTTTGGGGGGACCCCATGCCCTTTTTTCGGTGTGGGGGTTCTTCTTAAAACTCATGCCAGTCCGAAGGGTCTGGTATGGTCTTGGAGGGGGAACCCATGCTGGTTTTTTTTTGCGTGGAGTTCCCCTTAAAGATTCATACCAGACACAAAGTGCCTGCCATTGTCAGGATCAAAGTTGGATCCCCTTTCATTAAAGTCGGACGGATGACGGACTTCGAGTCGCAAGGCAAAGTCGGATTCACAGTCGTACGACGTATCAGTGTGAACTCGGCCTTTATATGAAAGCTTGATCAAATAAAAATATTATTAGTATTGCAAAGATAAACAGAATTTTATCAGTAAAAATAAATAACGTGGATTGAAATGTTATTTGAGCTTTGGGATGTTCACAGCTAGAGTGAGCCGACGGTGGCGTGCATTCGCCCCCGCTACCCAGAAATGCCGGATCACGTGTATATATGTCATCCAGCACACAGCTGCCGCCCTATAGCAGTAAAACTGCTATAGGGTGGTCAGCAAGTGGTTAAACCTCCAGCTTTCATTAAAATAATACCTAGTGACCCTGCCATGAAAACCCTTATTCAACCTATCCCTTTTACATGGTGACAACGCACTGTCCCTATCTCCCAATTGTGGTCTTGCCCTGTCACCCTGCCAAATATTAACCTGATGGAGACTGTATGTCGCTGTGCTAACGCAGGCTTGTCCCCCACTGGTCAAAAAGCAGGTGTAGGGCTTTAGGGTCAATACTGGAGCAAGTGCAAGTAGACAGGAGGAGACCAAAGAGAATGCAGCAGATCGGCAACTCCGAGAAGAATAAAATTGTGAAAAATGTCATTCTGTTAAGGTTAAGACCCCCTTTAAAGCGGAGTTCCACCCATTGTTTTTACTTGCATTCTATCCCATGCCCATCCGCATTTCTTTTTAAAATGGCAACAATTTTTTTCCCTTTTTCCTCCTTTTTTTCCCCTTATTTCCTGGAGCATTGCCGGCTCCGGCCGCCTAGGCGATGATGTAACTACCCTGTTTCCCCGAAAATAAGACCTAGCGTGATTGTCGGTGATGGCTGCAATATAAGCCCTACCCCCCAAATAAGCCCTAGTTAAAGTCCTTGTAGGTCTTATTTTCAGGATAGGGCTTATTTTCGGGGAAACAGGGTAGGGCTTATTTGGGGGGGTAGGGCTTATATTGCAGCCCTCACTGACAATCACGCTAGGTCTTATTTTCGGGGAAACAGGCTAGGTGATTCCCATGGAATCCATCCCAGGAGTCCATGGGAATCCCCTAATACCGGGAATCGCCTAATACCGTAATCTCGCGTGATTTCAATACCGGAAATGACATGATCATGGTGACCGGGATGTCCCGATTGAAAGTTTGCTATAGCAACAGGGTGGGACCTTCCGTCAATGCCACCATTGGCAACCAGTCAGGAAGAAGGAGCGCCACGCAGTGGCATTACTGCGTAGGTGTGAGATCAGGAGTTGCATGCTGGGTAGCCAGCTGCACTCAATCCTGTAAATCAGTGGTTCTCAACTCCTGTCCTCAGGACCCACCAACAGGCCAGGTTTGCAAGATAACTGAAATACATCACAGGTGATATCATTTGCTGCTCAGTGATTGCAGTATTCTAGTCTGCATCTCCCCATGGTAATACAGTGGAACCTCGGATAGCGAGTAACGCGGTTAATGAGCGTTTCGCAATACGAGCACTGTATTTTTTAAAATAGTAACTCGGTTTGCGAGCGTTGTCTCGCAAAATGAGCACAATTCAGGCCAAAGCGGTGTGCAGTACCGCTTTTGGCCTGAGGTGGGGGGGGGCGCCGGAGCCAAGCAGAGCCAAATGTCGCCGATCGCAGCAGATCGGCGCCGTTCGGAAATGCACAGAAAGGCCCAAGGACTCTTCGGCTGACCTTGGCAAATCTTTCAGAGGTTTGCCGAGGTCCGCAGAAGTGTCCTCTGGCCTTTTCGGCCGTTTCCGAGGCCCTCCGGCGCCCCCCCGCCTCTGGCCACATGCGGTATTGCATCCAATTGAAGTCAACGCGGAACAAATTATTTTCGTTTCCATTGACTTCAATGGGAAAACTCGCTTTGATATGCGAGTACTTTGGATTACAAACATTCTCCTGGAACGGACTATGCTCGTAATCCGAGGTTCCACTGTACTGAAAATATGGCCTGTTAGTGGGTCCCGAGGACAGGAGTTGAGAACCACTGCTGTAAATTAAGATGAGGGCTTCAGATGCCCACAGCAGAGATGGACCCTGTCAGGTTAGTTTTGCACGATTTAAACATAAAATAAAAGGACCGCATTAATGACATTATCTAAATGTTTCAGTTCAGGTGGACACAATTACAGCAGAGTATTTTAAAGAAAAAATTAATTGGGGGACTGGAACTCCGCTTTAATAGTCACGGTTGCCTGCCAATTTCTCCCTTTTTTATCAAATGCAATACAAGTTTTTTAAATGTTTTAATTGTTTTATATTCTGCTTCTGTGCTCCCCAGAGATGCATATATATTGGCTGCTATTAACAGTTCTACAAGCTTCTTTGCTGGTTTTGTGGTCTTCTCAGTCCTGGGGTTCATGGCGTCAGAGCAGGGGGTCGACATATCAAAAGTTGCAGAATCCGGTAAGTACACGTGGAATGAAATTACCAAGATCAGGTGCAAGCTTTTTTTTTCGTTCCCACAAACTGAAGCCGTATCTAAAGATAGCTCAAAAAACAAACTCTGAAAACAGATGATATACAGAACATTGCGAAGATTTTGGTTATTTCCATGTTTTGTTTTTTTTTGTTTTGTTTTTTTAATGCCCTCTTCTAAAGAAGTTAATCATTTAAGGAGCGGAAGACTTCCCCCCTTAATGACCAGGCCATTTTTTGCGATTCGGCACTACGTCACTTTAACTGACAACTGCGCGGTCCTGCGGCGCTGTACCCAAACAAATTTGACGCCCTTTTTTTCCCACAAATAGAGCTTTATTTTGGTGGTATTTGATCACCTCTGCAAGTTTTATTTTTTGCGCTATAAACAAAAAAAGACTGACAATTTTCAAAATAAGCCAGTATTTTTTACTTTTTGCTATATTAAATATCCCCAAAAATATCCCCAAAAAGAAAACAAATTTCTTTCTCAGCTGATCACCGCCATTACTAGTTAAAAAAAAAAAAAAAAAAATAATTTCTTCATCAGTTTAGGCCGATATGTATTCTTCTACATATTTTTGGGAAAAAAAAAATCACAATAAGCGTATTGATTGGTTTACGCAAAAGTTATAGCGTCTACAAAATAGGGGATAGATTTATGGCATTTTTATTATTATTTTTTTTTTTTACTAGTAAGGCCGGTAATCAGCGTTTTTTAGCAGGACTACGACATTGAGGTGAACAGATCGGACACTTTTGACACTTTTTTGGGACCATTGACATTTATACAGCGATCAGAGCTATAAAAATGCACTGATTACTGTATAAATGACGCTGGATGGGAAGTGGTTAATACTAAGGGGTGATCAAGGGGTTAAATGTGTCCTTAGGGAGGTGTTTCTAGCTGTGGGGGGAGGGGGAGTGACTGGAGGAGGAGAGAGATCACTGTTCCTAATCACTAGGAACAGCAGATCTCTCTCTACTCCCCTGTCAGAACGGGGCTCTGTTTGTTTACATTAACAGATCCAGGTACTGGCTCTTTGTAGAGCGATCGCAGGTGGCTGGTGGACATCGTGGCCGCCGGCCACGCACATCAGCTCCTCCGCCGTGCATGCGTCTGCTATAGCTGTAAAACGAACAGCTACAGCGATTCGCGGAAACAAGCCGACCTGCCGCAGTATAATGACGGTGGCTGTTTGGCAAGTGGTTAATATTTGTCTTACATGTCTATTCTAAAATGAAGTCGCTAAGTAGTAATGTCTACCTTCATTGTCACCACATGAACAATCCCAGTCCGAGGCCCCGTTCGCATCTCACAATTTGGGATTGTGTGATTCTGCCGTCGATCCCAAATCATGTGGCAAATCATTTGGCAATCGCAGCAAAACGCACTGTGCGTGTTTAGGTGCCATTATTCTTCAATGACACTCCAAACGCGATGCAATTCTACAGTCGTGGCAAACCATTCCTTCACAAATCACACAAAGCTTGCTGTCTGAATATGGAGCAGGAGCTTCTTTCCGGGCAACAAACGCAGATAGGGCAGCTCATTAAAGTGAATGCATGTCAAAATCAAGTAGCGGGAACACTTGTGAACGGGACCTAATTTGACTTTCCTCTCTGAGCAGACCTCCGGGAAAAGCACTGATTTACAGGTAATCACAAAAACTAAATTTATGGGGTTTCCCATATTGCAAGGAAATTTGAACATGAAGGTTTTGGTGGTTTTAAAAATTCTTGGCAACTGTAGTTTAAAATGTAATGGTAATTTTTTAATATTAAAGTAAAAAACAGTTGTGTGTGATATATATAGTATATATATATATATATATATATATATATATATATATATATATATATATATATATATATATATATATATATATATATATATATATATATACACAGTATCTCACAAAAGTAAGTACACCCCTCACATATATGTAAATATTTTCTTCTATCTTTTCATGTGACAACACTGAAGAAATGACACTTTGCTACAATGTAAAGTAGTGAGTGTACAGCTTGTATAACAGTGTAAATTTGCTGTCCCCTCAAAATAACTCAACACACAGCCATTAATGTCTAAACCGCTGGCAACAAAAGTGAGTACACCCCTAAGTGAAAATGTCCAAATTGGGCCCAAAGTGTCAATATTTTGTGTGGCCACCATTATTTTCCAGCACTACCTTAACCCTCTTGGGCATGGAGTTCATCAGAGCTTCACAGGTTGCCACTGAAGTCCTCTTCCACTCCTCCATGATGACATCACAGAGCTGGTGGATGTTAAAGACCTTGCGCTCCTCCACCTTCCGTTTGAGGAGGCCCTACAGATGCTCAATAGGGTTTAGGTCTGGAGACATGCTTGGCCAGTCCATCACCTTTATCCTCAGCTTCTTTAGCAAGGCAGTGGTTGTCTTGGAGGTGTGTTTGTGGTCATTTTTATGTTGGAATACTGCCCTGCGGCCCAGTCTCTGAAGGGAGGGGATCATGCTCTGCTTCAGTATGTCACAGTACATGTTGGCATTCATGGTTCCCTCAATGATCTGTAGCTCCCCAGTGCCGGCAGCACTCATGCAGCCCCAGACCATGACACTCCCACCACCATGCTTCACTGTAGGCAAGATACACTTGTCTTTGTACTCCTCACCTGGTTCCCCCCACACACACTTGACACCATCTCAACCAAATAAGTTTATCTTGGTCTCATCAGACCACAGGACATGGTTCCAGTAATCCATGTCCTTAGTCTGCTTGTCTTCAGCTAACTGTTTGCGGGCTTTCTCATGCATCATCTTTAGAAGAGGCTTCCTTCTGGGACGACAGCCATGCAGACCAATTTGATGCAGTGTGCAGCGTATGGTCTGAGCACTGACAGGCTGACCCCCCACCCCTTCAACCTCTGCAGCAATGCTGGCAGCACTCATACGTCTATTTCCCAAAGACAACCTCTGGATATGACGCTGAGCACGTGCACTCAACTTCTTTGGTTGACCATGGCGAGGCCTGTTCTGAGTGGAACCTGTCCTGTTAAACCGCTGTATGGTCTTCTTGGCCACCGTGCTGCAGCTCAGTTTCAGGGTCTTGGCAATCTTCTTATAACCTAGGCCATCTTTATCCTCAGAGAGTTCTTTGCCATGAGGTGCCATGTTGAACTTCCAGTGACCAGTATGAAAGAGTGAGAGTGATAACACCAAATTTAACACACCTGCTCCCCATTCACAGCTGAGACCTTGTAACACTAACGAGTCACATGACACCGGGGAGGGAAAATGGCTAATTGGGCCCAATTTGGACATTTTCACTTAGGGGTGTACTAACTTTTGTTGCCAGCGGTTTAGACATTAATGGCTGTGTGTTGAGTTATTTTGAGGTGACAGCAAATTTACACTGTTATACAAGCTGTACACTCACTACTTTACATTGTAGCAAAGTGTTATTTCTTCAGTGTTGTCACATGAAAAGATAGAATAAAATACTTACAAAAATGTGAGGGGTGTACTCACTTTTGTGAGATACTGTGTGTGTGTGTGTATATATATGTACACACAGTATGTATATATATATATGTGTATATATATATATATATATATATACATACATACATACATACATACATACATACATACTGTGTGTATATATGCAAAAGTTGTATTTTTCTTTAAGACACAAAGACACAATATTAGAATTATATAAAACAACTTTTGCTTTACTTATATAATCCTTCAACAGACATAAAGTTATTCCTCCTAATGCAGTCTTTATACTGAATTGCCATACACTACTATAGCGGTCTCCAATCTTTCTGAACACAAGTCCAGTTTACTGCCCTTTAGAGGGGCTGGACTGTGGCCAATGGGAGTGGAAATTGTCTTGGCGTCAGTGGAAGTAATAAAAGAAAAAAAGCCCTAAGGCTAACGCTGCGCTAGATGATAATTAGTAGCTAAAGTGAATATATGAAAACAAAAAATAAAGCAGCCAGCACCTAAAGTACAATACAAAAAACGTAAATGAAATAAATAGCAGAGTGATTGCAGCGCTAGATATGGTGTGAAATTGATTGTTATATCAATACGTGATAAAGAATTGAATGATCAATATATTAATAAACAATAAATTCATTGAAAAAAGTTATTATGTAAAAAACAAAAAAATAAAATACATTTTTTTTCCAAAAAAAGAAAGAATACTTAAAAAAAAAAAAAAGAGAAAACTAAAGCAACGTCCCATTCAAATAATGATCTGTGAAAAAGTCTGTGCAAAGTTAACCTCCAGAGGGGAAAAGATGAATTGCAGGAGAAAAAAAAGTTGTGACGCCAAACTTCCCAAAAATGAAACGTGTGTTCAGGTCAACACCCAAGTGTAAGGTAGCCGCCTGCTTACCAAAAAAGCCGTGACTGAGGATAACAGTCTCACCCAGCACAGGGAATTAACGGTCTCCCCAAAACCAATATGGCATCCGGAAAAGCCGTTGATGTTCTATTGTTGCTCAAAGATAGAAAACAAAAACTCCCATAGTGCAGCATATCAATTCAAATAATTTAATAAAAGAAGAGTTTGCACCTACAGCAGGGATATGCAATTAGCGGACCTCCAGCTGTTGCAAAACTACAAGTCCCATCATGCCTCTGCCTCTGGGTGTCATGCTTGTGGCTCTAAGAGTCTTGCTATGCTTCATGGGACTTGTAGTTCTGCAACAGCTGGAGGTCCGCTAATTGCATATCCCTGACCTACAGGAACGAAGTATGGTAACAAGCGGTTGTGTCATATGAGAGCCACGGCGTCTCTATTAGCTTCTCCCTATTTTCTATGTTGTTTGTCTCACCACCGTCGCGGAAGGATAGCGCAACGACGTCATTACGCTATCCTTCCGCGACGGTGGTGAGACGAACAAGATAGGAAATAGGGAGAAGCTAATAGAGACGCCGCGGCTCCCATATGACATTTACAAACATTTAGGGAGTCAAAACAGGCTCTCTGTATGTATTTTGTTTGGCTATAGTTTATCTTTACCGATTCACCTTATTCTGTGTGTCCTCCTAGGTCCCGGACTGGCCTTTATCGCATATCCAAAGGCTGTGACTTTGATGCCATTTGCTCCAATCTGGGCTGCACTTTTCTTCTTTATGCTCTTGGTTCTTGGTCTGGACAGCCAGGTAATCTCCAGACGTTGCATGTAAATGTGAAGAAGGGGTTTGGACCAGTGAATGAATTACAAATTGAAATGGTGAACCGGACACTTTACCGTATCTAAATTCTCTAGGCCATAATTCTGTTGCCTATTTTTTTTGACTGCTATGTCATTTCTTAGCCACCTGCAAAGTTGTGAAGATTGATGAAAATGACTAAATGCATCTGAAAGGAAAGTGAGACAGGTGTTCATGTTAAAGTTGAATTCTAGGCAAGTTTTTATTTTTTTCTATTTTTTTAGTTTAGTTTTGGGTACAGTTAAGAAGAGCTATTTGTCAAGTCTTTATTTCTGACTGAGCAGAAATCCATACCGTAATGTACCTTTTACACCCTTTATTAGGGGGCACGACTAACCGTGATACCGTGGAGCCCAAGATACAAAAATATCCAGCACACCAATAAGTAAAGACCTCAAATCCTTTAATTATTAATTGCAATAACAGCATATTTAGCACATAGACTACATCAAAACCAATAACATTTCAGAGACATTATGACCTCTTTCATTTGTCACCTTTGATAAAGGAGGCCATAGCATCTTCAAAACATCTGTGGTTTTTACCCACTTCAGCTCCAGAAGATTACCCCCCTCTTCCTAATCTGGCCATTTTTTGCCAATTTGGCACTGCGTTACTTTAACCACTTCAGCAATGGCGTCCCTAGGGGGGGGCAGAGGGGGCCCTGACCCCCCCCCCCCCCCCCCCCAACGTTATGCTGTGCCCCACCATGTGTCTATGAGGGAGAGCATCCCCAGTCAGCTCCTGCGGGTGATTCCTTCCCCCTCCCTCTGCTCGCTGACACTGCATAATGCGAGCGCTCACACAACCATGGCCGCCCGATCTGCTCCTTCCCCTTCATCCTCATTGGCAGGGAGAAGAGCGAGTTGCAGGAAAAACTTTTGGTTTTGTTTGCTCCACCAGGACTCTCAGTTACTGAAAAAACAGACTGATTTCTCCCGTCCTTAGGACAGGAGAACCAGCCTGTAAATTCCAAGAGATGCCAGACCAGAGCTGTCAATAGCAGGGGCAGGACAGCAAGAGGAGGCTGGGGAACCCCACAGTGGCAGAACACCAGGGCCCGGTGGCAAGACAACCTTTGCAACCCTGATAGTTCTCCCACTGCTTTGGCCCCTTATATTTTCTTGGTATGCTGGTGACATATATCTCTTGTTTTCTGCCACCCTGGGGGGGCCCCAATACAGTAGGAAGGGAGCTCACTGCAGAACATGTGAAAGGGCCATTGTGGGATCGTAGTAAAGGGCCCCAGGAGATATATATATATATATATATATATATATATATATATATATATATATATATAATTGCATTTTATAGTTGCCCCCCTACTTTTGTCCCTGTCCCCCCATGTGCCCCCCTAAATATGAAAGCTGGAGACGCCACTGCACTTCAGCCCCGGAAGTATTTACCTCCCTTCCTGACAGGCCATTTTTTCTGATACGGCACTGCGTCGCTTTAACTGACAATTGCGCGGTCGCGCGACACTGTGCCCAAACAAAATTGACGTCCTTTTTTTCTCACAAATAGAGCTTTCTTTTAGTGGTATTTGATCACCTCTGCGTTTTTTATTTTTTGCGCTATAAACAGAAAAACTGATATAAAAAAACTAATTTATTTATCAGTTTAGGCCAATATGTATTCTGCTACATATTTTTTGGTAAAAAAAAAAAAAAAATCGCAATAAGCGTATATTGATTGGTTTGCGCAAAAGTTATAGCGTCTACAAAATAGGGGAAAGATTTAGGGACTTTTTTTTTATTGTTTGTACTATCATTGGCGGCGATCTGCGATTTTTAGCGGGATTGCGACAGTGCGGCGGACAAATCTGACCCTAAGTGACACTTTTTGGTGACCGGTGACACCAATAACAGTGATCAGTGCTATAAAAATGCACTGATCACTGTATAAATGCCACTGGCAGGGAAGGGGTTAACATTAGTGGTGATTAAAGGGTTAAATGTTCCCTGGGAAGGTGTTTCTATGCCACTGGCAGGGAAGGGGTTAACATTAGTGGTGATTAAAGGGTTAAATGTTCCCTGGGAAGGTGTTTCTAACTGTCATGGGGATGGGCTCCCTGGGAGTAGAGAGAGATCACTGTTCCTGATCACTAGAAACAGCTGATCTCCCTCACCTCCCCTGTTTTTGCGCTATAAACAAAAAAAGAACGACTATTTTGAAAAAAATCCCAATATTTTTAACTTTCTGCTATAAAACATATCCCATAAAGAAATTAAAAAATCGAATTTCTTCATCACTTTAGGCCAATATATATTCTGCTACATATTTTTAGTTGAAAAAAAAAATCACAATAAGCGTATATTGATTGGTTTGTGCAAAAGTTATCGCGTCTACAAACTATGGGATATATTTATGGAATTTTTATTTATTCATTTTTTACTAGTCATGGCGCCGATCAGCGACTTATAGTGGGACTGCTATATAGCGGCGGACAAATCAGACACTAACTGGCACTTTTTGGGGGCCAGTGACACTGATACAGTGATCAGTGCTAAAAATATGCACTGTCACTGTACTAATGACACTGGCAGGGAAGGGGTTAACATCAGGGGCGATCGCATGGCTCGTATTCACGCCTGCTAACCGGAAGTGCGGGATTCTACGCACAGCTGCCACCCTGTAGCAGTAAAACTGCTATATTGCGGATGGCAAGGGGTTAAGCATCTACAGTGTGTGCTCAATAATTTGTTGATGCAATTAAAGATTTGAGGTCTTTATTTATTGGTGTGCTGGCCATTTTTTTTGTGTCTTTGGGTTCTATTTATGTCTGGGGCCACATAAGGGGAGATTTTCCTTCACTTCCTGTCCTTGTGATTCCTCTACAAGAAGAATGGATTGTGGGTGTAGTCAGGGCAGGAAGGCACAGACTGCAATAAAAAACGTTGTCAGAAGTTCTCACCCTTCCTCATTCTGCTTAAATGTATTTTTGACTGTATTCCCATTGGAGAGATTTCCCACCACTTCCTGTCTTGACAGGAAGTGAGAGAAAATCTTCCCAATAGAAACACAGATGGTAAAAAGAACATAATTGAGGTTCTAACCCATCCCCACCCTATCCAAACCAAAATAAATAGCTTTGACTAGGATTGGGCTTTAAACATTCATAGTAAGCATAATATGTACGAGTATTTAAAAAAAAAAAAGCCCCAGTGGTGCATTTGTTGCCATTACTATTGTAAAGTGTCCACAGAAAGCTGGAAGACTCGTTAAATCCACTAGTACTGTCTTTTTCAAACTTTTTACCCCAGAGGAACTCTTAAAATAATTTTCAGGTCTCAGGGATCTCTCACCACGATACATTCAATGGGGGCCATTGGGAAAATGTCCCTTATGCCCTGTACACACGACCGGTTTTGCCGTCGGAATAAACTCAAGGTTTTTCCGATGGAGTTCCGACTGAATTCCGTTCAAGCTGTCTTGCATACACACGGTCACACCAAATTCCGACCATCCAGAACGCGGTGACGTACAACACGTACGACGGGACTAGAAAACGGAAGTTCAATAGCCAGTAGCCAATAGCTTCCGTCTCGTACTTGCTTCAGAGCATGCGTCGTTTTTGGTGCGTTGAAACAGCATTACAGACGAGCGTTTTTTCCGATAGTAATTTGTTCCGTCGGAAAAATATAGAACATGTTCTCAATCTAAGTCCGTCTGAATTTTCGACGGAAAAAGTCCAATGGGGCATACACACAGTCGGAATATACGATGAAAAGCTCCCATCGGACTCTTTCTGTTGGACCTTCCGCTTGTGTGTACGCGGCATAACAGTGGTGGTCAGATTGGCACCCATATGGATAGCTTAAAAGATCATTGGCCCAAGAACTATGCAGTCACCATCAGATGGGAGGTCAGTTAGTCAGTCACAGCTCAAGGAACCCCTAGCAACCTCTGGAGGAACCACACAGAACACTGGTGGAGAATGGCTTTCCTGATAGAACAACCAGCTCCACTCTATTAATGTAGCTAGCACAAACATTCTTCTTTGGTAGATGAAGGGACTTGGCAGGAAACAGAGGCAATTTTTAAGAGCCATGCCTGGCAGTTAGCAACAAACATCTGTTTGAGCTCAGGAATCAGGACCATGCCAGGTAGGTGGCTACCTGATTGGAGTTCTGCCCAGGCAAGATAATAATCTCAGGAGACACACAAAGCAACCCAAATGATGTTTCTGCTTAGGGTTCTCCTGCCTCTTAAGAGGAATGATTGAATATGTGGCCTAATTGAGAAAAGTTTCTGCCAGAGACATGCTGAAATATTTCAATAAAGTCCCCCATTGGAGTAAAAAAAAAACTATTTTACCAAAGCATTTCCAAAAAAAAGTTCTGTCCAGAAAAATGGGAATCATCAAGTTTCAATGGCCTGGACTGCTGTGACCTATGGTCCAAAACCTTGCTTGCAATTTGCAGAGTCTGCTTAACCACTTAAGAACAGCCCCAGAAGAATTTACCCCCTTCCTGACCAGAGCACTTTTTGCGATTCGGCACTGCGTCGCTTTAACTGACAATTGCGCGGTCGTGCGACGTGGCTCCCAAACAAAATTGACGTGCTTTTTTCCCCACAAATAGAGCTTTCTTTTGGTGGTATTTGATCACCTCTGCGTTTTTTATTTTTTGCGCTATAAACAAAAATAGAGCGACAATTTTGAAACAAAACGCATTATTTTTTACATTTTGCTATAATATATATCCCCCAAAAATATATAAAAAAAACTATTTTTTTCCTCAGCTTAGGCCGATATGTATTCTTCTACATATTTTTGGTAAAAAAAAAACCCGCAATAAGCGATTATTGAACGGTTTGCGCAAAAGTTATAGCGTTTACAAAATAGGGGATACTTTTATGGCATTTTTATTAATAATTTTTTTTTTTAAATGGCGGCCATCAACGATTTTTATCGTGACTGCGACATTATGGCGGACACATCGGACATTTTTGACACATTTTTGGGACCATTGTCATTTATACAGTGATCAGTGCTATAAAAATGCACCGATTCCTGTGTAAATGACACTGGCAGTGAAGGGGTTAACCACTAGGGGGCATGGAGGGGTTAAATCAGTACTAGAGAGGTGTTTCTAACTGTCAGGGGGTTGGGCTGTGTGTGTGACGTCACTGATCTCTGCTTCCGATGACAGGGAGCAGAGATCGAGGGAGCACTTGTCACTAGGCAGAACGGGGAGATGGTGTTTACATCAGCATCTCCCCGTTCGTCCTCCCCGTGAGGCGATCGCGGGTATCCCCGCGGCGATCGAGTCCAGGGGACCCGACTCACGGAGCTTGCTGCGGGCGTGCGCGCGCCGGCGGCGGCGCACCCGCCTCTTAAAGGGCAACGTACAGGTACGTGATTTTGCCTGTACGAGCCCTTCTGCCACAGTATATCTGCGTGAGGCGGTCAGCAAGCGGTTAAAGTATAACTAAAGGCAAAACTTTTTTTTTTCAGTTTTGGATAGAGTGGGGATGGAGTAGAACACCTGTCAGTTTTTATTGCTGTCTGTGTCCCCGTTAGGGAGATTCACCCTCCCTATTTGTCCTGTTTACCGTTATCATTGAGAGTTAAAGTTAAGGAAAATCCCAAATTTTGGGTTGTCCCCAGAAAAGTATTAGAGGAGAAATCTTTCAACGAGGACACTAATTCTGGTAACCTGGGGGTTCCAAAGAGATTCCCTTAATTTGAGGGGAGTTCCTCTCACTTCCTGTTTGGCTATGGGACAGGAAGTGAAGATGAATCTCCCCAATGATACACATATGGCAAAAATAAACCTTACAGAGAGGTTATAACCCTCCCTTAGTCTTGGCTTGGCAGACATGCTATTGTTTGCTTTAGGTCAGTTTCCAGAAGCCGAGGGACCCAACCTGCAGAAGAATGATCAGATTTTCAGGAACATGTTTTGGTGATCAGTTTTATAGCTCTTCCTACTTAGGCTGTGAACTTTTTTTTTATCAACCATATCTTCCAATGATAGCCACAAAATTACTTTGCTACTTTGAAAACCCTAAACCGTACTTAGTATTTCTTTGTAAACATAAAGATGTTAGCAGTTACCATGTACAATGAGTGGTGGAATGTTTGTATTTATAATTGTATTGGCATTAGTTTGGCACCCAGGGAAAATGTTTGGTATTTATGTGATATCTTCAAGTGCTGAGCAAGACCTCCACTCCCTACAGGACATCTACTCTCTCTTCACCTTCCTCTTCTCTTACATGGGCGCCCCACAGAGATGAGGTTGGACACTGGCACCGTCAGGGCACAGGTGGAGGAGGAGACGGGAGACAACCCAGAGGGAAAGCCTGTGTGATGGTAGCCAGGGTCTGGGTACGGGAAAAAACATCTCATGAACTATAATGTGTTCAGCTGGCCTTCCTACCAGTTTACTGACTAGTTCTTCAACTCTCTCGACAGTTCGTAGGCGTGGAGGGATTCATCACTGGCATCCTAGATTTGTTTCCTCACCCAGTTAACGGTTTTGTGCGCAGGGAGGTAATTGCTGCAGTCTGTTGTCTTCTGTGCTTTGTCATCGACCTCTCCATGGTGACCGAGGTAAGGTACTTGTGAAATTTGAAGGGCTGGCCCACCAAAGAAAGCGGTGTAATGTCTAAACTGTACAAAAAGAGGGGTTGTGTATATTTTGTTCTTCTGCATAGAGGCCTCCAAAAAAAAAAAAAAAAGAGATCGCCCTCAACGGATTACATGGAGACTCTCAGGGGAGGCTCAGGAATCCAAGGTGTCATTTATCGGTTCATCACTTGGGTCTACAAGAAGAGAGACTATGATAATGGTGTGGAAATTTCAGCTTCGTTAAATACTTACATAGTCTAGTCAGGTTGAAAAAAGACATAAGTCCATCTAGTTCAACCAATAGATAAAAAACAATAAATAGAAAACCTACTTTTTTTATTGGTTGAATTTGATGGTCTTTTTTCAACCTGACTAACTATGAAACTATATACATATTACAGAACCTTTTACCCGGGGCTTTTTTTTCTAAGAGAGTAGGTGCAGGTGACCCCCTATTCTCTGCAGGTGACCCCCTATTATCTGCAGGTGACCCCGTATGCACCTATTCTAAGAGAATAGGTGCAGGTGACCCCCTATTCTCTTTTTTTCTAAGAGGATAGGTGCAGATGACCCCCTATTCTCTTTTTTCCTAAGAGAATAGGTGCAGGTGACCCCTTATTCTATTTTTTTCTAAGAGAATAGGTGCAGGTGACCCCCTATTCTCTTTTTTTTCTAAGAGGATAGGTGCAGGTGACCCCCTATTCTCTTTTTTTTCTAAGAGAATAGGTGCAGGTGACCCCCTATTCTCTTTTTTTCTAAGAGGATAGGTGCAGGTGACCCCCTATTCTCTTTTTTTCTAAGAGGATAGGTGCAGGTGACCCCCTATTCTCTTTTTTTCTAAGAGGATAGATGCAGGTGACCCCCTATTCTCTTTTTTTCTAAGAGGATAGGTGCAGGAGACCCCCTATTCTCTTTTTTTCTAAGAGGATAGGTGCAGGTGACCCCCTATTCCCTTTTTTTCTAAGAGGATAGGTGCAGGTGACCCCCTATTCTCTTTTTTTCTAAGAGAATAGGTGCAGGTGACCCCTTATTCTATTTTTTTCTAAGAGGATAGGTGCAGGTGACCCCCTATTCTCTTTTTTTTCTAAGAGAATAGGTGCAGGTGACCCCCTATTCTCTTTTTTTCTAAGAGGATAGATGCAGGTGACCCCCTATTCTCTTTTTTTCTAAGAGGATAGGTGCATGTGACCCCCTATTCTCTTTTTTTTCTAAGAGAATAGGTGCAGGTGACCCCCTATTCTCTTTTTTTCTAAGAGAATAGGTGCAGGTGACCCCTTATTCTATTTTTTTCTAAGAGGATAGGTGCAGGTGACCCCCTATTCTCTTTTTTTTTCTAAGAGGATAGGTGCAGGTGACCCCCTATTCTCTTTTTTTTTCTAAGAGGATAGGTGCAGGTGACCCCCTATTCTCTTTTTTTTTCTAAGAGGATAGGTGCAGGTGACCCCCTATTCTCTTTTTTTTCTAAGAGAATAGGTGCAGGTGACCCCCTATTCTCTTTTTTTCTAAGAGGATAGGTGCAGATGACCCCCTATTCTCTTTTTTCCTAAGAGAATAGGTGCAGGTGACCCCTTATTCTATTTTTTTCTAAGAGGATAGGTGCAGGTGACCCCCTATTCTCTTTTTTTTTCTAAGAGGATAGGTGCAGGTGACCCCCTATTCTCTTTTTTTTCTAAGAGAATAGGTGCAGGTGACCCCCTATTCTCTTTTTTTCTAAGAGGATAGGTGCAGGTGACCCCCTATTCTCTTTTTTTCTAAGAGGATAGGTGCAGGTGACCCCCTATTCTCTTTTTTTCTAAGAGGATAGGTGCAGGTGACCCCCTATTCTCTTTTTTTCTAAGAGGATAGATGCAGGTGACCCCCTATTCTCTTTTTTTCTAAGAGGATAGGTGCAGGAGACCCCCTATTCTCTTTTTTTCTAAGAGGATAGGTGCAGGTGACCCCCTATTCCCTTTTTTTCTAAGAGGATAGGTGCAGGTGACCCCCTATTCTCTTTTTTTCTAAGAGAATAGGTGCAGGTGACCCCTTATTCTATTTTTTTCTAAGAGGATAGGTGCAGGTGACCCCCTATTCTCTTTTTTTTCTAAGAGAATAGGTGCAGGTGACCCCCTATTCTCTTTTTTTCTAAGAGGATAGGTGCAGGTGACCCCCTATTCTCTTTTTTTCTAAGAGGATAGGTGCAGGTGACCCCCTATTCTCTTTTTTTTCTAAGAGAATAGGTGCAGGTGACCCCCTATTCTCTTTTTTTCTAAGAGGATAGGTGCAGGTGACCCCCTATTCTCTTTTTTTCTAAGAGGATAGGTGCATGTGACCCCCTATTCTCTTTTTTTCTAAGAGGATAGGTGCAGGTGACCCCCTATTCTCTTTTTTTCTAAGAGGATAGGTGCAGGAGACCCCCTATTCTCTTTTTTTCTAAGAGGATAGGTGCAGTTGACCCCCTATTCCCTTTTTTTCTAAGAGGATAGGTGCAGGTGACCCCCTATTCTCTTTTTTTCTAAGAGAATAGGTGCAGGTGACCCCTTATTCTATTTTTTTCTAAGAGGATAGGTGCAGGTGACCCCCTATTCTCTTTTTTTTCTAAGAGGATAGGTGCAGGTGACCCCCTATTCTCTTTTTTTCTAAGAGAATAGGTGCAGGTGACCCCCTATTCTCTTTTTTTCTAAGAGGATAGGTGCAGGTGACCCCCTATTCTCTTTTTTTTCTAAGAGAATAGGTGCAGGTGACCCCCTATTCTCTTTTTTTCTAAGAGGATAGGTGCAGGTGACCCCCTATTCTCTTTTTTTCTAAGACGATAGGTGCATGTGACCCCCTATTCTCTTTTTTTCTAAGAGGATAGGTGCAGGTGACCCCCTATTCTCTTTTTTTCTAAGAGGATAGGTGTAGGTGACCCCCTATTCTCTTTTTTTCTAAGAGAATAGGTGCATGTGACCCCCTATTCTCTTTTTTTCTAAGAGGATAGGTGCATGTGACCCCCTATTCTCTTTTTTTCTAAGAGGATAGGTGCAGGTGACCCCCTATTCTCTTTTTTTCTAAGAGGATAGGTGCATGTGACCCCCTATTCTCTTTTTTTCTAAGAGGATAGGTGCAGGTGACCCCCTATTCTCTTTTTTTCTAAGAGGATAGGTGCAGGTGACCCCCTATTTTCTTTTTTACTAAGAAGATAGGTGTAGGTGACCCCCTATTCTCTTTTTTTCTAAGAGAATAGGTGCAGGTGACCCCCTATTCTCTTTTTTTTCTAAGAGGATAGGTGCAGGTGACCCCCTATTCTCTTTTTTTCTAAGAAGATAGGTGCAGGTGACCCCCTATTCTCTTTTTTTTCTAAGAGGATAGGTGCAGGTGACCCCCTATTCTCTTTTTTTCTAAGAGGATAGGTGCATGTGACCCCCTATTCTCTTTTTTTCTAAGAGGATAGGTGTAGGTGACCCCCTATTCTCTTTTTTTCTAAGAGAATAGGTGCAGGTGACCCCCTATTCTCTTTTTTTCTAAGAGGATAGGTGTAGGTGACCCCCTATTCTCTTTTTTTCTAAGAGAATAGGTGCAGGTGACCCCCTATTCTCTTTTTTTTCTAAGAGAATAGGTGCATGTGACCCCCTATTCTCTTTTTTTCTAAGATAATAGGTGCAGGTGACCCCCTATTCTCTTTTTTTCTAAGAGGATAGGTGCAGGTGACCCCCTATTCTCTTTTTTTCTAAGAGAATAGGTGCAGGTGACCCCCTATTCTCTTTTTTTCTAAGAGAATAGGTGCAGGTGACCCCCTATTCTCTTTTTTTCTAAGATAATAGGTGCAGGTGACCCCCTATTCTCTTTTTTTCTAAGAGGATAGGTGCAGGTGACCCCCTATTCTCTTTTTTTCTAAGAGGATAGGTGCAGGTGACCCCCTATTCTCTTTTTTTTCTAAGAGGATAGGTGCAGGTGACCCCCTATTCTCTTTTTTTCTAGGAGGATAGGTGCAGGTGACTCGGAAAGGGGGGGGTGACCCCCTTTCCGAGTCACCCCATGTCTTTGTCCCCTACCCACCTCTGAGCACCTTCCTTTAGTTCCACCCTTTACCTAGAGAATACAGAAAAGTATCATTATTTGATGCTAAGTAGTATGGAATTTGCTAATGAAAGGCAGTAAAATAGGTCCCCCCACAGCCAGCAACAATAGACCCCCCCCCCCCAGCAACAATAAATCCACACAGCAAAATAGACCCCCTCAGCAACAATAGATGTATCCAGCAACTAGAGATCCCCACAGCAGCATAAATCTCCACAGCAACAATAGATCTCCCCCAGAAACTATAAATCCCCCAGCAACAACAGATCTCTCCAACAACAATAGAGCCCTCGCAGCAACAATAGATCACCCCACAAGAAAATACCCCCAGCAACAATAGATCTACTAGTATCCAGCATCAATACTCTCTACAGCAGCCAGCAACAATAGACCCCTCCCTCAACAATAAATCTCTCCCATTAACAATTGACCCCCCCCAGAAACAATAGATCCCCCCCACCAGCAACAATCAAACCCCCCCAGTGACAATAGAGCCCCCATCTGCCAGCATCAATAGACCCTCCAGCACATCCCAGCACCCCTTGCATATACATTTAATGCTGGAGGTGTCGGAACTGCATTCCCCCCGCGTTCCTGCTGAAAAAAAGCCCTGCTGTTACCCACAGTTGATCCAGAGGAAAGTAAAAAAACAAAAAACCTCCAGTTATGATTCTTGGCTGGAGCGAAGAGAAAAAAAAATCTTCCTGATTTCCTGATCCCCCAGGAGGCAATTGGATGTTCACCGATTGCAATTCGTAAATTTTAAAATTCGTAAGTTCTAAAATTTGAAAATTCTAAAATTCGTAAATTCTAAAATTCTAAAATTTGTCAATTCTAAATTTAGAAAATCCGAAAATAAGAATAATAATATAAATAATAATAATTTGAAAGAAAAAATAACTAACTAACTAATAATAACTAACTACTAAATTATAGGTATTGGAATTTCCTTTCAAATTTGGCTGTTAGTGAACGTAACGAATACGAATTTATCCGAAGTTACGAATTATCTGAAATAACGAATGCTGCATCTAAACAAATAGATCAGAACAAATTAATAATCATAATAAAAAGTTTTTATTATTATTATTATTATTGTTATTTATTATTATTAATTTGTTACGTTCTATTCGCTTAGATATGGCATTCGTTATTTCAGATAATTCGTAACTTTGGATAAATTCGCATTCGTTACGTTCACTAACAGCCAAATTTGAAAGGAAATTCCAATACCTATAATTTAATAGTTAGTAATGGTTAAGTTATTATTAATTAGTTATTACAGTATTTCAGATTTTCACATTTTCGGATTTTCGAATTTCTGAATTTTCAAATATTCAAATTCACAAATATTCAGAAAAATTTGTTAAACGGGTTTTTGTTAATTCGGATATTTCTGAATTAATAAATTTGTAGAAATGAGTTAAAAAACTAATTTGGAACGAAACGAATTGCACGTGTCTACAATCTCTGGTTTTAAAGAGATTACAACCAAGTTTTTCTAACATGGCAATGGTTTTAGGAAATGTTGTTGCAGAATCCTATCTGCTTCTGTTCTGGAGAAAAAACAAACCCATTTCTTGTTGGCGGCTGAAATTTTTAAAATGAGAGTCAATAGAGGTTTTGCAGTGATCATGAGGTCATCAATCTGCATTTCAGAATATAGTAAAATGTGTTCATATGTACATATGAAAAATATTGCACTCTTATATCCTGACAACAGGTTGAATTTAGATTCTTTTCAAATGTATCTACTCACCTCCAAGTGTAAATATATCGTTGTTTACAGTGCACAATAGCTCAAGCTGAAAGTTACACACACATGTGAATGTGGCTGTTCCCCCCTTCCCACCTTCTCAGACTAAGGTTTCATCCACAAAGAAAGAGAGAGAGAGACCATCAAAGCAGGCAGTCACCGCTGTGTCCTCTCTTTAGATAAGCCACAGTACTCTGGGAATCCTTTGTCATGTAATATTTGAAATGCTTATTTGTAAAACAGGATATATATATATTAAGTAGATAAACATTTGTTAAAAATCTTAAAATAAATTGAACCCCCCCCCCCCAAATCCTTTTAACCCACCTTTAAATTCCATGTCCTGATCATTGTTGTCCATGTTATGATTGTAGGGTGGGATGTACGTCTTCCAGCTCTTTGACTACTATTCTGCGAGTGGCATCACACTGCTGTGGCAAGCTTTCTGGGAGTGCGTGGTTATTGCATGGGTTTATGGTAAGTCACACACTACAAAACTCACAACTCAAAGTCATTACAGTGAGACATAGCAGTTAAAGGTCTTAAAAATACCAGGAAATAAACAGCGTCACGCAGAAACCATTTTTTTTTTTACGCTGAATTCCAGGCGAGCAGCTAAATATATGTAAGTGTTTTGCTTTGTGTTTTTTTAACTTCTTGCAACCCGTGTTATAGACGAAAGATGCCTGCAGCGCGGCCCTTAATTGCCGGGAGGGCGTCCATGGACGAGCAAACGTACGCACGGCGCGCTCTGAGATCACACAGTCTATGAGACTCGGCTGATCACAGATCCGAGTAAGGGGTCGATCCCGGCCCCTTACCACGTGATCAGCTGTCAGCCAATGCTGATCACGTGATGTAAATAGAAGCTCGGTAATCATTATTATTTTTCCTCACGCTGTCAGCATGAGGGGAAAAAAAAGTCGATTACCGGCTTCTGTCAGATGGACATCAGTCCCTCACTCAGAAAGCCATGGCTGTGCCCACCAGTGTCATCTGCCAGTGCCCACTGTGCCACCTACCAGTGCCACCTATCAGTACCCACCCGTGCCACCTACCAGTGTCCACAGTGCCACCTACCAGTGCCCACAGTGCCACCCATCAATTTCCACCAGTGCTGCCAATCATTGCCCATCAGTGTCTAATGATCAGTGCTGCCTATCAGTGTCACCTACCAGTGCCTACCAGTGCCCATCAGTGCCACCCATAAGTTCCCATCAGTGCCACTTATCAGTGCCGCCTACCAGTGCCTACCAGTGCCCATCAGTGCCACCCATAAGTTCCCATCAGTGCCACTTATCAGTGCCACCTATCAGTGCCCTTCAGTGCCAACCATCAGTGCCACCTCATCAGTGCTTATCAGTGCCACCTATAAGTGCCCATTAGTGCCGCATTATCAGTGCCGCCTATCAGTGCCCATCAGCGCAGCCTATAAGTGCACATCAGTGCAGCCTCATCAGCGCACATCACTGAAGGAGAAAATTTACCTGTTTTCAGAATTTTAAAATTTTTTAGTTTTTTCAAAATTTCGGTCCCTTTATGTTTTATTTATCAAAAAATAAAAAACCCAGCAGCAATAAATACCGCCAAAAGAAAGCTCTATCTGTGAGAAAAAAAAAAATGATAAAAATTTAATTTGAGTAAACTGTAGCATGTTCGCGCAATTGTCCTTCAAAGAGTGACAGTGCTGAGAGCTGAAAATTGGTCTGGGAAGGAAGGGGGTTTAAGTGCTCGGTATTGAAGTGGTTAAGGTTCTTTGCTGTAAAAAGCAAGAAAGCAATAAAAACCTATGTAGTGTATTACTGTGCTTTACTAAACAAATGCTGTACATACAAACTATTTACACTTATAGGAAAACAGTACAAGACTGTCGAATCTACACGTGCACACGCTACCTAAACTTCCTAGCTAATGAGCATGAACAATGGTCTGTGTACAGCAGGAACACACTAAACTTTTATAGCTCAGGTTATAGTGGCTTTACGATCTCCATAGGAAACCAGGGCCCCAGGCTCTACTCCTATGAGAGATTGCGGGAAATTGGGCGATAGTGTCATCCTCAAATGAAGTTTCCTCTGGCACAGACCTTCCATGTTGTTATGGAGACCTCCTTTCAGCTTATGTTACTGGCCTTTTATTTAGAAAGTTTACATAACTCCCAACTTTATGAGATGGGAACGAGGGACATCTATTAGCAACAGTAAGTAAGCATAGGACACACCCCCTGCCACGCCTCCCTATACGGGAAAATTAAAAAAAAAAAAAAAAAAGATTGGTTAAACCCACATGTGCTTTTTTTTTTAGCACTACTATTCCTTTGTATTGGCTTTTGAAATTTAAAAATGCAGCAATTTAGAAATTGGATGAAAAGGTTTAGCACTGGGAAACAATTTTTTTACATTTTTATATATACAACTACACTGTATAGATCATTCCAATATGAGGGACAAATGAGGAGGAAGGAGGGACAGGGGGACATGTTTCCAAATGAGGGACAGTCCCTCCAAATCAGGGACAGTTGGGAGCTATGAGTTTAGCTATTGCCGACCCTTATTTAACACAGCTGTTTGACAAAATTTGACCAGAACTTGTGTAAAAACAATGGGAGCCGCTGAAAATGTGCACATTTCCCAGTCGACTCATTGACATTAGCTCAACATATAACAGTATATACAGTGCCTTGAAAAAGTATTCATACCCCTTGAAATTTTCCACATTTTGTCATGTTACAACCAAAAACGTATATGTATTTCATTGGGATTTTATGTGATAGACCAACACAAAGTGGCACATAATTGTGAAGTGAAAGGAAAACGATAAACATTTTTCAAAATTTTTTACAAATAAAAATGTGAAAAGTGTGGGGTACATTTGTATTCAGCCCCCTTTACTCTGATACCCCCTAACTAAAATCTAGTGGAACCAATTGCCTTCAAAAGTCACCTAATTAGTAAATAAAGCCCACTTGTGTGTAATTTAATCTCAGTATAAATACAGCTGTTCTGTGAAGCCCTCAGAGGTTTGTTAGAGAACCTTAGTGAACAAACAGCATCATGAAGGCCAAGGAACACACCAGACAGGTCAGGGATAAGGTTGTGGAGAAGTTTAAAGCAGGGTTAGGTTATAAAAAAAAATATCCCAAGCTCTGAACATCTCACAGAGCTCTGTTCAAACCATCATCCGAAAATGGAAAGAGTATGGCACAACTGCAAACCTACTTGCTTGATACCCGCTGAAGTTTCCCGATTCTTCACCCTCCCCGGTTGGTGAGAATGTTGCTCCGGTACTTGCTTCGGCTACTCACTGTGCTCCCTGGTAATAAGGTGGTTGGCCCCTTAGTGGCAACAGCTCCCCCTCTACCCCCGACCACGACAGGTTCTCCGGCCGGCAGAACCGTCACTTCTGGTTGGACTACAAGCCGCAATCCAACCCTGCGCTGCTCTCTTGTTTTTGGATAGGCCCTCACATGGCCTAGCAGCCAGATGTGCCCGGGATAGGCCCAATCTCCAGCCTAGCAACCTGGGCACTACAACACACGTCCACCCAGACAGCCGTCCAGGTGGCACAGAACACCAATCACCTGACTCCACCCAAATATATAGGTTCTCCCAGCAGGCCAAGGGATTTAAGAAAACCCCTGCCCATTGGCTGGGATACCCCATATACCCATAATCTGACCTTGCATTGGCCTTCTCTTATCTAATGCCACCAGGTACCCGGCCACCTAGTGGCAAAAGAGAGAAGTGCAGCAATTACAGACTAATGCAGCGTACACACGGGCGGACTTTTCGACCGGACTGGTCCGACGGACCGAGTCCGGCGGACAATCCGACCGTGTGTGGGCTTCATCGGACCTCCAGCTGACTTTTCCAGTCGAAAATCTGACGGACTTTAGATTTGGAACATGCTTCAAATCTTTACGTCGTAACTCCGCCGGACCCAGAAATCATCTAGTCTGTATGCTAGTCCGACGGACAAAAACCCACGCTAGGGCAGCTATTGGCTACTGGCTATCAACTTCTTTATTTTAGTCCGGAGTACGTCATCACGTACGAATCCGTTGAACTTTGGTGTGATCGTGTGTAGGCAGGTCCGTTCGTTAAAAAGTCCTTCGGAAGTCCGTCGAAAAGTCCGCCCGTGTGTATGCAGCTTTAGAGTAAAATCAACTGATCCTCAACAATTAGCCAAGGTAGTTATACCTGGCAGGTAAATTTAGGCGCAACCCTGCCTAAACAGCAAGGTGCTACACATGTGTTAGAATGGCCCAGTCAAAGTCCAGACCTAAATCCAACTGAGAATCTGTGGCAAGACTTGAAAATTGCTGTTCACAGACGCTCTCCATCCAATCTGACAGAGCTTGAGCTATTTTGCAAAGAAGAATGAGCAAAAAATGTCCCTCTCTAGATGTGCAAAGCTGGTAGAGACATCTCCAAAAAGACTTGCAGCTGTAATTGCAGTGAAAGGCGGTTCTAGAAAGTATTGACTCCAGGGGGGCGCCATACAAATGCCCCCCACACTTTTCACATATTTATTTGTAAAACATTTTAAAAACCATTTATCATTTTCCTTCCACTTCACAATTGTGTGCCACTTTGTGTTGGTCTATCACATGAAATCCCAATAAAATACACTTAAGTTTTTGGTTGTAACGTGACAAAATGTGAAAAATGTCAAGGGGTATGAATACTTTTTCAAGGCACTGTACGACTATGCTGTATAGATCATTCCAGAATTAGGAAAAAATGAGGAGGAAGGAAAGACAGAGGGACATGGTTCCAAATGAGTGACAGTCCCTCGAAATCAGGGACAGTTGGGAGCTATGATGTTTACCCATTCCCTTGTGGGTATGGCCCCTTTTTCACTACTTCCTTTTCATTTTGGGCAAAACATTTCCCAATTCAACCTCTAGATGTCACTATTGTATCACACATGCCATAGGTCATATACTGTATGTCAAAAATTCAAGCTATTATTGACCCTTATTTAACGCAACTGTTTGACAAAGTTTGACCAGAACTTGTGTAAAAAAAAAAAATGGGAGCCGCAAAAATTGTGCACATTTCCCAGTCGACTCATTGATATTACCCCAACATACAACAGTATTATCTATTTTCACAATGTATTAGAGGACAGCTTGTGTAAATGTGGCCAACAGCATTTGTTTGAGAACAGTTCACTCAAAGAAGGACCAACAAACAACAGACAGATTTATATGCAAGCCTGAGAAAATCACAAGGCTATATAATGTGTTTGTATACAGTATCTCACAAAAGTAAGTACACCCCTCACATTTTTGTAAGTATTTTCTTCTATCTTTTCATGTGACAACACTGAAGAAATGACACTTTGCTACAATGTAAAGTAGTGAGTGTACAGCTTGTATAACAGTGTAAATTTGCTGTCCCCTCAAAATAACTCAACACGCGGCCATTAATGTCTAAACCGCTGGCAACAAAAGTGAGTACACCCCTAAGGGAAAATGTTCAAATTGGGCCCAATTAGCCATTTTCCCTCCCCAGTGTCACGTGACTCATTAGTGTTACAAGGTCTCCGCTGTGAATGGGGAGCAGGTGTGTTAAATTTGGTGTTATCGCTCTCACTCTCTCATACTGGTCACTGGAAGTTCAACATGGCCCCTCATGGCAAAGAACTCTCTGAGGATCTGAAAAAAAGAATTGTTGCTCTACATAAAGATGACTTAGGCTATAAGAAGATTGCCAAGACCCTGAAACTGAGCTGCAGCACGGTGGCCAAGACCATACAGCAGTTTAACAGGACAGGTTCCCCTCAGAACAGGCCTCGCCATGGTCCACCAAAGAAGTTGAGTGCATGTGCGCAGCGTCATATCCAGAGGTTGTCTTTGGAAATAGACGTATGAGTGCTGCCAGCATTGCTGCAAAGGTTGAAGGGGTGGAGGGCCAACCTGTCAGTGCTCAGACCATACGCCACACACTGCATCAAATTGGTCTGCATGGCTGTCGTCCCAGAAGGAAGCCTCTTCTAAAGATGATGCACAAGAAATCCCGCAAACAGTTTGCTGAAGACAAGCAGACTAAGGACATGGATTACTGGAACCATGTTCTGTGGTCTGATGAGACCAAGATAAACTTATTTGGTTCAGATGGTGACAAGCGTGTGTGGCGGCAACCAGGTGAGGAGTACAAAGACAAGTGTGTCTTGCCTACAGTCAGGCATGGTGGTGGGAGTGTCCTGGTTTGTGGCTGCATGAGTGCTGCCGGCACTGGGGAGCTACAGTTCATTGAGGGAACCATGAATGCCAACATGTACTGTGATATACTGAAGCAGAGCATGATCCCCTCCCTTCGGAGACTGTGCCGCAGGGCAGTATTCCAACATGATAACGACCCCAAACACACCTCCAAGATGACCACTACCTTCCAGAAGTAAGGGAAAAAGAAGAATCACCGCTCTAGGAGGTCAATCAAGAACCTCTCCTCCAAACTGGAAGCCTCAGGTGCCAGAAATGCTAGTAGCGATAAATGTGAAAAAAGTCCTGGCTATAATTATGCAGTAACTATAGTGTGAAATGCGTCAGTTTCCTGTACTTCTTGCTGTGGCATGTATTTTTAATGTTTTTATCAATAAAGGCGATTATCATTATGAGTTCGGCTGTCCAGGACTTTTCTCACATTTATCACGACCACTGCCTTGCTAAAGAAGCTGAGGGTAAAGGTGATGGACTGGCCAATTATGTCTCCAGACCTAAACCCTATTGATCATCTGTGGGGCATCCTCAAATAGAAGGTGGAGGAGCGCAAGGTCTCTAATGTCCACCAGCTCTGTGATGTCATCATGGAGGAGGGGAAGAGGACTCCAGTGGTAACCTGTGAAGCTCTGGTGAACTCCATGCCCAAGAGGGTTAAGGCAGTGCTGGAAAATAATGGTGGCCACACAAAATATTGACACTTTGGGCCCAATTTGGACATTTTCACTTAGGGGTGTACTCACTTTTGTTGCCAGAGGTTTAGACATTAATGGCTGTGTGTTGAGTTATTTTGAGGGGACAGCAAATTTACACTGTTATACAAGCTGTACACTCACTACTTTACATTGTAGCAAAGTGTCATTTCTTCAGTGTTGTCACATGAAAAAATAAAAGAAAATATTTACAAAAATGAGAGGGGTGTACTCACATTTGTGAGACAGTGTGTGTGTGTATATATATATACTGTATACACATGGTATATCAAATACAACATATATCAAATACAGCTGTTTTACACATCAAAAGATTTGTTTATTTGTCCATCCAGTTCTGAGATTAACACAGCTTTGCCACACAGTACAGCCCTGGCCTTTTTTTTTCTCTGCTGCAGTTTAGACCCACAGGCCTTGTCCCTTCTATAGCCTGTTTATGAATAATAAAATTAGGAGGCAGAAGACTGATGAGCTCACCTCTCTATCACTCTGCTCTCTCCTCCTATCAGCATGCTCCATGCACTGCTGCACACGTGATTGGCTCCTCGTTCTGCTTCTCACTCCCTCAGTCTAAGCTTTGCTATACAGTGACTGAGGTTGATACCAGGTCACATTCATTGCTTTCATTAAAAAAAAAATGTTTTAAGAAGTATGAATGAATGAAGAGTTGCATTTATTTGTGTCTTTGATATCTGCTTGGAGTTCAGCTTAAAAAAAAATAATAGTGCATGTTCATATCTTTGCTGTAAGGAAAAATATCAGCAGATTTACTGTCTGGACCACCAGTTGAAAATAAAGAGAAAAAAGCCCTAAAAAAGAAAACGAATGCAGCCATCACATCTTAGAATTGGAAAGCTGCAATATAATAAATATTTAATTTAATATTATAAATAATATTGGCTGTTGGGTTTAATACCGCTTTAATTTGTTTGTCTTTTACTATTTTAAACTACAAGTCCATCTAAGACTACACGGTGACAACACTGCTGCGCAATTCCACTGCAGAACAAATGTTGTCACCCTGTTACAGGAAGTGGAAAATAACAGCTCTATTGGCAGGATCAACCAGTAATAAAACTGTTACTGGTGGGAATCCATAGAAAAAAAAAAAAAAAAAACTGCTGGTGACAAACTGCAACTTTTAATTTTCTATAAATCCACTTTAAAGCAGTATTCTGATTAGTTCTTGGAATACACAGCACACTTCTGTACACAATATCATAAAATATTAAACTATGGTATTTTTTTTTAGGCTTCTTTCCCTTCTAAATTAGTCTTTTCTACAATCAATAAATGTTGCATGTGTGTTGGTAATTCGTGTAACACAGAATTGTGCTCTCCAGGGGCGGACAGGTTCATGGACGACGTTGCTCGGATGATCGGTTACCGGCCTTTGCCGTACATGAAGTGGTGCTGGTCTGTGATCACTCCCCTCGTCTGTGTGGTAAGTGAGGCAGGCTTTGCCAAATTTACTTTTATTGTGATTTTACTGAATGCAGGACCCTGAAAATATAGATATAAGCACTTTTTAATACAATATATTATTATTAATAATATTTTTTAATCATTTTATAGCACACATATATAAATATAACTACATTGCATTATTATTTTGACCTTTTAATACATTTATAATAATAATAATATTTTTTCATAAATTATTTTACATTTTTAATGAATTATTTTTGAATGAATTGTATCATAATTATGTTTAAATTATTATTATTTTTTAATTATTTAAAAAAAAAAAACTAAAAAAAAAAAAAAACCTTGCCATCATCACTGTCAATATTAAATGGTGAAGCGCTTATCTGTACATCTATCACACTAATTAAATTTCAATAAAAACCCAAATTCATGCAAAAAATAACAAAATATGTCCCAGGTGCACAACTTTTGTGAAAACCAAGTTTTGGTAATTTGTTAAATAAAAAATGTTTGCTTATGGGTTTAATACCACTTTAATTTGTTTGTCTTTTACATAGTCTATTTCAAACTACAAGTCCATCTAAGACTACACGGTGGCAATTCCATTGCAGAACAAATGTTGTCACCCTGTTACAGGAAGTGAAAAATAACCGCTCAATTGGCAGGATCAACACGTAATAAAACTATGTTACTGACGGGAATCATAAAAAAATATATAATTACATTGCCTTATTAAGACCCTTTTAATACATTTTTAATAATAATATTTTTTTCATAAATGATTTTTTAATTATTTTTTTTTGAATGAATTGTATCATAATCATTTTTTTTTAATTATTATTATTTTTTAATAAAAAAAAAACCTAAAAAAAAGTCCACTATCATCACTGTCAATATTAAATGGTGTAGCGTTTATCAGTACATATATCACACTAATTAAATTTCAATAAAAAACAAAATTCATGCAAAAAATAAAAAATAAAATATGTCCCATGTGCAGAAAAGGTCTCTATGCTTCTTCCTTTAAAATACAACAAAGTGCACAACTTTTGTGAAAACCAATTTTTGGTAAATTGTAATATAATAAATGTTTGCTTATGGGTTTAATACAGCTTTAATTTATTTGTCTTTTACTTAGTCTATTTCAAACTACAAGTCCATCTAAGACTACATGGTGACAATACTGCTGTGCAATTCCACTGCAGAACAAATGTTGTCACCCTGTTACAAGAAGTGAAAAATAACGGCTCTATTGGCAGGATCAACACGTAATAAAACTAAAATATAAATAAATTGCATTATTATTTTGACCTTTTAATACGTTTTTAATAATAATATTTTTTCATAAATTATTTTTTAATTTTTGATTTTTATTTTTAAATGAATTGTATCATAAATATTTTTTTAATAAAAAAGTCCACCATAATCACTGTCAATAATAAATGGTGTATCATTTATCAGTACATATATCACACTAATTAAATTTCAATAAAAAAACATGCAAAAATAACCCCAAAAATAAAATATGTCCTATGTGCAGAACAGGTCTCTATACTTCTTCCTTTAAAATCCAACAATGTGCACAACTTTTGCAAAAACCAATTTTCTCCTTTTTTTTTACCTCCATAGCCAGTTGTGCCCTCACCTTCAGGATATGACCCATATATACTGTACATGCAAGGTCAAAAATGCTTGTGTCTCCTTTAAAGCCGATCCTCCACTCTCCAATGGGAAATGCCTTTTTTTAAACTCAGCTCCCCCCCCCCCCCCCAAACATCCTGAAGAGAAAAGAAAATAATCTGTAGCGCTTCACCTTTTTAAAAAACCTTTTATTTATGCCACTCAGATATAATGCACTCACATTTTTATGGTGCCTGCAGCGCAACCACTTCTCACAGCAATAGAAACAAACCCCGTCCGTCATTGGCTCTGGCTAGCTGCATAAATACCGCACTTCCTGTGTCTCCTCTGTGCACGATGACGTCACCAAAAGGTCCCGCCCCTATGTGTTTTGTCACAGGGACGTGTGACTTTCTCAGGGTAATCCCTGAGGTTAACTTTTATTAACAAGGTTCTAGAAAAGAAAAAAAATGCAAGAGGCTCAAGCAACAACAGCAATGTTATAGTTTATGCCAACTGCTGCCTCTGTTGCTTTTCCTGGCCAGCTTGGCCCGCCTGTAAACTATAGAGAAACGTTCAAATAAATGCATACTAAATATTATCATTGCAGGTGTTAATCACATACAGTTATAAACACTTTTTTTTATAATAATTTATTTTATATATATATATATATATATATATATATATATATATATATATATATATATATATATATATATATATATATATATATATATATATATATATAATTATATATATATAATTATATATATATTATTAATAATAATAAATTAGTAATAAAATATATATAACATATTTAAATAAATAATATTATTATGTATATATATATATATATATATATATATATATATATATATATATATATATATAATTATATATTATTATATAATAATATAATTTTTTTATATTTAATATCCTATAACTGGGTTGATGTAAAAAAAAAATGTACACATTCTACAAAAATCATGAATTACCCGATAGAGCTAAGACAATATGTGGAATAACTTTTTGTGGTTTATTTTTTTCAGGGTATTTTTGTGTTTCATGTAATCAACTACAAACCCCTAACATACAACAAGACTTACATCTACCCGTGGTGGGGTGAGGCCATTGGCTGGGGTCTCGCTTTGTCCTCCATGTTGTGTATTCCAATGACTGTGCTCTGCAAGATGCTGAGATCTAAGGGCTCTCTTCGGGAGGTGAGTGTGACTTCATAGTGGATACATTTTAGTTCTTGTACTTTCATTTATTTCAGACCTGCACTAGAATAACACCACTAAATCCAGACCATCCTGCCCCAGTAGACTGATTATTGGCAAAAGAAGAATTTAAAGGGTAATTCCACCCAGAACCTTTTTGTTGCCACTCACTTTCTATTTAATCGTTATCACTAACATAGGAGGTGCGGGAAATCCACAATGAATACACAGACATTAATAAAAAGCTGATGGGGGATTTTTATTGTCTGTATCCCAGTTTTCTTTCTTTCTGTTCTTGGGGCCAACATTGTCCAAAGGATAGAAATAGAGGAATATCTCCCCAAACAGATCCAGACTAGACATGTGCAGTCCGTTTAGTTCCGAATTGAAATTCAGACAAATTTTTCAGAAATTTGGATGTTTCCAAATTTCCGAATGGCAATAGTAACAGAATTTAAACAAATCCGAAATAAGGAAACAAAATTTCTGGTGAAATTCGAATTTGAATCATTTTCAAATTAAATTTCCGAAAGGAATAAAATAGAAGAGAAAATAAAGGAAAAGAATAGAAAACAATATGATAGAATTGAAAAGAATTGAATAGAAAATAAAAGAATAGAATATACTGCAATACAGTAAAAAAAAGCACTGAAAAGAGTTTTAAAGGCAGAGGGTGCATTCTATGCATTAAGATAAAAAAAAAACGTTTGTGTGAAGCAACCTCTCCAGCATCCCCCAATTACTTACCCGAGCCCCATCTCTCTCGAGCGATGTCCACGAATGTCTAAGCTGTCCGGGACAATCCTCCTGATTGGCTGAGATACAGCAGCGGCGCCATTGGCTCCCGTGGCTGTCAATCAAAGTCAGTCAGCCAATCAGGAGAGTGAAGGGGCAGGGCCGGGTCGGGGCTCTGTGTCTGAATAGACACACGGAGCTGTGACTCAGCTCCAGTGCCCCCCATAGGAAGCTGCTGACTGTGGGGGCACTCGATAGGAGGGAGGGGCCAGGAGCAGCAAAGAGGGACCAGAGAAGAGGAGGATCAGGGCTGCTCTGTGCAAAACCTACGACACAGAGGAGGTAAGTATAACATGTTTGTTATTTAAAAAAAGAAAAAAAAAAGAGCCTTTACAATCACTTGAATACAAAATATAAAGAATAGAATAAAAAATAGAATAGAAAATAAAGGGACAGAATAGAAAATAAAAGGATAGAATAGAAAATAGTAGACTAGAATAGAATAGAAAAGAATACAGTAAAAGAGAACAAAATAGAATAGAGTGTAAAAGAACCGAATAGAATAGAATAGAAAATAAAGGAATAGAATACAGTTGAATATACCCTTCTTCTGAAACACTAATTTCTAATAGAATTAGAATAGAATAGCGAAGAATAGAATAGAAAATGGAATAAAAAAGAATAGAATAGAAAGACTATAACCATTAGTCAAAATTCGAAGAGAATAGAGAATAAAATAATAGAATATAAAATAATGGAATAGAATAGAAAAAAAAAGCGCTCCTGGCCCCTCCCTCCTGCCAAGTGCTCCCAGTGCAAAAAGCTTGCTATGGGGGCTCCCGAGTCCATTCGCACACAGAGCGCCACCCCCCTCTCTCCTCATTGGCTCACTGGCTGTGATTGACAGCAGCAGGAGTCAATGGCCCCTGTTGCTGACTCAGCCAATGAGGAGGGAGAGTCCTTGGAGAGCCAAAGCTATCAAGCACATGGCTGGATCGCGATGTGGCTCAGGTAAGTATTGGGGGGGGGGAAGGGGGCTGCACACAGAAGGTATTTTACTTCATGCATTCTAACCTTGAGCCTTTAGAACCACTTTAAATCTCGCTTTAGTTAATAAATACCTTATATTCTGCTGTCTCGGCAGTTCCCGTATTGCTTGTGGGCTTCGCATGCCCACAAGCAATACGGGAACTGCCGAGACAGCAGAATATAAGGTATTTATTAATCTATAATCTTCAATCCAGCGGCGAAATTAACAAAATAAGCGAGTGGCATTAGTCAATGTAATGATCCTAAGAAATGCATTAAAAAAAAAAATGTCGTTGGAACTCCGCTTTAAGGTTTTCAATGGGTTATCAACAATATATATTACTCAAACTTCTAATAAATTTGTCTGGTCCTGATTTCATTCCTTTAAACTTATTCAGCCCCGAAGAGGGGGACAACCCCCAAAATACTTTGGATTTTTCTTGCTGATCCAAAATAAATTCTGGACTTTTATGTGTGGAGTGGTGGTTTTATTTTTTTATCCTATAATCATAGGCGTGCGCAGGGTGTGCCAGGTGTGCCTGGGCACACCCTAATCACCCAATGTGGTGCATATTTCCAATGTTTAGTCCCCTGATATTTCACCAAATTAAAAAAAAATTAATTTTTTTCTCCTAAAAAATTGTAAAAAAATTATTAAAATAATATTGTAACTGCCCTACTGACACCACCAATATCTGCCCTTATGACACCATTCACAGCTCTACTGACACCTTCCGTATATATACATATGCACACACATATATGTTTGAGCTTTGGGGTGTACACCCTAATGCAATAGGCTGCGCACACCTATGCCTATAATCCAAATACAAGTGGTAAACTTGAGTTAAAGTGTTACTAAACCTAACTCTGCATTCACTATATCTGGTCTCCCACAGTACACAGAACATGGAAATGCAATTATTTTAGTAAATATAAACTGCTAAATACCTTTTCTCATCAGCAGTATATATAGCAGTCTTGTGACTTCTATCAGTGTCCGGCCGAGCACTGGTTAAAGCTTGTAGGAGGAGTTTTCTGACCGTCCTATGAGACATCAAGACCCCGACTCTCTGTCTGGACAGTGCTGATTGGCCCCGTGCTGATCATATGCATCCTTCCAAAAAAAAAAAAAACCTCTCTAGCAATACACAACAAACTGAGCATGTGCAGCCTGACTCCATAGACTCTGTGTTATCAGGAAATTATTAGGGGACAGTGGAAGAAGGGGAGGAACAGAGAAGACAGGATCAAACAGCCTTTTTACACAATGCGGAGGATTAACCCCTTAGGTTCCACAGTGATTATAATAAGCATGCTTTACTGCATATACAGACTGATTTTACTGTTGTGGGTTTAGTAACACTTTAAAGTGGATGTAAACCGGAAATTATTTATTTATTTATTTTTTTTATGTCCTAATGTAGAGTATAAGATTTCCTATCATTTGAGCCCAGTCTTGCCACAAAGAGTTAATCCAGCTCTGAGCAATCCTTTTTTATTGTTCAGTGAGATAAAACTTGACAAACAGAGAAAAACTTTGTCAAATCCTCCCCCTTGCTGTGAGTGACAGGTGATTTACATATCTCGTGCACTAGCCTAAGACATGCATTATTTTTTAATTCCCACCCCCCACTCCTTTCTTCAGCAGCGCTGCAAGGATTGGCTGTTCCACACCTCAGCATGATTTGGCATGCTGAAGTCATGTGATTACTTTCCTGTCTTTTCACTGGATGTTAGAGATCATAGCAGAAGTTCAGTGTAAGAAATACACAGGAGAAAATGCATATTGACAAGGGGAGTGTAGAGGTGGGCGGGGAGTCTACTGACATCACGACTCCACCCACCGCGCTCCAGACAACAGACCCGCCCACAGAATCTGCAGTTTTTCGGGTCTCATAACAGACAGAGGGGAGACATTTGACAGGTAAAAATACATGCAGGTGGCGTGTATATCCTTATAGATAACCCCTATGGCAGTAGTTTAGAAAGGATGACATTGGGTTTACATCCACTTTAAGTAAACGAATCCAAATATGAGAAATAATCCTTCTTGGGTAAGCCTGCAGACTTTAAATAAAGACTGAATATTCAGTGTCTTAAGGCAGCTTGTGATGGGTTCTTTTTACATTCTGGTTTTAACATTTTTTTCAAGTGAAGAGACCAAAGGCAAGAATAAAATATATAAATAGTTAGTTTCTCAGTTGCGGTTGGAGGTTTCTACCATACGTATGAAATTGTACAAAATTTACAAAAAATCCTCTCTTGGGACGTTGAGCTCCAGCTTGGCCTGCTGGGCCAGATATGTGCCAACAAGTGCTACACACATTTTTGGAATACGGTAAAACCTTGGATTACGCACATAATTCGTTCCGGAAACATGCTTGTAATCCAAAGCACTCGTATATTAAAGCAAAATTTTCCCATAAGAAATAATGGAAACTCGGATGATTCGTTCCACAACCATTTATTCATAGGTCCTTCAGTTTATAGGCCATATAAAAAGAATATAGCAATGTGATCAGGTTGTGTAACCATAAAATGTCCATCCACAAATGGAAGCCTCCACAAGGAGATTAGAAGCAAAATCCAGCAGGAGCTCCAGAGTATAAAAGAGAAGAGAGGCGCCTCTAAGTGTAGCAATATGGTTACATTTAATGAAGGTACAACATTTAGCAACTCACATGGTTGATGATTAAAACAGACACATCTAAGTATGCAGGCATCCGGGGTAAAGCTGTCCACATACACCATCCCCCGCACTGCCGACTCTCACCGCTGTCAGTCTGCAGTCGTGACCAGGAAGACTACCCTGCAGTGGAGCGATTTAAAAGTGAGAATTGTAGTGCTCGTGGAGCGCAACGTGGAAGGGATGACGTCGATGTCGATGAGGAGGGCGGTCTATGTGGACAGCTTTACCCCGGATGCCTGCATACTTAGATGTGTCTCTTTTAATGATCATACAAATATACAGTGTAGCGCTACAAAGAAAAAACAATGAACTGTGATATTCAATAATAAAAAAATAAGTGAACTAATATGAACTCCAATGTTCACTGAAGTTGGATTAAATAATTGATGAAAATTCTGAGAATATGTCCATCTCATGCTCAATAGCAGGTCTTCAATTGAACAAGAACAGCACAAATAATATGTAAATAACTATGCAATTGTGGATGTGGAGAAATCTTCTGTAGAAGGAATAAGGTGGGTACTCTTACCAGATATGGTGGACCCACTAACCATACGGTGGTGGGTCAATCGAGCTTATGTGGACCAAGTGGCACAGGGTTAGGATTGGCAGGAAGACGATCACTCTGTATGGGATGGTGTCACTCCTCATCCGTGATGGTCAAGCCGAAGATCCTGGGTCCTTGTCACTCTCCAAGGTGGTATAAAGGTTCCACCTTGTGGGGGAGCCATCTGGAAGTTGTTGATGTGTATAAAATGGACTCAATTGGATATGGTGTAGGTAAAAAAAACCCGGACGGTATATATTTTAAAAGAGATTACAGTACATCAAAAGTAAATGAGTACAAGTATAAAAATAAAGGTATAAAAAGCAATGTGTGGAGCAAGTGTGGCAAGGCCAACGCGTTTCGTCTTAAAAGACTTTGACTGGGGCAGTTAACCTTGTGAGTTTCTAAATGTTGTACCTTCATTAAATGTAACCATATTGCTACACTTGCCTCTGTTCTGTGTTATACTCAGTTGTGACATGACGCTACTTTTATATAAAGACATCGATTGTATATCAAGTCAAAATTTATTTAAAAATTTAGCTTGTCTTGCAAAACGCTCTCAAATCAAGTTACTCTCAAACCAAGGTTTTACTGTACTTTTTTTTTTAGATATATTTAATTGTCCAACAGAAAGTAACAGGTTCTCTACAGCTAACAGTTCCTGATATGTCCTTCTTTTCTTGGCAGCGCTGGCACCACCTGACCACCCCGGTTTGGGGTCACCACCATCTTGAGTACCTCACCCCAGAAGCGGAGACCAAGCTTCTCCCTCCCGACTCTCTGGTCACAATCAACAAGGAGAAAGCCACCCTGTTTGAGACCGTGATCTAAGCCGGCCGCGATAGCATCCCGCTGCCAGTAATGCTTTCTTGTTATGCTTAGTGCCAATCCATCCATCCTGTGTTTTTTGTATACGTGCAGCTTTTTGAGGGGTGGTAAGGGGGAAGGGGTGGGGGGGGGGGGGTAAGAAGATCTTGCACTTTAGAAAGTGCCTAAAAAATGGATTTCCAAATTTGTTTTTATTGGTGTGACACAAAAAAAGGAGGTACCACCTCTTACAGATCCTGCTTCCTTCCAGAATGGCTACTATAATTCCCTACCTCTCTCTTACTGTGACGTCTGCTATTCCATCACTTGACTCTCTATGAGAGCCTTTGCCTGAATGGCCTTACAACAATTGGAAGGTCCCACTGGTGTTTTCTGTGTCACTGTAGGAGACGGGTACCTCTTGCTACCACATATAAAGGGTCCAGATAACCAGATATCCTCCCAAGTAGAACGAGTTAAACTCTTCTACCCTTACCCTGCTTTTTTATTCTTTTATTCTTCATTTCTGAGCTTCAGCACAACCCACAAAGCTACAAAGCTCTCTCTGTTAGCGTTACATATCACTTTCTAGCAGATAAGAGTACATGCATCTCATCTAGGGAAGGGGATCAGGGTCTGGGTTGCCTATATACAAAAGAGCAATTGTGATCAGCGAGTCTCCACAATATAACGTGTCCACCTGTAATCCATTTAAAATGGTTACAGGCCAAAAAGGATTAAGCACTCATCTGAATGTAAAGGAGGTATTGCACAAGTTGTTAGTCCATTTCTAAAATTTAAATACATCAAAGAAAGTTCACTAAATAGAGCCTGAAATCCAAGCCATGCAAACAAGATAATGTTCAGAGTCGAAACGCGTAGTTGCTATGAAGTTGTGGGTGGTGACAGGCAGGTGGTTGGGGAAGTAGAACACTTGTGGTTAAATGCCAACAGTGAAATACTCCTTCCAGGTCGAGTTTAAACCCACCAGCTAAGTATTATATTTATCAAAGTATTCTGTGTCTTTTTTTAGAATAGCCATAGTTATCCTATATGCATGATTTGGATTTCAAGATCTAATTACTGCATCAGCCCTTCAGGGTTGTTCATGTATTTAGATTTAGGAGGTGGACTAATTACTTGGTTGGAGTTTTCTTTTGATTATGCCCTGACTTTAATTAAAGCGGAACTTTACCCATAACAACTTGAGAAAAAATGTTTTTTAGCAAGGAATATGCATTCCACATGAATAATTATGCTCCCAACATTAGTGTATGCTGTAAATTGCTTCCAGAATTGCTCCTGTTTCATCTAGCTGGAGGCTGACATTTTGCTGAAGCCCAGAGCCCCTGAACAGCAGTAAATCATAAAGCGAAACTAAACACAGTTACAGTGTACAACTAAAAACAGTTACATTCCTGGAATACCGGGATTGCTAACTGTCACATTTGTTTGTGTCCTCAACCAAGCTGTCAAACCATCAAATGGCTGGTGTCATAACTGATCACATCTGCAGCACCATGGCAGTTGCAGATCAAACAGAAGCAGCTTCTTTGGCTGTAAAGGATAGGAGGGTATAATTCTGCTTTAAGGGTGTCAGCAGGTCGGTCTCTACAAATTCGGCACAGTGCCTAAAAATGGAGAGCACTTGAGCAGGTGAAGAGACAGTGTATTGCTGGATCTTTAAAAGTATAGACACTTATTAATGCTTTACATAGCTATACCTGCAAAAGGGGCCAGCCTGAAATGATCTAGCAGGACTTAATTTCCTGGCTAAAGTTCCACTTTATTTAAACAAGTTAGGGCATAACTTAGAGTTAAACGCCATTCAAAGCATTTTGAGAGATTTTCATAGGGTGGCGGAGGACTCCTTTAGGCGTTTTTGCTGTCTGTTTCATCATTAGAGAGATTTACTTCACTTCCTGGCAAAATTACATTTATTAGTGGTCAGCCCCATCTGATGCCTATAGGTACCTTTAGATACAGTATGTTACCAAAAGTATTGGGACACCTGCCTTTACACGCACATGAACTTTACTGGCATCCCGGTCTTAGTCCATAGGGTTCAATATTGAGTTGGCCCACCCTTGCAACTCTTCTGACAAGGCTCTCCACAAGGTTTAGGAGGGTGTCTATGGGAATGTTTGACCATTCTTCCAGAAGCGCATTTGTGAGATCGGGCACTGATGTTGGAGAGAAGTCCTGGCTCACAGTCTCCGCTCTAATTCATCCCAAAGGTGGATATAACTCTTGTGTACCTGTATCCCAGACTACTTTGGTATCAGTCCCTAGTATAAATATTGGAACCCACAAAGGAAAAGAAAGGGGAGAAATGGAACCTTGTGGACGGCCTTCCCAGAAGAGTTGAAGCTGTTATAGTTGCAAAGGGTGGGCCAACTCTATATTGAACCCTACGGACCAAGACTGGGATGCCATTAAAGTTCATGTGCGTGTAAGGGCAGGCGACCCAATACTTTTGGTAATATAGTGTATGTCAGTAGTTAAATGGGGAAGTTGGGTGCCTTATAAGAAAGTCTAGGTCAGTGATGGTGAACCTTGGCACCCCAGATGTTTTGGAACTACATTTCCCATGATGCTCAGGCATTCTGTAGTGTAGTGGAGCATCATGGGAAATGTAGTTCCAAAACATCTGGGGTGCCAAGGTTCGCCATCACTGGTCTAGGTCATACTGCATTATGTGATATGGCCAAAAATGTTGTCTGGAAGCCATAGAAGCAGGTGCGAGAGAGGCTTCAATTTCCTATCAGGGACTCAAAAACATTCTATCTTTTGCCCCATGTTCTCCTTTACATTCCTCTTAAAAGTTCACATCACATTCTCAGATATTCTGCCAAGGGTTTCTACATTGTCCCCACCAAAGTATTAAGTGTCTGTATTTTCTAATGCCATAAGTGATAACCAGTAGTGTTGTTAGCAATGTTTTAAGAAAAAAGCACTTAAAGAAGTGTTACCAATGTGATAATAAGATGCTTTGAACAGTATTGTTCCTAAAGTGGACCTCTTCCCTACAAATCATAATGGCAGCCATGACGTGGAGCAGACCATTATAAAGCCCATTTCACTAGAAGCAAGTAACCTTGCTGAAGCATAAGTCTCTAGTGCCTCTGAGGTTACACATCTCTTGTAGTCTAGATTGATAGGTTGGGTTCTCTTTATGTTGGGGACCGCTGTTGTGATTTTATGATAAGTACACTTTACAGCAGCCGTTCGTTTTACTAAATTTAAACAGTTCACCATATACCCAACTCACCGGTGTGCGAAATCAGTGAGCACCATCTCTAGTCTGTCCCCAAAGACCCATTGGGTGATGCCGTCTTGGCTCACGCACAGCATGGAAAAGCCAGTCTGTCAATCATAACCTGCAGGTGAAGACACCTCCGCCCTTCCTCTGCTCATGGCAGATGTCAACAGACATGGGCAGCCGTCTGACATGGAGATGAGGGATTAGCTGTTGACTTTTAATAAAAATTTGCATATCAGTAACAGAATGAATTAGTCTGTTTAGGCTCAACATTTTGGGGAATGGAGTGTGTTGGAAACAGCTGATGGAGCATTTTATGAAGGCAGCACAATGTTTCCATACTTGGGGAATAGGAAGGGTCACTTTAATATTCGCGATGGTCTTTCCAAACCTTGTTTTAGATAACGTAGTAGAATAGTGGTTCCAAAATTTGCAAATCTTATGACCCTTTGAAAAACATGTTCTTTTTTTATGTTTTTGCAAGGCAATTTTAAGGGCTTCCTGTATAGATCCTGTGTTTGATTCATCTGTTATGAGGAATAACCATAGCCATAGATAGGTGACCAGTGGTCCCTAAAAAAGGACCTGTATTATGCTAACTATAGTTAACAAAGCAATCCTTTGAAAGTCTTTTATACTGTCTCTTAACACATCTAATTTATACATGTATTAACCGTCCAACCACTTTTTAAGGAAAGGACCAGGTTGCATAGTATTTGCATTATATGACTCAAAACTTGCGGCCCTGACTATTCCAGCTATATGAGCTTGTTGGATATCCAATTGCAAAACCATCGGTAGTAGTATGGAATTACCTCCCACCATCCCTTTTTGCAGCCATTACATCTTCCACTCTTCTGGGAAGGCTTTACTCAAGACTTTGGAGAGTGTCTAGAGAAATTTAAGTCCATTCAACCAAAAAGTGCATTAGTGAGGTCAGGTTCTGATGTGGGACAGAAGACCTGGCTCACAATTGGCTTCCCAATTAATCCCAAAGGTTTTCAGTAGTGTTGAGGTCAAGGTTTTTGGGCCCTGACTATCACACCTTTATGGACTTGCTGGATATCCAATTGCAAAACCATTGGCAATAATATGGAATTACCCCCCCCCCCCATACTCCCTTTTATCAGCCATAGCATCGTCCGCTCTTCTGGGAAGGCTTTCCACAAGATTTTGGAGAGTGTCTAGGAGAATTTAAATCCATTCAACCGAAAAGTGCATTAGTGAGGTCAGGTTCTGATGTTAGACCTGACTCACGATTTACTTTCCAAGTAATCTCAAAGGTGGTTAATAGGGTTGAGGTTAGGTCTCTGTGCAGGCCCCTGAAGTTCCTCCAAACTCCTCAAACCATGTCCTTATAGAGCTGGCTTTGTACACAGGGACGCAGTAATGCTGGAACACAAATGGACCGTCCCCAAACTCTTACCACAAGGTTGGAAGTGCCCAATGTCTAAAACAGGGTTTCTCAACTGGGTTCCAGGCAACGGTGAAAGGCCTAACATTATGAGCGGTGTATAGGCTTGACTTAAAATTGGTATAGCACAGGGTTTCTCAGTGAGGGTTCCTCCAGAGGGTTCTAGGGGTTCCTTGAGCAATGAGTAATTTCTGCCTCTAAGATACATTCCCACTGACACCATTGACCATTTAGCTATCTTTAAGGGGGGGGGGGGGGGGGAATTCTTCCCAATAACCACAAGTGTATGGAGCATTCTTCCCACTGACCATCACACTAATGTATCATGAGTTGTAGATATAGTTATTTTTAGCAGGGGTTCCCTGAGACTGGAAGGTTATTTCAAGGGTTCCTCCATGTTGAAAATGTTGAGAAAGGATGTTCTAAAACGTCTAAGTATGCTGTAGCATTAACAGGACCCTTCACTGGAAACACCTGAACGCAATAAATTATTTTGACCACAAAATACTTTTGGCCATATAATGTAAATTAATTGCACTGAACCAAACCAAATGGTTTCAGAACCCAAATCTGCCAAAAGGAAATTAATTATGAAGCATTGCTACAGCCAAAACCTTTTTTTTTATGCCTTGGATACAAAGTGGAAGAGTTATATCCCCTGTCAAAATGTTGTTGCTGCCTGTGTTCCAATTGGAAGAAGGCGAAGAAAACACTTTTATTGGGTTGGCCAAATTTGCGCTGCAATTAATATCCATCACAGCGCAGCCTAGAAATGTTCTATTGTATCTGTTTGAGTAGATTTTATTTTTGCGTGTTTCCGAATTCTACATTTAAACTCCACACAATTGGGCGACGCCTTAAAACACGAAGACAAATAATCTGGAATTAGAAAAAAAAAATGAAATATTTTTAATCAAACGATTAGCACACGTAGTGCTAATCACTTCTCTCCATAACTGTATTAATAAAAGGAAAAAAGTTTACTTTTTTGAGCGCCCAAGTGTTTTTTTAAAAGACAGTGAAAGCAACAGCGACAAAAAAAAAATTAGAAGATCCATGTATCAAAAAAGTGGGTTCAAACTTTTTGGACAATATGTTTCTTGTTTAAAAAAAAAGAGTGCCACGCCCAAATAACAATGGGTCATAGCAGGCAATCAGTTTACTGCAGTAAAGATTTTTTTTTTCCTGTGTCACCTGTGTGTCCTCTACATTTCAAATGAGCTCCCAGGGCCTGAAACATGTTAAAATGGCAGCATTAATGCAGCATAGCATATGAAAGGCTGACAGTGCAGTACCTCCAACACTTGATCTGGTCTTTCCCATGTATGCATTGCAGTAAATATAAAAACAGAAATTAAAATAGTCATAGTAGCAGTATTTAAAAATGAAACTATTTAAAAATTAGAGTATGCAGCTAGATAAAAATGTGTTTTATGTTTGTGTGCAGTTCCACTTTAACATCAATAGCTCAGATAGGAAGAAATAAAGGAAGAAATTCACAGGTAAAATGATCATTATTCATCCTAATGACCGCAGTTTTGGCAAATAGTGTTTTTGGGGGCCACACAGGGTCCTCTTTTTCAAAGCAGCATCACATCATATTGAAAAAGTGACCTTGCGTGGCTTCAAAATATCCCTGTTGGCTTTAAAAATGCATTTTTTCAACAAAGAAATTAGAGCTGCATCATTAATCATTAAGAATCGAGATCACGATTTTTTTTCCCCCCCTCACGATCTTAACAAAGCATCTTCCCGATTCTTTCTATGCAGAGAAGTCTCTGCTCAAGCCAACAGCTGTCAAAAAAAAAAAAAAAAAAAAAACAGGCAGTGTGCCAAGTATCACAAAATTCTTCAGCTGGCTGAGCTAACTATAAACATTGTAACGTTTTGTTCTTTAGATCAAAGGAATGAACTTCGGTCTGTGAACGAGGGAAGTTTAACCACTTAAAGACTAAACGGTGACCTTTGCAGTATTTTTTTTTAAATAAAATTTTAAAAAAATATATAAAAAATATATATACAATGTTTTTTTAGTAAATCCCTAATGTGTGAATTGGTTTCCAAAATAGGGCTTGCTTTTCCTACCACCCAGAGTGTACAAGGTGGGTTGGCCAATAGTAACAGAGGGTTGGTGTTGCAAAGTGGGAGCAAAATGAAGGCTGTAGCACCATACCCTCTTTGCTTGGCGAAGCTCTAGTTTGACAAAAAAAATTATTTTCGGCCCCTGGGAGCTCTAGATCAAACAGCGTTCATGTGTACAGAGGGTTAAAGTAGAGGTCTGGTCTTTAGTATTCTTAATAAAATACTAAAATATTAATTTGGGTTTACATAGAAATAGACCTGAAATATGTGTTCTTCATTTATTCCAACTTTACCAGCTAGAGTAATTTGTCCAAATGTTTAGTTATTTTTTTACTGCCCCCGAACAACATACTGAAAAGGCTTAATGGATGAAGGAAAAAAAAAATGATGTATTTATTTTTTTGAACAGAGTAGTATTTTTGTAGATATAGTTTTAACAATCAGTAATCTATATCTTATACAAATATAAATCAATGTATTCTTACAGTAGGACCTATGTAAGACTTGCAGGAAAGAGGTGGATATGATGCCCATTGCAACCAATCAAATGATTCCTTTTATTTTCTACCCTGAGCAGCAGTACTGAGATTGGCTGTTATGGGTAACACAGGCACCCTTCCTTCTGTGCAGTAATGCATGAAGTCCACTACAATAACAGCCATCTTTTATATTGTCTGAAATAAGAACTGAGGGGCATGCAGCAAACAGTGAGGCGCCAAGTGGCCTATGTAAAAAAAATAAAAAAATTTCTTTACATTTTTAGTTATTTTTTATAGGTACTTATATAGCGCATTCCATTTATGCAGCGCTTTACATTAGACATGTGCACTGCCGAAAAATTTGTTCGTTTTCTTTCATTTGGGGTTTTTTTTTTTTTCATTTTTCGGGTCATTCGTTATAAGATCGCAATTCGTAACTTCGTAAATTTGTAAATTCGAAAATCAGAAAATCAGAAAGAAAATTTGAAAAAATAACTAACTAATAATAACTAACTATTAAATGATAGGTATTGGAATTTCCTTTCAAATTTGGCTGTTAGTGAACGTAATGAATACGAATTTATCCGAAGTTACGAATTATCCAATGTAATGAATGCTGTATCTAAACGAGTGGAACGGAATGAATTAATAATAATAAATAACAATAATAAAAACTTTTTATTATTATTATTTATTATTAATTAATTCCGTTTCAATACGAATTATCCAAAATAACGAATGCCGCATCTAAACAAATGAAACGGAATTAATTAATAATAAAAAATAATACTAATATAAAAGTTTTTATTATTATTAATTATTATTAATTCATTCCGTTCCACTCGTTTAGATACAGCATTCATTACATTGGATAATTCGTAACTTCGGATAAATTCGTATCCGTTCTGTTCACTAACATTCAAATTTGAAAGGAAATTCCAATCCCTTGAATTTAATAGTTAGAACTAGTTAAGTTATTATTAGTTAGTTATTATTTCAGATTTTCAGAATAATTTCAGATTTCAGGATAATAATACTAATACTAATTTTCAGATTTTCGAATTTCGAATTTCCGAAAAAATTCGTTAAACGGGTTTTCTTTAATTTGGATATTTCCAAATTAACAAATTTGTCGAAATTAGTTAAAAATCGAATTCAAAACAAATTGAATTGCACATGTCTACTTTACATATGTATTGTACTTTTTTTTCTTAAAATGCATTTAATTAGACCATTTCACCTATTTATAATGCTGTTTTGGCCGACTTCTGAAAGTGCAGTGAAAATCAAATTAGATAAAAATTTAAACAAATGAAATCTTTTTTTCTTTTTTCAGCTTAAAGGGGATGTATAGTGTTAAACTGTATATTTACTTTCTTCATGTGAGTAATAACATATTTTTGGTATTCTTACTTTCTTTTTAGTTTTAAGGCTCTTTTTTTTACAGCTATTGTTCTTAAAATAATACAGAATGACTCAGAGGAGGGACAAGCCCCCTCACCCTCTGTTTCGAGAGACAAGAACACCCTAAAGTAAAAGGACAGTTTATTTTAAATGACTGTGTATTCTGAGATTTATTTTAATGTTTAGTTTACAAGATTTTGAATATGACTTAAACACATTACAAGATTTTGCCATATTTCCATATTTTTATCAATATATTAAATACAGAGGTTTATAGATTAGTCACTAGAGGGAGCTCTCAGTGTACTGACTCTTTCTATCTTAACAGTCATTAAAATAAGATGTCAGCCACACAAGGAGGAAATTGCTTTTGGTGAGTCAGCTGACTGGAGGACTTGCATTGTGAAAAGGAGCAGTAAAAAAGCAAAATAGTAAAAAAAGTAGAAAAGCACAACCATTGTGTATAGCCATAAAGTAGGAGCCTAACAATTCATTAAACACATTTGACTTCTTCCTTGTACCAACATAATTCGATTTTTTTTTTTATAGAGAAACAAGGTAAAAAAAAAAGATTGATAAGATTTATCAAAAACTGGATGAAAGTTTGTGTTTATAAACAACGTTAATATACATTCCGTCTAATTAGCCAGTTAAACAGAGGCTGCCAACAGTCATGCAGGCAGTGCCTAGCAGCTGTTTATTAGACAGCCTTATGTGTGAGTTTAATACATTTCTCCAGTATTACATATAGTACAATTTTTCTATAAATAAAAGTAAAAAATAAAAATAAAAAATTCACCAAAAACACTATACATTCCCTATAATCTGTTTTTTTTTTTTCCAGGGAGGAAAGGTGTGCAAGAATTGTGCTTAAATTGGCATTATTTATTATTTTTTAATTTGAAATAGTTTTTTTCATTTTAGATTTTAAAAAGTTTTTATTTTAATGTTTTATTTTATCTTAATCTCTTCAGTTGATTAACCACTTTTTCAGCAATACTTACTGTTCATCATAATGAGACCGAAAGCCTAAAACTGATAAGCAGTTGCTTTGCTGAACTTACCATTTTTTTCTGTGCAGATTGGAAAGGTAGACTGCTGGTTTCTGTAAGCACCACGGTTTATTTTTTTAGACTTTTTGATAAATATGGCTCGTTGTTAAGGTACCCATACACGGGATGTGAACCATCTAAGACAACTTCATATGAATGTACGTGCCGGTCAGATCAGAGCAAGATAACTGGTCGTGCAACCCTATGATTGGACTAGTTGGGTATTTATTAATTGAGACATCCCTTGGCTATATCTACCCTGTTTCCCCGAAAATAAGACCTAGCGTGATTGTCGGTGATGGCTGCAATATAAGTCCTACCCCCCAAATAAGCCCTACCCCGTTTCCCTGAAAATAAGCCCTACCCTGAAAATAAGACCTACAAGGACTTTAACTAGGGCTTATATTGCAGCCATCACCGACAATCACGCTAGGTCTTATTTTCGGGGAAACGGTAGGGGTTAGGTGGGTACAGGCAAAAAATGGAAGAGATCAGAGCAGAGCTGGTTCTGGACACTGAGTAGAGGGGGCATTGCACCTTTTAAGGGCGATAGAAATTAAAGCAATAGGAAGAGCAAATAGGGAGACACATAATTCATATTGGGGGGTGGAGACTGCCTTCTAAAACCCCGCCATGATGCCAGCTTAGGTTTCTCTAGATCTGGCATGTTAAATTAGAGTTCTATGGGTGACTATCAATCCCTCTCTGTGGCCCCCCAATGGTTTAAGGATGGAAAAAAAAATGAATGCGCCCCTAGCAGGTGTTCAGCGAAATACTTTAGGAAAGGTTTTATGGCCCCTTTCCCTGGGATTTAAAATGGTAAGTTGCAATTGTTACCATAATGTTAAATTCTGAAGTGCCCCTGGCCTCCCACAATTTGCCCAAAGTTTTATCTAAGTTTGATATGCATGTCCTAGATCTGGGTTTCTCAACCAGGGTTCCGTAGAACGCTATGGTTCCTCCAAAGGTTGCTAGGGGTTCCTTGAGCAATGGCCAATTTTTGCCTTTCAGATAAGTTCCCACTGACATCAATTATCTTTTTAGCTATCAGTAAGGGGGGAAACTCTTCCCAATGAGCACAAGTGTAAGGAGCATTCTTCCCACTGACCATCAAACTAATGTATCATGAGGTTCCCCGAGACCGAAAAGTTATTTTAAGGGTTCCTCTGGGCTGAAAAAGTCAAGAACGTCTGCTCTAGATGTTTTGAGATGGGCATGTTGATAAAAAAAAATGGCCAACTGTTACCTTCCAGTTTAAGGGCATGTCACAGGAAGAGTCATTTGACCTTAGATATGATAAGTAGAGAAGGGGCAGCTATCCCGGTTGCAGAGAAGGCAGTACAGCACAATGTTATGTTGCAAAAAGGTTGATGAAAGCACACTTATAACCTAGCCACAAGACCACATTGGAAGCACCTAGCATTGCCAGTAAAAGTCTTCTTAATCACCCCAGGAGGCCCAAATCCCAAGGCACTCTAATTTGCCAATGTCAACCCTTCCCAGCAATATTAAATGTATGGCCACCTCATTGACTCTTATGATCGTTCCCCCACCCCCGTGTATGGGTACCTTTCAATTTTTATAGCTGTGTAGGTCTGGAAAAAAAAAAGTTTCCTGGAAAAGTTGCATGTCCCACCTGACAGTGTCTTGTGATCCAGAGTCCACTTGCTGGCGGGGTGGAACCATACTGTCTTCTTCTCTCGCATTGAAGCTGCACAGCCATTGACTCTTGTTCTGTCTTTCTCCTAACACCCTCTGTGACTAGCTTTGCATGTCGCCAGCCTTTAATGTGCGACACAAAGTGTCTGCCATGCATGCTCTGTGTACTTAATGTATTTGCTTCATTGGATACTTGTGATCTTTATAATGATTCAGACATTCAGATAAGTGGAAAAAAACAATAACTGTAGCCATTGGATTTTTTTTTTTTTTTTGCATAGCAAAATGCAGTAATCAATAGGTCATGATCGTTCGTCCCTTTTACTAATGTTCTCCTGAGACCTGATGTGTGATTGGCTGCTGTGGGTCAATGGACACCACTGGAACAAAGCCTTGCCGTCCTTTATCTACATCTCCATGGATGAAGCATCTCCTATTTCCAGCCAATGGAAATGCCCAAGAGTCTTGGGAACCAATGCAATTAAATGTAGGTTCTATAAAAAAATGTACCACCAGCTTTCCACTACTACTGGTGGGTAAAGCCTTCTTGATATTATGGGAAACTTACAATAAGTTGTTTTTATGGTGCTAAAAAGGTCCAGCAGCTCTTTTGGCACTAAAAGACATGTAAAATATAATGCAGACTTCACCCAGGCTCTAAAGCAGTTGTCAGTATGCAAATGTTAGCTTCCTGTTCCTTTCAATAGTGGGGCGTATAGAGTTTCCTTCGCTTGAACTAACCATCCTTAGTTGTATCCCTTGTAGGACTGTAGGTGGCACCAGAGAGCTTCATGAATGGTGCTTTAACCCCAAGCCAAAATCTACATCCTATACAGTCCTATAGACCATTTAAACACAATAAATGCCAATTCAATCTTAAAACCAATTATTTTCAGCTGCATTAGAAATTCATATTCTATGTCCAAAAACCTGCCAAACCTAATAGAAAATCCTTCAAATGATTTCTGTACTTGAGCCCATTGTAAAAGCAGCATGGGCATAGCTTTATATAGCAGTGCTGTGCTAACCCACATTAGCCAATGGATATTGACATTCAGCCGTTTGTGTTGCCTTTTGATTGGTTGCTAAGAGTTATTGTATTTTATTGCTTTTGTACTGTTATTAAAATTTTAAGGGCAACTCCATTGAAATCAGTAATCAGCAGATCAGGGGTAAGGGATGTATACTGTTTACTGTACACTTAGTTTCACGTAACCCCCCCCCCCCCCCTCAGTTTCAATGTAAAAAAGTCCTGTTGCGACAATTCTAGGACTGGCAGTAGGCGGAGCCAATCCAATCCTAACTATCAGTGACAACATCAATACACTTTACAGTATATAGTCTGACACCTTGTGGTGGGAGAAGAAAGTGCAGACAGGCAGAGCTCAGCGGTTGCTGGAACTGGGATTTCCAAGCAGCATATTTGGAGAAACAGAGGAATGAAAGGAAGTCTCATTTTGCTTTTCACTTTTCTTCACCCCGCCTTGCTAATCTGCACTGGACTGCTTTATAGGTATTTGCATTTCAGTTACATTGTTTCGCAATTTTTCAAGTGTTGGAAATCCAGCCATTTTTTGTTTAAATGTTGCTGTGAATAGAGTTGGGAAGAGTTAGAAGTTGGGTGTTAATTGCGGCCTGTGTCCCTGCTAGTCAGTTATCCCCTTCTTCGGCTAACAGTGGTGCGGCAGAGACACAAACAGCAACAAAAATACATTTTTTACTAGATTTATCTTGTGTATGTGGGTTTGGTGATTCCTATATAATGTTTATTGATTAAGAACATCAAATGCGCCCAACAGGTTTCAGGGGACAACCTTCCCCTTTTTCATGGCTAACATATAAAGGACTAAGGAAAACATAAAGGATGGTATAGTTCATATCAATGAAATAGTAATAAATGAAATGGTATCTAATCTCACATTAAAATATTTTTTGAAAACACAGATAACTGTTCATATACCGTTAATATTTAATATTACACAAAGATAACCCGAGCAAATACAAAATTCAGTTTTTAAACAATGATTTTATTTATTAAGGGAAAAAAGCTGTCCAAACCTGCCTGGCCCTATGTGAAAAAGTAAAAGCCCCCCTTGCTAAATCATGAATGACCTGTGATTAACCACATTTTTTAGAAAGCTGAGTTAAATTTCACTTGCCCCACCCAGGCCTGATTACTGCCAGACCTGTTGAATCAAGAAATCACTTAATCAGAAGCTGTCTGACAAAGTGAAGCACGCTAAAAGATTTCAAAAAGCAACACATCATGCCGTGATCTAAAGAAATTCAAGAACTGATGAGAACAGTCTGGAAAGGATTACAAAGCCATTTCTAAAGCTTTGGGACTCCAGCGAACCACAGTGAGAGCCATTATCCACAAATTGAGAAAACTTGGAACAGCGTTGAACCTTCCGAGGATTGGCTGGCCTACCAAAATTTCTCCAAGAGCACAACGACGACTCATCCAAGACGTCATAAAAGAACCCAGAACAACATCTAAAGAGCTGCAGGTCTCACTTCCCTCAGGTAAGATCAGTGTTCATAATTCAACCATGAGAAAGAGACTGGGCAAAAATGGCGTCCATTGGAGAGTTCCAAGGCCAAAGCCACTGCAGACCAAAATGAACATTCTCAGAAACAAAAATCTCACATTTGCCAAAACACATCTTGATTATCTCCAAGACTTTTGAGGAAATATTCTGTGGACTGATGAGACAAAAGTTGAACTTTTTGGAAAATGTGCATCCCGTTACATCTGGCGTAAAACTAACACAGCATTTCATAAAGGAACATCATCCCAACAGTCAGACATGGTGGTGGTAGTGTGATGGTCTGGGGCTGCTTTGCAGCTTCAGGACCTGGACGACGTGCCATAATTGTTGGAACCATGAATTCTGAGCTCTACCAGAAAATCCTGAAGCAGAATGTCCGGCCATCAGTTCATAACCTCAAGCTCAAGCACACTTGGGTTACACAGCAGGACAATGATCCGAAACACATCAGCTAGTCCACCTCTGAATGGCTAAAAAACAAAACAAAATGAAGGCTTTGGAGTGGCCTAGTCAAAGTCCAGACTTAAATCCAATTGAGATGCTGTGGCATGACTTTAAACAGGCCGTTCATGCTGGAAAACCCTTCAATGTGGCTGAATTAAAACAATTCTGCAAAGAAGAGTGGGCCAAAATTCCTCCACAGTGATGTGAAAGACTCATCGCCAGTTATCACAAACGCTTGATTTCAGTTGTTGCCACTAAGGGTGGCACAACCAGGTATTAGGTTTAGGGGGCAATTACTTTTTTCACATAGGACCAGGCAGGTATAAACCTTAACATGTTAAAATAGAAGTACGGCCAAAGCTTTTTTGGACATACGTCTCTTTTAGGTTACAGGAGTGCACTTACAGTGTATTTCTGCACTCCTGTGACCCAGATTCAGCCGTCAGCGGTCTAAAGCCCCCTGTCAGCTGACATCACAGAGCCAATCCAGGCTCTGGCAGGGTCCTGACTTTTAAGTTCAGGATCCACCCAGATGCCTGACCAGCAGTTGGCTCAATCTCTGAGCATGTCTCTGAGAGCCTGAGCCAGCTGCTCCAGCCCCCTCCCCAGCCCAGCGCTCCAGTGAGCGGTGGAGGGGCAGAGCAGATAGTCGTTTTACTAACAGTTACCATTCTTTGCTAAGTGAAAACCGAGAACTGACAGATCAGTAGTCATGTGATCGCTCAGTTCTTAGTCCTAGAGCCAAGGGGGGGGGGGGGGGGGCAGCTGTAGCATCAGACTGATCCTGCAGCCATATAGGTGAGTATAGATGTTTGGGGGGTTTTGATATCCCACACTTCTCCTTTAATGTCATTGCAAAAGTTATTTTCAATTTTTTTTTTTTAAATGCAGCTTTCATTTAAATACTATGAAGGTTCTTGTTTTGGCACTTCCTGTTATAGGGGGACAACTCCTCTTCCCCAACCCCCAAATGGGCTCCTACATAGTCACCTCGTATCTAGCTCTTCCAATGGGGACCAACTGATACAGGTTGTACTTGCATGGTCCGCACTTGTCATTATCAGGAAACCCACCCTGAGAAGTGCCATGCACCCATCACCGAAGGGCAAATACATTGTAGACAGGAAGTGGCTTCAAAGATGCTGCAGGAGATCAGGAGCACTAAGGTGCAAAAATTTTTTAAAAAAAGGGTGAAAACTGTATTTTTCTTTCTCAAACGGAAGTTGCTTACGATACTCAGTGCTAGCAAACTAATTGTATTTTTAGGTCGGGTTTACATCCACTTCTAACCCTTCCCTACTCTACCAAAAAATACAAATTTAAAAAACTTATTGGCTACAGTTCTCCTTTAAGTGTTTCCCAGAGTCATGTCTCACAGTTGCGGGCCTACAGAATATTGTAAGGTCCATCTGGATGGACCTTACAAAAAGCCACCACACTCCATAGTGCTTCTTCAGTGTCTCTACAGCTTTGATTCCAGTATCACATCACACACACACCATTGACCCATCCATAATGCCACGGATGTTGCTTGTTGTAGATTCCACATCATGTTTTCTGCGTGTGCCAAACTTTGCCTTGCGCCAAATGCTGTACAGAATCCCCCCCCCCCATGTCATGTCCCAGGCCTCCCTCGCCAGTGCAGTATTCACACTTTATGGTTTATGCCAATTTAAGTATTTCTATAGGGTATTTTTATGAGTAGACATCAAATGTATGAGTAAACTAAAAGAACCTTGCAATAAAAATTCAATGAAACTAAAATATGGTCGTGTTTTTCTTTTGCATTAAATTTGCTTAAAGCGGAACTTTACCCACAACAGTTTGATAACATACATACAAATAGGGGTGCCACCTTTTCTTCAAGTCAAACCCGAACACTTTAGCGGTGCATAACTATTTTTTTTTTATTAGTTTTTTAATTTTACATATATTTTGGAATTAAATAACATTTCTAAATTAATTTCTAAATTCTTTAAATTTAAATTCAATTAAATTAATTTCTAAATTAATCACAAGAGTCCCCCTTTACATCAGAGTCCACAGAGTTCCCCTTTTATATTTGAACTCGCAGAGTTTCCTTACACTGTAAGGGGGGACTCTGCAGACTCTGATGTAAGGGAGAACTCTGGGGACTCTTAACAAACCCGAACACTTTAGCAGTGCACAGCTATTTTTTATTTTTTTTTAATAGTATAAACTTTACATATATTTTGCAATTAAATAACATTTCTAAATTAATTTCTAAATTAATTTAATTTTCTTTAAATTTAAATTAAATTAATTTCTATATTATTCACAAGAGTCCCCCTTTACATCAGAGTCCACAGAGTTCCCCTTTACATCAGAGTCCACAGAGTTCCCCTTTACATCAGAGTCCACAGAGTTCCCCTTTACATCAGAGTCCACAGAGTTCCCCTTTACATCAGAGTCCACAGAGTTCCCCTTTACATCAGAGTCCACAGAGTTGCCCTTTTATATCTGAACTCGCAGAATTCCCTTACACTGTAAGGGGGGACTCTGCAGACTCTGATGTAAGGGAGAACTCTGGGGACTCTAACATAAGGGGTGCTCTGGGAAGCCTGATTTCAGGGGGAACACTGAAAACTCTGATAGACAGAGAGGACTCTGATGTGATGGGAACACTGCGGCCTCTGATGTAAAGGGGAACTCTGATGTAAGGGGTGCTCTGAGAACCCTGATTTGTCTTAGTGTACTCACTCAGAGGCAGGAGAGAGAAGGGGGGAGACTTCAGTCACAGACAGGGATGGATGGTGAGCTCATTCACCCCTTGGCAGTCAGCACCTCTCATCCAGATGTATCTGAGGCTACTGGACTTCAAATTTGCCACCCCCACTTTCCTTTTCTGAGCCACAGAGCCAGGGATTGGAGTGTGGGCAGACACAGATGGGTAGAGGTGTGTGGAAAAGGTGCAGATCGAGCCCTCTCTCCTCTCTCATCTGTCTGAAAGAGAGTAAAACACACTCTCGGCTTACACAACTACAACCAGCAACCCTGCTGGGAAGCCATAGTCCGGTCTGAATAATGTGTCAGGCAGTCTGAAACCCGGACACATGATTCCAAACCCGAACTGTCCGGGTGAATCCTGGACAGGTGGCAACCCTACATACAAACGATTGGTTCTAGTAAATTCTGCCCCCAGGTGTGACAGGGAGGCCACACGGGACTGAAGCAGGTGGCAGGGTTGCCATTGCAACCCCTGTAGCTATGCCCATGCACAGTGCTGAGAATAGAGAGCAACTGAGCATGTGCAGAGCAGGATGAGACAGTGCCCCATGGGAGGCCATTATTTTTTAATGTTTTACATAGCAATACCTGCAAAAGGGGCCAAACTGAAGTAATCTATCAGGACATAATTTTTTTGACTAAAGTTCCACTTTAGGGATGCATTCTGAACACAAAAAAAAAAATCTTTACTCAAAAATACTCCTTAATAAATACAAATGATATAAATCCAATTTGTGTGCTCCCAATGCCTTTGCAAACCAAGACAATACCTCGTAAAAGTAGCAATGACATCATCACTGTGCTGTGCACAGCCTGTGCAGAGAGCAGAGCTGTGGGAGGGGCCCATCAGGCTCCACCTACTACAGGCTGCCTGCAGAAACCCACAGGAGTGGGCGTAACTCAAAGACCAGTTTACCTGCACAAGGAGAGAGACCACAGAGCTGTGGGAGGGGCCAGCAGGCTCCACCCACTACAAACCGCCTGCAAAAAAACTACAGAGGGGACGTAGACAAGACCAGCCACCCTGCACAAGGAGAGAGATCACAGAGCTGTAGGAGGGGCCAGCAGGCTCCACCCACTACAAACCGCCTGCAAAAAAACTACAGCAGGGGGCGGAGACAAGACCAGTCCCCCTGCACAAGGAGAGAGAGCAGCAGTGAGCGGTCTTTATTACAGGAAGTCTCACACTGAATTACTGCACAGATCTGGAAGAAATACACAAAGCACACCAAGATTCAGGGAAGAATAAACATGATGAATGGATTTAGATAATATTTACTTACCCAAAGTTGAACTTTAGAATTAAGTTGGGTTGGGCTAGCTTATCAGACAGCTTATGCCCCGTACACACGGTCGGATTTTCTGATGGAAAATGTCCGATTGGAGCGTGTTGTCGGAAATTCCGACCATGTGTGGGCTCCATCGGACATTTTCCATCGGATTTTCCGACACACAAAGTTTGAGAGCAGGATATAAAATTTTCCGACAACAAAATCCGTTGTTGGAAATTCTGATCGTGTGTACACAAATCCGACGGACAAAGTGCCACGCATGCTCAGAAAAAATAAAGAGACGAAAGCTGTTGGCCACTGCCCCGTTTAGAGTCCCGACGTACGCGTTTTACGTCACCACATTCAGAACGATCGGATTTTCCAACAACTTTGTGTGACCGTGTGTATGCAAGACAAGTTTGAGCCAACATCCGTCGGAAAAAATCCTAGGATTTTGTTGTCGGAATGTCCGAACAAAGTCTGACCGTGTGTACGGGGCATAACACCCAAAATATTGTATTCTGATAGCCAAGCTATTACACTGCCAGGGGGGCTTAGAATACTCAGCTTGTATTGTCTTTATTTAAATCATAATTTTAAAGGGGAGTTACAGCCTGTAAAAAAAAATAAATAGAAGTCAGCAGCTACCAACACTGTAGCTGCTGACTTTTAATATAAGGACACTTACCTGTCCAGGGGTCCTGGGATGTCGGCACTCCAAGTCGATTAGTTCATCTGCTTTGGGTGCAGGCACTGGCATTGCAAGTAAGGGAAACCGGCAGTGAAGCCTTCAGGCTACACAGCCGGTTTCCTTCTGCGCATGCGTGAGTCACGCTGCGCTTTCTGAATGATCCCGTCATCTTCTGGGACACACACAGGTCCCAGAAGGCAGTGGGGGGGAGGAGAGGCCAGACATGACGCAGTTTGTCATGCAACGATCTTACCAGGAAGTGGGAGCGGGTACCTATCAAAACTAGGTACCTGCCCCTGAACAAGGATGGAGATCCACTTTAAATAAGGCTCCATTCACACTTGTATGACTCCAAAGTTGCGCCAACTTTGGAGTGCAACTTTGACGCAACGTTGGAGGGGTGCAACTTGGATATGACCTTGGTATTGACCAGTGATAATGGACAACTGTTGCACACAAGTTGCATTGTATAACATTCAGATACGACTTTCATGCAACTTCTGAGGGTTAACATTGAAGTCTATTGCCCTCAAGTTGCATGAAAATCAGACCAAAGTAGCGCATGAACTACTTTGAAGTTGCTGCAACTTTAAGGCGCACATATATGAATGGTTATTATTGGAAAACATGTGGAACGGCTTGTCATGCGACTTTGAAGTCACACAAGTGTAAATGGAGCCTAGAAATAAAAAAAAGAAAGGAAAACAGTTGCTGCAAGTTCTCAGTTACCCCTGGAAGAGTTAGGGCTCGTACACATGGGCTCTTTGGGCATACAACATAAATTGTGGTGGGTGTATATTCGTGCCTGGGATACACAACTGCTGCATACACCCCCCTCCCCATAATTATAAATGCCCTATATGAGGCTGTAGGCAGGTTTACACCTCTACTTTTGTAAATCGGCTCGTGCGTAAAACCTTATGCCCTGGGACACAGACTGTCTACGTCCAGGGTTTTATACCAGTATGCATGCGCATGTTTACACAAGTGGAGGTGTAAACCCATCTACAGCCTTTTACAAGCATTTATTATTGTGTGTGTGTGTGTGTGTGTGTGGGGGGGGGGGGGTCTCAACGCAGCAGCTATGTATCCCAGGCATGGAAATACAGTAGAAAAAAAACATACTGGTAGGTTAATTGGCAGTCCATAAAGCAAGCAAGGTCCATAAAGACATGGATGAGCGAGTTTGGGGTGAAGGAACTTGACTGGCCTGCACAGAGTCCTGACCTCAACGCGATAGAACACCTTTGGGATGAATTAGAGCGGAGACTGCAAGCCAGGTCTTCTCGTCCAACATCAGTGCCTGACCTCACAAATGCGCTTCTGGAAGAATGGTCAAACATTCCCATAGACACACTCCTAAACCTTGTGGACGGCCTTCCCAGAAGAGTTTAAGCTGTTATAGCTGCAAAGGGTGTTCCAACTCATTATTGAACCCTACGGACTAGGACTAGGAAGTCATTAAAGTTCATGTGCGCGTAAAGGCAGGCGTCCCAATACTTTTGACAATATAGTGTATATGTGTCCATAGAAATACAGCATAATTGGATCATCAGGGGGTCCAAAGGACCTTCTTGCCGGCCCTCTCTGCTCAAAATGTTCATCACTGAAAATATATTATTGGGTTGATTTACTAAAAATGGAGAGTGCAAAATCTGGGGCAGCTGTGGATGGCAACCAATCAGCTTCTAACTTCAGCTTGTTTAATTAAGCTATGACAATAAAACCTGGAAGCTGATTGGTTTCTATGCAGAGCTGTACCAGATTTTGCACTCTCCAGTTTTAGTAAATCAACCCCCTTTGTATTTTATGAAAATTGGAAACCAAGTGCAGCTGGTAACTATCAGCGGTCCGTGTACTGAACAAAACCCTGTGATGTGGTTTGCCGGGCTGACCTTTGGAAAATAACCGAACGACAATCTCCCTCCAGGAGAACAAAAAAGGGAAGATGTTATTTTCTACGTCAAAAACATTTCTGAGGCACTCAAGAGCAGCGAGAGATCGTACAGTTTATTCCTGAAAAAAAAACAAAAAAACAGTATTTGTTATTATCTATTTAAAATTTGTAAATTCTAATTTAGGAAACAAAATAAAAAAAAATATTTAGAGAGGAATATTGTTTCCCCAAGAAGCTATAAAACCCATTTTCTAGCAGTAAAATGTTTGCTTTTATCCCTGTAGGATCAGAACTGTCCCTCTTCTACCTCTTCTGTGCTAGATGGGTGCAGTTGGGTGTCAAGAGCCGAATATCAGGTGCCGCTGTTAATTTGGGGTCCCTATATAAAACTTGTACATTGAAAATGAACAGGTCAGCCATAGTAGCTGATAACCACCTAATACTGAGTAGGTCACCTTTTTGCTACAAAAACAGCCCTGACCCTTTGAGGCATGAACTCCACAAGACCTCTGAAGGTACGCCGCCGTGGTATCTGGCACCGAGCCATAAGTAGCAGATCCTTTAGGTCCTGTAAGTTGTGAGGTGGGGCCTCCATAGATTGGACTTGTATTTCCAGCACATCCTACAGATGCTCGATTGGATTGAGATCTGAAACATTTCGGGGGCCAAGTCAACTTCTCAAACACATTGTTATGTTTCTCAAACCATTTAGGAACCATTTTTGTAGTGTGGCAGGGCACATTATCCTGTTGTAAAAGGTCACTGCCAACAGGGAATACTGTTTCCACAAAGGGGTGTACTTGGTCAGTGGTCAGCAACGATGTTTATGTAGGTGGTACGTGTCGAGTAAAATCCACATGAATGGCAGGATCCAAGGTTTCCCAGCAGAATATTGCCCAAAGAATCACACTGCCTCCGCCGGCTTGTCTTTTTCCCATACTACATCCTGGTGCCATCTCTTCCCCAGGTAAGTGCCGCACACACACACCACACCATCCACATAAGACCAGGCCACCTTCTTCCATTGCTCAGTGGTCGAGTTCTGATGCTCACGTGCCCATTGTAGGTGCTTCTGGCTGTAGATACGGGTCAGCATGGGCACCCTGACAGGTCTGTGGCTACACAACCCCCCCCCCCCCCCCCCCGTACACAAAAAACTGTGTTGCCCATTTTCTCTTCCCCCACATGTTCACTCCATGCCTAATATATCCCACCCACTTTTTTGCGGTACGGCACTGCATCGATTTAACTGACAATTGCGCGGTCGTGCAACGCTGTACCCAAACAAAATTGATGTCCTTTTTTTCCCCACAAATAGAGCTTGAAGTTTTTTCACCTTAATGAAAAAAGAGAGAGAGATCAGGCCAAAATGAGGGACAAATGAGGAGGAAAGAGGGACTTTGTTCCAAATCAGGGACAATCCCTCGAAATCAGAATATAGGCATAGAGGTTCCCCAGTTGTGGGACTTTATAGGCACTTACTTCAAACACATAACAGGTACATTGATAAAAACAGAGTTTAATTATGAATCATTAGTAAAAGACATGAAACATGAAATATACATGATATGAACAACTAAAAATACACCAAATGAAACAGCAAGATGATGATACAATCCGGTATCCTCCACCCGATGTCTTTCGGACATTTTCAAAAAGCATTATCAAAAAATATGGGGATTTGGTCACACCATATTGCTATATGGTGCTTAAGCCCACTTACTGCGGCAAAGTACCCCATGATTAGTGGGTCCTACACTATCCATAGACTGGGAGATGCTGCTTCTCTGAACCATGGGAGCCATACACTTCTCTATATGGGACAAATACAGTATCTCACAAAAGTGAGTACACCCCTCACATTTGTGTATATATTTTATTATATCTTTTCATGTGACAACACTGAAGAAATGACACTTTGCTACAATGTAAAGTAGTGAGTGTACAGCTTGTATAACAGTGTAAATTTGCTGTCCCCTCAAAATAACTCAACACACAGCCATTAATGTCTAAACCTCTGGCAACAAAAGTGAGTACACCCCTAAGTGAAAATGTCCAAACTAGGCCCAATTAGTTATTTTCCCTCCCCGGTGTCATCATGTGACTCATTAGTGTTACAAGGTCTCAGGTGTGAATGGGGAGCAGGTGTGTTAAATTTGGTGTTATCACTCTCACTCTCCCATACTGGTCACTGGAAGTTCAACGTGGCATCTCATGGGAAATAACTCTCTGAGGATCTGAAAAGAAGAATTGTTGCTCTACATAAAGATGGGCAAGGCTATAAGAAGATTGCCAAGACCCTGAAACTGAGCTACAGCACGGTGGCCAAGACCATACAGCGGTTTAACAGGACAGGTTCCACTCAGAACAGGCCTCGCCATGGTCAACCAAAGAAGTTGAGGTCATGTGCTCAGAGTCATGTCCATTGGTTGTCTTTGGGAAATAGACATATGAATGCTGCCAGCATTGCTGCAGAGGTTAAAGGGGTGGGGGGTCAGCCTGTCAGTGCTCAGACCATACGTCGCACACTGCATCAAATTGGTCTGCATGGCTGTCTTCCCAGAAGGAAGCCTCTTCTAAAGATGATGCACAAGTAGCCCACAAACAGTTTGCTGAAGACAAGCAAACTAAGGACATGGACTACTGGAACTATGTCCTTGGTCTGATGAGACCAAGATAAACGTATTTGGTTCAGATGGTGTCAAGCGTGTGTGGCGGCAACCAAGTGAGGAGGACAAAGACAAGTGTGTCTTGCCTACAGTCAAGCATGATGGTGGGAGTGTCATGGTCTGGGGCAGCATAAGTGCTGTTTGCACTGGGGAGCTACAGATCATTGAGGGAACCATAAATGCCAACATGTACTGTGACATACTGAAGCAGAGCATGATCCCCTCCCTTCGGAGACTGGACCGCAGGGCAGTATTCCAACATGATAACGACCCCAAACACACCTCCAAGATGTCCACTGCCTTGCTAAAGAAGCTGAGGGTAAAGGTGATGGACTGGCCAAGCATGTCTTCAGACCTAAACGCTATTGAGCATCTGTGGGACATCCTCAAACAGAAGGTGGAGGAGCGCAAGGTCTCTAACATCCACCAGCTCTGTGATGTCGTCATGGAGGAGGGGAAGAGGACTCCAGTGACAACCTGTGAAGCTCTGGTGAACTCCATGCCCAAGAGGGTTAAGGCAGTGCTGGAAAATAATGGTGGCCACACAAAATATTAACACTTTGGGCCCAATTTGAACATTTGCACTTAGGGGTGTACTCACTTTTGTTGTCAGCGGTTTAGACATTAATGGCTGTGTGTTGAGTTATTTTGAGGGGACAGCAAATTTACACTGTTATACAAGCTGTACACTCACTACTTTACATTGTAGCAAAGTGTCATTTCTTCAGTGTTGTCAAAAAAAGGGAAAGGAATTGGGACTTTAAATGAGGCATGTATATATGCATGATGAAATGAAGGATACCTAGTTATAAATAGGCTACATGTCCTAGTTCCTGATGGGAACACCATGTAACCGTGGAATTATAGGTATAAATTAATTAATTAATAACTCCAATCAATTAAATACAATTAATAAATATAATACACAGTATGAGATATGTTGTATCATATAAAGGATATATAATACATGATTTCCACAAAGAGGAACATAATAAATAGTAATAATAATCATAATCATATTGACATATTTAATGTTAATAATTTATAAACATGATTGGTACAGACAAAAGCAGATAATGAATAAATTTAATTAAATGCCTCTCTCAGAGCCATTGTCCCTATCTATCTTGGGCAATTGCTGGGCCATTTATACATATATGGGCCCTACCATAGGTAACGTATAAGGTCTCAGTTCCCTCTTGCAGAGTACATGGTACACCCTTTTAGATTTGATTTTATTTATTTATCTTTCCATCTCACCCTTTAGCCAAAGTCTATGCATCCTACTCCTGATGATTGGCTGTTAACGCCATGAAACGCGTCGACTTTTGACTCAAGGATGCCAAGCCAAGCTTGTTTTAAAATTAAAGTTATGAATTCTGTTAATCTTATTGAATGTTTACATCTATTATGACAATTAAAATTATTCGAATTATATTTAATGAATTCATTATCTGCTTTTGTCTGTACCAAGCATGTTTATTAATTATTAACATTAAATATGTCAATATGATTATGATTACGATTATTATTTATTATGTTCCTCTTTGTGGAAATCATGTATTATATATCCTTTATATGATACAACATATCTCATACTGTGTATTATATTTATTAATTGTATTTAATTGATTGGAGTTATTAATTAATTAATTTATACCTATAATTCCACGGTTACTTGGTGTTCCCATCAGGAACTAGGACATGTAGCCTATTTATAACTAGGTATCCTTCATTACATCATGCATATATACATGCCTCATTTAAAGTCCCAATTCCTTTCCCTTTTCTTTTTACACATATATACATGGGGATGGAGGCATATGCATGATATAACTTGGTTGGGTTCAATGGGGTCACTCCTTTTTCTTTACATCTTTAATGCATCTTTTTAGGGTGCGTCCCCCCAAATATCTTGTTTGTCTATTGTATGGATTCTGACCAAATTCTTTTGGTTGAGGAGCACCCCACTCCCTCATCAAGTGCCTCTCATTAGAGTCCACCTGTGTCATGGGTGGAGACCTCAAGTTCTCCCATATAGAAGAGTGTATGGCTCTTATGGTTCAGAGAAGCAGGACCTCCCAGTCTATGGATAGTGTAGGACCCACTAATCATGGGGTACTTTGTCGCAGTAAGTGGGCTTAAGCACCATATAGCAATATGGTGTGACCAAATCTCCATATTTTTGATAATGCTTTTTGAAAATGTCTAGGTGTTTTAAATAGCCTTGCAGGAGGTAAATGTCATTTTTGCATGTGTGCGCTATAATATTTTGTTCTTTTGTATGGTCTTATGACTGCACCATCTTTAATGCATCTTTTAGGGTGTGCCCTCCATATATCTTGTTTGTCTATTCTTTCCATTGATACCAATTATGGGGAACTAATCCACCCACTGATACCAACCATGGGGCACTATTCCTTCCATTGATACCAACCATGGGGCACTATTCCTTCCATTGATACCAACCATGGGTCACTATTCCTTCCATTGATACCAACCATGGGGCACTATTCCTTCCATTGATACCAACCATGGGGCACTATTCCTTCCATTGATACCAACCATGGGTCACTATTCCTTCCATTGATACCAACCATGGGGCACTATTCCTTCCATTGATACCAACCATGGGTCACTATTCCTTCCATTGATACCAACCATGGGTCACTATTCCTTCCATTGATACCAACCATGGGGCACTATTCCTTCCATTGATACCAACCATGGGTCACTATTCCTTCCATTGATACCAACCATGGGGCACTATTCCTTCCATTGATACCAACCATGGGGCACTATTCCTTCCATTGATACCAACCATGGGGCACTATTCCTTCCATTGATACCAACCATGGGGCACTATTCCTTCCATTGATACCAACCATGGGGCACTATTCCTTCCATTGATACCAACCATGGGTTACTATTCCTTCCATTGATACCAACCATGGGGCACTATTCCTTCAATTGATACCAACCATGGGGCACTATTCCTTCCATTGATACCAACCATGGGGCACTATTCCTCCTGTTAAAACTAATGATGGGGCAGTGTTTACTCTCACTAATGCCAAGACATTCCCTACTGACACTGGTCATAGCCTGGTCCCCCTAACGTTTGAAGGACAGTAAACTGGCCCTTTGTTTAAAAAGTCTGGAGACCCTTGTGCTAGGCAACCAATCAATAAATGCTTATTGCGATTTTTTCTTTTTTATCAAAAATATGTAGAAGAATACGTAACGGCCTAAACTGAGGAAAAAAAATGTTTTTTTAAATATTTTTCGGGGATATTTATTATAGCAAAAAGTAAAAAAAGTTGCATTTTTTTCAAAATTGTCACTATTTTTTTGTTAATAGCGCAAAAAATAAAAACCGCAGAGGTGATCAAATACCACCAAAAGAAAGCTCTATTTGTGGGGAAAAAAAGGACGTCAATTTTGTTTGGGTGCAATGTCGCGCGACCGCGCAATTTTCAGTTAGAGCGACGCAGTGCCGAATCGCAAAAAGTGCTCTGGTCAGGATGAAGGGTAAATTCTTCCGGGGCTGAAGCGGTTAAGATTGCACACTTACAATCAGAGGGCATTTTAGTTATAGTCTTTTGACTAAAATGGCATTTTAGTTTTAGTCCCATTTTAGCCTTCTGCAATTGTTTTAGTTTTAGTCGCATTTAGTCGACTAAATCTCCAGTATATTTTAGTCAACCAAAAAAAAACATTTTAGTCGTCTAAAATCTAATGGGTGTAGTTAAATTGTAATGCATTATTTAAGTATTTCTCTACAATTTCCAAACTCATTATATACTGATGGAGTGAAAAATCGAATATGTTATTATTTATGGTATTGAGGTATGAACATGCACTACAGACCAGTGTTAAGTTTGATGTCAAATTTCAATTTGGTTTTAGTCATACACTTTTGACTAAAATGCCATTTTAGTTTTAGCCGTATGTAGCGCTGGTAGATTTACAATCTACCGCAGATTAGGTAAATTTAGTAAATTGTGTGTTAGGAAGGTTAAAAGTTCGCCTCTGTTCCAGCTTGGCTGACATTGTGTGTGCTGCCGTGCTGACCGATGGGTGTCGCTGTTACCACTAGTCAGTGGAAGGGCAACGTGTCGAAGTGTATAGATGCTCCTCTGTCTCGGAGACAAGCTCGGTGGAGGTGGTCCTCCGAGTTGCATTCTGGGCGAGAGTATTTATGCGACAGACGCCATGTTCTAGGGGTCTTTTTTTACAGCCACCTGCTGGCCCTCCTGGCCGACAGGTATGCGTTAAGGAGCTACCTCATGTTCCTCCGTTCGGGAGGCCCACGATGCTACGGCGCAGGGGTGGGTCCAGAGGCTTGTCTGGGGCCTACCACCGAGGCCCAGGAATGGTCCTGAGCTGTCGGTCCTGTGTGACGAAGCTGGACAGCCGAGGAGATCCCAGGGGCGGACCCGTCTTGGAGAGATCATGCAGCGTGCTGGTCTATAGAGGGGCCTGGTGACTCGGTTGGAGGACGTATCCAAAAGAAGTAACTATACAGCATAGTGTTGCCGCTTCGGCTTAAAGGTTCAGGCACTGTGACTGACTGTTCACTGCAGAAGATCTGATACATCCTGTGGCAGAGGATCGTACGGATTTACCCCCCCAAACAAGTCTATGGCAGAGACTTTAGATTCGTGCTGCGTACTGGCTGCTAGACCGGTGAGAGAGGCCTATCCAGATGAGCAAAGAGTACGTCCCACGAGGGGAGCGCATTCCACCTAATTATCTGAATTCTACCGCGACATTTGTTGCTAAGATTTTGCAAGAAGATATTTGAGTTTCTCCTGAGAGTTTCCTTTTCTTTCCTGCTACTTCCTAAAGTTTGACTGTTCAAACGTTCTCCATGGTTGATGCGTGTGTGATTCAGCAGTGAACTCAACGGAACCCCTGGACCCGGTGCCGGTGAAACAGAGGGAAGCAAAGTGGAGGTAACAGACCCATTTAAACCAGCAGCTCCACCGTGAGTTAGTGCTACACGTATTTTATCCATCTCAATTGTTTTAGTTTTAGTTGTATTTTAGTCGACTAAAATAGTATTAATTTAGTCGACGGAAATGTTTTAGTGTGCAAAGTTAACACTGTACGTTGGGATGCGTACAGCCAAGTAATACAAGAACCAATTCAGTCTAGCAGACAACACTTTATCTCCATTGAAAGGCCCGGAACACGACTCTAGTCTGCACAAATAAACATCATCCTTCTTTATTGTGCCATTTAGCAAATTAAGCCGTAATGGTCTCTGTTTTATCTGCAGACTGAGAATCCTCGTGATCACGAAGTTTGCTGAAAGAGGAGGAAAAAAAATGAAGAGGAATAATGACCGTTCTGTGGATAAAATGGCAATTTAACATTCTGAAGAACTGACTCATGCTACACAAGGAAAGCACAGTGCTTGAAAGATGAACTGGGGAAAAATGAGAAAAAATGAAAAATGGGTGCACTGTCAAAAAAATACAGATAAGGCAAAAATGAAAAATCTACCAGTTCATCCAATCTAGGATCTCAGTTTGCAAATTGCAATTAACCACTTAAGGGCCGAGCCTCGTTTTGAGATTTTGGTGTTTACAAGTTTAAAACAGTTTTTTTTTTTGCTAGAAAATTACTTAGAACCCCCAAACATTATATATTGTTTTTTTTTTTCTAACACAGTAGAGAATAAAATGGCGGTCATTGCAATACTTTTTTTCACACTGTATTTGCGCAGCGGTCTTACAAGCGCACTCTTTTTGGAAAAAATTCACTTTTTTGAATAAAAAAATAAGACAACAGTAAAGTTAGCCCATTTTTTTTTTTTATAGTGTGAAATATAATATTACGCCGAGTAAATTGATACCCAACACGTCACGCTTCAAAATTGCGCCCGCTCGTGGAATGGCGTCAAACTTTTACCCTCAAAAATCTCCATAGGCGATGTTAAAAAATTCTACAGATGTTTTGAGTTACAGAGGAGGTCTAAGCCTAGAATTATTGCTCTCACTCTACCGATTGCGGCGATACCTCACATGTGTGGTTTGACCACCGTTTTCATATGCGGGCGCTGCTCACGTATGCGTTCGCTTCTGCGCGCAAGCTCATCGGGACGGGGAGCTTTAAAAAAAAATTTTTTATTCTTATTTATTTTACTTGATTTTATTTATTTTTACTCTGTTTTTTTTAAAAAAGTGTCACTTTTTTTCCTATTACAAGGAATGTAAACATCCCTTGTAATTGAAAAAAAGCATGACAGGACCTCTTAAATATGAGATCTGGGGTCAAAAAGATCTCAAATCTCATATTTACACTTGAATGCAATAGAGAAACAAAAATTTTGTCATTTAAAAAAATAAAATAAATAAATTGTCCCTTTAGGAGCTATGGGCGGAAGTGACATTTTGACGTCGCTTCCGCCCTGCAGTGTCATGGAGACGGGTGGGGGCCATTTTCCCCTCACTCGTCTCCATGCACAGCCCTGAGAAGGACGCGATCGCCTCGGCCGCTGCCAACGGCTCCGGTAAGCGGCGGAGGGCACCGGATCGCAGCGGGAGGGGGGGGGGCCCTCTCCCTCCACCGATAAAAGTGATTTTGCGGCGAATCCGCCACAGAGACCACTTTTATCTTGTAGCCGACCGCCGGCCGAACACGGGGATACCGGGGTTATGGCAGTTAGCTGCTGCCATAACAACAATATCCGTCCCCAAAGTAGGGACGTACATTGGCGTGCGGCGGTCGGCAAGTGGTTAAAGTGGACCTTCAGTCATTTTTTCATCTTTCCATCTATTAAATCTTCTGCCCTTGTTGTTGTTTTACCTTTTGGATAGTAAAACATTTTTTTTTTCTGCCAGTAAATACCTTATACAGCCCACTTCCTATTTCTTGTCTGGTCATTAGCCTAGGCTTATGACATCATACACAGCTCTCTCTCTCTCACTCTGGTGAGAGTGTGCCAGGAAGGGAGGGGGGATGAGTCATAAGAAAGCCAATAAGAGCTGCAGAGCTGGAGGTGTGCCTTAGGGTTGCCACCTGTCCGGGATTCACCTGGACAGACCGGTTTTTACATCCTCTGTCCAGGTTTCTGACACCCGGACACCAGGGAACCCTCAAAAATTCTTCCAACACCCCCCCATGAAAGCTTAATTAAAATCTAGCATCTATTACATGTATCAGAATGTCACCTATCTTTACATTTTTTGTAGTTGTCTGGATGCAAACAGCCCTAGTTCCAAGGGACTTGCTTGTCTCTGTGGGGGGATACAGAACCTCCTGGCCGCAGTTTCCGATGCTCTGCTTATAGTTCTGGAGCCCTCCCAGGACTGCTCAACCTGGCAGTTCGATCTGGTGGAGAGGAGCTGTGAGTGTGTTGGGGGGGGGGGAGAGGAAGGAGCTTCATGGACTGGGCTGTGAGTGTCGGAACAGCAAGACAGAGAGGGGAGGAGAGAAGCTGGCTGCCCATTACCAGGCTACATTTTTTTGTTTTTATGAGTTTGGTTCGAGTTTTGTTTTTCCAAAATTCTGTGGACTGCTCCACACCCCAACCCCTGAGCAATTAAGCCCAGGCATCCTATGTTGACCCCCGGCCTTGGCCCGGAGGGTTATTACTGTTCGACTGTTCACTCTACAAAACATGTTCCCAATGTGTATTCTTATGTTGTACCATGTTTTGCTTACTGCTCATATCCCCTGCTAGGGATTATTACAGCTACAGTGGAGACAGAAAGTATTCAGACCCCCTTACATTTTTCACTTTTTGTTATATTGCAGCCATTTGCTAAAATCATTTAAGTTCATTTTTTCCCCTCATTATTGTACACACAGCACCCCATATTGACAGAAAAACACAGAATTGTTGACATTTTTGCAGATTTATTAAAAAAGAAAAACTGAAATATCACATGGTCCTAAGTATTCAGACCCTTTGCTCAGTATTTAGTAGAAGCTCCTTTTGATCTAATACAGACATGAGTCTTTTTGGGAAAGATACAACAAGTTTTTCACACCTGGATTTGGGGATCCTCTGCCATTCCTCCTTGCAGATCCTCTCCAGTTCTGTCAGGTTGGATGGTAAACGTTGATGGACGGCCATTTTTAGGTCTCTCCAGAGACGCTCAATTGGGTTTAAGTCGGGGCTCTGGCTGGGCCATTCAAGAACAGTCATGGAGTTGTTGTGAAGCCACTCCTTCGTTATTTTAGCTGTGTGCTTAGGGTCATTGTCTTGTTGGAAGGTAAACCTTGGGCCCAGTCTGAGGTCCTGAGCACTCTGGAGAAGGTTTTCGTCCAGGATATCCCTGTACTTGGCCGCATTCATCTTTCCCTCGATTGCAACCAATCATCCTGTCCCTGCAGCTGAAAAACACCCCCACAGCATGATGCTGCCACCACCATGCTTCACTGTGCCTGGGTTTCTCCACACATACCGCTTAGAATTAAGGCCAAAAAGTTTTATCTTGGTCTCACCAGACCAGAGAATCTTATTTCTCACCATCTTGGAGTCCTTCAGGTGTTTTTTAGCAAACTCCATGCAGGCTTTCATGTGTCTTGCACTGAGGAGAGGCTTCCGTTGGGCCACTCTGCCATAAAGCCCCGACTGGTGGAGGGCTGTAGTGATGGTTGACTTTCTATAACTTTCTCCTATCTCCCGACTGCATCTCTGGAGCTCAGCCACAGTGATCTTTGGGTTCTTCTTTACCTCTCTCACCAAGGCTCTTCTCCCCCGATAGCTCAGTTTGGCTGGACGGCCAGCTCTAGGAAGGGTTCTGGTCATCCCAAACGTCTTCCATTTAAGGATTATGGAGGCCACTGTGCTCTTAGGAACCTTAAGTGCAGCAGAAATTTTTTTGTAACCTTGGCCAGATCTCTGCCTTGCCACAATTCTGTCTCTGAGCTCTTCAGGCAGTTCCTTTGACCTCATGATTCTCATTTGCTCTGACATGCACTGTGAGCTGTAAGGTCTTATATAGACAGGTGTGTGCCTTTCCTAATCAAGTCCAATCAGTATAATCAAACACAGCTGGACTCAAATGAAGGTGTAGAACCATCTCAAGGATGATCAGAAGAAATGGACAGCACCTGAGTTAAATATATGAGTGTCACAGCAAAGGGTTCAGACCCTGATACTTAAGACCATGTGATATTTCAGTTTTTCTTTTTTTAATAAATATGCAAAAATGTCAACAATTCTGTGTTTTTCTGTCAATATGAGGTGCTGTGTGTACATTAATGAGGAAAACAAATGAACTTAAATGATTTTAGCAAATGGCTGCAATATAACAAAGAGTGAAAAATTTAAGGGCGTCTGAATACTTTCCGTCCCCACTGTATATTTGCTTTTCATGTATTTCAATAAAAAAAAATTGTACCAGAAAAATTGTCCAATGCCCCGTACACACGATCGGAAATTCGGCCAGCAAAAGACTGATGAGAGCTTTTGGTCGGAAAATGCGACCGTGTGTATGCTCCTTTAGACTGTTGCTGGCGGAATTCCAGCCAGCAAAAGATTGAGAGAATGTTCTCAATTTTTCGGTTGAAAAATGTTCCGATCGGAAATTCCTATCGTCTGTACCAATTCTGACGCGCAAAATTCGAAAAACAATTTGAAGCTCAGAAGCATTGAACTTCATTTTCTCGGCTCGTCGTAGTGTTGTACGTCACTGTGTTATTGACGGTCGAAAGTTCAGTGAACTTTTGTGTGACCGTGAGTATGCAAGCCAAGCTTGAGCAGAATCCCGTCAGAAAAACCATCCAAGATTTTTCCGACGCAAATTCCGCACGTTTGTACACGCACAAGCCTAAAATGATTAGCCGCATAGTGACTGCAGCCTATCAGCCTACAGAAGGCGGTTCCTCCATCCCCAGTGTTTAGCATGAATGTGGGAAATCAACAGATTTTACTCTTGTTCAGCCCTATATTATTTAGTATTATTTGCTATTTTTCCCCCCACGAAAGTGGAGTTATCCTTTAAGGCATTTTCGGACTCTGTGATTGTTTCTAACCCCATTGGATTTCTGGAAACAAAATAAAAGTTTATGTTGGGGATTATTGCAGGAAATGTCTCATAATGGTGCAATTTACATTTCAGTCCATTGTTCCATTTCATTAAACAACTGATTTGGGACAGGATGAGAATTCCGCGGAACGGGGTAAGTAGTTACATAAAATCAATTGAGCCGCTAAATGGCCGGCCTTTTGGGGACCAGCCGCTTTCTGTAAACAAGAAATAGATGCTAATTATTTCCATTATTTTGTAGATCACTTAAATAATGTGCAGCTAAAACAAATAGACATAATTAAACTTTGGACTTGGAACCCCCTGGCAATTTATTGTTTCCAGAACGTTGTATTGTGTTTAGACAAAATGATGGCGAATAATCCTTCTGTTCAGTTGCCTAAACATTTTAATAGATGTCATGGGATATGGTGACGTTACAATGTAAAGACCGTTGAAATTTCTACTTAAAGTGGAAGAAAAGTCGAAAGCCGGCCATAGATTGATTGAAATTTTTTTCCTGGTTCAGCAGGGATTGGTTGAATTTTGATCCATCTACAGTATATCCATCTTGATCAACTTCTGTACTACCAGCCTGTTGGAAGATGGATCAAGATTCGGCCAGTCCCTGCCGAACCGGACGAATTTGGATCCATCTATGGGCAGGCTGGTCTCTTGAGCAACTTCTGTACTACCAGCCTGTTAGAAGATGGATCAAAATTCGACCAGTCCCTGCTGAACCTGGCAGAATTTCCATCCATCTATGGGCAGGCTGGTCTCTTGAGCAACTTCTGTACTACCAGCCTGTTGGAAGATACATCAAAATTTGGTCAGTCCCTGCTGAACCGGTCAAATTTCAATCCATCTATGGGCACGCTGGTCTCTCGATCAACTTGTGTACTACCAGCCTGTTAGAAGACGGATCAAAATTTGTCCAGTCCCTGCTGAACCAGCCAAATTTCGATCCATCTATGGGCAGGCTGGTCTCTTGAGCAACTTCTGTACTGCCAGCCTGTTGGAAGATAGATCAAAATGTGGTCAGTCTCTGCTGAACCGGTCAAATTTCCATCCATCTATGGGCATGCTGGTCTCTTGATCGACTTCTGTACTACCAGCCTGTTGGAAGACGGATCAAGATTCGGCCAGTCCCTGCTGAATCGGCTGAATTTCGATCCATCTGTGGCTGGCATTAGGTTTTTCCTCCAAGCAAATAGAATTTCCTGCGGTCTTTACTTTGTGGATTTACCTATTTTTAATGAACTTCGGTCCTTTCACACGATCCTGAAGCTCCGGCTCCCCTGTGTTATTGAGTGTGTAGGAGGGGTGGGCGCTATGCTAGGCACCTGAAACAGGGTCACTTACCTGGCACAGGGGATACCTTTACTTGTGCCGAGCTTCACATACACTTGAACAAATAAACTGGACTCCCTTTGCTATGGGAGACAGATCTCTGTGGAAGGAGTACCAAAAACATCTCCCTCGCTTCAAGAGGCTTTCTCACCTGCCACATGAACATGCTTAAAACAAAAAGATCTTTTGCCAGACCTCCATTAACCTTGGTAACCACTGTAGCTTTACACTGGATTAACTCTTTATACTGATGTCTTCATACCGCACTATGCTAGTGACCCAAGCTGTAGACTATACAGTATGTGCCAGTTACTTGCATTAAACCCCTTTAGTAACTTCAGACCAGGCAGAGGGAAAGTTTCAAAAGCTTTACTTGAGTAATACAGCAAAATAAAAATCATAAGATAACATTTCAACATATAGCATAGCCTTTTTCCAACATCCCTAATCTCTAAATACAGGCTTGAAGCTGCCCCAGCATACCTGCACAGGAAAGAGTCCATTCTTGGCAGAGTCCATGGTTGGTATCTTCAGAGTAGACTGCAAGTCCCATCAATCCCCTATGGAAGGATCTAGGGCTCAGGTGTCCATCAGAAAAAGGGACTTCCAGAGAGGCAGAGATCCCAGGAAGAAGATGTGGATGGTGGTCAAATCTTGCTGGCTGGCTGTGTCTTTAGGGAGGACTGTAGATCCCAGCAGGCCCCCTTTCTCTCCTTTTCAGTAAGCAGCTTGAACTCACATGCTGTGGTTTGTCTAGACTGCTGTGGTTTGTCTGGTTTCCGATGCTGATTGACAGTCAGGGCAGAGCCCTCCCCCCTTTTATTTACAGCACAGGAAGAGAGAGAGAGAGGCAGAGCTCAGAGAAAGCCTGGTAACTGGGTTTACTCTTTCCTTCCTAGCTGGGCAGAAGCTCACTAGAACAGTCTAACCTGCTTACATGTGGCCGCTGCAGGGGAGAGGAGGGAGCACCGACAATAGCTGGGCCATAGGAGCTTATGGGTGACATCATTGTTCTGTAATTCCCTGCCAACCCAGCGCTCCCTGAGTTGAAGTTATAGGATCACGTGACCGCACCAGAGCAGATATGAAATGCACATCTTATTTTATACAGGTTGGGTAGGAGGAGAGGGGAAGGAACAAAGGAAAATGTTTAAGAATAGTTAGACTTAGGCTTTTCTTGCACTTTACTAATCCTGAGAGCAGAGTAGAGTTAGGTCTGCAGTACACTGGGGTGCCATGATGTGGCCGCAGCAGCTTACGCATATATATTTGCAAATCTGTGCAAATTAAACCTCTTGATTTTAATGTGAACTGTTAGACAAGGTCAATTCGGTTTGCTGCAGGCTGGCTGGTAAGTGAGCTGGGAATTTTTGTTTGTTGTTTTTTTGACATGGGTCGCCCGTCCATGTGCTCCTTGCTGGTCAGTTATAGGTTGGGTTGGTTGCTATTTGTTTGTACTGTTAGAAATTAGTATGGGGACACACTGGATACCTTGCTGCCATTGTGCTATTGCTGGGTGTCTAGTGCATCCCTGTATATCAAATGGAAATACAGCGCTGTCTAAATAGCCCTTCAAAGGCACAATAATTAAGGTCCTACTGCAGTTGAATTGTGAGCTACATACAATAAATACATGTCAAAGAAAGAAAAAAACTGCGCAAAAATAAAAAAGACCAAGTAAATGATGATATTACCACGAGTGGTGGGATATCCCTACCTTATAAGGGACATAATTGCTCCCAATCTATAATATAGTGCTGAGACCTATAGGTAAACAACTTGCATCATAGTAATTAAACCGTAAAGTATTAGAAATTATCCACATAATAGGTCAAAAAAAGTAATTGGAAACATTATTGTTAACACAGTTTGTCTAAACAGATATTGTTGCTGGTCGCTGAGTGTTCACATTCAAAGAATATCTGTCCTTCACAGATAATTGTGACTTCAAACAGGATAACACCATAGAGAAAAGTGATTTGAGATAGGAAAGTCCTTCCACCTGGAAAATGACTGCCCCTTACCAGCTGCTCTGATCTCTTTTTTAAGGAGATCACATCTGCTTTAGGCTTTTATCCCAGCCACGGTCTCTGTGTGTATCCATTAGATGGCACTTCTCCTCCTCTTTATTCTTCCCTGAATGCCTCACGGTCAGCGGTTAACCCAATTAAAAAGGAAAAGAGCATAAGCGAAAAAGTAGCTTCTATAAAAATATTCAAACGGCCGGCTCTTCAGATACTTGCCCGTGTCTTCCGGGACTACACGTTGTATTGGTGACGTCAGCACGCCGCTCCTCCCTACGTCGTTTCGTCAAAGGTGACGTCGTCCAGGGGCACGGGCAGCGTGCTGACTCGCCACCTTTTAAGCTTCATGATAGAACAAGGAAATGCCCAGTCCTGAGCTCCAAGCGTCCCGTCACAATAGCCACCATCTTGGAATAGGGCTACTGCCAGTGTCTCAGGGAAAACTGCAAATACCATGATATAAAAAGATATCAAAGTATGCAGGAATAATGTCTTATTTACTATTTAACCTAAAATGTACCTTAAAATATACTGGACCAAAAAGTCATTCTTAATTAATTACAGACCAAGAACGTGACTCAAGTGACCTCTAGTGGTCCGTCAGTACACGGCATAACAGTTTTAGGCCTTATTGTAGTAATTGATTACCACTGGAAATTAATATAATATATATGCAATATAATATGGTTAAATCTAAAAAAGAGAAAATACGAAATAGGGGAACTGTAATATTCCTCTATTCGTACAAAAAGAGAAAAATAAGAAAAATAAAAATACAAAAGTTAAAAAAGGAAAAAAGGAGAAATTATCAATTCCTTACCTTTTACCTATATTATTTACAAATTATTTTAATAAATGTAAAAAATAAATAACAAATGATAAATAAAAACGAGGGAGCATCCCCAATTACAGGGAAGTAATGATCATTCCCCTATGGGGGACCCACCCATTCTGATATGTCCCTACTACTAGGTCCCCATAACTCCTAACATCTCTAGGTCTAATGGAAGGATATGTTTAACTTAATGTTAGGGGTCAACTGGGAGCTCAAGACTAGTTCACATTGGTAGCTATTTATCCATTGTCTATAAAAGCATTAACATCCGTATCAATGTTAAGGCCATATGGGGTGTAACATCGTACCCTATGGATTCAGGCCATCTCTAACTTTGACAATTCTCTAAGCAGGGAGCCCCCCCTCTAATGAGCATTATATTTATCTATTGCCAGAAAGAGTGTATTAGCTGGATCTCGGTTATGGAACCTGTCATAATGTTTGGAAACAGAATGATATTTAAAGCCAATTTTGATGTTGGTAATATGCTCTCCTAGGCGGACCTGCATTGACCGCTTGGTCCTACCGATGTATTGAAGCCCACAGGGGCATTGGAGTCAATAAACCACTCATGTAGAGCTACACGTAACGAATGTCTCAATTTTATACTCCTTAGAAGTGCTTGTTGAAACAAAAGACTCAGTTCTCTTTGTCTTCTGTTCAACGTACAGACTTGATATTTGCGACATTGATGGTATATATAAAGATTCTCTAAAAAGGACAGCCTTTTCTTGGGTGGATCCACTACATTAGGGGCAATCATGTCCCTAAGAGAAGGGACCCCTTTAAAAATTAACTGTTGTTTATCTGGTAAAAAGGTGTTAATAATTCTATCATTGCCTAACAGATGCCAATATTTACGTATAATTTTCTTAATTAAATGATGTTGAGTTGAATAAGTTGTGATGAAAGGTATAGTGGGTCCCTCCCTCTTTTTCTTGGGGCCTTCATCCAATAAAGTGGATCTATCCAGTTTTGCAACCTCCTCTATGGTGGCCTCTAAAGTGCGTATGTGATAACCCTTTTTGTGTAGTCTGTTCTTCAAGATATCCGCTTGGGATCTTGGGACAGTCACAAGTATGTTCGCATAGATTAATATTAAAAGACACTTTGCGAGCACTCCAGCAGAACCAGGACGATCGGTCCAGCAGGAAGACCTACATTCTGGACTGGCTAATGCCTCTACATTCAATCCCCCCGGGGTTTTGGCACCCTCGTTAAGGGTATTTAGAGATGTTTTTTTTAAAATTAAAGAATCTGATGGTTTCAGAGCTTCACCTTGAATGGGACATAGCTTTCCTTGAGCAATACTCAAAGGAACGTTTAGTCCCAAGGGGTTTGAGATGGAATATCCACCCCCAACAAGGTGAACCTGACCTGGAATCCTGGTTTCGGTTTTTTAATGAAGCAGGTATTTCCCTACTAGGGTTTCTAATTGAAAGGAAACGCCTGAGGAGAATAACCTTGGACACAGAAATCAGAGAAATCAGGGACAAGCTCCTTCCACTTAAACAATTAGCTGAATATAATTCACTCTCCACTAATTTGAAAGACCATTTAGAGAAGGAAGAACGCGAACAAAGGACTAAAAAGCAAAAAAAGTATACAAGGGATATCTGTGATTACAAGAATGGGTGTGTGTTCAGCTGGCAGGACAAAAATCCACCAGCCACGGCCCCTGAGACGGGACAAGCACCCACCAACAACTCTAGGTCAGTCCCTTCAAATTCACAACCATCATCGAATAGGAGGGAGCCTCCCATTCAAGAGGTTTACCATCCTCCCCTTAGACCCCTCATACCCACACCCCATCGGAACAATTCATCTTCCAACCATGGGGGAAGAGGAAGGAACAATAGAGGTAGAGGAAATAGAAACCAGAGACCATATTATGATCACCCTAGACAGGATTCGTCCCCCTGGAGAAGAGGTAATGATTATAATGATCATTATGATCAGTATCAGGATTATCAGTATCCCCAAAGAACCCCGATTCACACACGAAATAGGTTTTCGCCCCTTAGAGAGAGAAGACCAAATGAGGATCAGGGTTCCAGATACCCCTATTCTGATAGGGATGAGGGTTACCATATTAGATCACCCTTTAACTATAACCAGAATATACCAGGACCACCCATGAGGAAGGATTTTCACAGGGAAGGGGAAAGCCACGCAAGAAATCCAAATCCAGGCGCGGCTCCAGAGGGGGGTGGCGCGCCAGGAAAAAGAAAACGTGTTCAGTAGATAGTGGCATTTTTAATTTGAGCAATGTAGAACTAACCAAAGCCGAAAAATCAGTATTAGATAAAGGGTTGAAATATGTACCTCCTAAAAAATTAAACAAATTCTCAACTTTCATAGATGTACACAAATACATCAGAAAGTTGAATGTCCAGAGATACATTATGTCTAATCCCATTAGACCGAGGACCATGGATATCACGTCACATGCAGTGCACTCCGGTCTTGCTAATCCATCGCTGTTCAACCCCCCCTGCTCAGTGGCACCTTCTATCAAGGTCTTCCGGGATCTGGTCCTCAAAGATCTGGATAGGCTACCAAACAAAAGAATATATACTGACCCCAACTTAAAAACTGGGTTAAAGTCCCTTTGCGAACGGAAGAACCTCGTTATCCGCCCGGCAGACAAGGGCGGGGGGATCGTCGTCCTCGATAAAATAGACTACCATGCCGAGATGACTAAAATTCTTAGCGACACAGATACTTACCTTAAATTAACCAAAAATCCTACTTCAGACTTTAAAAAAGTTTTGATAGATTTGATAGACACTGGGTCCCAATTGGGAATTCTTGATAAAAAGGAGAAGAACTTCTTGGTCCCAGTTGCCCCACGGATTCCTGTAATCTACTACTTACCGAAAGTCCATAAGAATGTTACTCAACCTCCCGGCCGACCTATTATTAGCGGCATAAATTCCATCACGTCCCGCATAGGGAAATACATTGATTTCTTCCTTCAACCACTAGTGAAATCTACACCATCTTATCTAAGGGACACCAAGGACACTATTGCTAAACTTGATCGTGCCACCTATAGCGAGGACCTTATTCTGGCTACAGCCGATGTTAAGGCATTGTACACTTGTATACCCCACGACTTAGGGTTTGAAGCAGTTAACTCTTTTCTTTCCAGGAATAACACCATTCCGGGTACCCAGAAGAGGTTCATTATGAACTTATTGTGTTTTGCCACCAAACACAATTACTTTTGGTACAATGGTGATTATTACCTTCAAAAGAAAGGGGTAGCGATGGGGGCGAAATTTGCTCCCAGCTTGGCCAACATATTCATGGCCAAATGGGAGGAGGATGTCGTCTATACCCTAGACCCACCGCAATTGGTGTTGTGGGCTAGGTACATTGACGACATCCTCCTCCTATGGAAGGGCAATATACAATCTCTGGATGAATTTATTTGTACTTTAAATAACAACCAAATCGGGATAGAGTTAACTTATGAAGCCAGCCAGTCGACCATCCACTTTTTGGATCTAGAAATCTCGGTGGTTGACCACCACCTTTCCACCAAGACTTTCTTTAAGGCTACGGATCGGAATGGATACATTCCGACCGACAGCTGCCACCATGCAGCGTGGCTAAAGTCTATTCCCCGAAGTCAGATGTTATGAATCAGACGCAACTGCTCACAACTCTCTGACTACTATGACCAAGCTGATATCTTGAAGTCGAGATTTGTGAGCAAGGGATATGATGCACTGGAGATAGATAAAGTGATTCACAATGTTTCCTTAACTGATAGGAACTCTCTCATTTCCGAACAATCGAAACCTATTGTAGAAAATAAACATAAATGGTCTTTCATTACGAATTTTTCCATACAGCATAGGCAGATCAAGGACATCTTCCATAAGCACTGGAAGGTTTTAAAAAATGATACTGTCCTTGGACCAGTCCTCCCAGAACAAGCAGGAGTAATTTATAGAGGTGCCATGCCCCTGAGGGGACAGATAGCTCCTAATGTAACAGACCCCCCTTCAGTTCCCTCTTTTTTTCAAGACATGAAGGGTTTTTTCCCTTGCCGGAGATGTAAGGTGTGCAAGCACAATACACTTAAGTCTCGGAAGATCGACACTTTTGGATCAACCACCACAGGGAGAGAATATTTTGTGAAACACTTCGTCACTTGTTCGACGAGATATATCGTATACCTCATCACTTGCCCTTGCGGGAAGCAGTACGTAGGGCGGACTATCCGTACCTTCGCCATAAGGGTTAATGAACATATCAAGTTTATTAAAAAGGGATGTCCAAATCATAGTACCTAAGCACTACCTATTACATCATAATCGTGACCCTACCGGCACTAAATTCCAAATAATAGATAGGTTTACCCCCCACTGGAGAGGTGAATCTTGCATACGAGGAGTATCAAGGCTTGAGACTTTTTGGATACACCAACTTAGATGTTTCACGCCACATGGATTAAATGTGGAATGGGACATCAATTCATTTATTAATCAATCTTAGCCCTGGCCCCCCTCTGGTTCTCTAGTCCAAATGGATTTTTTCTATCATTCTTGTCCCCATTTGTATTTACACCAAATACAACATTGGCTAACTTAACCTACCTGATGATGTATTTGAGCCTTTGTTATAGCTTATAAGGTTTAGGCGGCTTATATCTTTAGTTCTACTATTATAAATTTTTGCTCACTATTAGGTCCTGTTTTATATATATTTTTTGTCTATTACATTTTTCAATTTTTTTTATTTTTTATTCCTAGTCTTTGGTGCTCATTCGCATTATTTTATTATATTGTATTTTATTTGTGGTCCATTAATTGCAATTCTATCATATATACAGGGTAATCTGACCGTTCGTCCCCTCTCTGGGACAGCTGTCTTATATTTACTCGGATCTGTTACATATTTAGAAGGACATCACATTTTTTTTCCTGTTCTTGATTTAATACTAGGAATAAGATCGCATATTGATTATATGGTAGTCCCAGTCTTCTGGCACAGCTACGATGCATACTGACTTCCTGATTAGACTTCATATTTTTATTAATGTGATGGTCAATTTATTTCTATTAAGTCCATACCTTTTCTGTTTCGGCGGACTTCTAAGATTGTCATACTGTTTTTGACCTACGGTACTTCCTTTCCTGGAAGTTCTGTTTGGAACGCATGATGCGCTCCAACAGCCTTTGTAGTATGCTTTCGTTTCCTAGGTGGACGCAATGATGTACGCATAAGGTCACGCCGAGACGCTATCACGTGATGCTAGTCACGTCTGCGTCATCTAACGTGACGGTCTGCATTGGGTGACTAGGAGAGGAGGGCGTCCCTCCACCCTATGAGCGCGCACTGTGAGACGATACTTACATCGAGGCTTGGTCTTGTGGAGGTCGTTCCACCTTCTGGCACCCTATTGGCTAATTCACTAAACATGTGATCCTGAATGGAACGCACGCTACTAATTCAGGAAGTCAGCGTGTAACAGCTGTATAGGAGTGATTAATTGAATATATGTATAAAAGCGTGGTGGTGGCAGGTTGGCACATACCCCAGCAGAAGTCTCTTCAGACGAAACGCGTCGGGTCTCCTTGCTGTACCCAGCCATCCTCACCACGCTTACTTTGTCGTCATTTTATCTGAATCGATTCTAATTTTAAACCAAGATTTTTTATGGATTGTTTTGATGATCGTGATTGATCCAATAAATGCCCATTGAGAAACAATTTTTTCGGATTTACACTATGCGGAGGTTCCTTGTCGTTGTTTCTTTTATGGTCCATGTATGCTGATGAAAACGGCGATCGTGCAGACCTTTAGGACAAGCTCCAGGCTCCCCATCCAAGGAGGACGTCTTCTGGTGTATCATCCATCTTCCTACTGTCACTTATCACAAGACAGTACAAGCTCGTTTGACTCACCGCCCACGGCTTGTGAGTCCACCGAAGTTGGTAAGAGTATTCTACCTTACATTTTTCTGAGTCTTTGTGTTGTAAGGATATCTGCCTTGGGTCCCCTCTGAGTTGGAGTCTCAGTATTATAAGGATATCTGCCTTGGGCCCCCTTGTGTCAACTGCATCATGCAACATATGGACTATACTAATAAGTCTTCACTATTTATATGGGAATAACACTTCCTCACTAGTGCTTTGGACAGTTTTTTTTACATTTCATCACTAGTAAAATGTGGACTTTTGAGATTATCATTTGCTGATTTACTTTCACTTTATTTTTTATGCACATTTGCACTTTTTTCAAAAGAAAGAGCACTGCACTTTGTTTGTACTTAAGTGTTGATACCACACTGTTTGTGTATACACATATCTGGTTTTGACCAAGTTGAGGTTACAGACCATTTGAAAATTTGGGTTTCACCTCTCCTTGCTTCTAAACCTCCTTTTCACTTCATTTACTTTAGCGCTACACTTTTTCTTATATTTTCTATACAGTCCCAGTCGTTCTGTAGTGTTGGCAGCTGTTTCCACATACTAGATAGGCGCGGTACTTTATTTATCTATTTTATTTAGAGATGTAGTCCTCAGAGACTTGGAATCCATTAAGGTTACCAATCACAAGATGGAAAAAAATCTGAAAGAGGGACTGGATTCACTTTGTAACAATAAGGGAATCATCATTCGCCCAGCTGACAAGGGTGGGGGAATTGTGGTCCTTGATCGGAAGGATTATTTGAAAGAAATTTATAAAATTGTAGGGGATCGGGATACATATATTCCCCTACCCGGTAATCCTATTAGCAAATATAAAGAATCCTTGGAATTATTGGTAACAAGAGGATTCCAGTTGGGTATACTCAACGAGAAAGAAAAAACATTTTTGGTCCCTAAGGCTCCAAGTGATGTATTATTTACCAAAAATTCATAAAAGTCTTACTTGCCTCCCGGGACGTCCGATAGTAAGTGGTATCGACTCCATTACGTCCCGGGTGGGCAAGTATATAGACTTTTTTCTCCAACCTCTAGTGCAACAACTGCCTTCCTACCTGAAGGATACTAAACATGTGATCCATTTGTTGTCACAATTAAGATCTAATGAACATATGTGGCTGGTTACAGCTGATGTCGCATCACTGTACACCATCATCCCACATAACTTGGGGCTTTCGGCTGTTAAATATTTTTTGAATGCCTTTTCAAAGATACCTCAACAGCAACAGGAATATTTTATGGATCTGCTGGAATTTGCTGCAGACCATAATTATTTCTGATTTGACCATAGCTATTATCGACAACAACGGGGTGTAGTTATGGGCGCTAAATACGCCCCAAGCTTGGCCAATCTTTTTATGGCCAAGTGGGAGGAGGACGTCATCTATAAGGACCGTAACCCATACCTAGTGTTTTGGGCGAGGTACATAGATGATGTCCTCCTCCTATGGGATGGTACTATCTCCCAGCTTGATGAATTCTTCTCCTCTATTAATGACAATGAGAGAGGGATCAAGTTTGTTTATGAAGCAAGCCAAGAAAGAATTAATTTCTTGGATCTCACTATTATAAAAGGAGCTGATGGTTTTAAGACAATCATGTATTTTAAACAAACTGATTGTAACGCCTTTATACCCTTGGACAGCTGTCATAATGACACCTGGCTGAAGTTGGTGCCAAAGAGCCAATTCGTCAGAATGAGGCGTAATTGTTCGTAAACGGTTGATTATAGATCCCAAGCGGATATCTTGAAGAACAGACTACACAAAAAGGGTTATGACATGCACACTTTGGAGGCCACCATAGAGGAGGTTGCAAAACTGGATAGATCCACTTTATTGGATGTAGGCCCCAAGAAAAAGAGGGAGGAACCCACTATACCTTTCATCACAACTTATTCAACTCAACATCATTTAATTAAGAAAATTATACGTAAACACTGGCATCTGTTAGGCAATGATAGAATTATTAACACATTTTTACCAGATAAACCACAGGTAATTTTTAAAGGGGTCCCTTCTCTTAGGGACATGATTGCCCCTAATGTAGTGGATCCACCCAAGAAAAGGCTGTCCTTTTTCCAGAATCTTTCTGGATACCATCAATGTCGCAAATGTCAAGTCTGTACGTTGAACAGAAGTAAGACAAAGAGAACTGAGTCTTTTGTTTCAACAAGCACTTCTAAGGAGTATAAAATTGAGCCATTCGTTACGTGTAGCTCTACAGGAGTGGTTTATTTAGTCCAATGCCCCTGTGGGCTTCAATACATCGTTAGGACCAAGTGGTCAATGCAGGTCTGCCTAGGAGAGCATATTATCAACATCAAAATTGGCTTTAAATATCATTCTGTTTCCAAACATTATGACAGGTTCCATAACTGAGATCCAGCTAATACACTCTTTCTAGCAATAGATAAATATAATGCTCATTAGAGGGGGGCTCCCTGCTTAGAGAATTGTCAAAGTTAGAGATGGCCTGCATCCATAGGGTACGATGTTACACCCCATTTGGCCTTAACATTGATACAGATGTTAATGCTTTCATAGACAATGGATAAATAGCTACCAATGTGAACTAGTCTTGAGCTCCCAGTTGACCCCTAACATTAAGTTAAACATATCCTTCCATTAGACCTAGAGATGTTAGGCGTCATGGGGACCTAGTAGTAGGGACATATCAGAATGGGTGGGTCCCCCATAGGGGAATGATCATTACTTCCCTGTAATTGGGGATGCTCCCTCATTTTTATTTATTATTTGTTATTTATCTTTTACATTTATCAAAATAATTTGTAAATAATATAGGTAAAAGGGAGGGAATTCATAATTTCTCCTTTTTTCCTTTAACTTTTGTATTTTTATTTTTCTTATTTTTCTCTTTTTGTACGAATAGAGGAATATTACCGTTCCCCTGTTTCCTATTTTCTCTTTTTTAGATTTAACCATATTATATTGCATATATTTATATTAATTTCCAGTGGTAATCAAATACTACAATAAGGCCTAAAACTGTTATGCCGTGTACTGACGGACCGCTAGAGGTCATTTGAGTCACGTTCTTGGTCTGTAATTAATTAAGAATTAGTTTTTGGTCCAGTATATTTTAAGGTACATTTTAGGTTAAATAGTAAATAGGACATTATTCCTGCATACTTTGATATCTTTTTATATCATGGTATTTGCAGTTTTCCCTGAGACACTGGCAGTAGCCCTATTCCAAGATGGTGGCTATTGTGACGGGGACGCTCGGAGCTCAGGACTGGGCGTTTCCTTGTTCTGTCATAAAGCTTAAAAGGTGGCGAGTCAGCACGCCGCCCGTGCCCCTGGACGACGTCACCTTTGACGAAACAACGTAGGGAGGAGCGGCGTGCTGACGTCACCAATACAATGTGTAGTCCCGGAAGACACAGGCGAGTATCTGAAGAGCTGGCCGGCTTGAATGTTTTATAGACGCTACTTTTTCGCTTATGCTCTTTTCCTTTTTAATTGGGTTAACCGCTGACCGTGAGACATTCAGGGAAGAATAAAGAGGAGGAGAAGTGCCATCTAATGGATACACACAGAGACCGTGGCTGGGATAAAAGCATATTGATACTGCTCCATACCTGTTGTAAATAAAGACCAATGGCCTGCAATAGATGACAACGGTGGAAGAAGTGGATCCCAACTCCTCTATATCTTCCCCACAGCAGAAAAGAATGATCGTCAAAAGTCCAGTTGTATAGACTAAATGAAGAATAAAAATTATAAATAATAATGCTTTGTGTATTGCGTACCCTCAAAACAAAAAGCAAGAGAGGGAACTTAAGCTGGGCTTAAAATAGTGACCTCTTGTGTAGACATATACAGTTATATAATCAGTGAGGGCCCACTATATTACCAACTACACCCCATAGTACATACTGCTTAGGGTAGTGTGATGGTCACTGGGAAGAATGCTCCTTACATTGGTGATCAGTGGGAAGAATGTCCCTTGCATTGGTGGCCAGTAGGAAGAATGTTCCTTATATTGGTGATCAGTAGGAAGAATGTTCCTTATATTGGTGATCAGTGGGAAGAATGCTCCTTACATTGGTGGTCAGTGGGAAGAATGTTCCTTACATTGGTGATCAGTGGGAAGAATGTTCCTTACATTGGTGATCAGTGGGAAGAATGTTCCTTACATTGGTGATCAGTGGGAAGAATGTTCCTTACATTGGTGCTCAGTGGGAAGAATGCTCCTTACATTGGGGATCAGTGAGAAGAATGTTCCTTACAGATTGCTAAAAAAGATCATTGTTGTCAGTGGTTACTTATCTGAGAGGCAGAAATTGTTCGTGCTCCTGATTTTGATCATCACTTGCAATTACAATGCTGTCTCTGCACTGCAACAGAGTGATAACGAGCAACTCAGGCAATCAAAGGCACTCATTATTTCCATGGGAGCGGATCCCTTATGTGTGTGCCACTGTATTTGATGAGTATTGCGGCAGGTCTCAGCACGAGTTGCGTAAGATTGAGCAGATATCTCCTCACTTATCATTCCCAAGGATATGTCTACCTGCCTTTGGCCAGCCACATACATTTAAGAGTCATAAAAATCCATGCTTTAGTGATTTATTACAGGTCTGTGAGAGATTCACTGTCCATTACTTAGCAGAAGCAATGAAGGAATAGCCATGCCAAACTCAAGTTGCCTGTCCAGCATAATTCATAAGGGTGCTATTTTTTTTAGCTGCCCGGAGTTGGGCTTTAACCAGTTCAATACCGGGCACTTCCCCCCCCTTCCTGCCCAGGACAATTTTCAGCTTTCAGCGCTGTCGTACTTTGAATGACAATTGTGCGGTCGTGTAACACTGTACCCAAACTACTACAAACTACTGGCGGTATTTGATCACCTCTGCGGTTATTTTTTACGCTATCGCCGATTGGCTCTCCCTGTCAGCGTGAACCGAGGAAAGCCATTTACCAGCACTTCCTGGTTCACGTGATGATCAGCTGTGATTTGTCAGAGGCTCCATACCACGATCGGAGTTGCGGTGTGTCAGACTGACACACAGCACCTCTGATCGTCGCACTGCGCGCCCCCCCGCTTGTTATCCTGATCACGTCATATGACGTCCGATCAGGATAATTACACCACTTTGCCGACGTCATATTATTATTTGGTGGGCGGCAAGTGGTTAAAGTGTAACTAAAGGCATAACTTTTTTTGGGGGGTTCTAGACATAGTGGAGAGGGATTGGAACCCCTGTCAGGTTTTTATGTTTGGGCCCCCGTTAGAAAGACTCATCTTCTCCATTTGTCCTGTTTGCCATTATCACCAGAAGAGGAAATTTTTGGTTGTCATCAGGACAGGAATAGAGGGAAAATCTTCTAATAGTGACACTAGTTCTGGTGACAACCAGGCATTCCCTCACTTTGGATAGATTTCCTCTCACTTCCTGTTTTGGCTATGGGACAGGAAGTGGTGAAGGGAAAGCTACCCAATGGGGACAATGATGCAAGAAAAAAAAAAACATGACAGGGGTTATAACTCTCCCTTTACTCTTTCCACTCTATTTTTACAGAGCGATCGAATTTTCCATTTTTTGTCAAAATCGCAACGCAATTAGTTGACCGGGAGAATGTGGGATTGGAATTTACCTGATTCACTTTCAAAGGCATTGACATATTTTTTTTTTAAATATTATTTTCCATTTTGATCATTCAATAAACTGTATTGAAAATGTTTTTTATTGTCCTGTTTCTGCTTCACAATATACCGAATATTGATGGTAAATCGAACTCGTCAGTGATAGATTGCGGTTTTTCTGGTGATTATCTACACTTGTATGTGCTACTGAAATACGGTAGAAATTTATAAAAAATCGCCAAGCTTAGGGCGGAACTTTACCCAAAAGGGGAAGTTCCGCTTGTTTACATCCTCCTCCCCCTCTCCACTGCCACATTTAGCACTTTTTTTTGGGGGGGGGGGGATGGAGCGGGTACCTGGTTTTGACAGGTACCCGCTCCCACTTCTGGTCAAATGCGCTGCAGCGATCTGAGACGGAAGTTCGGCCACTCCCCCTCCTTCCCTCCCAGCCTTCTAGGACACATCATAGGTCCCAGAAGACTGCAGGACCAGTCACAAAAACAAAAATGTAATACAGTGCAGTATTCACAGCGCTTCACTTTTTCCACATTTTGTTATGTTACAGCCTTATTCCAAAATTGATTAAATGCATTATTTTCTTAAGAATTCTACAAACAATACCCCATAATGACAATGTGAAAGAAGTTTGTTTAAAATCTTTCCAAATCTTTCCAAATTTATTAAAAATAAAAATCCCATGTACCTAAGTATTCACAGCCTTTGCCATGCCACTCAAAATTGAGCTCAGGTCCATCCTGTTTCCACTGATCATCCTTGAGATGTTTCTACAACTTGATTGGAGTGTGGTAAATTCAGATGATTTGACATGATTTGGAAAGGCACACACCAACTGGTGCCACGTAACCTTGCTGGACAAGTGCACCAAGGCAATGGTCACCTTTCCTGCCTTTTTATTTTCCTCGCCAACGGTGTCTTCCACTTTTTGTTGTAGAAATGACAAGTCTAATTTTATTCTGTGAGGTCAGTAGCACCATCCACCTGTGCCCAGTAACATGCTGGGAAAATGTATCAAGGCAATGGTCTTCCATTTTTTTGTTGTAGATGTGACAAGCCCACTTTAATTCTTCACGGTCAGCGGTACTAGGGCACCAGTGCCCAGTAACCTGCTGAGAAAAATGTATCAAGGCAATGGTCACCTTCCCTGGCCTCTAGTTCCTCTCACCAATGGTGTTTTCCATTTTTTTTATTGTAATAAAAACGACAAGTTCACTTCAAGTCTTTGAGGTCAGTAGCACCATCCACCTGTGCCCAGTAAGATGCTGGGAAAATGTATCAAGGCAATGGTGACCTTCCCTGCCCTCTAGTTCCACTGACCAACGGTGTCTTCCGTTTTTTTTTCTGTAGAAATGACAGGTCCTCTTTAATTCTGTGAGGTCAGTAGCACCATCAACTGGTGCAAAGTAACGTGCGGGGAAAACATATCAAAGCAATGGTCACCTTCCCTGCCCCCTAGTTCTCCTCACCAATGTTTTCTTCCCTTATTATGATTTTTTTTGGTAGAAATGACAACCCACTTTAATTCTTCAAGGTCAGTAAGATCAACCACTGCTGCCCAGTAACCTGTGTAACAATGAATGAATTTAGAGGCTTGTCTCTAAACATGTATATAATGCTGTGACCTAAACCTTGTAGTTGCCTCCCAACCCCTATAGTCAATAAACCAGAAAATAGGTCCCAAACAGATGGGGACCAAAAGAACAGCGGGGCTTATTGGAAAGGCAATGAAAAAGGATGTATATATCAAAAGAATTAATTTATTGTGGGTACACAGTAGAAAAACATGAAGAAATGTACAGCGGCTTAACCATAGAGTGGCCTTGCCCTGGTAAAATATGACCAAAATCTGAATTGGTCAGAAACGAAAAACACACAGACATGGGGAACATGTAACAAAACATACAAAAAACAATAGTCCGGACGTCAAAGCTTATTGATGTCTGCGCAAACCAACAATGAGGAGTATGCAGCAATTGCTGAATGAGGTTTTGCTGTAGCAGACATCAATACCCCCGGGGGAGGGGTGGCTCAATTGGTGGGGTGGAAAGGGTTTGGGGAGGGGGGGGAGGGGAGGGGAGGTGGGATGGGAAGGGAAGGGACAGGGGGTGTGGGGGAGAGAGAGGTTGGTAACCGTGGGCGGGGATGCCAGGATGAGTCCTGGGACATCAATTGATGTAAATGACGAAAATGTGCCGGCCTTCCATATGAAATAGATAGATTGTAGTGTCCAGGATACAAAGTAGTGTACGGCTAATTGCTGTCATGTACAGTACTTTCCGGAATGTTAAGGGTACTCCTACATATAGCCTCCCTGTAGTGGAAACAGGCAATACTGTGCATGGACTGCACTACATATACAGATGGCTGTGTACGTTACCACTCCCGGGTCCCAGCTGGGAATCCTTATGTGATGCCGGATAGCGGTAGCCTCTGTGTATTTTAGCTGCTCCACTGGTCGCTATAAATGGTACCAGACACTGTCCCGGTATGGTTGTTCGTACACCCTGGATCAGAAGGTGTAGTACGTGAGGGTAAATGGATGGCCGTGCAGCTGCATCTATTTCCTTCCCCACGGTTCGTTCACAGCATGAAGCGGAACGTCCTCTCGATCGATGAGCCGGCTAGCCCCAACGGGGGATGACAGCGGGCATGACGTCCGGACGAGATGACGTCAACGCGTTTCACAACATAAACTTGTGTAGCTTCGTCTGGACGTACAGGTGGTGTGTGAGGGCTCCTTCTTATAATACTCCCTCCCTCTAACACGCCCACCAAGCTGGAATCAATGAAGGAGATGTATCAAGTCTGTGTATGTCCAAGCTGTCATTCATTGCAGGTTTGTTGTTGCTTATGGTTTATTTTATGATCGAGTGTCCTTATTTACAGATGGGTATACATTTTACCTGCCCTAATTCTGAAAAATACAGCCCGTCTTCGTGCACAAAGTATCCCTATCTGCCAAACATATACCTATTACAGATAGTGTGCATAGAGGTAACATATTGAAAAGGCTATTGTTAGTCTATGCAGCACACGATACACAGTACAGGAAACAGATATATGCCCAAAAGGCGGACACTTACAAAACATGGAAGTTAATTAGATTAAAATTATAACACAGAGAGAGGTGGATCGGTGAGATACAAGGGACAAAAAAGGGGGGGAAAAAAAGGGGGTACAGGGAAGGGAAAAAAGGGGGCAGGAAAGGGGGGGGGAAGAGGAAAGGGAAGGAAAGGCGAACCCTTTAGGTCCCAAAATAAGGAAGTACCTGAGTCGAGAGGATAGATTCAAAGATCAAGCCATTGCTCTATTGAGAAGGTTACCCATTTTTGGGAAGTAGTCTAGGTGGATCAAATATTGGCGTTTTGTATGCTGGGCCCATCCATGCAGATGTTCATACTGCAAGGAAGGGCTGGAGGTTCAGTTCAGTGTTCAAGCCCAGGGGAGACAAAGAGGACAGGCGAAAGATCCATCTTTTTTCCTTTTGTTGTAGGATTTGGTCAAAATCCCCTCTTCTGGGGGAGAGATTCAGGGCATAAATTCCTTTTACCTGCATGCCAGACAGTTTGCCCTGGTGGTATTGGGCAAAATGTCTGGCTATAGGTTTTTCCGGATTTTTCTCCAAGATCTCCCTCATATGCTCCCCTAGGCGAATCCTGAACTGCCGTTTTGTCTTGCCAATATAAATTTTTCTACAGGGGCATGTCAACATGTATATGACCCTGGTGGTGGCACAATTAATGAGACTTTTAATCTCAAAATTGTTTTTGTTTAAAGAATCACTGAAGGTACTTGTCCTGTGCACATAAGGACACACCTGACAGTGTCCACAGGGGAACATCCCCTTGCTTCTGGGAAATCGAGAGAGCCACGAATCATTTACCGTTCTCGTATGTTCCGAGTGGATTAAGGAATCACCTAAATTTCTGGCTCTCCTAGCAACCATTTTGGGATTAGGTCCCACTATCTGGGCTATACCTGGGGTGTTGGTAAGTATACCCCAGTGTTTCTCTAAGATGGTTTTGACTGTGTCCCATTGGGATCCAAAATCTGTAATAATTCTCACCGGTTCTTGGGTCGGGGGTGAGGGAAGGGTGGGTCGTAGGTTTTTTGATTGTCTACCATCTAGGAGGGAGGGGCGTTCTCTACTTGCTGCCTTGAGTTTTGCCCTCCTAAGCTGTTTATGTGAGTATCCACGCTCCCGAAAACGTTTATAGAGCTCGTCACTTTCCCTCCTATAATTTTCTTTGTTGGAACAGTTTCGCTTGATACGGAGGAATTGGCCCACGGGGATACTGTCCTTAAGCCATTTTGGGTGGTGACTATCTGCTCTGAGGAGTGTGTTTGCAGAGGTCTCCTTGCGGTAAGTCTGTGTCTCCAACAAGGAGCCCCTCCTGCTGATAAACAGATCTAGGAAGGAAATTTTATCATGGTCCCATGAGTATGTTAGTTTGATATTGCGTTCATTGATATTGAGAAAATCAATGAACTGTACCAAAGTGTCATGGTTGCCCCTCCAGATGACAAACACGTCGTCGATGTACCTGAGCCACGTGTGTACATGGCCCAGGTACATCGGCGAGGCGTATACGACCTCCTCCTCCCATAGTCCCAAATGTAGACAGGCATAAGCTGGGGCCCATGGTGCACCCATAGAGGTGCCATTAGTTTGTTGATAGAAGTTGGACAGGAATTGGAAAAAATTATTTTTGAGTGCAAAAGACAGAAGGTCCACCAAAAACTCGTTTTGTGGGCCGTGACTAGGAAAGTGTCTGTCCAAAAAGGTGTTAACTGCTTTGATTCCCCATTCATGGGGAATCGACGTGTACAAAGATTCGACGTCGATCCCCACTAGGAGTACCTCTCCCTGTACATTGATCTGTGAGATATGTCTCAGGACATCGCCTGTATCCTTCACATAAGATCTCAGATCTGTAACCATCTCCTTTAGTAAGCTATCTAGATATTTTCCCATTCTCTCAAGGGGACCTCTTATTGCTGAGACAATTGGTCTCCCTGGAGGGTTTTCAAGCGATTTGTGTACCTTGGGAATGATATAAAATATTGGTACATTGTATTCCTGGACAGTGAGGTAGTTTAATTCACGTTTGCTCAATAGTCCTGCTTCTGCCGCCAATTTCAGTTTGTCATTAAGGTTAGCGACTAGGTTCGGGAAGGGATCACTAGACAGTTTTTTATATGTTTTGACATCGCCAAGCAGGCGGAAAACCTCCTTTTCATAGTTTTTTTCCTCTAGGAGTACCACATTCCCCCCTTTGTCACTCCTCTTAATAACCAACTGTGGGGCTTCTGATAGTTCACGAATCGCTTTACGTTCCGCCAGGGACAAATTGTCCTCATTGTTATTTTTAAATTTCCAGTTCACCTTGGATAGATCTGTTTGTATCATATCCAGGAAGAGACTTAGCCACCTGTTTTTATTGAGTGGGGGCATCTTGGTAGATTTAATGTTTAATTCAGCCTGTCTTCTATATGGGTCATGCTCAGCCTCCTCTCGCTCATTTTCCTCCAAGAGGGAGCTGAGGATGGCCAGCATTTCTTCATCCTGGCTTATAGTAGTGTCTTTGGCAGTTATGGGCCCTGAGTTGTTTGTATGGATGAAGCGTAAAAATACCTTCCGTATGAACAGGGTAACATCTTTGAATACCGTGAATTCATCAATTTGACTAGTGGGTGAAAAAGACATCCCTCTTTGTAAGAGGTCAAAGTGTCTTTTGCTTAATTCAAATTTTGACAGGTTGATAACTTTCATATCCTCCTCAGCCACCTTATCGGTGGATGACCTATTTATTTTCGCTGGCTCCGAGTTCGTGTTCCTCCTCTGGCTATCTGTCTCTGGGGTTCGGGGGCTCGTTGTTTGTGCTGGTTTGAATTCACGTCTGGGTGATTGTCCTTGTTTTCGCCCGCCGCCCCCTCTCCCTCTAAAAAAGTCACCGTCTTAGTCAGGTTATCTTCCTCCGTATCACTTACAGGTTTTTTACCCCTGGAGGATGATCTATTATTTCTTCTCCTGGAACTACTACGACTCCGGCGTGGGGTTAAATCAAAGATGTCTCCCTTTTCCCAGTCGCTCAGGTCCCGTCTAAATTTCGATTGTTTAGTTGTTTTTAATGTAGACTGGGTTCTTTCTACCTCTTTCCTCAGGGCCTCATTAAGTTTCTGGAACTCCTCCAGTTCTTTGAAGGGTTCTAGTCCTTGGGAGCTTTCTGCAATTGCTTGAACTAATTCTGCTAGTTGAATTTTCTCCTCTTCGACAATTAATTTCATAACGGATACTCCGTGGTCTATGCAGAGTTCCTTCCACTTCTCCAAGAATCTTGGGCTGTGGAGGTGCTCAGCGGGTATCACCTTATCTCTAAGGCCCCTGGGAACTATCCTGTTATTAATATAGGTTTCTAGGAAAGACACGTCCCACTTTCTATTCAGATGTTTAATAAGTAATTTTTTGTGCTCTTTAAACCGAGTTTTTACCTCTTCTTCTTGGGAGGGAGTGGTTACCGTGTCTGTCCTAAAAGCCTGGCTAATTTCTAGATCTATATCTTCACCGATCACAAATGCCATACTTCTTTGACTGTGGCAACAGCAACCATGCAGGTTATGGACAGCGTGGAACAAATGGGGCAAATATAGGTGCCGCTGTAGATCTCAAAATGATGCCTCAAGAATGGATCACCAGTAATCCCAAAATCACACGTGTAACAATGAATGAATTTAGAGGCTTGTCTCTAAACATGTATATAATGCTGTGACCTAAACCTTGTAGTTGCCTCCCAACCCCTATAGTCAATAAACCAGAAAATAGGTCCCAAACAGATGGGGACCAAAAGAACAGCGGGGCTTATTGGAAAGGCAATGAAAAAGGATGTATATATCAAAAGAATTAATTTATTGTGGGTACACAGTAGAAAAACATGAAGAAATGTACAGCGGCTTAACCATAGAGTGGCCTTGCCCTGGTAAAATATGACCAAAATCTGAATTGGTCAGAAACGAAAAACACACAGACATGGGGAACATGTAACAAAACATACAAAAAACAATAGACCGGACGTCAAAGCTTATTGATGTCTGCGCAAACCAACAATGAGGAGTATGCAGCAATTGCTGAATGAGGTTTTGCTGTAGCAGACATCAATACCCCCGGGGGAGGGGTGGCTCAATTGGTGGGGTGGAAAGGGTTTGGGGAGGGGGGGGGGAGGGGAGGGGAGGTGGGATGGGAAGGGAAGGGAAGGGACAGGGGGTGTGGGGGAGAGAGAGGTTGGTAACCGTGGGCGGGGATGCCAGGATGAGTCCTGGGACATCAATTGATGTAAATGACGAAAATGTGCCGGCCTTCCATATGAAATAGATAGATTGTAGTGTCCAGGATACAAAGTAGTGTACGGCTAATTGCTGTCATGTACAGTACTTTCCGGAATGTTAAGGGTACTCCTACATATAGCCTCCCTGTAGTGGAAACAGGCAATACTGTGCATGGACTGCACTACATATACAGATGGCTGTGTACGTTACCACTCCCGGGTCCCAGCTGGGAATCCTTATGTGATGCCGGATAGCGGTAGCCTCTGTGTATTTTAGCTGCTCCACTGGTCGCTATAAATGGTACCAGACACTGTCCCGGTATGGTTGTTCGTACACCCTGGATCAGAAGGTGTAGTACGTGAGGGTAAATGGATGGCCGTGCAGCTGCATCTATTTCCTTCCCCACGGTTCGTTCACAGCATGAAGCGGAACGTCCTCTCGATCGATGAGCCGGCTAGCCCCAACGGGGGATGACAGCGGGCATGACGTCCGGACGAGATGACGTCAACGCGTTTCACAACATAAACTTGTGTAGCTTCGTCTGGACGTACAGGTGGTGTGTGAGGGCTCCTTCTTATAATACTCCCTCCCTCTAACACGCCCACCAAGCTGGAATCAATGAAGGAGATGTATCAAGTCTGTGTATGTCCAAGCTGTCATTCATTGCAGGTTTGTTGTTGCTTATGGTTTATTTTATGATCGAGTGTCCTTATTTACAGATGGGTATACATTTTACCTGCCCTAATTCTGAAAAATACAGCCCGTCTTCGTGCACAAAGTATCCCTATCTGCCAAACATATACCTATTACAGATAGTGTGCATAGAGGTAACATATTGAAAAGGCTATTGTTAGTCTATGCAGCACACGATACACAGTACAGGAAACAGATATATGCCCAAAAGGCGGACACTTACAAAACATGGAAGTTAATTAGATTAAAATTATAACACAGAGAGAGGTGGATCGGTGAGATACAAGGGACAAAAAAGGGGGGGAAAAAAAGGGGGTACAGGGAAGGGAAAAAAAGGGGGCAGGAAAGGGGGGGGGAGAGGAAAGGGAAGGAAAGGCGAACCCTTTAGGTCCCAAAATAAGGAAGTACCTGAGTCGAGAGGATAGATTCAAAGATCAAGCCATTGCTCTATTGAGAAGGTTACCCATTTTTGGGAAGTAGTCTAGGTGGATCAAATATTGACGTTTTGTATGCTGGGCCCATCCATGCAGATGTTCATACTGCAAGGAAGGGCTGGAGGTTCAGTTCAGTGTTCAAGCCCAGGGGAGACAAAGAGGACAGGCGAAAGATCCATCTTATTTCCTTTTGTTGTAGGATTTGGTCAAAATCCCCTCTTCTGGGGGAGAGATTCAGGGCATAAATTCCTTTTACCTGCATGCCAGACAGTTTGCCCTGGTGGTATTGGGCAAAATGTCTGGCTATAGGTTTTTCCGGATTTTTCTCCAAGATCTCCCTCATATGCTCCCCTAGGCGAATCCTGAACTGCCGTTTTGTCTTGCCAATATAAATTTTTCTACAGGGGCATGTCAACATGTATATGACCCTGGTGGTGGCACAATTAATGAGACTTTTAATCTCAAAATTGTTTTTGTTTAAAGAATCACTGAAGGTACTTGTCCTGTGCACATAAGGACACACCTGACAGTGTCCACAGGGGAACATCCCCTTGCTTCTGGGAAATCGAGAGAGCCACGAATCATTTACCGTTCTCGTATGTTCCGAGTGCCCAGTAACCTGCTGGCAAAAATGTATAAAGGCAATGGTCACTTTCCTTGGGCTCTAGTTCCTCTCACCAATGGTATTTTAGGACATCCACTTTAAATTTTTGAGGTCAGTGGCACCATCCACCAATTCAAAGGGACCTGTTGGGAATATGCATCAAGGCAATGGTTACCTTCATTGCTCTCTAGACCTCTTCTATTTGTATTTTATTTTTTTGTAGAAATGACAAGTCCACTTTGGTTCTTTGTGGTCTATAATACCAACTGATGGTGGAAAGTAACCTACTGGGAAAATGTATCAAGGTAATGGTAAGCTTTCCCTGCCCTCTAGCTCTCCTCACCAATTGTGTCTTCCATTTTTTAGGTTGTAAAAATTGCATGTCCACTTTACTTCTAGAGGTCAGTAGCACCATCTGCTGGTCCAGAGAAATCTACTGGGAAAATGTACCAAGCCAATGTTCCCCTGCTCTCTAGTCCTCCTTACCAATGGTGTCTTCCATTTTTTGTTGTAGAAATTACATTATTCTTGAGGTCATTAGCACCATCCACCGGAGGAAAGAAACCTGCTGGGAAATAGTTTCAAGGCAATGGTCACCTTCTCTTGTCTCTAGTTCCTCTCACCAATGGTGTCTTCCATTTTGTGTTCTAGAAATGAAAAGTCCACTTTGATACTTTGAGGTCAGTAGTACCATCCTCTGGTGCCAAGTAACCTGCTGGGAAAATGTATCTAGGCAATGGCCACCTTCCCTGTTCTCTAATTCTACTCATTAATTGCATCTTTCATTTATTTATTTTGTTGTAGATATGATAAGCCCCACTTCAAGGTCAATAGTACCATCCACCTGTACCCAGTACCATGCTGGGTGAATGTATCAAGGCAATGGCCGCCTTCCCTGCCTACTAGCTCCTCTCACCAATGGTGTCTTCCATTTCTTAAGTTGTAGAAATGACAAACCCACTTTAATTCTTCAAGGTCAATTTTACCATCCACTGGTACCCAGTAACCTGCCGCAAAAATTTATCAAGGCAATGGTCACCTTCCCTGCCCTCTAGTTCTCCTCACCAATGGTGTCACCAAGAAATTCTTTATGTAAACAGTAAAAAAGGTAGGACAGACCATATTGGCCCCATAAAGAATGAGGAAGGTCATCTAGTTACAAAGGATGGGGAGATGGCGAAGGTATTGAATTTATTCTTTTCCTCAGTCTTCATGAGGGAATCGGGGGGCTTCAGTAACCAAAACTGCAGTGTTTATCCTCATGACACATCACAGGAAGCACCTCCATGGTTAACAGAGGACAGAATTAAAATTAGACTTGGGAAACTTAACATTAATAAATCACCGGGACCAGATGGCTTGCACCCAAGGATACTTAGGGAACTTAGTCAAGTAATTGCCAGACGATTGGTCCTAATTTTTACTGACAGTCTACTGACTGGAATGGTACCAGCTGATTGGAGAAAAGCCAATGTAGCACCAATATTTAAACAGGGCCCAAAATACATCCCTGGGAATTACAGACAAGTTAGCCTAACATCAATAGTATGTAAACTCTTGGAGGGGATGATAAGGGACTATATACAAGATTTTAGTAATGAGAATGGTATCATTAGCAGTAATCAGCATGGATTCATGAAGAATCATCCTTGCCAAACCAATCTACTAACCTTCTTTGATAAAGGAAGGCCCGTAGACGTGGTGTATCTGGATTTTGCAAAAGCATTTGACACAGTTCCCCATAAACGTTTACTGTACAAAATAAGGTGCGTTGGCATGGACCATAGGGTGAGTACATAGGTTGAAAACTGGCTACAAGGGCGAGTTCAGAGGGTGGTCTTAAATGGGAAGTACTCGGAATGGTCAGGGGTGGGTAGTGGGGTCCCCCGGGGTTCTGTGCTGGGACCAATCCTATTTAATTTGTTCATAAACGACCTGGAGGATGGGGTAAACAGTTCAATCTCTGTATTTGTGGACGATACTAAGCTAAGCAGGGCAATAACTTCTCCGCAGGATGTGGAAACCTTGCAAAAACATCTGAACAAATTAATTGGGTGGGCAACTACATGGCAAATGAGGTTCAATGTAGGAAAATGTAAAATAATGCATTTGGGTGGCAAAAATATGAATGCAATCCATAAACTGGGGGGAAAACCTCTGGGGGAATCTAGGATGGAAAATGACCTGGGGGTCCTAGTAGATAATAGGCTCAGCAATGCCATGCAATGCCAAGCTGCTGCTAACCATGCAAACAGAATATTGGCATACATTAAAAAGGGCATCGACTCTAGAGATAAAATGATAATTCTCCAGCTCTACAAGACTCTGGTCCGGCCGCACCTGGAGTATGCTGTCCAGTTCTGCGCACCAGTCCTCAGGAAGGATGTACTGGAAATGGAGCGAGTACAAAGAAGGGCAACAAAGCTAATAAAGGGTCTGGAGGATATTAGTTATGAGAAAAGGTTGCGAGCACTGAACTTATTCTCTCTGGAGAAGAGATGATTAAGAGGGGATATGATTTCAGTATACAAATACTGTACTGGTGACCCCACAATAGGGATAAAACTTTTTCGCAGAAGGGAGTTTAACAAGACTCGTGGCCACACATTAAAATTAGAAGAAAAGAGGTTTAACCTTAAACTATGTAGATCGTAGAGGGTTCTTTACTGTAAGAGTGGCAAGGATGTGGAATTCCCTTCCACAGGTGGTGGTCTCAGCAGGGAATTGATAGTTTCAAGAAACTATTAGATAAGCACCTTAACGACTGCAGCATACAGGGATATACAATGTAATACTGACATATAATCACACACATAGATTGGACTTGATGGACGTTTTTCAACCTCACCTAATATGTAACTATGTAACTATGTGTCTTCTAGTTCTTTCTAAAACTGACAAGTCCACTTTAATTCTTTGAGTACCAAAGATCTCAGTACTATCTGTCAGTGCCCAGTAACCTTTTGGGATAATGCATGAAGGCAATGGTCACCTTCTCCCCTCTTTAGTTCTCCTCACCAATGGTGTCTTCCATTTCTTTTGTTGTAGAAATGACAGGTCCACTTTAATTTTTTAACTTGTTTTATTTATTTATTTATTATCCCTACATCTCTCTCTCTCTCTCTCTCTCTCTCTCTCTCTCTCCTCTATTAACGAAATCGCCACTGCCTGATACAGTAAAATAAAAATAGTCGACAGAAAAGAGGATCTGTAATTATCCCGCAGCACCCAGACGAGTCGAGAAAAAACATGCAACAACAAAAGAGTCATCTTGTGTTATGACAAGCTTTGTAGTCTTTGTGACGGCTCTCTCTGATTGCAAAACACAGCCATGAAAGCTAACAAAGAGCAGAAGGATGCCGCGGCGCTCTGTACTCAAAAGCCGCCTTGCCGCTGAAGCGGGCGTTTTCAAAGGACTTGCGATTCTAACTTCCTGCAGCGAGGGAATGTTTAATTCAAAGGCACCTGGGGATCTTATCATATTACTTTTTGTATAATTAGGGATGTGGCGGACAATTATTCCACATGGCCATGGCATTCCTAATGAACAGAGAGAGATAATAATGGACCGAAATTCTATCAGGGCCCGCTCCAGCTCCGTCCTGGGATAATTTTTTTGGCAGGTGGGGGAGGGGGGAGAAGGCAGCTAAAAAGTGTACCTGTCATCCAAGTGTAGCACCTTCTACCGTAGGTAGGTGCTAGAGGTAGATTTTTGGCCTGTTCAGGTAAATTTAGGCAGGCCTGGCTGAAAGCCAGGCCTGTTTGTTTTGATCTGTGGGGTTTGGAGTGGTTTAGAGCAGGCTGGTGACTCACAGGCAGTGTCACTTCTTGGTTACCTCTCTTTCTGGCTCTCAGAAGATTCTGAAAGCAGAGGAGGAGAAGAGAGGTGGAGCTGTCTGGGGTGTGGTAAGGATTCCTATCAATCATTTCATCTTTTAACCCCTTCAGATCCGCGCTATAGCGGAATGACGGCTACAGCGCGGATCTGCTTTGCCGGGAGGCCGTCACTAGACGTCCTCCCCTTTGCATGCTCGCCATGCCCCCCTGAAGGGCGCGTTCAGCGTGCGCTGTGATCACCCTAGTCAATGAGACTCGGGTAATCACAGATCGGAGTAAGGGGTCGTTCCCGACCCCTTACCACGTGATCAGCTGTCAGCCAATGACAGCTGATCACGTGATGTAAACAGAAGATCGGTAATCGTTTTCTTTTTCTTCTCACGCTGACAGCGTAAGGAGAAAAAAAAGCCGATCACCAGCTTCTGTTGAAGGGACAGAAGCCCCGAAGAGGAAGAGGCGAAGCCGACTCATCTGTGCCCACCAATACCGCCTTCCAGTGCCACCTTCCAGTGCCACAAATCAGTGCCAACAGTGCCCAATCAGTGCCCACCAGTACATAAGTGCCAGCAATCAGTGCCACCTATCAATGCCCACGAGTGCCACCTATCAATGCCCACCAGTGGTGTCAATCAGTGCCACCTAGCAGTGCTGCCTATCAGTGTCACCTACCAGTGCCGATCAGTGCCCATCACTGCCACCCATCAGTGGCCATCACTGCCACCCATCAGTGCCAGCTATCAGTGCCACCTATTAGTGCCCTTCAGTGCCACCTATCAATGCCCTTCAGTGCCGCCCATCAGTGCCACCCATCAGTGCCACCACTCAGTGCCCGCCAATGCCACCTATCAGTGCCCACCAGTGCCCCCTCATCAGTGCTCACCAGTGCCGCCTCTTAGTGCCCATCAGTGCCGCCTTATCAGTGCCCATCAATGCAGCCTATTTGTGCCCATCAGTGCAGCCTATCAGTGCCCATCAGTGTAGCCTCATCCGCATACATCAATGAAGGAGAAAAATTACCTGTTTGCAAAGTTTAACAAAATATAAAACGGTTTTGTATTTTTTTTTAAAAAATTGGTCTTTTTAAATTTTTTTAACAAAAGATACAAAACTCAGAGGTGATCAAATACCACCAAAAGAAAGCTCTATTTGTGGGAAAAAAATGATAAAAATTTCATTTGGGTACAGTGTTGTATGACCGCGCAATTGTTATTCAAAGAGTGACAGCGCTAAAAGTCGAAAATTGGTCTGGGCAGGATGGGGGTTTAGGTGCCCAGTAAGCAAGTGGTTAATACTATTGATTCTGGGCATCCCATAATCCCTTTTACCCCATACAAGTTTAATCCCTCAATAAAAGAACAAAAAACAAAGCTGGTGGACTGTTCATTGTCTGGAGAGTGACTGGAAGTGAATGCCAGGCTGGTTAGGGTGACAGGTGGAACAACTACACTCAGCGGCCCCACGGGGGCACCGCTACACATGCACAACAGTGAAAGCTGTTTTGGGACTTACATTATGTAGGAATCTTGCTGCCCATAACAACCAAGCAGTTTCCCGCTATTATTTCTACAGTCCAGGTTTAAAAACGAATGAAGGAACCAGATTGGTTGCCATGGGCAAGAAGAGATGTAAGCTTTCATCACACGTATTGGGTCTTGGGGGCTAACAGGAGCTCACCAATTATTTTCCAATGGTCATTCCAACAGTTCATGCACAGAATCCTTGTTTAATTTTCAATGCACAGACTTTTCAATTGTCCAATAAATATTAGTTAGATTGCTGTGGGCAACAAGAAATTTTACTGTTAGCAAACTTTAAATACATTGAGACCCAGTGATGAAATCGCTAGGTCCAAAATAATAAATAGTTAGGTCCATAATATGTAAACGGAAAGTTTTTCTTTAGAGAAACTTCATTAACATACTGATGGGAGGATAGGTGAATCAAGGAGGGCAAAATATAAGCAGATTAAAAGATTGAAATGATTGAAAATACATTAGAGTTAAGCTTTAGGTCCACCTTGGTTGCTCAAAGTGGAACTTCATTCTCTCAATCATCATTGACTATTGTTTTAATCTTTATGCTGCTAGCATTAGTAAATAGATAGGAAGCTGAACTAGATCCTTCAGGGCCCCGGTGCAAGAACCCATAAAGGGCCCCTCTGACCCTGCCCCAAATCCCTTTCCTTCCATCCTGGGGACTTTGCCACTGGTTCCTGGCCCTTTCCTCTGGTCCCAGGGCTCTTCCCTCCAAGCCCGGGTCCCTTCCCACTGATCCTGGGGGCCTTTACTCCTGTCACAGGCAGTGTCGGCTGGTGCTCAAAAATGTTGGGGGGGGGGGCACAATTCTGAAAAACAAAACAAGAAAAAAACATCAATTGCAGCCACTGTGCCATCAATTGCAGCCACTGTGTCCATCAATTGCAGCCACTGTGTCATCAAATGCAGCCACTGTGCCCATCAATTGCAGCCACTGTGCCATCAAATGCAGCCGCTGTGCCCATCAATTGCAGCCACTGTGCCATCAAATGCAGCCACTGTGCCATCAAATGCAGCCACTGTGTCCATCAAGTGCAGCCATTGTGTCATCAAATGCAGCCACTGTGCCCATCATATGCAGGCACTGTGCCCATCAAATGCAGCCCCTGTGCCCATCAAATGCAGCCACTGTTCCATCAAATGCAGCCACTGTGCCCATCAATTGCAGCCACTGTGCCATCAAATGCAGCCCCTGTGCCCATCAATTGCAGCCACTGTGCCATCAAATGCAGCCACTGTGCCCATCAATTGCAGCCACTGTACCATCAAATGCAGCCACTGTGCTATCCAATGCAGCCTCTGTGTCCATCAATTGCAGCCACTGTGCCATCAAATGCAGCCACTGTGCCATCAAATGCAGCCACTGTGCCATCAAATGCTGCCACTGTGCCCATCAATTTCAGCCACTGTGCCATCCAATTCAGCCTCTGTGCCCATCAATTGCAGCCACTGTGCCATCAAATGCAGCCACTGTGCCCATCAAATGCAGCCACTGTGCCCATCAAATGCAGCCAGTGTGTCATCAAATGCAGCCACTGTGCCCATCATATGCAGCCTCTGTGCCCATCAAATGCAGCCCCTGTGCCCATCAAATGCAGCCACTGTGCCATCAAATGCAGCCACTGTGCCCATCAATTGCAGCCACTGTGCCATCCAATGCAGCCTCTGTGTCCATCAATTGCAGCCACTGTGCCATCAAATGCAGCCACTGTGCCCATCAATCACAGCCACTGTGCCATCAAATGCAGCCACTGTGCCATCCAATGCAGCCTCTGTGTCCATCAATTGCAGCCACTGTGTCATCAAATGCAGCCACTGTGCCCATCAATTGCAGCCACTGTGCCATCAAATGCTGCCACTGTGCCATCAAATGCAGCCACTGTGCCCATCATATGCAGCCGCTGTGCCCATCAAATGCAGCCCCTGTGCCCATCAAATGCAGCCACTGTGCCATCAAATGCAGCCACTGTGCCCATCAATTGCAGCCACTGTGCCATCCAATGCAGCCTCTGTGTCCATCAATTGCAGCCACTGTGCCATCAAATGCAGCCACTGTGCCCATCAATCACAGCCACTGTGCCATCAAATGCAGCCACTGTGCCATCCAATGCAGCCTCTGTGTCCATCAATTGCAGCCACTGTGTCATCAAATGCAGCCACTGTGCCCATCAATTGCAGCCACTGTGCCATCAAATGCTGCCACTGTGCCATCAAATGCTGCCACTGTGCCATCAAATGCAGCCACTGTGCCCATCAATTGCAGCCACTGTGCCATCCAATGCAGCCTCTGTGCCCATCAATTGCAGCCACTGTGCCATCAAGTGCAGCCATTGTGTCATCAAATGCAGCCACTGTGCCCATCATTTGCAGCCACTGTGCCCATCACATGCAGCCCCTGTGCCCATCAAATGCAGCCACTGTGCCATCAAATGCAGCCACTGTGCCCGATCAATTGCAGCCACTGTGCCATCCAATGCAGCCTCTGTGTCCATCAATTGCAGCCACTGTGCCATCAAATGCAGCCACTGTGCCATCAAATGCTGCCACTGTGCCCATCAATTGCAGCCACTGTGCCATCCAATGCAGCCTCTGTGCCCATCAATTGCAGCCACTGTGCCATCAAATGCAGCTACTGTGCCCATCAAATGCAGCCACTGTGCCCATCAAATGCAGCCAGTGTGTCATCAAATGCAGCCACTGTGCCCATCATATGCAGCCACTGTGCCCATCAAATGCAGCCCCTGTGCCCATCAAATGCAGCCACTGTGCCATCAAAAGCAGCCACTGTGCCATCCAATGCAGCCTCTGTGTCCATCAATTGCAGCCACTGTGCCATCAAATGCAGCCACTGTGCCCATCAACTGCAGCCACTGTGCCATCAAATGCAGCCAGTGTGTCTGTGCCATCAAATGCAGCCACTGTGCCATCAAATGCAGCCTCTGTGCCCATCATATGCAGCCACTGTGCCCATCAAATGCAGCCCCTGTCCCCATCAAATGCGGCCACTGTGCCATTAAAAGCAGCCACTGTGCCCATCAATTGCAGCCACTGTGCCATCCAATGCAGCCTCTGTGTCCATCAATTGCAGCCACTGTGCCATCAAATGCAGCCACTGTGCCCATCAATCGCAGCCACTGTGCCATCCAATGCAGCCTCTGTGTCCATCAATTGCAGCCACTGTGCCATCAAATGCAGCCTCTGTGCCATCAAATGCAGCCACTGTGCCCATCAACTGCAGCCACTGTGCCATCAAATGCAGCCAGTGTGTCATCAAATGCAGCCACTGTGCCCATCATATGCAGCCACTGTGCCCATCAAATGCAGCCCCTGTGCCCATCAAATGCAGCCACTGTGCCATCAAAAGCAGCCACTGTGCCCATCAATTGCAGCCACTGTGCCATCCAATGCAGCCTCTGTGTCCATCAATTGCAGCCACTGTGCCATCAAATGCAGCCACTGTGCCCATCAATCGCAGCCACTGTGCCATCAAATGCAGCCACTGTGCCATCCAATGCAGCCTCTGTGTCCATCAATTGCAGCCACTGTGCCATCAAATGCAGCCACTGTGCCCATCAATCGCAGCCACTGTGCCATCAACTGCAGCCACTGTTCCCATCATATGCAGCCACTGTGCCCATTAAATGCAGCCACTCTTCCGAGTGGAAGATCCTCTGGAAGCCCCGATCTGGTGGAAAGAGTTGCAGAGGCCTGATTGACCACAAGCAATGACGGACGGACCACTGGCAGAACCACCAAGGCATATAATCCAAGGCTTTCCATATATGCCCATCACCCCTGTAGAGGTAATAGGAGCTGGTGAGTGGGGACCCACAAGGGGGAGCACACGAGTCACCTGTTTTGTCGAGCACAAGAGTCACTTGATCGATTTGAACATTTGGCCATTTTGGAGCTTCACTATTTGAAAACAGTTTTTTGGGACTTTATTTCAGTTGGGGGTTTTTTTCCACATATATTCTCTTTTGCAAACATCACTTTTTTGACATATTTGCTGATGCATTTTTGATTTTGATGTTTTTGGGACATTCATGGTTTTTCACATTACTATTATCATTTTTCACAATTTATATGATTAGTTTCACTGGTTATTTTGTATGCCACTTTTTGATTCAGATTTCATACTTTATATTTGTATATGGAATAGGATTGATTTATTATGTTAGCACTTATGCAATTACACACGCTATGAGTATATACTCTCTGCACCATTAGGGAGAGTTACCTCCCTCCTTTACAGGTAGCTATATTTATACATTTTCATCTACTATTTTTTACTTATTCTGTACTTTGACCTGATAGCTAGTAGGGTAGCGCCACCCACCCCAACATTTTTACTTTCTATTCCTTGTAAGTTTCCTTCGGGAACTGATTAGGGGAGGCTGCAACCCGGTAATATCCTGAGCGCGGAGTATACCATAATCCTAAATGCAGCCACTCTGACAATCAAATGCAGCCACTGTGCCCATCAATTCCAGCCACTGTTCCCATCATATGCAGCCACTGTGCCCATTAAATGCAGCCACACTGCCCATCAAATGCAGCCACTGTGCCCATCAATTCCAGCCACTGTTCCCATCATATGCAGCCACTGTGCCCATTAAATGCAGCCACTCTGCCCATCAAATGCAGCCTCTGTGCCATCAAATGCAGCCTCACTGTACTCATTATGAGAGGTTCACTTTCCACCATCATCCCTGTGCTGTGTTTCTGGCCAGGCATGTACTCCATACTCCTACTACTTGACCTCTCTGCGGCCTTTGATACTGTTGACCACCCGCTCCTTCTCAATAAACTACATTCCCTTGGCCTCCAAGATTCTGTTCTATCCTGGTTCTCTGCCTACCTATCACAGCGCTCCTTAAGTGTTACCTACAACTCTGTCTCCTCCTCTTCGTTGCCCCTTTCTGTGGGGGTCCCCCAAGGCTCTGTTCTTGGACCCCTTCTCTTCTCTATTTACACCTCCTCCCTTGGTCACTTGATAACTACCCACGGCTTTTTTCCTCCTCTCCAGTCTGTGTGGTGTCATCGGTTGCTCGGACCCCGGCAGTCGTAGCAAGCAATGACTGCAAAACAAAAGAGGTAATTAAGGTGGGGGAGAGGTGCCTGGCAGGGGAGAAGACATAGAGCACAAGCACGCAGCAAGGCAGGTGCAGCCGACAGGAGTGGAGCCTGGTGACGGAACTTGGTCCTGCTGTCTCGGGCAAGTGCGACCTTTGCGACCCTGGTAGTTGTGTCGCGAATAGGAAGGTATATTATATTTACTTGTTTTAAACTTTTTTTTTTCCATTTTTTTAGGTACTTTCTGGTTTCCAGGCCTAGGCAAATGATGTCATTACATACCAGAAGTCTTCAGGAGCGGAGGAGGGGTTTTCTCAACTAAGCATACTGGATTCCAGGAAGTAAATGCTACATGAATGATCTGCCCTTACTCAAGATGGCTGCAGCTAAAATGCTAGGGGGTGTTTTTTAAAGTAATTTCCCAGCAAAATAAAGCACGGGGACATGGATGGATGGGAGAGTTTACTTTGAATATTAAAAATAATTTAAATAGCGTTTCGTTTTTAGTTTGTGGTACTCAGTGTGGCTCCCGTTTAACCACTTACCGACTGCCTTTCGGATATATATACTGCGGTAAGGCAGCTCGGCTGCGCAAACCAACATACCCATACGTCGGTCTGTGCATGTGGTACTGCGGGCAGGCGCGCCGCGGGAGCTCGCCCACGACTCGATGTCCGCCAGCCACCCGCGATTGCGGGAAAGAAAGCCAGAACGGGGATCTGTCAATGTTAACAAACAGATCCCCGTTCTGACAGGGGAGGAGAGAGAGATAGTCTGTTCCTAGTGATCAGGAACCACGATCTCTCTCTTCTCCCAGGCAGCCCATCCCCGATACAGTTAGAAACACCTCCCAGGGAACACAGTTAACCCCTTGATCGCCCCCTAGTGTTAACCCCTTCCCTGCCAGTGCTATTTATACAGTAATCAGTGCATTTTTTATAGCACTGATCACTTCATTGGTGTCACTGGTCCCCAAAAAGTGTCACTTAGGGTCAGATTTGTCCCCCCGCAATGTAGCAGAATAAACTGAGGAATAAATTTGTTTTTTTATATATTTTTTTGGGGATATGTATTATAGCAGAAAGTAAAAAATATTTTCAAAATCGGCGCTCTTTTTTTTGTTTATAGCGCAAAAAATAAAAACCGCAGAGGTGATCAAATACCACCAAAAGAAAGCTCTATTTGTCTAAAAAGAAAGGACATGAATTTTGTTTGGGTACAACATCGCATGACCACGCAATTGTCAGTTAAAGAGATGCAGTGCCATATCGCAAAAAATGGCCTGGTCAGGAAGGGGGTAAATCCTTCTGAGGCTGAAATGGTTAATGAGGTTTTTTTTCCATGTATTGGTAGCTTAAAGCAAAGTTCCACCCAAAAGTGGAACCCCCTGCTTCCTCCCCCCCTCCGGTGCCACATTTGACACCTTTCAGGGGGGAGGGGGTTACGGGTACCTGTTTTTGACAGGTACCCTTCCCCGCTTCCACGAGACAGCGCCACGGCGCCGTCCCTCAGGAAGTTCAGCCCCCCTCCTCCTTCCGGGCCAGTTAGAAGGTGCATGCGCAGTAGGGAACTGGCTCTGAGGCCGAAAGGCTTCACTGCTTTTTTCCCATACAATGAATGGCAGCGGCAGCATTTAAGAGTCGATCTGAGAATCGGCTGGGGTGCCGACATCGCGGGAACCCTGGACAGGTAAGTATTCTAATATTAAAAGTCAGCAGCCACAGATTTGTAGCTGCTGACATTAAATTTTTTCGTGGGGGGGGGGGGGGGGGGGGGAGGAATTTCTCTTTAAGTCTCCAGTGCCAGTTATTTTGGTCAGTACTGGAGCTTCAGTATTTCCAGCTGGCCAGTCTACTCATCAGGCCAAACTGCACAATCTGAAACCATCTAACGTTTTTATACAAATAACCAATTCCCTTTCCTCTGTCCTTGAGACAACACTACAAAGCCTTCACAACCTCCTTCATCTTCTACTTCAGGTCCTGCCATCTCATTACTAATTTAATGGATGGAGAAATAGAGGCTCCAACAAAGTCATCCTGGAAATGTATGCCCACTGCCAGCATGGAATTCTCTGCACTTCAAACCCAAAGCCGGAGACTTTTATTCAAGCGGGCACGCCACTAATTGTCTGCGTCCCTTTCTGTAGGTCAGCCAGCAGCCCACATCACAGGAAGGCCGGGGTGGATATGCTGTGAAAACTGCTTTAGAGATGCTAAATTAAAAAAAAATATTAACCTGAGAGCTGCCAGACAGACGTGACAGAATTAAAGAGAATATGTGGGAAATATTGATTCCTTGTTTTCTGTGTTCTTTATCCTTGCTTATATTCTCTCTCCCCCACATTCTCTTTTGTTTTTCTTTTTTTATCTGTTCTTCCTTTCTAGTACTATCATGCTTTCTCACACTCTGTTCTCTCTCTCTCTCCTAGTGTTTTCTATATATTCTTACTCTCTCTCTCTTTCTCTATTCTCCCTCAATCCTATTCTCGTACTACGTGCCTCAAAATTCTCTCTCCTCTTTCTTCCTTCATAATTTACTTCAATATTTACTCTGCCATATATTCTTCTGTACCTCAATGTTCTCTCTCTTTTCTTATCCTACCTCTCGCTCAATCTCTCTTCTTCCTCTATCATAGTCTACCTCAGTGTTCTCCTCTATCTCTCTTCTTCCTCTATCATAGTCTACCTCAGTGTTCTCCCTCTATCTCTCTTCTTCCTCTATCATAGTCTACCTCAATGTCCCCCTCTATCTCTCTTCTTCCTCTATCATAGTCTACCTCAGTGTTCTCCCTCTATCTCTCTTCTTCCTCTATCATAGTCTACCTCAATGTCCCCCTCTATCTCTCTTCTTCCTCTATCATAGTCTACCTCAGTGTTCTCCCTCTATCTCTCTTCTTACTCTATCATATTCTACCTCAGTGTTCTCCTCTATCTCTCTTCTTCCTCTATTATAGTCTACCTCAGTGTTCTCCCTCGATTTCTCTTCTTCCCCTCTCATAGTTTATCTCAGTGTTCCCCTCTTTCTCTTTTCTTCCTCCCTCATAGTCAACCTCAGTATTCTCCCTCTATCTCTCTTCATCCTCTATCATAGTCTACCTCAGTGTTCCCCTCTATCTCTCTTCTTTCTCTATCATAGTCTACCTCAGTGTTCCCCTCTATCTCTCTTCTTCCTCTCTCATAGTTTATCTCAGTTTTCCCCTCTTTCTCTTTTCTTCCTCCCTTATAGTCGACCTCAGTGTTCTCCCTCTCTTTTCTTCCTCTCTCATAGTCTACCTCATTGTTCCCCTTTCGATTTCTCTTCTTCCTCTCTCATAGTTTGCCTTGGTGTTCTCACCAGGACCGTTTTTAAGGCAGGGCAAAAGGGGCAGCTGCCCTGGGCCCCATCATTGTTGTGGGGCCCAAAGCAGCTGCCTCATACTTGCCAACTATCCCAGTTTAAATTCCCACGTCCCTTGAAGTTTTAGTCCCGTGCTGTGTCCCAATATCTCAGTGTAAAGTTCTGTTGCTGCTGCCCAGCTCTGCCCTTTTGCCATGTACAGATGACTCACCTGCAGACTTTGTGTTTACATATAAATAACCTGCATTAATATGTAAATAGTCGTGGACCACGGGAATTGATATGTAAATAGAGGCAACATTCATATGTATATCATGTCCCCCTGAGGTCATATCTACCATCACTTCTGCTGAATGCTGCCCACTGGGGAGGTAAAGGAGCATGCTCGAAAGTCCTGACCACAACTGTAGTCATTAAACCGAACATCAGCCTGTTCTGCAAAGGTAAGCAAATTGGAGGTGGAACCCTTCTTCAACGTAACATGGTGCCACAGCACCCTGAATTTTGGTGCATGTGAACAGTCATTGCGCGTTAAGGATATGCAGTAACCTCTAGAAACCAATCAGTGAGCAGTAATAATGTCCAGTAACCTCTAGCAACCAATTAGTAAGTGGTATAGATGTCCAGTAACCTCTAACAATCAATAAGTGAGCAGTATTGATGTACAGTAATCTCTAGCAACCAATCAACAAGCAGAAGTCATGTGCTGTAACCTCTAGCAGCCAGTCATTGAGCGGTAATGATACACTGTAACCTCTGGAGACCAATCGCAATCGTTAGCCTGATCTGATTCAGTAAACTGATTTTGAGTCTAGCTGCTATTTGTTGTATGTCTCAGAGCATGTGGAGAGTGAAATTGCATGGAAGAGGGGGCCCAAGAAAATGTTTGCCCATGGTCCAATCAATTATAAAGATGGCCCTGGTTCTCACTTGATCTCTCTTCTTCCACTCTCATAGTCTATCTCAGTGTTTCCCTCTATCTCTTTCCTTCCTCTATCATAGTCTTCCTCAATCATAGTCTACCTACCGGGAGGGGGCTAACATTACCCCCAGGGTGGATCCAGGGCCACAGTGGAGAGAGTTATGACAAAGATGGGCACCAGTCACTTTAGTCTTTTTCTTCAGTTTTACTGCTCCGACTCACAGGTAGAGAGGGTTAGAGTATAGGTATCCTTCAGCAAAATAGGCTTTAGACTCCCCAAAACTTCTCCTCTATCCACGGGAGTGCCAAGATCCTCTAAGGAGGATTTTTTATTTTTCTGTTTAAAACACTGCATATAGCTGGTTGCTAAGGAGGGGGCTGGGAAGATTGCAGCCGCGTCCTTAACAACCGATGAGTCGTCAACTAACGCTAAAAAACAGCGTGAGGTTCCCCCCCCCCCCCCCAGGTCCATACCAGGCCATTTGGGTCTAGTATGGATTCGAAGAGGACCCCCCCTCCACCCAAGTCAAAATTAAAAAAAAAAAAACTATCACTCTCTATTCTCCATCTATTATACGCTCTTCTATCATAAGCTCTTTTCTTTTTTCTCCTTTGAGTTCAGCCTCTTTGTTTTCTTTCTTTCTCTACTTTCGCTCTCATACTCTACCCCAGTTCCGTTTCTCTTTTTCTTCTGCTTCCTCTCAAATTCTACCTCAATGTTCTTTCCTTCTTTCGCATTCCTCTTTATTACCCTTCCTCAATGTTCTCTCTCTCCCTCCTTCCTTTCTCATAATCTTCTTGCTCCCATACTCTAGCCTAATGTTCTCCTTCTCTTCCTCTTCTTCTCTCTCACTTTGTTCTCTCTGTCTCTTTCCTCTCTTATAACCTACAACAATGTTCTCTTTCTCTCTATCTTCTTGTTCCTTTCTCATACTATTCTTCAACGTTCGCACTTCTTCCTGCTCTCCCACAGTCTACCTTAATGCTCTCTATCTTCTTGTTTATCTCTAAAGCTTTACCTAATGTTCTCTCTCTCTATTCTTCTTCATTTCCCCCTCTCCACATACACAGTTTCTATTAGACATTCCAGTTTGAGGCTGTCTCAATGGAAAACTTCCGCAGTTCTATAGAAAATCTTAGAAAATCTACAATGCTCTGCAAAATCAGAGTAATTGGTGTACCAGGGACTTACTGACAACTTTTGGCCCAGGGGGCAAGTACAACCCAGAGGCCCATGGTGCAGTGACTCGGCCCTCTTCCCTCCCGCTCTCCCTCATCCCTGCCTCCTCCCGACCCCCATGCCAGACTGAAGCTCTGCTCCAGGTACTCTTTGCTCACTGGACGGGTCGGGCTGGACAGTGCCTACTGCATCGTGTCTGGGTTCCCGAACTGGCCAGCTGGGGGCTGCGGGGGGATCTGGGGCCGCTCAGTCAGGGCTGACCGGGGGGAGGAGAGCCTTCTGGTGGGGCACGGAGCTGGCCTCTACTCGGACACAGCATACACCATTGATGCCGGGGAGCGACCCGCACCCTGTCTTCGTCCTCATCATTCACTCGGTAGGACACCGGTGGGGACTTTTTACTCCTTATCACCAGGAAGCTTTTAGGCATGTCTGTGTTGGAAGCAGTGTGGCCTTTTTACGGGGCATCAGAGCCGGCCGGGGGGGGGGGGGGGGGCATTGCCCCCCTGCCCCCCAACCCAGTCCCCCCCTGAGTTGTATTCTGTGTAATAAATATAATTTTCTGTAAATAATAGGGTTGCACCGATACTGAGTATTTTCACGAGTACTCGTAGACGTGCAGATGCTCCCGATACCACAATAGACATGTGCGATTAGATTCGTACGAATCGAAAATTGGTAGGAATTTCCGTAAATTCGTACATTCGGGGGGATCCGAAATACGAATTGCTATGCTTCCGAATTTTGTACGAAATACGTAATTTCGTTTATGAATTTCGGATCCAAATTCCGTTACAACGGAAACGCGAATGTTCGTTAATTATGATTATTCGTTATGATGAAGTTAAAAAACCCTGGAAGTCAGCACAGCACAGGGATGGTGGGAGCCCCTCATAATAAATTCATCATAACGAACGTTCGTAATTGATACAAAAAGTTAACAAACCTAAAAGTTAAAACCCTAGGAAGTCAGCACAGCACAGGGATGGTGGGAGCCCCTCATAATGATAAATTCATCATAACGAACGTTCGTAATTGATCCGAAAAGTTAACGAACCTAACGAAAATTCATATTTCGTACAAATCCAAACTTAATTTCGGACACGAATTACGAAATAGCAATTAATTCTAATACGAAACGGAACGAAACGAATTTATTGATGGCGCACATGTCTATACCGCAACTGATACTTTGCGGTGCTTTGCTGACCCCAAGTGACACTTTTTTGGGGACCGGTGACATTATTACATCGATCTGTGCTGTAAAAATGCACTGATCAATGTAAAAATGACACTGGCAGGGAAGGGGTTAACACTAGGGGGCGATCAAGGGGTTAACTGTGTTCCCTGGCTGTGTTCTAACTGTAGGGGGGATGGACAACAAAGAGATCGCTATTCCCAATCACTTGGTACAGCAGATCTCCATGATGTTCCCTAGCAGAACGGGGATCTGCCTTGTTTATATAGGCAGATCCCCGTTCTGCCTCTGTGTACCGTGACTCGTTGTCCGCCGGGACCCGTGGGCATGCTCACGCGCGCCCGCATTTTAAAATTACCAACGTACGCGTATGTCGGTTTGCGCAGGAGAGCCGACGTGCCACAGTATATATACTATGGCTGGTCGTCAAGTGGTTTGCATACCTCCCAACTTTTTGAGATGGGAATGAGGGACACCTATCAGCAAAAGTATGCAGGCATAGGACACACCCCTTGCCACGCCCCCTTAAAGGAGAATTGTCCAAAAAGCAAGATTGGTTAAACCCACAAGTGCTTTTTTTTACCACTACTATTACTTTATATTGGCTTTTGGAACTTACAAATGCAGCAATTTAGGAATCAGATGAAAGGTTTAGCGCTGGGAAACACTTTTTGATAGACAAAAAGTGCATTTTACATACATCTCTATAGATCAGACCAAAATGAGGGACAAATGAGGAGGAATGAGGGACATTGCTCCAAATCAGGGACAGTCCCTCGAAATCGGGGACAGTTGGGAGCTATGGGGGTGTGGCTGCCTGTCATTGCAGTTATAGTGCAGATTATGGCCTACCATATAATATATCGCTAACATCACAATGGAAGTTTTGGAAAAAAGGCCAGTTTGGAAGATGAACTCTTTAGAACAACCCGAAGATCGACATAAACCTCAACTATCTGTCTTCGGACAAGTCATAAAACACCCCAGTCCTCCTTTATTCCACGGAGCGTGATACATCGCAGGTTGAGCGAACTGATGCCGCAAAAAGCTTCCGCTCTGCCCTGATAAGATCGCTTTCTGAAATAAGCAGGCGATTAATACGCCATAAAAATCCCTCAAGTGACTTGTATAAGAAGGATTAGAATCAAAGGAAAAAACGAGAAGACGGTACCAAGGGAGCAATTTAACTCTTTAATTGAACTTGTCACAAGTCTACAAGATGATGTTGTATATTAAAGAACAAAAGCGCAAACCCATCACACCGCCCTCTATGCCTAGATTACGCGGTACAGCCTTGTACCATATTAGACATCGACTGCTGCGGAACATTTGGAGATGAAGTGTTATACTTTACTTTTCTACTTTACTTTAATCATGTAAAAAACTTGAGATATTAAGGATGCGAGCTTTTGCAACAACACGTTTGCCTTTGCCTGATAGACATGGGCGCCGTCAATAAATTTGTTTCGTATTAGTATTAATTCGTATTTCGTAATTCGTATCCGAAATCTCATACGAAATACGGATTTTCGTTAGGTTTGTTAACGTTTCATAACAATTACGAACGTTCGTTATGATGAATTTAAAAAGCAAAAAATACCTTTCTCAATATGGCAGTCGTCGACTCATTATGCTCATTATGAGGGGCTCCCACCATCCCTGTGCTGTGCTCATTATGAGGGGCTCCCCCCATCCCTGTGCTGTGCTCATTATGAGGGGCTCCCACCATCCCTGTGCTGTGCTCATTATGAGGGGCTCCCACCATCCCTGTGCTGTGCTCATTATGAGGGGCTCCCACCATCCCTGTGCTGTGCTCATTATGAGGGGCTCCCACCATCCCTGTGCTGTGCTCATTATGAGGGGCTCCCCCCATCCCTGTGCTGTGCTCATTATGAGGGGCTGCCACCATCCCTGTGCTGTGCTCATTATGAGGGGCTCCCACCATCCCTGTGCTGTGCTCATTATGAGGGGCTCCCACCCTCCCTGTGCTGTGCTCATTATGAGGGGCTCCCACCATCCCTGTGCTGTGCTCATTATGAGGGGCTCCCACCATCCCTGTGCTGACCTCTTGGGTTTTTAACTTTTAGGTTCGTTAACTTTTCCTAACAATTACGAATGTTCGTTAGGAATTTGGATCCGAAATTCGTAAACAAAATTTCGTAATTTCGTACAAAATTCGGAAGCATAGCAATTCGTATTTCGGATCCTCCCGAATGTACGAATTTACGGAAATTCGAAACGAATCGCACGTGTCTATCAATGCCTGACATGTTGTTTCAAAGGTTGCCTACCACATGCGTCAAACACATCGAATCTGGCCCTGCCGGACCTTGCCGGGAAGAAGAATCCCACGCGCATGCGCGGAAGTGACGTCATGGCGGCTCCGCCAGGAGAATGAAAACTCCTCCTACAAGCTTTATCCAGACACTGATAGAAGTCACAAGACTGCTGTATACTGCTGATGAGAAAAGGTATTTAGCAGTTTTATATTTACTAAAATAATTGCATTTCCATGTTCTGTGTACTGTGGGAGACCAGATATAGTGAATGCAGGGTCCTGGGTTTAGTAACACTTTAATTTTCAACATTATATTTTTTTTAGCATATGTATGATGTTTAGATAAAAAACATTTCCACTGTCTGTATTTTTATTATTATTTTTTTATTTGTCTCATTGAATTGTTTTTACTGAAAATAATTTTATATAGTGGTGGGAGCGCATTCATGACCCAACAGACCACTAGAGGGCGTCAGTCTCTGCATACACTATCTTTAAACACTTTGAATGAACTTTAGATGTTTAAAAGCATTGCACATATACAGTATGTCTGCTGTGTTCACTGTGCACATATATATATATATATATATATATATATATATATATATATATATATATATATAGTTTTTTTTTTTTGTTAAAAAAACTTTTCTTCCGTTGGATTTTTTCATCAGCTTCTTACATTTAGCCAAGTTATTTACCCAGCACTGTGTGATTATATTGTGCAGCAGTGCAGAACTGCATTGTGTGGGTGCACAGAGGAAGACACTGGCACCAGTACATTACCCAGCTGGCTCCCAGCTACCGATGGGTCATGCATGCCAGCAGATGGGATTAATGAATCAAATCCACAGAAAATTCAAATGTCAGTGGCAACCTTTTTTATTTTTTACATTTTTTTTATTTTTTCTCAAGAAGGATGTTGTACTGACACATATGCCTTCAGGCCCGGTTCACACCTATGCAGGTTGCAGTTTGCATATTCCAGGTGCATTGTGCATTTTTCAATACACACTTTTTATCCATTGAAATCTACGGAAACCAGAAAAAAACAAAAAAAAAACAAAAAAAAAGTCCCTGGCCCTTTCCATAAAATGCACAGATGTGAACGTGACCCATAGGAAACCACGGTGAATGGACTGTAGCGTGGTTCTGCAAAACTGAAAATGCACAAGAAAAAAATGCATAGGTGTGCCTTATTCAATTAGGCTCGATTCACATCTATGCATGTTGCTTTTGAGCGTTTCTGCAGTGCTTTTTGCGGTGCTTGCCGCATTTTTGAACATGCGTTTTTGCCGCGTTTTGCATTTTGTGTTTTTTTTTTTTTTTTACAGTGTTTTTTTTTATACTGTATACAGTGTAAAAAAAAATAAAGAAAAAAAACCCCCAGCAAAACGTGGCAAAAACGCAGTAAAAACGCGGCAAAAACGTGGTACTTGCGTTTTGGATGCGGGTCAATTGAATTCTATTACATGCAAAACGCTGCATTTTGCATGAAAAATAGTCCCCGACCCTTTCCAAAAACGCAGAGGCACAAAAATGCATTGATGTGAACATGTTCCATAGGAACCCATGTTAAAAATTCCCATGCATTTCTGCAAAAAGCATCAAAAAACGCAGTAGTGCTAATGGAGCCTTACACCTTCTTTCACTCACCATTCACTCCACTCACATATCCATAACCATACAACATTTTCACTATAATTTACTGTCACCTACACATATATCATGCATTTTTTTGTACTTTAGGTTCCTCACCAGGGTCACTATTTTCACCCATCACCAGGGTTGTTCCCTCACACACACGGCCCGTGAACTGTCTCTACGCTGGTTGTTATCGCACCATTTTGGCGACTGCAGCGCCCGGAGAAAAGACCCTGCAAAGCTTTGGCGACTCTCGATGCCGCACTGCCGCTGCGCAGATGCAGATGTAAGTTGGACATACCACCCTGTGCCAGGGCTTTTTTTCTCAGAGAACAGGTGCAGAAACTCCCCCTTTCTGAGCCACCCCTTTTCTCCACCTCTACCCACCTACGGGCACCCTCTACCTACCTCCCATTAGGCTCCATTCACACTAGCGCCTTTTTTGATGCATTTTGCATTTTGCAGAAATGCATGGGAATTTTTAAACATGGGTTCCCATGGAACATGTTCACATCAATGCATTTTTGTGCCTCTGCGTTTTTGGAAAGGGTCAGGGACTTTTTTTCATGCAAAATGCAGCGTTTTGCATGTAATAGAATTCAATGGACCCGCATCCAAAACGCAAGTACCGCGTTTTTGCCGCATTTTTCGTGTTTTTTTTTCTTTCTTTTTTTTTTACACTGTATACAGTATTAAAAAAAACACTGCAAAAAAAAAAAAAAAAAAAAAACGCAAAATGCAGCGTTTTGCATGTAATAGAATTCAATGGACCAGCATCAAAAATGCAAGTGCAGCTTTTTTGCAGCGTTTTTACAGCGTTTTTGCAGCGTTTTTGATGCGTTTTGCTTTTTTGGCTTTTTCTTTTTTTTTTAGACTGTATACAGTCTAAAAAAAACTGTAAAAAAAAAAATGCAAAACGCCGCAAAAACGCCGCAAAAACGCTGCTCAAAAATGTGGCAAGCATCACAAAAAACACTGCAGAAACGCCCAAAAGCAACATGCATAGGTGTGAATCGAGCCTTACTGCCCTTTTAGGGAATACAGAACCAGGTATAATTTTGTGGTGATAAGTAATTTGTATGAAATTTGGTAATGATAACAAGAAAAGCAGTACAATAGATCCCCTGTAGCCAGCAACAATAAAGCCCCCTCTAGAAACAATAGATCCCCCCATTAACAATGGGCCACCCGAAAAAATAAATCCCCCCGGCAGCAGCAACAGATCTCCTCAAAGCCAGCATCAATAGACTCTCCAGCAGCCAGCAACAATGGTCCCCTCCCTCAACAGTAGATCTCTCCTAGCCATAACTGACCCCTCAGCGATATAAGACCCACCCCCAGCAACAATAGGTCCCCCCTCAGTAAGAATAGACCCCCCTGCAAAAATAGATCCTCTCCAGGTAGAATAGATCTCCCAGCAGCCAGCAACAATAGTCCCCTCCCTCAACAGTAGATCTCTCCCAGCCATAACTGACCCCTCAGCGATATAAGACCCACCCCCAGCAACAATAGGTCCCCCACCAGTAAGAATAGACCCTCCCTGCAAAAATAGATCCCCTCCAGGTAGAATAGATCCCCCAGCAGCCAGCATCAATAGACCCTGCAGCACACCCCAGCACCCCTTACCATTACATACAGTCAGCGCTGGAGGTGCCGGAACTGCGTCCCCCCCCGCGTTCCCGCTGGAAAAAAAGCCCTGACCCTGTCTTATCCTTTCTATATAAATATTCCCAGTAATTTGTTTTCGTTCCCTCATACTTTTTTTTACCTTTATCTCTCAATTAGAATAATTTATTCTTTGAGACTATTTATGTTTTATGTTTTTGGTTTTAGATATCTTCCGTGGTTTATGCTCCTGATGAGCGGCTATAGGGCCGCGAAACGCGTCGAGCCTTGCATTTATACCATCATCTTACCGTGGATCAACCCATATTTCCCATGGCTCTACCCATGTCTATAAATATTCATTACATGAATTATGTTTCTTTTTTTAATTTTTTAATTTTTTCCTCCTCTCACTAATCTTGAGATATATTTAGCATCAATTTTACCTTAACCATGTTTACAAAATGTATTTATTGTTTGTTCCATCAATACTATATGACTGTTTAAAGGATTGCGGATTACCATGTAATTTATGTTGTAAATGATCAAATGCTTTTGGAGGTTATATACCCATCAAGTTTTATGTTTAGATTATAGAACATGAATAAACCAGATTTCCCAGTCACTTGACTTCCTTCTGTGCTGCTGCATCCTTCATATAAAGTCCCGCCCCTTGCTCTCAACTTTTAATCAAAAGATGTATTAAAGGGGCTGCAAACCTTCATGTTTTTTCATCCTATGCATTAAGGTGAAAAAACACCTGGCAGTCATCGGCCCCCCCAGCCCCCCCCTCCCCCCCGTTTTACTTACCTAAGCCCTGGAATTTCACCTGGCGGAGACGCGCTCTTCCTTTTGCCTTTCTCGGCTCTTGATTGGATAGATTGATAGCAGCGCAGCCATTGGCTCCCGCTGCTGTCGATCAAATCCAATGACGCGGGTGCCAGGGGGGGGCGGGGCCAAGTCCGGAATTAGTGTCTACGACTGCAAATGCTGGACCCGGGAGCGCGCCAGCAAGGTAACCCCCCCCCCCCCCCCCCGGGAGAACGCTTCTCCTAGGGGGTTATCTGATGCGGGGAGGAGCCGCGAGAGGCGCCGGGGGACCCCAGAAGAGGAGGAACGGGGGCCACTCTGTGCAAAACGAGCTGCACAGTGGAGGTAATTATGAGATATTTGTTATTTAAAAAAAAAAAAATGTGAACCTTTACAATCACTTTAAATAGACTATTTAGGTGTCTAAACAAATCAGAGCGGCAGTGGAAGAGATGTCATTCTCACCGCTCAGGTGGCATGTGATTTGTGTCTCTTCTTCATTCTAGTGCTGCAGCTTCCATCAGTCTCCTCAACATTTGACACTTCCAGGAGTGTCGGATACCTGTGAGCCCCCCTCTGTCAGCTGTGGTACCTTCCTCCGATCCCTATGTCACTTCAGTGACGTGATGGTTGTAGGAAAGAACCACAATGTACAGCTGGGGGGGGGGACACTTCTGGAAGTGTCAAATGTTGAAGAAACTGATGGAGGTTGCAGCTCTAGAATGTTGTGAAGGTAGGAGACACAGGACACTGGAAGTCAGACTATTGACAAAAGTAGGTAAGTCTGTGCCTGTCTGCATCCTAACACTTCATTTAATTCATCTGGGGTGCTGTGTATAATATAAGCAAAGCTTTAAGGTATTTATACTAGCTGTTTTTGTAAAAAAAAATCATATATGTGCCCGAAGTTTTTGGTTTAACCTTTCTCTGGTCAGTCAGTCTAAAGCCGCGTACACACGATCTGATTTTCCGACGGGAAATGTTCGATGACAAGCTATTGGAGGAAAATCCGACCGTGTGTACGCTCCATTGGACAACTGTTGTCGGATTTTCCGCGGACAAATGTTGGATGGCAGGTTTTAAAATTTTCCGTAAACAAATGTCTGTTGTCGGATTTTCCGATCGTGTGTACACAAGTCCGTCGGACAAAAGTCCAAAGTACAAACACGCATGCTCAAAAGCAAGGACGAGCCGGGAGCGGTCGGTCTTGTAAACTAGCGTTCGTAATGGAGAATTAACATTCGTGACGCGGCAAATTATGAAATCTGGAAATGCAGCGCACAATTCTCTTCTTCTTTAATGGGATAATAATGAAGCTGCTTTGCTGGTGATACTGATGGAGTTATTGCAAACTAATTTTCAAAGGCTTTTTTTTTCTAGTGATATCAAGAATAATATTATTATGCTTTTTTTTTTTTGCAAGTTACCACAACACCATTATCCCGTGTGTCTTTGGACGTTATAATTGTTACATTCGCATGCATATACTGTTATTACACGTTCTTGTATGCTTCCTCTTTGTCTGATTAATAAACAAAAGTTACACAAAAAAACACCATTATCCCATAGTTTTTCAGATCAAAGATACAACTATGTTGGTGTCCCTTGTCAATTTTACATTGTATTTTATAAAATGTAACTACCGACTCCCAAACTGTCATTTGAAGTAAAACACATAGCCAAGTATTATTCTACACAATCTTTTTATTGTGCATTAAAAAAAAAAGAAAACAAATAAAATTAGACATACTATCCGCCCATAGAACTTAACCAAAAAGTGCATTCTATGCATCCAAAGATATAGAAAATTTACCAAATCAAATCATTATTCAACCAAAAAATAAAATAAAAGCCTCATTCATGTGTCCTGCTTCTTAATATAGGGGGTCGACAATGCCAAGAGTTAGTGAAAGCAGGGGTCCGTCATCCGGAGATAATTCTGAAAAACATCCGGATTATTCTCCTGGAGCTCCCGTAGCAAAGGCATATGACATAATTGGTCACCATTAATAAAGCAACCAATTTTTGGTCCAAGAAATCCTCCTCCTCCTGTTCCTGGACTGGACTTGGGTCAAAGCAATAACTCCAAGGCCAATAATAACATGTTATCTCCTTCAGTTCTGCAACATGTCTGCTTGACGAACGGCCGTTCAGAAACGAACTGAAAAGCACGGCATGAAAAGCGCAAAATGAAAAGCGCAACATGAAAAGCGTGAATCAACACTCACCAAACTTCTACTAAACACAAAATTAGCAGAAGGAGCCCAAAGGGTGGCGCTAAAGAGCTGAAAAACAACGCAGTACGTCACAACGTTCGTATTTGTTGGCCGACAATTACTTGCCGTGTGTATTGCAAGACAACTTTGGGCCAACGCCCTTCGGACAAAAGTCCACAGTTTTGTTGGCCAACAATCCGATCGAGTGTACGAGGCTTAAGTCACAGGTTTGGTATTTATTTCAATTATCAGTGAGCAAACACCTAAAAACATGACCCGTTGGGAGTATTTGAGGTGCCCTCTGATGACGCCAAATGTGACAAAATGCGTAGGGTGGAGCCAGAAGTTGTGATGAAGTTGTGACATCACCATGCATGGGGGCGGTGGCCGTTGGATATTCTGAGAGTTGTGGTTTGTTTGAAACACCATTCATTGTTTTTAACCCATATAATAACGATTTTTTTTACTATTGGAGCCTGGTGCTCTTTCCTCTTGTTTCCTTATGTATACTGTATGTTCTGCTGAATACACCTGGGCCAGAGGAGTGGCAGCTCTTGTGTCTTCATATTGACCACAGAGCGGTGTATATAATCCAGTGCTGTTTGACTTCTCATATTCTGAGTAAACTGTTCTACCACTAGCACCTACAGGTAAGTCTATAATAAGGCTCAGCTGTAGGTACTGTGAATATCTCCTAAACTTGCATCGTGTAGGAGATATTCAGAGTGCATGCAGCCAGTGACGTCACCGGCGCATGCGCTCTGAAGGTCCGGCATACAGTGCTGAACCTTCGGAGCCCCGTGCCATAAATGGCGGCTCCCGCGCGCATAAGGTCATCGTGCCCCCGGGCACTCATGTAACCGGAGGCCGCAAGCCCGGATGGAAAAATGGGGGAAAATGTCAGCTCTCTCTGGGTAACAGGACGGCACTGGAGGGCTAAGTTCTAAGGTAAATCTCTCATAATGTGCTAGTATGCAATGCATACTAGCACATTATGACATTACCTTGCAGGGATTTTTTTTCAGCAGCTGTGGTTTTTTTACTGCTTTAAGTCATCACTTGCCATTACAAGTGGACATTTTCTAGGTCAGGTCCTCCTAAAGCCATGAAATGCATGGTGGTCTGCAATGCGAATAGTGGCTGCTGTGGAAACTGGATTTTCCCTTTCATATCTCATGCACTTTGCTATTGGCACATCACTTTGATGAGAAGCCCAACTAAGCAACACTGTAAATGTCTGACATGGGCGGCAGCAGGGACATTTCCAGTGACCACAGAATAATAACCACATTCCTTCACATACAGAACAATTAGTATTATCATTATACAGGATTTATATAGCACCAACAGTTTGCATACCAATTTAATACAATACAAAGGAAGAAAGTACAGTTACGATACAAACTAAGCTAATACAAAAAAATTGGACAGCAAGTTTGGCCAATCTGTCATCTTATTAGTGGATGAATAGTGGGTGCTACCGCCTGCCAATTGTGACCCATTCAAGTCCAAGGGGTTAAAGCAGGTGGTGAGAAAGCAACACAACGCTGCCTGCTTTAACCCCTTGTTTGCTGTTCTGCACAAGGTTGCAGGCATTGGTGGCCAGTAATGCAGGGCGCATGGAAACCGGCCCCCCCCATCCATGTGTCCGGCCCCCTAATCTACATGCGGGACCCTGGATGCATGGATTCCAAATCAGGGTTTTTGTTTTTTTTCAAGCACATGATTAGAGCCAGAGAGAAGGGGAGAGGGGAACAGAGAGGAGGAGAGAGGAGAAAAGAGAGAAGGAGAGAGCGGAAAAGAGAGAAGGAGAGAGGGGAACAGAGAGCAGGAGAGAGGAGAAAAGAGAGAAGGAGAGAGGGGACAGAGAGAAGGAGAGGGGGAACAGAGAGAAGGAGAGAGGGGAACAGAGAGAAGGAGAGAGGAGAAAAGAGAGAAGGAGAGAGGGGAACAGAGGGAAGGAGAGAGGAGAAAAGAGAGAAGGAGAGAGATGAACAGAGAGAAGGAGAGAGGAGAAAAGAGAGAAGGAGAGAGGGGAACAGAGAGAAGGAGAGAGGGGAACAGAGAGAAGGAGAGAGGAGAAAAGAGAGAAGGAGAGAGGGGAACAGAGAGAAGGAGAGAGGGGAACAGAGAGAAGGAGAGAGGAGAAAAGAGAGAAGGAGAGAGGGGAACAGAGAGAAGGAGAGAGGAGAAAAGAGAGAAGGATAGAGGTGAACAGAGAGAAGGAGAGAGGGGAATAGAGAGAAGGAGAGAGGGGAACAGAGAGAAGGAGAGAGGAGAAAAGAGAGAAGGAGAGAGGGGAACAGAGAGAAGGAGAGAGGAGAAAAGAGAGAAGGAGAGAGGGGAACAGAGAGAAGGAGAGAGGGGAACAGAGAGAAGGAGAGAGGGAAAAGAGAGAAGGAGAGAGGAGAAAAGAGAGAAGGAGGGGAACAGAGAGAAAGAGAGAGGAGAAAAGAGAGAAGGAGAGAGGGGAACAGAGAGAAGGAGAGAGGGGAACAGAGAGAAGGAGAGAGGGAGAAAAGAGAGAAGGAGAGAAGAGAAAAGAGAGAAGGAGAGAGGGGAACAGAGAGAAGGAGAGAGGAGAAAAGAGAGAAGGAGAGAGGAGAAAAGAGAGAAGGAGAGAGGAGAAAAGAGAGAAGGAGAGAGGAGAAAAGAGGGAAGGAGAGAGGAGAAAAGAGAGAAGGAGAGAGGGGAACAGAGAGAAGGAGAGAGGGGAACAGAGAGGAGGAGAGAGGAGAAAAGAGAGAAGGAGAGAGCGGAAAAGAGAGAAGGAGAGAGGGAACAGAGAGCAGGAGAGAGGAGAAAAGAGAGAAGGAGAGAGGGGAACAGAGAGAAGGAGAGGGGGGAACAGAGAGAAGGAGAGAGGGGAATAGAGAGAAGGAGAGAGGGGAACAGAGAGAAGGAGAGAGGAGAAAAGAGAGAAGGAGAGAGGGGAACAGAGAGAAGGAGAGAGGAGAAAAGAGAGAAGGAGAGAGGGAACAGAGAGAAGGAGAGAGGGGAACAGAGAGAAGGAGAGAGGGGAAAGAGAGAAGGAGAGAGGAGAAAGAGAGAAGGAGGGGAACAGAGAGAAAGAGAGAGGAGAAAAGAGAGAAGGAGAGAGGGGAACAGAGAGAAGGAGAGAGGGAACAGAGAGAAGGAGAGAGGAGAAAAGAGAGAAGGAGAGAAGAGAAAAGAGAGAAGGAGAGAGGGGAACAGAGAGAAGGAGAGAGGAGAAAAGAGAGAAGGAGAGAGGAGAAAAGAGAGAAGGAGAGAGGAGAAAGAGAGAAGGAGAGAGGAGAAAAGAGGGAAGGAGAGAGGAGAAAAGAGAGAAGGAGAGAGGGGAACAGAGAGAAGGAGAGAGGGGAACAGAGAGAGGAGGAGAGAGGAGAAAAGAGAGAAGGAGAGAGCGGAAAAGAGAGAAGGAGAGAGGGGAACAGAGAGCAGGAGAGAGGAGAAAAGAGAGAAGGAGAGAGGGGAACAGAGAGAAGGAGAGGGGGAACAGAGAGAAGGAGAGAGGGGAACAGAGAGAAGGAGAGAGGAGAAAAGAGAGAAGGAGAGAGGGGAACAGAGGGAAGGAGAGAGGAGAAAAGAGAGAAGGAGAGAGATGAACAGAGAGAAGGAGAGAGGAGAAAAGAGAGAAGGAGAGAGGGGAACAGAGAGAAGGAGAGAGGGGAACAGAGAGAAGGAGAGAGGAGAAAAGAGAGAAGGAGAGAGGGGAACAGAGAGAAGGAGAGAGGGGAACAGAGAGAAGGAGAGAGGAGAAAAGAGAGAAGGAGAGAGGGGAACAGAGAGAAGGAGAGAGGAGAAAAGAGAGAAGGAGAGAGGTGAACAGAGAGAAGGAGAGGGGGATAGAGAGAAGGAGAGAGGGGAACAGAGAGAAGGAGAGAGGAGAAAAGAGAGAAGGAGAGAGGGGAACAGAGAGAAGGAGAGAGGAGAAAGAGAGAAGGAGAGAGGGGAACAGAGAGAAGGAGAGAGGGGAACAGAGAGAAGGAGAGAGGGGAAAAGAGAGAAGGAGAGAGGAGAAAAGAGAGAAGGAGGGGAACAGAGAGAAAGAGAGAGGAGAAAAGAGAGAAGGAGAGAGGGGAACAGAGAGAAGGAGAGAGGGGAACAGAGAGAAGGAGAGAGGAGAAAGAGAGAAGGAGAGAAGAGAAAAGAGAGAAGGAGAGAGGGGAACAGAGAGAAGGAGAGAGAGAAAAGAGAGAAGGAGAGAGGAGAAAAGAGAGAAGGAGAGAGGAGAAAAGAGAGAAGGAGAGAGGAGAAAAGAGGGAAGGAGAGAGGAGAAAAGAGAGAAGGAGAGAGGGGAACAGAGAGAAGGAGAGAGGGGAACAGAGAGAAGGAGAGAGGAGAAAAGAGAGAAGGAGAGAGGGGAACAGAGAGAAGGAGAGAGGGGAACAGAGAGAAGGAGAGAGGGGAACAGAGAGAAGGAGAGAGGAGAAAAGAGAGAAGGAGAGAGGAGAAAAGAGAGAAGGAGAGAGGGGAACAGAGAGAAGGAGAGAGGGGAACAGAGAGAAGGAGAGAGGGGAACAGAGAGAAGGAGAGAGGGGAACAGAGAGAAGGAGAGAGGAGAAAAGAGAGGAGAGAGGAGAAAGAGAGAAGGAGAGAGGGAACAGAGAGAAGGAGAGAGAGGAGAAAAGAGAGAAGGAGAGAGGAGAAAAGAGAGAAGGAGAGAGGGGAAAATAGAGAAAGAGAGAGTAGAAAAGAGAGAAGGGGAGAGGGGAAAAGAGAGAAGGAGAGAGGAGAACAGAGAGAAGGAGAGAGGAGAAAAGAGAGAAGGAGAGAGGAGAAAAGAGGGAAGGAGAGAGGAGAAAAGAGAGAAGGAGAGAGGGGAACAGAGAGAAGGAGAGAGGGGAACAGAGAGAAGGAGGGAGGAGAAAAGAGAGAAGGAGAGAGGGGAACAGAGAGAAGGAGAGAGGGGAACAGAGAGAAGGAGAGAGGAGAAAAGAGAGAAGGAGAGAGGGGAACAGAGAGAAGGAGAGAGGGGAACAGAGAGAAGGAGAGAGGGGAACAGAGAGAAGGAGAGAGGAGAAAGAGAGAAGGAGAGAGGGGAACAGAGAGAAGGAGAGAGGGGAACAGAGAGAAGGAGAGAGGGGAACAGAGAGAAGGAGAGAGAGAAAAGAGAGAAGGAGAGAGGGGAACAGAGAGAAGGAGAGAGGGGAACAGAGAGAAGGAGAGAGGGGAACAGAGAGAAGGAGAGAGGAGAAAAGAGAGAAGGAGAGAGGGGAACAGAGAGAAGGAGAGAGGGGAACAGAGAGAAGGAGAGAGGGGAACAGAGAGAAGGAGAGAGGGGAACAGAGAGAAGGAGAGAGGAGAAAAGAGAGAAGGAGAGAGGAGAAAAGAGAGAAGGAGAGAGGGGAACAGAGAGAAGGAGAGAGGGGAACAGAGAGAAGGAGAGAGGGGAACAGAGAGAAGGAGAGAGGAGAAAAGAGAGAAGGAGAGGGAACAGAGAGAAGGAGAGAGGAGAAAAGAGAGAAGGAGAGAGGGGAACAGAGAGAAGGAGAGAGGGTAACAGAGAGAAGGAGAGAGGGGAACAGAGAGAAGGAGAGAGGAGAAAAGAGAGAAGGAGAGAGGGGAAAAGAGAGAAGGGAGAGAGGGAACAGAGAGAAGGAGAGAGGAGAAAAGAGAGAAGGAGAGAGGAGAAAAGAGAGAAGGAGAGAGGGGAAAAGAGAGAAGGAGAGAGGGGAACAGAGAGAAGGAGAGAGGAGAAAAGAGAAAAGGAGAGAGGGGAACAGAGAGAAGGAGAGAGGAGAAAAGAGAGAAGGAGAGAGGGGAACAGAGAGAAGGAGAGAGGGGAATAGAGGGAAGGAGAGAGGGGAACAGAGAGAAGGAGAGAGGAGAAAAGAGAGAAGGAGAGAGGAAAAAGAGAGAAGGAGAGAGGGGAACAGAAAGAAGGAGAGAGGAGAAAAGAGAGAAGGAGAGAGGAGAAAGAAAGAAGGAGAGAGGGAAAAGAGAGAAAAGAGAGAGGGGAAAAGAGAGAAAGAGAGAGTAGAAAAGAGAGAAGGGGAGAGGGAAAAGAGAGAAGGAGAGTGGAGAACAGAGAGAAGGAGAGAGGAGAAAAGAGAGAAGGAGAGAGGAGAAAAGAGGAAGGAGAGAGGAGAAAAGAGAGAAGGAGAGAGGGGAACAGAGAGAAGGAGAGAGGGGAAAGAGAGAAGGAGAGAGGAGGAAAAGAGAGAAGGAGAGAGGAGAAAAGAGAGAAGGAGAGAGGGGACAGAGAGAAGGAGGAGAGGGGAACAGAGAGAAGGAGAGAGGAGAAAAGAGAGAAGGAGAGAGGAGAAAAGAGAGAAGGAGAGAGGGGAACAGAGAGAAGGAGAGAGGGGAACAGAGAGAAGGAGAGAGGAGAAAAGAGAGAAGGAGGGGAACAGAGAGAAGGAGAGAGGAGAAAAGAGAGAAGGAGAGAGGGGAACAGAGAGAAGGAGAGAGGGGAACAGAGAGAAGGAGAGAGGAGAAAAGAGAGAAGGAGAGAGGGAGAAAAGAGAGAAGGAGAGAGGGGAACAGAGAGAAGGAGAGAGGAGAAAAGAGAGAAGGAGAGAGGAGAAAAGAGAGAAGGAGAGAGGGGAACAGAGAGAAGGAGAGAGGGGAACAGAGAGAAAGAGAGAAGGAGAGAGGGGAACAGAGAGAAGGAGAGAGGAGAAAAGAGAGAAGGAGAGAGGGGAACAGAGAGAAGGAGAGAGGGGACTAGAGGGAAGGAGAGAGGGGAACAGAGAGAAGGAGAGAGGAGAAAAGAGAGAAGGAGAGAGGGGAACAGAGAGAAGGAGAGAGGAGAAAAGAGAGAAGGAGAGAGGGGAACAGAGAGAAGGAGAGAGGGGAATAGAGAGAAGGAGAGAGGGGAACAGAGAGAAGGAGAGAGGAGAAAAGAGAGAAGGAGAGAGGGGAACAGAGAGAAGGAGAGAGGAGAAAAGAGAGAAGGGGAGAGGAGAAAGAAAGGAGAGAGGGAAAAGAGAGAAAGAGAGAGTAGAAAAGAGAGAAGGAGAGAGGGGAACAGAGAGAAGGAGAGAGGGGGACAGAGAGAAGGAGAGAGGGGAACAGAGAGAAGGAGGGAGGAGAAAAGAGAGAAGGAGAGACGGGAACAGAGAGAAGGAGAGAGGGGAACAGAGAGAAGGAGAGAGGGGAACAGAGAGAAGGAGAGAAGGGAACAGAGAGACGGAGAGAGGGGAACAGAGAGAAGGAGAGAGGAGAAAGAGAGAAGGAGAGAGGAGAAAAGAGAGAAGGAGAGAGGGGAACAGAGAGAAGGAGAGAGGGGAACAGAAGAAAGGAGAGAGGGGAACAGAGAGAAGGAGAGAGGGGAACAGAGAGAAGGAGAGAGGGGAACAGAGAGAAGGAGAGAGGAGAAAAGAGAGAAGGAGGGGAACAGAGAGAAGGAGAGAGGAGAAAAGAGAGAAGGAGAGAGGGGAACAGAGAGAAGGAGAGAGGGGGACAGAGAGAAGGAGAGAGGAGAAAAGAGAGAAGGAGAGAGGAGAAAAGAGAGAAGGAGAGAGGAGAAAAGAGAGAAGGAGAGAGGAGAAAGAGAGGAAGGAGAGAGGAGAAAAGAGAGAAGGAGAGAGGGGAACAGAGAGAAGGAGAGAGGGGAACAGAGAGGAGGAGAGAGAGAAAAGAGAGAAGGAGAGAGCGGGAAAAGAGAGAAGGAGAGAGGGGAACAGAGAGCAGGAGAGAGGAGAAAGAGAGAAGGAGAGAGGGGAACAGAGAGAAGGAGAGGGGGAACAGAGAGAAGGAGAGAGGGGAATAGAGAGAAGGAGAGAGGGGAACAGAGAGAAGGAGAGAGGAGAAAAGAGAGAAGGAGAGAGGGGAACAGAGAGAAGGAGAGAGGAGAAAAGAGAGAAGGAGAGAGGGGAACAGAGAGAAGGAGAGAGGGGAACAGAGAGAAGGAGAGAGGGGAAAAGAGAGAAGGAGAGAGGAGAAAAGAGAGAAGGAGGGGAACAGAGAGAAAGAGAGAGGAGAAAGAGAGAAGGAGAGAGGGGAACAGAGAGAAGGAGAGAGGGGAACAGAGAGAAGGAGAGAGGAGAAAGAGAGAAGGAGAGAGGGAAAAGAGAGAAGGAGAGAGGGGAACAGAGAGAAGGAGAGAGGAGAAAGAGAGAAGGAGAGAGGAGAAAAGAGAGAAGGAGAGAGGAGGGAAAAGAGAGAAGGAGAGAGGAGAAAAGAGGGAAGGAGAGAGGAGAACAGAGAGAAGGAGAGAGGGGAACAGAGAGAAGGAGAGAGGGGAACAGAGAGAAGGAGAGAGGAGAAAAGAGAGAAGGAGAGAGGGGAAAAGAGAGAAGGAGAGAGGGGAACAGAGAGAAGGAGAGAGGAGAAAGAGAGAAGGAGAGAGGGGAACAGAGAGAAGGAGAGAGGGGAACAGAGAGAAGGAGAGAGGGGAACAGAGAGAAGGAGAGAGGAGAAAAGAGAGAAGGAGAGAGAGGGAACAGAGAGAAGGAGAGAGGGAAAAGAGAGAAGGAGAGAGGGAACAAGAGAGAAGGAGAGAGGGAAAAGAGAGAAGGAGAGAGGGGAACAGAGAGAAGGAGAGAGGGGAACAGAGAGAAGGAGAGAGGGGAACAGAGAGAAGGAGAGAGGGGAACAGAGAGAAGGAGAGAGGGGAACAGAGAGAAGGAGAGAGGGAGAAAAGAGAGAAGGAGAGAGGAGAACAGAGAGAAGGAGAGAGGGGAAAAGAGAGAAGGAGAGAGGGGAACAGAGAGAAGGAGAGAGGAGAAAAGAGAGAAGGAGAGAGGGAACAGAGAGAAGGAGAGAGGGAAAAGAGAGAAGGAGAGAGGAGAAAAGAGAGAAGGAGAGAGGGGAAAAGAGAGAAGGAGAGAGGAAAAGAGAGAAGGAGAGAGGAGAAAAGAGAGAAGGAGAGAGGGGAAAAGAGAGAAGGAGAGAGGGGAACAGAGAGAAGGAGAGAGGAAAGAGAGAAGGAGAGAGGAGAACAGAGAGAAGGAGAGAGGGAGAAAGAGAGAAGGAGAGAGGGGAACAGAGAGAAGGAGAGAGGGAGAAAAGAGAGAAGGAGAGAGGAGGAGGAGAAAGAGAGAAGGAGAGAGGGGAACAGAGAGAAGGAGAGAGGAGAAAAGAGAGAAGGAGAGAGGAGAAAAGAGAGAAGGAGAGAGGGGAACAGAGAGAAGGAGAGAGGAGAAAAGAGAGAAGGAGAGAGGAGAAAAGAGAGAAGGAGAGAGGGGAAAAGAGAGAAGGAGAGAGGAGAACAGAGAGAAGGAGAGAGGGAGAAAAGAGAGAAGGAGAGAGGAGAAAAGAGAGAAGGAGAGAGGAAGAGAGAAGAGAGAGAGGGGAAGGAGAGAGAGGAACAGAGAGAAGGAGAGAGGGGAACAGAGAGAAGGAGAGAGGAAAGAGAGAAGGAGAGAGAGAAGGAAGAGAAGAGAGAAAAGAGAGAAGAGAGAGGAGAACAGAGAGAAGGAGAGAGGGGAAAAGAGAGAAGGAGAGAGGAGAAAAGAGAGAGAGGAGAGAGG